>CM027083.1:8025714-8625714 GCA_015343265.1 Pao palembangensis | reverse complement strand
AACCTGAAAGACCCCTGAGACAAGCTGGGATGTACAAATTATTCATTTTATCTTTATCTAGCTCCTAATGTATTGATCATTTCATTATTCCATTGAAGAAATGTATGATACATATTTGGCGCAAAGTTTATTTTACAAACTATATATATATATAGTTTTGGAAAATACATTCCCAATAAATATATTTCTCTTTTCTTGCTCTTTATTATCTCTTATTTTTTCAGGGTTTGCCTGGATCCCCTGGACCAAAAGGTTCCAGCGGCCCTAAGGTTGTTTTCTTTGTCTAAAATTGTATTTTTTTGGATGTTTTGTTGTCCTCCTTTAGTTTTTACATTCAGAACTGTGATAATTACGAAAACCACTTTCTGCCCAGGGCGATGCTGGACAACCTGGTCTCCCGGGTACAATGGGGTCAGCTGGGAAAACAGTACGTACAGTATGAGCGACATGTTTAGCCCCCCGTGGTTCTCGTCTCTTCTGATGCACTTCTTTTCCTTCACCCCGCAGGGTGAACGCGGTGAACAGGGTGAAGTCGGGCCTGTTGGACCTATTGGTGAACCAGTGAGTACAGCTGAACTTTATATAATCTTTATTAGTGTAGTTATGTTGTTTTATTGTCCCTAAATACCTATTGTTCCTCTTCTCAGGGAGATATAGGACAGCAAGGCCCTCTGGGTCCAGCGGGCAAGCCAGGTGCCAGGGTAAGATGGAATATTGAGCACCTCACATTAGCAGCAAGTCTGCATTCAAATAGTTGCAATATAAATAAAAAGCCATTAGAATGCACAAAAAGACCGACTGAAGAATGTATACTATGAATGAAAAAGATTAAAAGACCCCAGTGCTGTGGTCTTCCTGTTGTTTCAGAAGCTGGATCTCACATGAGGTCTATTTTCACAGTAAGGGGAGACCTGTAAGCTGTTGGCTGAATGAGCTCTCTGTTCTCCTGACATTCCTCAGACAGTTGTTCACTGATCAAAGTGGGAATGGCACAAAAAAAAAAAAGGAAAGTTCAGTCTGGATCCTCACAAAGAAGAACCTGACCAGGGATGCTTGTTTTTGGCACAGTTAACAAGAATCCCATCAAATAAGAAAATTCTTAATTATATCTGCTTTCTCTTTTCCCACATTTAAACTTTATTTGTGCCTGTTCCTCTGTTTTTAGGGACCCAAAGGTGACCCCGGTCTTCCGGGTATCCCTGGTCCTCCAGGTTTACGAGGGGAAAAGGGAGAGAGGGTAAGAAACCTAAAGGACACCAACACCATAAACTGAACTGAACTGTTCTCCAGTAATACATTTCCTGCAACAAAAAGCGGAACAGCTCCCTCTAGTGGGAGCCTGTTTCCGAATTCCGTCAACGCAGCCGTCAATTTAATCGCTCTTTTATTTTTCATTACAGGGAGAAAGTGGAGAACCAGGACCCAAAGGAGATCAGGTATGAAATCGCTGTGATAAATATTAATACACTCTAAATATTAATGCTACATTTAAATACGAAGAAGGTTTATATAAATAAATCATTTAAAGATTGTGTTTTTTGCAGGGAGCACAAGGTGATGATGGGAACCCGGGAGACAAAGGCGATGTTGTAAGTTGTTACACCATCCATAACATCATTCGTATTACTGTTCAACATCTTCATAACATCCACGTAGCTGACTTTGTTTTATTCCTTTTTTAACTGGCATGTTATAGGGTGATGCAGGAGAATCCGGGCCTAAAGGAGAGGTGAGTTGAGACAGAATATTTTATTCAGCCTCTCTTTTTAGAGTCTGTTAAATTTCTAAAAACTACTGCAGCCTTGTAACATTCCTCTGCCCCGGAACCGTGCGTTCTTCTCAGGTCGGTAACCCGGGAGAACCTGGAAACAGGGGACTGGAGGGCAACCGAGGTCAGCCTGGTATTGAGGGCCCACCTGGCACAGCTGGACCACGGGGCATGCAGGGTGACAGAGGTGTGCCTGGAGTCAGAGGCACTCAGGGTCTTCCAGTAAGTCCAGAAAACTCAAAAATCATATAGTGTTTATTCCTCTACACTCTACAAAACATTTTTAAAAGCAGCCTTCGGTAGATACCTTCAATAAGTTCTTCTGGGCTGAATGCTTTTACCTCCACCATTTTATGTTTTTATTTTATATTCATCTTATGTTAACAGCTTTGACTTGTGCAAATAAACCCCTCAGCATCAGGGATTTCATCAATGCACATAAGCAAGATGCTGTAAAACATTTTCTTGGTGTTTATTATCCAAATGGTGATTCGGTACAGATCGCGCACCTTGAACCCTGTAGCACAAAGATTTCAACTTTTCAGGAGCGATGAAGAAGAAAAGCCGGATTTTTTCGGTGTCACTTAGAGAGTTCTGTTTGCCAACCGGCTTTTGTGAGCCTGAGAACTGTAGAAATGTCTCCATCCAGACAGACCAAATGAACACTGAATGTAATGGGGGATGGGGTGGGGGTGTTTTCACTCCATAATCATGTAAATTCCAATAATGTCACAAAATCCTACAGTCATTTTTCCCCCCCCCCTGTTCCTTCTAGGGTAAAGAGCCGAGCGATCAGCACATCAAACAAGTTTGCATGCGAGTCATGCAAGGTAAGAGCTGATAGGCCTTAGACCTCATTTATCATTTCCCTTGGGGCTCATTTCATGACTTTAATCTTTCCCAGAATACCTCATTACACAACCACACACAGGGTCGCCCCTGCATTGTCTCATTGATCTTGGTGGTAGTTGAATACTCTAAAGTTAAAAAAAAAAAAAAAAAAAAATAAGGTCTCCTAGCCCAAACATGAAATAAAGCTTCAGCCTTTGTTTATTTGATGGATGAAAGATTCTCTCTCTGGGCTTTAGAAATGTCTCACTGAAGTCACAACCTCTGTTCTCTTCATTCTCTCGCTCTTACGTCTCCACAACTCATCTCCTACGCTCATGATTTTTTTATACGCGATGAAAAATGTATTTCACCTCCAGCAGACCTGCACGCCTCCGCTCGGAGCAAAGGGTCTGCCTGGGAAGGAAGGAAATCTTACAAAAAGTGCAGTCAAGCAGTGGCTGCATGAATTTTCACCAGGAGACAGAAAGCTGGGACTTTAAATGCAGAACACCATGCGACGAGGAGCCGTGGGAATAGAGTATTGGGTCCTTTATACCACAACATAGATTTTCTGCTTCTGATTGCTTGAAATAAAGAGTATTATCTTCCTCCTGCCAAATTTACGGAGTTTCGAGGGAAAAGTGTGGGGGGACTCAAGGGGTGACGTGACCAGATTTTACCTCGTTGTTAGATCATCTTCTCCTGTGCCCTGGTGTGTTTCCTTTCCAAGTGCTTGGTTGCAAACGATCCCTCGATAGCTGCCCAGGATAACCTTCTGTGTCGGTTTGATCCATCGTTCTGCGTTTTCCCAACAGAACAGCTGGCCCAGCTGGCTGCAAGCTTGCGGAGGCCAGAGACCGGTGTGACGGGTTTACCTGGAAAACCAGGACCTCCAGGACCTCCTGGGATCCCGGGCGACAGCGGCTTTCCTGGACACGCTGGAGCAAGAGGACTTCCAGGTCTGAAAGGACCACCAGGAGCTCTAGGAAAGAAAGGACAAAAAGGTAATGGATGTCACAGCGATGTGTTTGTTTGGCTGCTTGTTTCACACCAAGATCGTGATTACTTTATCTGCATTATAGGTGAAATTGGAGACAGAGGTTCCAGAGGGCCCACTGTAAGAGGACCTAAAGGTCAGCCAGGACCTCCTGGACTTCCTGGTGAGTTAAACCCTTGGATTCAATTTGATTTATGATGTTTATAAACTCTATACAGCAACTAGCAGTCTAAAATGAGTTTGTGAACACAGGTGAACCAGGCAAACCTGGCTATGGTCAGGACGGTCGAGACGGGCAGAGGGGACGTCCTGGTGTCCCTGGACTGCCCGGTGTACCTGGCCCTCCAGGTGCACACGGTCTCAATGGTTACTGTGACCCATCGGCCTGCAACCTCCAGGCGGGGGCCGCTCACCAGTCTCTGGATGTGAAAGGACCCGCAGGGAACTGAGAGTCCCACCGGCAGAGACCGGGAGATTGAACTGGACTGGATCAGCTCCTCTGAGCTCACCACATTCTTCACAGCTCACGGTGTTCACAGCTTCTCTTCCAGGGTTCCGTTCATCCATTAACCTTTTGTGCCAGCCACATCTCCATCAGAAGGGAGTCGGCCTCATCGAGTCATAAAGAAACACAAAAAAAAAAGAGAGGCTTTTCATGAGTGCTGCAAAAATCTAATCTGGTGTGTTTTTGTACCTGAGAGCAGCTTTCAGAAAATCCTGCTCCCATTTCTGGGGGATGATATGAAATGGCCAGAAATCTTTTATCCCACTCTCCTTGTACCTCTGTCTGCAATTTCCTTTTCTTTTTTTCCCCATTTATGATGTTTTTAGGAAATAAAATCACCTTTTCATTCTCACACTACATTTCACACAATTTAGCTTTAGAAAATATTTTTCTCTCCAGATCTCAGCTTTTAGCCCCCTCAGTCATAATAACAAGGAGAGTGGATAAAAATCCCACCAAGTCACACTGACCTCAGTATATGTTGTAAATCTGTAAAAAAAAAAAAAAAAATGTTTGAAATGTAGTTAGTCGCATTTCCTACAAAACAAGAGGATGTAAGATGTTTGTCTCATTGTGCGGCCACTGAAATATGTCCATGATAAATAAAATATGTATATTTTAATCCTTCTAATCAAACCATTTTTATACTATATGACAACATATACGCTGTTCTGCACCTTAAAATCACAGATGTCACATTACTTTTTGGGTTGAGAAAAAAAGAAAGAAAACGCAACAACACAAGGCAAAGCATTTATTGCACACAAGTAAGGCAAATGTCAACAATCAATGTAAATAAAAGATGCAGCAGAGAAAAATAAGAAATAGTCTTTACCTCTGAAAATTACAAGCAGGTGTGATGATCCTCTTCGTTATCAGAGGCGAAAGCAACATTCATTGCTGCAAGTTATACATTGCATCAACCGCTTAAAGAGGTTTATTTGAATAATAATAAAAAAAGGCAACAATGATGGGATTTATGTCTGTGTATTTTTGTAAAACAGCTTGAAGCTACATGTCCACATGTGGTAAACCAAGACTGAGGTAGATATTCACCAAAAGAAAGACTTCAGAACCCACAAAGTAAAGTCGCTCGACAGGAACTGAGCTTACAAAAGAGCAGAGAGGAGCAAGAACAAGAGCAGCAGGCAAACATTTTTAATCCGAGGGAACATGCGGAGAGGCTGATCCAAATTCCCCCTCATTACAAGCTTATTTGCAAGATTAGATTACATGTGGCAACAGGATCATCTTACATCATTGTAAAAGAAAATAATTAAATAAAAATAAAATAAAGAGAATTTGTGGAAGCGTCCTGAATTTTCGCTTCTGAAAAACAAGATTTAATTGGATGGATGCGTCGACATTTCCCTTCCCGGAATAAATTTGGATGTGAATTTGCTGCGATGTGAAATGACTGGCAGCGAAAATTGCGGGTGTGCTGTGACATTGGCAGCCGTTTTCTGTCCTCCCAGTTATCACACTGTTTAGCTAAATTAAAGTCACAAACCAGTGCACATTAATATCATTTCAATATAAATTCAATCAAAGCAAGAGTTGACTCTCATCAGTGCACCAAAAACTTTGGATCGCATTATCTGAATCTGGTCAAGGTTGAAACATGTGTCTCCAAGGGGAAGCCATTATACCAAATGTGAAAATTAGTCTGATTAAACGACAAAGGCCAACAGGGAGGATCTGATGTGTCCCATCGCTCAAAGAAAGCTTGTTTTTCTACTTAGAAACTGAAAGACATGTCCAGCAGGGGGCTCTTTCAACTCACAAATGAATCCTCTGGTGCAGGACTGGCTCAATCTTAGCTAAGATCCCATCACCCTGGTAACATTTAGCAGAGATAAAAACCAAGCCTGCATGCTGAGAATGAATATATTAAAAAAAAGAAAAAAAAAAAAGAATTTCAAAGTTGGCTGCGAGTTAGAACTCACACGCGTGAGAGACAGCAAAGGGGAAAAGAGATTTTAAATGGAGGAAATGCAGACAGCAGCAATGTCAGATAAATTCAAACACAGCCACAACACGATGTTTTCAACATTAATCACAGCAGGTCAAGTCAAAGTTTCAAAGTGTCAAATTAAAGCCGCTTGAGTCAAACCCTCATTAAACCCCACATGAAATGAAAGCTTGAGAAATAGTTCAATTATGTCTTTTTTTGAAAAAAAAAGAAAAAGAAAAAAGAAAAACACATTAATGCTCTTTGTTAAACATTAAAGGATGAATAAAATTTCCATTTTCTCAAAGCCTTGACATTTAAATCCAGTCGGAACAATGGAAACACAACAGACTCTGTTCATGCTTTATACAAACACAATGGATCTTTCTCATCTTTTCAAACTGAAAACAATAAAAGAAGAATCATACAGATAACAAATAAGTCCTCATTTAAGTCAAGACACCACACAAATCAAAACGGCACATTGTAATGTGGTCAGAGAGTGAAATTACCAGAATAGTACCAAGTTCAAGTACATTCGTGATGAAAATGATTCTGAAAAATGATTCTGAAGTGTAAGCGTCACAGTCCGATTTCTCTCGTATCGTTGAAAATCAAAAATATACAAATAAAACCAGAAGAATCATCATACACAACATGTAAACATTCAGTATCCTGATGTCACACACCAACAAGTAGCCAAAAGTACTGAGAACCCTAACGTGTTATTACAAATACAAGGCTAATGTAATAGTGCCAGGTCCCATCCCGAGTCTTGTAATACAAGAAAAAAATAAACAAAACACAATCACACAGTTGTCAAAAAAATGACATCACACTCACCGAAGGTTTAAATTACATTCATGCAGCCTTTTATATGTATAACGCCGTGAGTGCTGCGGTACATGTGTGACAGAGACCCTGGCGGTTCAGGTAAATGGGAAGACGTCTTCATCCTTTAAACGATTATCATGCACAACACGCGTCATTTTGAAGAAACCCCAAGGCCAGCAAACAATAAAGTAGCAAAACAGGGCCTTTCTGACAGTAATCTTAAGAAAATTCATCAGTGATGTCTTCTCAGAGCATTCTTTAGGAACCCTTTTCAACAGCAGACACATTGCACTTTGGTTGCATAATTTGGTTTCCACACATAAAGCCCGTATATTCATTTGACTAATCTCGTGCACGCAGACACAGATGCACGGAAATAACAGACGTCGCGACGTCCTGTCTGAGCGAAACAAAACAATCGAGACCGCTTTAATCAGACCGGACTGAAGTTAGAAAAACGAAATCATTTCTCTGTTTTGAGTTGATGCGGAATGTGTTACATCACAGCAGGAGATGTAAATAGCTTAAAACAACATTGCATAAAGAGATTCTTCCACCACTAATCACACCAGACAGAACCAAACCCGACAGAGAGACGCTGGACTGTGTACGGAGGCGGTTGGGAATCCGTGCAGACCAGTCATCTGTTGTCGCGGTGACCTTGGAGCTGGACGTCGGTCCTCCATGCTGTCCTCAAAGCGAGGGAAGGAGGCAGTCGGTTGGGTCGCATGTCCCAGGAGGTCCACGGGGGCCTGGAGGGCCCTTCAAACTGATGCCAGGAGGGCCTTAACAGAAAAGTAGACAATACAACAAACATTGTTTACTCTAGTTTGGTGTGAGCATTAGTAGACTTTTTCACCAGAACATGACCCCGCGGTTTTAGATCACCGGTGATGGATAAACGAGTGCGAGTTTGACGACTGATCACCATCTTGGCCTCGCAGAACAGCGCACAAAATTAACACTAAATATAATGAATGGTCCCAAATTTGCTTTGACATTCTAAGTCATCCTTAATAAGACTTGGCATCATCTGCCAAATATTAAGAGCCTCTGACACCAGCAAGGATGGCTAGCTCATTTACGATGAATAAAGCTTTTAATATCCCTGTAATGAGAATGAAGGAGAGGGAGAGTGCACGCTGCCGTGAGGTCATCAGACAGCAGACATCTGAAGTTACTAAGCAACAGACTAGCCAAGGTGCAAACCAGAGCCCCATTTCTCTCCTGTTTTCTGTCTATATGTACTGTCCAAACAACACCAGCGATAAACGCTCGTCGTTTCTCCCTTCCGTCCTCGGTTTTTTATAGTCCAGCTACAGTCACAGACCAGTGGGAGCTCAGGGGAGCCGCTGCTATTCATACAGACGTAATCATGGTTACTGCCCCATCCTTTATCCTCCCTTTCAAAACACAACTTGCCCTTTTCACAGCTGTTATATCCATCTTCCGTTTAACTGCTCGCACACAAATCTCTCACACTGCTGACAGGCTATGCAGGGATGAGGGCAAGACACCTACACATATATATACAGTATATGTACTTTTAGATGATTGTTAGTAGTTCTTATTGAGTGAGATGTTCTTGTAGTTGTTTTTGCTGTTGATATATTCTTGCGGGAATCAGTTATTAGTAACTCAGTCGCTGTACATCAGCGGAGAGCGTTTAAAGGGTACGAGCTGTCTGTTATAATGATTTTTACCATTCTTCATGTCATGCATCAACAGGAGATGAATATAAAGTACCAATGCAAGACATTCACCAATGTGAATACAGCTGTAGGTGCTTCTCGCGCTGTCCAACAGCAGAGATGACGCCTGACACGGGCTGTGATTTGTCCCCTCCAGAGGAACTCCCGCCAAGTTCCCGCTTTTCCCGCCGTCACATACATTACACACTTACACGGTCCTGACTGACTGGGTGACTTCATGCTCAGGCAATGAAACAATTGTATTTTATTCTTTTTTTTTTTTTTTTTTTACTTGGCTGCACCACAGTGGCATTTAATTCACTATTTATTCGCCAAAAGGAACTGAGTTTTGTGGAAAATGCAATGTTATCTGCAAACAGTGTTTATCTCCCAGCATGCTGCAAAAGAAAATAAATTAAATAGAATGTAGCGGTTTGTGAACAATAGTTGTCTGATAACACAAACACTTTCTTGCTACACTTTCCTCCATTCAGCAAAGGAAACCTGATGAAAACTTTCATTTCTGAAGGAGGATGGGTTAGGTGCTTTGTCATTTTATGAAAAAAACCTTTTAGAATTGACATATTGGAATGGCACAAACATCGTTTACTTTGGTGGTTCATAGCTAACATTAGTATTTAAGTGACGTTGCAAAATATCTTTAAAAACCATGAAGCAAACTTTGCATTACAACACACATCACATCAACAAAATTCATTTTGTGACAAACTTACATAGAAAAGAGGAGATTTAACTATATTTACTGGGTTTTTTTGTGCAGAATTTCCAAGAAAAAGATTAAATGATTTGTTTGGCTGAATAATACTGTCATCCACCCAAATCTTCACTTTAATATCTCAATCATAATGTTTAAGTGCCACCATCTGCACTATATTTGAAGATTAAGGATGTTTAAATGCTGACGAGCCAAGTGGGAGCAGGAACATCCTGGGGGAATTCACATTTTTCATTTGGGCACCCTAGAGAGCACATTATTGCATTTGGTCCATCATAGTGGCATTCGCAGCAGCACTTTCCCTGCAGTTTTTCATACAGGGCACGGCTCTGCTGTAAACAATGACTCTCACAGGTACCGCCAGGTGTACTGGAGTACCTTGAGAGGGATGTGGACTGATTTAATATGAAAAGCTGAATGAATTATCATTGCGATTATAACACAGAGCACAAAAGGACAATAAAATGCTCCATTTTGTTTTCCCTTTATGCACAATGACTGTTAAAGTAGGAACACTGTAGCATAGCTACTTCCTCATGCACGTTCTGGACTTACCTGGTGGCCCCATGTGTCCTGGATCTCCCGGTAACCCCACACCCGGCTGGCCTCGTTCTCCTTTCTGACCCCTGTAACCTGAGGACAGACACGACACTCTGGATGAGCATCCAGTAACGGTGGAGCAAAAACGTGCAGGTGTCACCAACAGTTAGTCGGATTAGTGCTTATTCTCAGAGGAGCAACTCAAACTGAACTGAGCTTCAACTGTGCAATTAGCGTTCAAATGTGGCACCGAGGGCTTGCAGAGGACGGTAGGATGTCTTTGGGAATCCCAAACAAAGGAAAGAATCTTTTTTTAAACAGAGGTCAGATATGTGGGTCATTGCAGCGATGCACGTAGTGAGAAACAGAGGGAATAGATGCAGTGGATGCAAAAAAAAACAAAAAACAATGCTCCTTCATGTTAACAAGGCTCAGATGTGTTATTTACGAGGAGAAGATGAGCATCACTAAAAAACAAACAAGCCAAAAAATAACGTAGACATATTGTTTGGTATCCATGATGGTAATTGGCTGCTGCGTCTTTATCTTTGAGAGGGGGGAGGACACAGGGGCATGCCTTAGACTACCACAAAAGGCTGATTAGTTAAACTGAATCAAAGAATTTGCAGTAATCTTCCAGTCAGAAGTTTGTTGCTTACAACAACATGCGCAAAAAAGGCTCTCCGGGTCCATGCAGAGCGGCTGATTATTAATTTTTAAAAACAGCAGCAATGCTGTGAAACTATTTCCCCACGAGGCACCTAAAGTAACAAAGTCCGATGACCAGCGGTTGTGTGGAGCACGTCGGAAACATTGACAGGGGTAGCTGGCATTGCACTGCTGGGACCAAAAGGGAAATGCTCCAGTGCGTACGTCTCAGAGAACAGAAAAAAAACAAACAAAAAAAAAAAACAAAACAAACAAAAAAAAAAACCTCTTCTGAACGAATGTGCTCCATAAGTGAAGGTTAAGGCCTATCCACACTTGGCACAATAATAACACTGTTTTTAAGAACCCAGGGTATTCATTCAGTCACAAAACGCTGAATAGCACTTAAAGCCACAAGTCTGACTGGTTCGGTGAACTCTGATAAAAGGCAAAATCACAGCGTGTCTCAACATTACCTGTGTTTTTTTTTCAGTTTCTAATAGTCAAAATGTGCTCTATGTGCATCGCCAAAGAAGACTTCTTCATGTTTGATCAATAGGAGCACAGGCTCTCACCTCTAGAGCCGCGCTGTAAAACGTATTAACAGCACCATCTATTCATGATGGTGATTTGCCTGAGCAAAGCACCCTTCACTGAACAGCTGCTCAATCAAAGACTAAAACCTGGGAGAAATTTACTGAGATTTCCATGTTGGAGAGCACCAAATGGAGCGGCTCTGGAACACACCCCCATTTAATTAAACACAAAACGTACAGAATCCAGTTAAATATAAAATGAAAACAGAAAAAAAGGAGCAATTATAAAATCAAAATGTGAACATCAAACCCCACATCACATGGTACTTTCATTACAATTTCTAAGATAAAGAATGAAAAGAATCGTACATGAGCACTTTCACTGCAGGGAAAAACAAAAGAAAGAAGAGATTATGCACGCTGTCATGCATGTTTTTGTGCCTTCTCTTGCACTCGTGAGAAAAATAAAACTATGAGGGAAAAAAGAGGTGGTTATTTTTCTCCATAAACAATTCATTTAGGCATATTGGAGAACATGTCAAATTGGGTATTCCTGGGGAGAATGGAGTCCAACAGAGGATGACGAGAAATAATGAGGAAATATTACCCCAAACTCCCTCTCCAGCTGACTGGATGCAAGAATCGACACACGAAATTAAGAACATGAAGAATTCTTGATTTATCAAAGGAAATATTACATTCCTCCTCTAACAAGACTTTTTTTGTAAGAATCACCATTAAAAACATGCCACACTGGGTCCAAGATTTGTGTATGTTGCAAATTGCATTAGCACAGTGTTTTCTAGGTTTTTGTTTTCATTGTGATGTGTATTATTCATTAATAAATCCTGAATCATGTGAGGTAGACACAAAGCTCTAAGAGAACGCACTTTTGTGCCAGAGAGCGAGCTGCAGTTAAAAAGTCTGACCAGCTGACCGTGATCGTTGCGTGCGGGAGGTTGTATTGGTTCGATAAAGAATGTCCACCTTGTTTCCTGACTCTTTGTTGGGACTTTAAAAGCTTTCTTTCCTGGAGTGAGGTATCAACAGGGCCTCTACCCTGTCCACATTGATAAGATTTTCTCTTATTCACGGCCAATTCTTCTGTTTTTCTTCATATTTTGCAGGGAGCTGCTGCGCACCACACTCCTGGCCTTTCCTCTGCTTCCCGCGCCTCAGTCTGCATTGATATATGGCTCTGAGCGAGAGAAAAATAGCCATGAATGCCTACAAAACACAAGCTATAGCCGTGCCCCGCCCTGTCGCAGATGATAAGTCTTTGTTTTAATTCTTCACTAATCTCCAGATAAGGCACCCATCTTGCTTTCGCAGGACTAACTGGCATAATTTAACACTAATGTGGAGTCACACATACGATGTGGCAACACTGGCAGACACCCATCGATTCAATCTGCAATCTGAGGTGAACAGTGGAATGGCAGTTGTTTTCCTGAGGTACGTTCAAAGTCCACCAATGCCTGTGTCCATACCTTGTGGCCCAGGGGATCCAGCCACTCCTGGTGGGCCTGGGAAGCCATCCTTGCCAGGAGGTCCAGGAGGCCCTTGACTGTTAGATGCTAAAATGCCTGCGGGCGTCTTTTGAAGTGTGATAGAGCTCGACATCCTTTCTGCAGAATAAGGCAAAAAGCGTGGGGAGAAAATGAGAACAGATTGCAGGAATGCACGTTAAAAGCAAATGGAACGAGGTTTATACCTTCAAAGATTCTCAAAACTTCCTTCCTGATAAGTATTCTGAGTTCCTCCAGGAAGCCAGGATCATCCTGTTTGCGGCAACAAGGAGTCAATGATCAGTTCCTGCAAATTCCAACTCTGCACTATCACAGCTCTCCAAAACCAAAAAAGTACAAAATGAATAAAATATTGCCTCATTATATTACATATAACTCTCTATGCTTGTCTTGATGTGTTCTGTAATTAAGAAAAGCACTGTTCCAGGTTGGCATCCTTCCAAATACACTGTTAAAAATTTCCAAGGCTGCACCAGTAACAGTGGCAACAAGAAGAGCTTTGGAATAATTACATACAAATGAGCTCTGCATCTCTGCCCTGAATGTTCGCCAACTGTCATGACTGCACTCAGTGTGTGTAAAACGTCTATGACACACAGCCCTCGAGAGCTCCAGGCACGCCTGCGAATCTCTGTCTGTTCCTCTGTCTCTCTCCCTTTCTGCCCTTCTGTGGCACCTTGGTGGGAATTAGAAGCATTAAGATGAAAGAGAACAGCCAGCGAACAGCCAGCTCCTTGCACAGACTCATTTGATGCAGACGATATCTGTAGCGGCACCGTTCTCCGTGCAGTGAAAGAGAGCTGAACTTGTTACACATACCCGAGGAAGCAGCTGTGACGTCGCTTCAGTTTAAAAGAAGAATTTGCAGCTTACCAACAAATTTGCATCCTCCAACTGTCCGGGAGAACCAGGCTCGCCCTTTTGCCCGATTGGTCCAACAGGGCCAGGATCTCCTACGCGACCCCTCTCCCCTTGAACGCCCCTGCCTCCTGGGATCCCTGGATCCCCCTGAAGTGAAAAGAACCAGATATACTGACTGAATTTCCTGAATTCCTACGCTATAAAAGATTCACCATGCTGCCACATGCCTAAAAGTACTTTGAATTTTTTTTCCTGTTTAACAGAAATGAGAACTGCAAGACCTTAGAGTAAGTACACATATATGTGCTTGTGGAGATCAAATCTTTACCATTCATCAACACCATTAATTAAAAATATCACTCACGCGCTCTCCTTTGGGTCCTCTGTCCCCAGTTCTTCCTGTAACTCCCTTTTAAAACACAAATTCCATTTATGTAAATGTTTTGCGTAATACACATAAATCTTGATCTTTGGACTTTTAATGATCATTATGTCTTTATTGACCATTCTCATATGTCAACAGACTTGACAGACAATGATATTTGAAGGCTTTTATATGCTGCATTAAAAAAAATATTTGCGTAGGTGACTCAGCTCAAGCATACTGCGAGTCCTTGCTTAGAATATCACCTTCTGCAAAGTCACGGCTTCTTTGCTTTGCGCCTGTTTTCATTTGAGATGCTTTCTTAGCGGGTTTAGCTTTATACTGCAGGGAAGAGCTGAGAGAGAAGAAAAAAACAACACCTGTCTGTGGCTTCATGTCACACTGTCTTGTGTCTTCCAATCCCTCCTTGTCACTCCTCATCGCTTCCCTTCGCTGTGTTCACAGCGATACCTCTGGGAGCATCTTTGTATCAATTTCCTGCTGGATTACAGGAGCCACGCAAAAGACAATCTGGCATGATGCGGTTTTTAAAACAGGCGTCTCTCTCTCTGTGATGCCGTTCTCCCCTGCCTGCTTTAATCTTCATTGCTCTGTACTCCCCAGTGCCTGATGGGAGGCTTAAATCTATCTTCTTGCCCACCGAAATGTGCTGCCCTGAGCATTACATTAAACCTTGAAGCAGTGTGCAGAGTGGGGCTGGAGGAACAGAGCTACCTGCTAGATGGCACTGTTGCCTCAACAAAAAAAGCCTGCAGATGGAACGATGTGGGGAGGGAAAAAATGCAAAAGCTTCATGTAATGATAAAAATTGGTGCAAAATATAAACTAATAACAAAATGGTAATAAAATTCTGGGGCACAAAAACTTTCTGCTCTGGTATCAGCAGACCTTTCTGCATGTTATGAATCTATTTTCTGTGATTATCTCGTGAACAGCCTATAAGAGTAGGATCATATAATTGACTGGTCATGGCCACGCCAAAGCGTGAGCACGTTCACAGCAGTTCACCGCTGCCAGTTAACAATATCCTTTAGACAAGACAAAAAGTCAACAAAGCCCCAGATCTGCAGGATTTCATTAAGTTTTTATCATCAAAATCTGAAATATGCAAATAGCTTTAATGCGCCTGGGATGCTACAGCTCCAGGCTGGAGGATAAAAATCTGCTGTGCCATCTTTTTGTGCCTCGGCTGACGTAAAGCAATTTCTATAAGGGGATTTGCAACGACTTCGTCCAACTCACCTTGATTCCGGGAGTTCCGTCTCTTCCAGGTCTGCCCTGCTCAAGGAGTGCAACACAAACAAAGACATTTTGTATTAGCTCCCACCTTCGATTGGATCAGTGCTGTTGCGCTCTTAGTAATCTCCAAAGTTAATGAGATATCTCAACCGAGGGATAATGATCCTGATTGCTCTGCCAACACTGTTCCATTGTGCACTTACAGCAAAAATTACAGATTCCATCTTTGATGGTAATTATGTGGTGGGATGTAATAATCTACAAGACATGTGAGTGCTAACATACATATCCTGACCATATTGTCCTTGAATTGTTTTTGAAGCGATGATAACACTGCTACAGTATTAGGCCATTGTCTTATTCTATGTTCTGTTTCCATCTTGAAAATAACAGAACAGTGATTTGGCAAACATCTACGAAACGACATGAGGCATGCTTACAGCGACACCTTGGGGTCCCTCAGGCCCAGGGAAACCTGTCTCTCCAAGCGGCCCTCGCTCACCCTGTCAGGAAAAAAGGGACAGCCGATGTGTCAGTCAGCAGCGATAAAGGAATGATGTGTGGAATGACAGGTGAAAGAGAGTCAGCGGCAGTGGCTCACCGGCTCTCCTGGGATCCCTGGCTCTCCACGAGCTCCGGGCTTCCCCTGTCGTTCACAAAAAAGGAACAAAGCCGACAGTGTGACAGGTCCTCAGTGGTGTCATTCCACAGTAAAGCACCTACACAGCCTCTCATTCAGATTATAGCAACAGGCTAACTGTAGCCGCAAAGAAAAGCCACTGAAAACACCACCACTGCATATCCGTGTTGTTTATCGAAGCAGTGTTGTATATATTAACTGGCATCAATCTACTCCCTTGCAGTATATTTAAACAACATAGATTATTGATCTAATACAAAGCGAATCATTAAAAATATATATCTCCTTTACCGGCGAACCTTGTAATCCAGGAGGACCGATCAAACCAGTATCACCCTGAAGGAAGCAGAAATCAGATGTGAGATCTCATGCACAAGGAATTAAGAATAAATATAAATCACTGTGGAGCTGTTGTGTGCTGGTTGTGTGTCTGGACAATTGCAGCGCTGAAATAAACAGTGAAGGTTACGCAGCCGTTGTAATAACTTGTTTCCATCATACTTCAACAGCCACCACTTTGCATATGTCAAACCTCTGAGTTTCCACTGAAAAATAAATTACTGGCTGTCATATGTCTTGAATGTTTCACAAACATGCAAAGAAATTTGCCCATTTCAGAGAAAAAAAAATTTCTCCACGCCTGCATGCATAATCGAATTATAAAACATAACAGCCCTTCACTGAGCACATGGCTACCTCAATTAAGTAACTGTATCCAGATCAGATATTTCTTATTTTTGTACATCATGTCTGTCAGAGTCAATACAATCTGATCTGAAACCCATTTAGAATAATGTATCAAGTTTTAGTAGCAGGAATTACAGCACTTTCAGTACATCTTCCTAAGAACGTACTATAAGCATTTCTGAATACACGTCTAGCAGCTCCCTTATTCTGGATGTTTTTATTTCAGTTTGGAACATTGGAGGATATACTTTTTGGGGTAGGGTTAAGTCAGGATTACTGACCTTAGCACCAGGTAGGCCTTCAAGTCCAGGTAATCCCATGGCTCCAGGTTCTCCCTGCAGCAGTCAACAACAAATAATGGCTATTCTATCATAAAACCATGCACAAACATTAGCTATAAATACCACATGGATCAAAACTGGACATCTAAAAGTCAATACAACTCTGATTCCACCCATGTCATTGCCAGTTCTTGATTTTCTCAGAGAGAAAACACAACTTTTCATCTGCCATAATCTTAAAAGCACAATACCTCAACCTGAGCATACAAACTTTGATCTATGTCACAAGCTGTCACACCTTATAGACTACAAATGGGACAGAAGAAGAAGAGCTCGACAACAGCAATGTTATGAGCTCTGAGGCACTAAAAATATGCAGCCATTCGCAATGCTCGAACTACTGATGGCCTCTATCTACCTCATCTTGCTCAAGCTACCACAGAAAAACGCCATTACACAGAATAAAGGGGCAGCGGGCGCTGACAGAGACGGATTGTGCAGGTAATCGTCACACATGTAGATTGTCATGAATAAGCGAGCGCCGCTAAAGGGAGAACGGGGCAGACAGAGGATCAGCTGTGAGACGGATTGGGGCAATTCTGCCACAGCACTGGAGCCACTCACACAATTTATTAAAATGTCAAATTAACATCCTGGTGAAAAATCACTGTGCAACAAAACAATAAAAAATGCAATTGGCCCCGCGAGAATAAAGAATTCAAGCTGATAGCAGAAGCGTGGAAGTGTTTCCAAGCGTGTGCGGGTTGTTTTCAGGCAGGCATCGGCGTATGGCAGGTGGGTGGGGGGGAGTAAAGTGAGGAGAGGAGACTGGCAACACAGTATGGTACAAGAGACAATAAGGTACACTGGTTTGCAGGAAAGGCGATCTCTCTTTGCCTTGTGGCAGCGCTCTACTGAGAGTAGTTAAGTCCTCCTGCTTTGGGGGGTGCACTGACTTATGATGTGGAGAACCAGGAAGAGACACTGACAGAAGTCAACTGGTTTCGCTATTATTCAGGCAACGCAGGGGGAAACAAACGCAAAATATTCCATTATAATGCATTCCAGAAAAAAACCTGCAACTCACCGGGGGTCCATCATCTCCTTTGGGACCCTTGGAAAAGAGAGATGGAAGTCAGTTTATATCATGGAGAATAAGAGTGGCTACGATACATAACTATGCCTAAGTCACTAAAATTCACCTTTTAAAGCCATTAAAAAGAATACAATTCATTGTTGTGATAGATATTTTATCCAAAATAATCCTATAATCTTTCATCCTATTCTGCACATGCATTACAAAACCTTAGCATGTATGTTTAAAGCTTTAATAAAAGCTAAATAAAATAAAAAATATAGCAAATATTGCCTCCCTTTACTAAAGAAGACAGTCTCTCATTGATTACTCCACAACAGCAGCTGAGCACTGATTGATGTACTGTGTGGAGAAGTATCCACAAGATTTTGTCGTGGCTCCTCTGATTCTTGCACTAATGGTCCTGAGAGTGAGTCTCCCCAGACTAGTCCAGATTACAAACTATCTGATAAGCGGGAGCAGCGGGAACCGATAAGCTGACCGGCTCGGCACCGCACGGTCCGTTTTGCATGTCAATGATGCTGCACGCCTCGAGGTGTGCGAGGAACACCTGTTTGTGACTCTCACTGGCTCACCAACCACCTGCATTCTATACATGCGACTGGCTTTAGTGAGGCCTCAGACGTGGAGATAACACTGGAGGGCTGTTCATCTTATTTATCATTCGCAGCTCATACAGTATTGGCGTGCCTGCCTGCTGGCATTTCAGCTTTGGACACTGTAAAGGATTTGCTTCAGGCACAGCAATGATTACCCTTACCGGTGCTCCAGGAGCTCCTGGGGGTCCCAAAATAACTCCACCGCTCTGAAAAGACATTTTATATTATGTCTAGATATTTGACAATCTGGGTCAAACACAAGTTTTTATTTTTTTACTGCCGTTAAGATTGAAGGTGCTGTATTGTGCACTGAATGGATGATAATGGCCGACATTGAGTCTTTACCTGCAGCTTGTACAGACTGCTCATCCCATTACCCTCCACATAGGGTACACCCTGGAACACATTCAGCGAGAAATCAGCGTTCTGTGACTTTTCAGCACAAACACTCTTTGCAAGTGCAGTGCATCAGAAGCAGTTGTGCACTATTAGTCCTTAAAAGGCGCATCAGAACGATCAATAGCTTCAATAGATTTGGTGAAGTAAAAGTGAACGCAAAGTAAAGAAGGGGTGCAATATTGTGAAGAATTGGCACCATTATCTCTGACCAAGCAGTATTTCAAAAAATGAACAAAAACAAGCAAAGAAAACGAACAGATTTAGGTTTGAAAACAGGGCAACTGAGGCTTCTTTGACGGCATTAGAACATTTAATATTTGAAAAAATGAATATCTGAATGAATATTTGTCCTGTGAGAGTCAAGGTTCTCATTTGGAACCAAAGAGTTACCTGCGTCCTTTTCAAACACCTATGGCATCCTCTTAGTTTAAGATAGCAGGGTGAAGGAGGGCCACGGTAGGTTCAAGGGCACCACTGCTGAATTATAGATTTGCTTTTGGAAGAGCTTACTCTCCAGCCTTTTTAAAGGCAGAGAACAAGACTCCATGCCAGCGAGTGGGTTGTCAGGTTATGGTCCTGATTCTGGCTTTGGTGGAAGCTCCTTCCTGAATTTCAGCCCAGTTTACAAATTGGCAGTGGAGGCAGGAATGTGCAGTGATCATATTTCTGTCATCATGGGTGCTCATATTTGTTAGAATTGTGGTTAGACAAAGAGGAAGATGACAACGATGAAGAAGGAGAAAAGACTTAAATTTGTATTTTATCAAAATATCAGCAATAATAAACACCTTTACTTGATCAAGAGAACATCGTTGCACTATCAGAATAAGCAAGATAAATAAAACTTACAGGCGGTCCTGGAAGCCCCGGTGTGCCAGGAGGTCCTTCAGTTCCCTAACAAACAAAAGTCAAAGACGTTCTCCTGTCAAACCCATTCCTACTATATTGTATAGAGACAGAGAGAGACATCCAGGTACTTGTATCTCTGTGAGGACTTTCCTTGTGAGGATAGGCATAATGCATTACTGAAGCCCCTGACCCTAACCTAAACCCAACCTTAAAACCAAGTCTTAACCCTCAAACATTCCTTTGAGGTTGTGAGGACCAACTAAAATGTCCCCACTTTGCTAGTAGCACACACATTAGCTATATTAAATATAAAAATAAGGTAGAAAGCCTTACTTTTTCTCCCTTCTTTCCCGGTTCGCCCATTGCCCCAGGTCTACCCATCAGTCCCTGCAAAGAGAGCAGCATAATGAAATGGGTTTTAGGAAAGAAAACCTCAGGAAAAAAAGCTCTGCGTATCTCAGACCTGTGACCATAAAAGAGCACTTTCCCTTATGAGACGCTAAAAGCATTCTTTATGATATCAGATGATATAAAGGATGGGTTCTTACCGGGGCGCCTGTACGGCCACTCACGCCAGGGAGTCCTGGAACTCCTGCAGGACCCTGAAGGAAGCAGACATTGAATTATCGATTTGTTACACATGCATTCGAGCATGTGTGCATGACACAAAATTTTGGATTTCTGAGTGAGCTTATCTAGTAAAACAGATGAATTAACATATGGAGCTAAACTTGTCTATGTGTTTCCCCACAGCGGGAGCTGTGAGACCTTTGAATTTCTTGTCCACTCATCTAATGAGTGTCATTAAGTGCACAAAAGAGCACAAAAGCACAGTCGGGATACTTTAGAAAGGAGCTCCTTAGAGTGCAAAGGAGTGAGGCACAGAGCACAGGAAGTGCAGTGGACAGCTTTTAATGGCTTCTTTTGAAAACAGACCTTAAGCATAGACAGCCTATAAGCCAAGGCAGACATTCGGGATTCTTTTCAAACTGCTCACTCCTCAATGTCAAAGTGACTTCCATGTGCCCAGGATGATCCCGGGATGATCCCGGGATTCATTTGTTTTACTCACCTCATCACCTTTATCTCCCATTGGCCCTGGGAACCCTCTCTCTCCTTTTACACCCTGCAGAAAGGTAAATCATGTGAATGATTTTGGTGAGGTGGCGGGCCTCAGAATGCCTCTTCCTCTTGTTGCGCCCAACTGGCAAATCGCCTAACCCAGTTCACCACCGCGTAACACTGTATCCATGGCAACAACATCCACGGTGAGCGTATACAGTAAAAAGCGGTCGGAATGAAAAGTGTTGTCACAGAGCAGCTGGTAGGGCTTTCAAAGGTAATCCTAAAGGTAATCTATAACTGTTGTTTACCAAATGTAAACTCTCTGCACGACGCATTTAATTGAGTAAGATTTTAATGCTTCTGCTAACAAACTGTGTAAATAATTTGTTTTTACTGAGTTTATTTGGCTGAGCACAATTACGGATGTCTACCTTTGGGCCTTCCTTTCCCGGGTTTCCCATTGGACCTCTGACCCCTGGATCACCCTGTTTGAATAACAAAAGTCACATAATTAAGCGTATTATTTCTCAGGAATACTTTAGGATACTGTACTGCATTGAGCAGTCCATTCCATCTGCAGTACCTTTTCTCCCACTATGCCCTCGGCTCCTTGATCGCCTGGCGACCCCTTCTCCCCCTTCTGTCCGGGAAGCCCGGGGACCCTGGTCTGGCACGCGCTGCAGGCATTCTGTCAGCACGGGCGAGACAGGAGGCAAGAGTGGTGGCACAGTTAAGATTTCATCAAGTTGAACTAGAGCGCTGCGTTTCTGCCCTTTATTATGTCACGTCCCCTGGGTGGAGGACACGACCCCGACTGACACAAAGTGTTCTCTAAATGTCTGCGGAGCAGAAATAATGTGGAGCCACCAGCGGCGCCTCCGAGAGCGTCCCTCATCGAGGTGAGTGGTGAACTTTGTCAAACTCATTGACTGTGACATTTAGGTGAGAATCTTAAATATCATTGTCCCCACGGTGTGGATGCAGGGAAGCAGTGCCCTCTAGGTAGTGGTGAAGCTGGAGGGAGGTATTAGCAACAAACCTTGATTGTTAACAAGCACCGTTCACATCAAAGGCTCAGTCTGGAATATCACATGGAAATGAAGCTGCTCGTCCTGATTATCTAATTATCTTTCAGTGAAAATGTTGGGACAAATGAATGAAAGCAGATTTTATTAATATAAACATAGCGTGTTGGATGTGTTAATTCTTTTCTCAAAGGCATCATCAAGATTTTGAAAATGCTAATTACAATGACACTAATGTGCTGGGAGGAGGCAGAGTCCAATAAAAGGGTGACAGAGAAGTAGGAGTGCTAGGGTTCTGCTTTTATCGACAATATTCACTGTCATTCATTTGATGACACTGAATAATACACATTTTACAAAACTACTGCTGGTATCAGTGAGATAAGGAAGATTTGGAATTTGAAAAGTTTGAATGGAAATTGCTCATTTTGAGAGGCAACATGAACATCATTCGCTCTCTTATATCGTGGATATGCTGAAAAACAGTAGCAAATATAATTAAATGATATAAATAGTTAAATACAACATTCAGTTGGATGTTTTTTGTTGAGATCAAACAGGCTATTATCATTCTTAATATTTGTTTTCTGAATAATGAAAAATGATGCATGTTAAATGTACAGCACGTATATTTCATTTATCATTTGCACATTTTGTTTTACTTCTTATTGTTTTTATTCTTATAATGGAGGATTATTAAACGCACGATGCTGTGTATTAGCATTTAGTTACAGTCATTTTGCTGTAAGATGTCTTTTTTGTTGATACTTTCTCAAGTCAACCTGAGGGAGGCGCTCAAAGGCTTTTAATATGGCTCCAAACTGAAATTATCTTTTTGAGCGTCACCTTTCAAATGACCAAAGAATGGTTTTTAAACAACTCCCTGGGCCCTCATTAACATGTCACACTGTGAGTGAGTGTAAAGGTATAAATACCTTAAGTAAAGCCCCCATGTCTCCAACAATAGGCAGAGCAGTCTATTAAAAACCAGAAAGAAAAATCATTAAACACTTGATCTGATAAATCATCACACTTAAAAAAATGAATTTGATGGTGGAGACAGCATCAATTGGGGGCCTCAACTTATAAGACAATCTCATGACTTAAAGGAATGTGATTTCATCCGATGCTTTTTTTTTTTTTTTTTTTTCCATTTTATCTGCACTGCTTGAGGAGCTGGTTTAATAACTCTGCTGCAGGAGAAAACAATTCCCCCCAGTCTTCAAAATATTGTTCTCTGAAGTTGAGAAAAACATGAAAACCTGAAATATGAGTAATTGATGCTGGCTAGTGAGGATGAATGGAGCGACCTTGATTTCCAGGTGAACAGACGGTAGGTATTTCTGACTCACCGGTTCACCTGGGGGTCCAGCAGGGCCGGGGGGTCCCGGTCTACCAGGGGGGCCCTTTAATTGAGACAAAGAAAGGCATTAGAGCTCCTGGCAATGACATCAGACAGACATTCATGGATGCAGTTCACATTCATTCGCATTCATCTGGGATGGAGGGCATTTGTGTCCAGGAGCTGTGATAGATCACACTTGTTCATCCACACTAGGCAGCTGACATCCTTTTATACTTCCAGATGTCTTTTATCTGCAGATGTGTGAGGGAAAAAGGGGCTGTCTCTTTTCACTCACCTCTCTTCCTGCAGCCCCTGGAGAGCCAGATAAACCAGGGGGTCCACGAGGGCCCTAACAAGACAAAAACACAGATTCTCCAACTACTTACAAAGCAAACACCTTGCAGGTAGTAAAATGATTAGAAAGCCACAGCATCAACCAGCTAAATAAATAGCAACATGCTGTTCATGCTTAACAAATTGATAGAAGTTTCCAAAGACCTCAGTTCCTGGCTTTCCTTGGGGTCCCATGGGGCCCTAAGAACACATCACACATCTTGTTAACACCACCTGCCCTCTGGCACTCAGGATCCAATAAAGGAATTGTGTTAGACACCTTTTACTCTATTGATTCTCTGTCTCCAACAATCCTTTATTTAAAAAATGAAAGCAGACTCACTCGCAATCAAATCTGTGCACTTCAAGCTGTGCAGAGCCTATATGGAGCAGGCAACCCACTCTACTCTGAAAGGGTCTTTAACCAAAGACGGACCTTATACTGTATCTTAGGACGTTTACTTATATCTTTAGGACGTCTACCACGTTTTGATAACCTGAGTCCAGATTCTCATTACAGGTTGAACTAAATAATAAATACTAGAGACAGGCCAATCGATAGATCCTCATACTCACGGGCGAGCCAGCGACACCCTCTCCAGGTTCACCTTTTTCCCCTGGCTCTCCTGGCAGTCCTGGAAGTCCTCTCTCTCCCTGACAGAAAGACAGGCGAGCGCAGAACACAGTCATGGACGGCTGTGGCGCCGCAAAGTCATCAAGTATTCACACTCGTCTGGAACTCATCCGTGCATTTTTTTTTCGTTTGTTTTTTTTTTTTTTCTTCCTGGAGGAGCATCGAGGCTGAGGAATGCTGCTATGTTCACGGCCACTCGCATTTGCATGTTTATTATCTATTTGATTTAAACTCAGACATCAATGCGGTATGTTCTGCATGTATATCGGGGTCTTCGGTAGGCTTAGCATGTTTAATGCATTATACTTTGTACATACACACATACCATTAATGCAGGTTATATGCACTTGAGTGCCTGCAGGTATTTTAATGTATACTGGCGATACTCTAAATGTCACGTGTAGAAGCTTATCATGTTTGCCAGGCACTTAAAAAAATGGAGTGATGGATATACAGTGGAGATATCTTAAAGAAACCGATAAAGTAAATATGGTTCTTTGGCCATGCATGCAGAGGTAGTGAATATAATATGAGCGTGGTTTCTATAAATAGAAATATTTACATTAAATGCAATATACTGTGCAGATGTTTGTGTTCGTAATGCTCAAATATTACAGGTCTTACCTTAGGCCCACGAGACCCTCTAGGAAGAGTCAATCCATCGGTCTAAAAAGAATGACAAAAAAAAAAATGATATTGTGCGTTCATCAGTGATTCGCTTTGAGGCCAGAGGTGCAGCCCTAAAGAGCTTCACAGAAAAGGATCAGAGCGACCTTCTACAAGGAGAGCAGAGCAAAACATTATAGGCTCCTTTTTAACAGTGTTTACAACATTTGGAATATTAATATGCACATAAAAACACAGATAATGCCAAACCACAGAGGGTTGGGGGAGAGAAAAAACAAACTTGCTTCAAATTAAGGCACCGGGATGAAAAATTATCTGCAGAGTTAAGATGAAACTTGGTCTGAGGCTGATTTTATGCACATTTTTGATTGGTGCATAAAAGCCAAACAAACAAAAAAAACAAATAAAATCAAACACTGGCCTGTTGATATATTCCAATTTCTATGCTTGATGGAGGTGGAAAAGTTGATGATCTGATAATATTTAGACACAAACAAGGGCAATGGAAAAAGACTCAGCAAAATAAATAACTTGACTGAACTGTTGTGCCTTCTTATCCTTCTTAATTTGTGGTATTGTGATGGAGCGATTTATGGAGGCCATAGTGCATTTTACACAGCCAGGCTGCTTTCTGATGTCAGTAAACATTACAGTGAAAAACTGTCTGTGAACAGGATGCAAGCTGAATTTGAAAAAGTCTTACATCTTTAAGAGGAATTCATCAGGCAATTCACCAAGATGTTTACTCTAACATGTTTCTCTTTCATTTAACTTTTCTTCTGTGTGACAAGCAGTCATTTGGCTGTAAATATTTCTCATTGACTGATAACACACACACGCGCACCCACACACATGCATCCTCTTTTCCAATCCTACATTTTCACAGTGCCAGAGCACATTAAAGAGGTTTAAATACTTCTACTTAAATGCAATATTTCCCCAGCAGGCTGCTGAACTGAGCCTGGTACCACTCGCTAGATGAGTAGGCTGTTGCACCTAATGTTCATTTCAGCACTGAAATGCACGCACAAACATGACTGTTGAAAGCTATGAAGCACTTCTCGTAATTGCAGAGTGCAAGTTCTGTCAACCAAGACTGGGGCTGCAGATGTACCGCATTCATGGTGAAGCTGTAAGGATCATCTCTATATGCAAAGCCATGTCATAAAAGAGAGAGTGCTTCAATGGCTATAAGCTCTTAAGTGAGAGAATAGGTGATTATCCGCTTTGTGGTTTATCCAAAGGTGGATTACCGAGCAGCATTGGCTCTAATGTCGCGGCAGCTAAACAGCTGGACAAGCTAACAGCTGTTACCGTTCCAGCCGTTTGCTGATGCAGTGTTTTATGAGTCTTTCTTATGCTACATTGTAAGTTTCTAGTCTCAACAGCATGTGCGTGGATAGTAACATGGTCTTTTGAAAGCCATACTCACCATAAAGCCACCTCCAGGTTCTCCAGGCTCACCCTTAGGTCCTGGAAGTCCTTGTGGCCCCATCACACCACCAGAGTCCCCCTATAGAGGGAGGGACATGCTCATTTTTGGACTGATTGCTGTAAGGTTTTTAATGCGCGTGGTCAGTTTGCTAAAAACCCCAATAAATCTATGATTTATGAATTAGATTAGTTGCAAGACTTTCAGCCTGGAATACGCCCCTGTGGGAGAACACACAGTCATCTACAAGTGTGTCAAAGGTATCCTTAAGTGGAAACTAGTTTGTTCCAGAAGTCACCGGATGGACCTATCACACAAGAATGTCCACGGTGCACTTTTCTACACCGAGGATTAACTCGCACTACGATGAGTGAGTGTGGCATGCACTTCATGAATTGTTGAGACAGTTCCTATTTATCTGTGAAGTCAGAACTTGACTTTAGGTTTACATACCTTTTCTCCTCTCAGGCCATCTCTCCCAGGCACCCCGTCCTTCCCAGGTGATCCCTGTAAATAGAGTCACATCGATCACGGGGCCTTCATCTCCTCATACACATTTATCTCCTCCCCCTCCTCACTGCTTCAGCGGCTTGCCATGTTTTAACATAATTTCTTTTAGCCAGGATTTATGAAATGCCACTTTCCCTCCCTTCTTTTGAGTAAAGGCAGATGCTCATTACCAAAGCAGGTGTGGAGAACAGATTGGGACTCTGCTGTCCTTGCTGACATAATGCGCTCAGATTTGCTTCTTTCCACTAATTAAATCTTAAATTTCATTACTGATGGTGTGTGTAAGAGTTCTGGGTTGGTCTTTATTCTTCCTAGCTGCTGTTTTTCACTCTTTCATGAATGGTAGCAGAGAAAATGGATGAACACATGGATGAACTGATCAATTACAAATACCATGGAAACATGACTTACAGTAAACACAGAGCTCAGTGAACAGAACGACTGCTAAAACACAATGTTTACAGTTCATGTGTTTACTATTGTCATGTATGTAGGCACAGTATAATGAAGCCCTTTATTCCATTATTTCCATAATCTATTAACAAATCTAAAAATGGCTGCTTTAGAGTAGAGACAAGCTTCTAAACCAGCTAGGTCTGCACTCATCACTGTGTTTAAAATTGCTGCCTTTGTTTTCACGGACAAATGATCACACCGTAGTTACAAGGTTAGCGCCTCCAGCAGCCACAAAATAGTAAGATCTTTCATAAAAACAGACCTTCCCTTTTTTGCAACCTGTGTCGACACCTTGCAGGCACAGAAGACCCCAAATAAAGTTATGGGTAACATTAACTTTGCACATTAACAGCACCGTCACAGTCAGGTTTCTATAGCAACAAAACTCTGCTATGACGCAATTCATGAAACAATTTTGTCCCGTTACTATTTCAACTTACGTTTAAGATGATTTCTACATGTTTTAATACCACAGGTGACATTAAGACAGCACAGGGAAAACTTGCCTCTGGGCCTTGTTCTCCCTTTTGTCCCGGCAGGCCCATGTTTCCCTGTAAGGGCACCAAAACAGCATTAAGTAGAAAGAACAAGGCAATAATCTCGATTCTTAAAAAACTCAGTTTCCTAAGAGATTCTCTAGAAGGCCTCAACACAGAGTACTTACTTTAGTCTGAGTTTATGTTGCTTTATAACAAGTTTATAACTATATGCTGTATCTTTTCTGTATCTTTGGCTCACAGGGCGAGTGCTCAACTACTTTGTGCTTGAAATCTTTGTCATGATGTTACCTTGAAGCCTTGCAGTCCTTTCTCGCCCTGTACAAAACAGATCACATAGGTAACCATCATTTCCTGAATGTCTACCTCAGACCTCTTTCACTGGCAGATTCCTTTATGTGTTATGTTAAATTATTGCTTCCATTTTCAATTTTACTGCCAGCATTTTGTCTCATAACTTATTTTGAACTCCCGTGCAGAGAAATGGCAAAATCCTACTTGCTGAAAGCAAAAAAGTTACATTTTCCATGACATCATAGAAAAGTTTTCATAAATAACATTTGTTGAGATGGGAGGGTAATAATTACCATATCTCCTTTTTCACCCTTTTGGTTCCTCTCCTTTATTTCCTACTCAAACAGAAAGCAGAACACGTAAAGAAGCGTTGCAGAGACCTTTCCGCGTAACAATTCGTGTGCTGGGATGGCTGCTTACAGGTCCAGAGAGCTGTCTTAAGCCATGAGCTGTCATCACCTAAAAGTCAGAACAAAAAAAAGAGACATGAGCACTCTTCAGTTCCACAATTACTGCAAAAGGAATTCATTTTGTAAGTGAGCCGACAACAGAATTAAGCATTTCTTTATACGGGCGACAGGCAAGCTCTCTGTGATCTGTAGCGATTCGATTACCTTTGGTTTAAAAAAAAAGGAGAAACAGAAGAACTGTTTTTGGTGAGGCTTTGGAAGAGAGCCTTCTCACTGAATCACAAGGCAGGGGCTTAAGTACAAAAACTAACTCAGAACAGCCACAATATGATAATCTGGCACAGAAGGAGAGAAGTCAGCTTCTACACACACAGGAAGAGGTGAGGAGCACTGAGGTGATTAGAATGGTGATGGGGCGGGCAAGCGTAAACACAACCCCCCAAAATCTTTACTAAATCTCACAAAATACTTTCAACAATCAGTTTAAATGAAACAATTTAATTTGAACAAGAAAATCTGAGCTTTGGAAGGCGGATTGCTCAAGTAGAAAATGCCTCAGTAAAGAATCAAACACCTTACTTACGCTGTGAATCTGGATCACAGAGAATCTCCTGAGACTCTGACACAGTTGTCAGTAAACTTCTGGTGTGACACAAGACAGAATGGCACCAATTGTTGATGTGAAAACCACAGCGTGAATGTAGAACTTAGTAGAATTTAAATCTACTGTCAGAAAATGGGCCCTGCGATACGCTGGCGACCTATTCAGGGTGCAGCCCGCCTCTCGCCCCTTGAAACCCTTGACACATTTACCCATGTGTGGATAAAGCAGGTACAGAAAATGGATGGATGTATGTCCAAAAATGGATTTTAATAAACAATGTAAATGCCAGCTGACAGTAGTAAACAGCTTAAAAAAAAAAAAAAAAAAAAAAAACAGATATGCATAAATTGGCTTCAATTTTCCTACAAAGCTCTCACGCACCAGCAAGTGTTGCTCAGGATGCGAGTATTTTTACAGCTGGACCGACAATGATCACATTGCACTGCTGAAAGCATATTGTGCATTAATAGTGGGTGACACACACACATCCAGTTAGACTTTTGATGTGAGGCTCATGCAGCTGCTTCACTGCAAACTGAGCAAATGGTAGGACAGTGTATAATGGCAAAGGATAAAGAAGCATCTGTAGAGGTGAAAGCGGGGATGGTTTACAAGGTTTCACCTTGTATTTCAGCCAACTTTGGTGCACGTGTCCTTATTTTGTTATTGATTGTGAGCCCTTTGTGGACCATTACTGGGGGCTTAAAGTAACCTTCAGTCAGACAGCCACAGTGGAGCGTCATCATTCAACCTCCAACCGGCAGACACTCGTCACTGCCGACTTCCTTGTCTCAAGTGCAGGACAGCGCCTTCCCGGTGCCTTTGTGACCAAAACCTTACTGATTTCTGCTCATTAACATATTCATTCAAATGCAGAAGAAGAGTTTGTAGCTGAAAAGGCCTCGTGGCCACTTTAAGAGTAATGATGGGATGTGATGGCCTGTAGGAACGTTATTCCTCCCTGCCGCTAATAAACAGAGGTTTATGAAGAGGGTAATGATCTGAACGCATAATTCTGCTGTGTAAGGGAAATCAGTGCTTAACTGCCAAAATTATTTGCTGCGGAGAGGCAGAGAGCAGAGACAGTGGCTGGCACTAAATATCCAAAGAGCCTCATTTATCAAATGACTGATGTTTTCCCTTCTACGCTGCGCTACAGTAAACATCTCCAATATCCTGGACAGCCGATACCTCACCGCGCAAGAATGAGCGCAGCGAGTGTTTTGGATTTTACTGACCATTTCTCTTTCTCTCCCTGTTTGACAGAAGGAAAGACAACTATCCAAAGTCAACGGTCAAACAAGCTCTGCTGGGGCTGCTGGGACGGGCTCCAGCAACCCACCCTATTTTGGGAATAAATGTTAGTTAATAGAAAATGAAAGGGTGGATTGATGCCCTGTTTTTGGTTTAACCGAAAACAATGATTACACTGCCCGTCCAAACAACAATAAAAAGTACCAGTATTCCCATTTAGAGTCATCTACGTGATACCGTCCAGATTTATATTAATGTTCTGCCAAGTTCTTGTGTTGATGGTGTGCAAAGTCGGACTGTTTTACCAGCATGTGTTTATTGATTTAAAAAAAAAAAAAAAAAAAAAAAAAAAACTTGCTCGTTCACTTGATTCAGGTAATCAGCTGATCCTCATTCTTTAATCCTCCATCTTTATGCCCCCTGGCAAACGGAATCTTTCATTTCGGATTAGCCTCACTGATCAGTGGTTTTCTTCGGGCTGCCCAGCAGTTCAGTCCAAATCCTCGGAGTTTCCTTCACACTGTGCATGTGGAAATACTTTATTTGCACTGGTAGACACAGCCACGAGCACTGCTGCTGATTTCCTACAACAAGATTTCACCAAAAGTTTAAGTTAGCTCCATGTTCTGACCTTCCTCAAAATTCGCCTGTATCCTTCCGGGTTTCAATAGTAGGTGGTTCCTAACCAGCATCCAGGCTGACATTGACGATTGTTTAAGAAAAGAGAACTGCATCAGCTCAAATAAGTTGTCTTGTCAGCTGAAACATATTCACCACTGATGGGAATCCAGTGGAAGGTTTCTACCTGTTTTTGTTTTGGCAGTGTATGGTGGTTATCTAATATGTTAGATAATATGTTATTATCTTCACGTTAAGTTCATGTTATTATCTTCACAGATAATATTTCATTTTTTTTTTAATATTAACACTGTATGTATATCAATAATAGGTTTCGGAAGCCATTATTCTTCTGTGTACGTTGATGAAAATGACGACGGGGTCGTGGGCTGCAAGGCCCCCGGTAATTAATTCACAGATGTTGCCAGTGGGTTGCCAAAGCCAGTGTTTTAATGATGGCAGTAGTACATCGTAACGCTATTTTTTTTTTTTTACCCGAATGTTTAAAAGAATGGGTGTTTCGTCAAAATATCTGACATGGCAGATACGTCTGTGGAGGCTGCACAGTTCCAACGCGAACAAGCGATTAGTGTGCTACAACACGTGCAACAGATGTGCTATCACCGTCATGCCATTAGTAAAGACAAACAGAAAAAACGGCTTTCTCCCCTGAGAAACTCATTTCAACAGTTCTAAACTGCTTTGAAAAGGGTGTCCGTGTTTCATGTCTCTTATCAAAACCCCACCCTGTTCGTGCAGGAAAAAGGGATATTTTTTCTCTTTCTTTCTTTTTTTTTTAAACTAGGTGTTTGAAGATAGAGCAAACCTGAAGGCGAGGAGTGAAAATTAGCATCGAGATGATATTCCGCCATGTTGGAGGTAAACGAATGCGACAGAGGTAAACAATGCAAGGCTGTTGCTTTTTCCTGCTCACATCTTTCAAAGGAGAATGCGAGCAGTTTGCTGATGTATACAGTTCGTAGACACAGTTAGACGCAGACACCAAAGCTACAATATATTTCTGTTGTTGCTCTCTGCAACTGAACACTGGAGTAAGGAAAAACCCCACTTGGTGGAAGTGATGGGCGGTCTATAAGATGAGTTTTCACGTGGATATTGTACTTACAGGACCCGGAGGGCCGGGAGGGCCGATGTCCCCCTGAAAATACCACAGAAACACAATATCAAATCACAGCACATATGAGAACATGGTCAAAAAGGAATGGAAAAAAAGAAAAAAAACCCCCCCTTTATTAAATTCTACAAGTTTCCTAAAGTAACCTCATATATTAAATAGGTCCATTGGGTTTCGAAGCACCAAAGGAGGAGGAGTGGTGAGACATGACAGAACATCTCTGGGAGGAAACTTAAGATAATAGAAGAGAACAAAGAGCAGTAGTGATTACATTTTACCTACATTATGTAGCAGAGTGTTGAGTGTGCCAATTGTGTATATGCATTCACATACACAGCAGAACTCTATTTAAAGCACAACCGTGGCTTATGGAATGCAAGCAAGATTCTTAATTGTGAAACATTACATTCAGAAGCCTCTGTTCTCCCATTTATAATTTAAAAGCTGTAACTGTGGCGCACTTGAATAAAACAGGAACATAAAGCACAGCAGCTGCAACTATAATGTACTAACAACTAAAAGGCTTTTGGAGAACGTCCGTTTTATGATAAATGGCCGACACAATCACTGAAATTATGAACAGCGTCAACAAACAACTATGTGATCTCCATCCAAGATCAAAATGATGGTAGAGAATAACTGATTGCTACATGATAAATCCCTAGAACATCGGGCTTAAGGCTTCAGATAATTTGACAAAACTCATCTCCAGGGTAAAAAGTTCAGCCAAAATCTGTGTGATACAAAATTCGAAAACCTTTTTACAAATTACGCACCAACAATGACCTTAAATATGCTTTAGGTGAGCTGAGACAAACTGGGATAATTATGTAAAACATAAAATGAAACTGTCAAAACTAACACATTAACATGTGACATATCTTTGTAATTAAGGCGTTTAATGTTTTCAATGTAATCAACAAATGCAGTTAGGTGTGAGAGGAACCCATCGTGCCCAAGGTTGTGGCTGATAGGCAGTGGAGCATGGAGGGAGCGGAGAGATATGGAAAAACAACAAGAAGGCCCGTTGCACGCATTGGAGTGTAAGAAAAACAGAGGGAGGGAACCATTATTGTTGCTAGTACTGCAGGAAGGAGGATTTCTTTCATTAAAACCCTGTGAGTCTGAAGTTGGCGGCTCCGAGTTCTGGAGTAACATTTGGTTAAATGTACTGTATGTATCTGCTTTTTGATGTTTACATTTCCTACCCTCAATCATATTCCTTGATCTCATAATATACTGTAACAGCTAAACAATAGTTCTACATGAGGTTTGGGAGGAAAAATCGGAGGAATTTTGGTGACTAATAGCATAGTTTGAACTCTGTTTCCTCCACCTGTCCCTCCCTCTGCTTCCTGTGAGCACACACGATGAAGCACAAACAGACCCAGACATTGTGTAGAGCGCCTCCCACCGATGTCACTTACTTTCTGTCCTTTCACCCCGATAATACCTGCGGCACCTGGCTGACCCTGCGGTCGAGCACTTCGGTTAATGACTGTCATGCAACAGTGTGGTAAATGTCACAGTGGAGAAAAACACATACAGGATCTCCCTTCTCCCCCTTTTCCACGGTGGTTCCGATCCCGCCCTGTGAGTGACGAGAGCAGAATGGAGTCAGTGACCGGCAGTCAAGGCATGGCAAAAAATGCAACGCTCCAGGCAAGAAAGGAAACATGCAGCTGTTCTTAATCATGTCAGAAATAACAGCCTGATTTTGTTGTGATATTCAGCGTAATGAAAAGCTCCAGGCCCTGTTGCACTGCAGCATCTTCCACCATTTTTCTTCTGAAATCATTCCCCTGCCTGCCAAAAGATGGCACTTTATGACTGCTGCTGCGCTCTAAGGAAGGTATTTAATAAGATTTCTTGCTGTTATTTATGTCTGTCTGGAAAGCCAACGCATACGTACTGGTCGGAGCAAGTTCTTAGAAGAACTGGGAAGAAAACACTCCACAGACTCTCACACTCACTGCATTTCTCACATTTCTCATTACAGGCCATTATTCTAGCAACACAGCGGGAGCTGTGAGAATAATTAACCCAATGCATGTGAAGCAGGAGGCACGATTCCACATCTCCTGACAGATTTTATGAAGCTGAAATTGTTTTTTTTTTTTTCTTTCTTCCATAGAATGATCACATATAACGGTGAAAACAACAAAGGCGCGCCATAACTCATTGTTGTTCGTTCCGTGGATGAATATTTCAGGTGATGCTTCAGAGAATCTTGCACATCTGTTTGTCAATCTGAGGACGGCTGCAGCGTGTTTGCACGTCTCGGTAACAGCACCTGGACTTTCAAAAGCCATCACTGACATTCAGTCTCGGCACGCCAGCCAATTATTTGCACCCGCTAACGACCAGATTTGTTCATCCGCAACATGGCTTGCTGCTAGGAAGTGGTCAGTACAAACATGTACAGTACAGACAAATAAATTGGGGACTAAGTAAGACACAAAGAACTTCTGATAGAATGTAATATGCTGTGCAGCTTCATTACGGGTGTGGCACTTGAGGAATTTACCACAGCAATTTCACCAGCGATGTAAGCGACGCCTTTGTCTTACTAAACGTATTTTTGTCTTGTACTGGATGTGGATAAAAACCAAATATTATTCCAGTCTTTCTGATGCTGTGGCTTTCGCTGAGTTGAATGACTTGTGCAAATGGTATTCCGGCACTCCTGCTGCCACAAATTCTCACCCCATCGCCGTTAAATCTCCACCGAGGATCGCTCAGAGTGATTTGTCAGAGGGGTAGTTAACACGTTCATAAACCTTTCAAAAGATATTTACTGCAGAGTGGCACTTATTTATCTAGATTATGGCTGCATTTACACCATGACACAGCCCGGCGGGCGTGGGATAAAGGGACCTGTCCACCTGTGGAAGCCTGGGGGGGATGATGTTGACTTTGAGGCACCTCCAATCATCAAACTGCAATTAAGCCTGCCTGCGTCCCGCCCCGACCCTCCATCAGCATCTGCGGCGTTCTGTCGGAGCCTGTTTGAGACTGTCAGCAGGAGATCCAGTCACTGAGACGTGATTCATGAGAAGACTCTCTTCTCGGTACATCGTTCACCGCAGACAGCCCTTTTTACTTCCCCCCACTTTGAAGCATTCACACTCTGCCAAGCAGGCGAGCAACCGGGGATCTGCTCACACAGATGTTGCGCAAGCTGCGGTTTGGATGAAATCATCTGTCTGGTTTGTCCGAGCTAAAAAATGCACAGCATCTGAGGCTGAGGAGGATCTCTGATACCACTCAGTTATTCCTGCTTGTGGAAAGTGTTCCAAGATCTGACTGAGGTTTGGCTTTCTCGCTTCTTGGAAGTTTTTTCTTGTTGAACTGTGACTATTAATAAGAACAAATATGAAGCTGCAGATGAGGAAGTAGATTTCCCTATCCTTCACACTTAGCAGTACTTTCAAATGAGAAAGAAAAGATGCTGGACTACGTGCACATGGATGGCGTGCAGTGATGACAAGTTCATGCTGATATATTTGCATAAAAAGAAGCTCAAACTGAGCATGTTATTGTCGATTTGTCTTTGTTGGTATTCCATTCATTTAGAAGAGAGGTTCCATCACTTTGTCCTTGCACAGCCGACTTTCTTCTTCAAGGCTGACCACCTTTCTTCTTCTTCCAGAGGAAGAATATCTATTGTCTGAGTTGCCACACAGGTAGTAGCAGACAGAATGAGTGTACAAATGAAACGAATAGATGCGTTCAACAGTCAGTTCACGACACCATTCTGTTCAACAGCGACGGGGATGACAATGGAATTGGAAAAAGGACATTGGGGTTTCTTATTTTTATAAGAGAAAGGCACTGGAGACAGTCAAAAGCATCTGTTAGTGGGCCATAGCTCTGAGTTTTCTACGCTGCACAGCTCATGTGATATTGAGAAGCTACAGCACCCCAGGGTTTCGTGAAAATGATTGCACCCTTGGTTTTCTTCCTGCAAAGGCGCTGTACGTAATGACCATCTGTCTATTTGGAGTATGAGAACCGAGTCACGCAGCGCCGTGGCACGCTGCAGGGGGCGAAAGGTGGGAACAGCTATTTAACTTCTGCAGCAGAGTGGCAGCAATTGACGGAAATGCGCCATTTCCAATGTAAGCGATCCGCCCCTGACTGGAAGAGCAAAGTGGTCAGTCAAGGACAGGGTGTCAGGAAGACACGTGTCTGGGACAACTAACGCCCACAAGTTAGTGCACCTTCATAAAGACAACACAGTGGAGATGATTAAAGGCCTGGCCTATCTGTGAACACTGCTCAGGCACCTTGACAATTTACCATGGCTGGAAAAGCGGGGAAGGGATTATCGAAAGAAGATACAGAGCAAATCTCCTTTAAATGACACATGCCAGGACTGGGCTTTAGTGTGGATAACATTTAGACACCTTCAAAATTTCCTGAGGGATGGTGCAATTACAAGCAATGAAATAGTTGGTTCAGAAAAAGAGAGGATGAACAAGAAAAAAAGGCTCCTAAGCTATAATTAAACAGGTTTTCTTGCAAATTATTCATGCAGCAAAATCGTGTTGTTTTGAAAGCGTCACGCCTGACCATCAGTATCCTCTGGAACATCTTTGAGCACGTCTTTGTTGCGTGCCCTTCCTTTTCCTGCCACAGAAAACTAGTTTGACTTTGAGAAATATCTGCTGTCCCCTTAACTGCAAGAGCTCTCCTGCTGCCAGTGGCCAAGAGAAGAGAAAGCGACGCCCTGGTATGTGTTCTGAATGGATGATGTCGCCCCTGAGATCTACCTCAGCAAAACAGGTGACTCATAAATGCCAATACCCGGGGACAGAGGCGAAGCTGGCACATGCTAAGTGTATCGTCAGGACACTGCCATTTGGAAATGTCACGCCTTCCCCACCCTGGTCTTCTTTTGCACAGGATCATAGTGTCCCGCATCTTCACAAGTTGGGGCTTCTTTGAATCACGTAGGAGAGGTGTAACAGTGAGTAACTCGATTATACTAAAGATAATTGGAGCTATTAACCATAACGATGGGAGAAAAGGAACAGAAACTTCTGGAGTTCTGAATGAAATTAAATAAGACAAACCCTAATCAAGTGCTTAATCAAGGCAGTAAGGCATGAAAATAACTAGACACCCGAAACATTGGCCTCATGCGACTCCCAAACACCTGTCAGAGCAGGTAGAAGTTTGACAGGCTGTCTCATAACACGCGGAGTTTGTGACCTCTAGTCTAGGAGGTCACTGAACTGTGTGTGCTGAGCCACAGCAATTGTAATTCAAAGAGTCAATGGACCCCGAAGACAGTCTTGCTCCACTGATTTATACAGGCATTCTTAAAGGCTACCTTAATGGACCTGTTGAGGATATGTGCGAATAATAGAGCCTTGTTTACCATCGAAGGGGAGATGGAGGGAGATGATTTTCAAAATCAATTCAGCCATGATGTCTCTTTTTAAAGACATTCCATATGTCTCTTCTAACGATTTGCTTATTAAAGCAAATGCGACATCATGATAGTCTCGATTGGTCCATTTTCTGTGTTCCTAATTCTGAAGGGAAACCGGAAAATTGAAATGGATTTTTCCAACAGCAATAAAATTAGACAGCGATGTGCCGTTGGACAGCAGCTTCTGCATTGAATTTTTTTCTGCATGCATGCATAGCTGGCAGAGGTGAGTCTGCGTTGTGCTGTGTGTCTGGGCTGTCTTACAGGTGGGCCTCTGGGTCCGGGCTCGCCAGGCTTTCCTCTGCGTCCCTGGAAGACGAACAAAGCAAAAGAAAAGAAGAGTGAGAGAGGATGAAACAACAGGTGTATCTGGGCATACGTTCTGTCAGCCATTAAGACTAGCATCTCTTGTCGCGTTCTCTAATTTGATTTTAATTAACAACAAGAAAACAGCTTAATTGCTGCACCTTGTGTGGCCCGCTAGTCTTTGTTCCCCCCTCTGGTTTACTGCCTCCTTTCCAGCTGTGTGAATCCTTCGGCGCATTAATCAACCCACAGAGCATGTACGGCTGCAAACCAGCCGAGCCTGCCAGCAACGTCCAGTAATGCAAATCCAGGTCAGGATGAAGCGGCTACTTAGTTTTATTTATTTTTTTGCAATGCAAAAAAAAAAAAAAAAAAAACTGCTTGAAAAGGCCGCAACTCATGAAAAGCTGACATCTTAATGAGCTGTACTGCTATTTAAACCAACCAAGTCAGAGCATTTTACATCATAAGTGTTTGTGTCCTTGCCAGGAAAGCGGATGTAGCTCTCTGGACATCGTCACAGCTGGCCTATAAACCGGCAACACATCACTATTTGTGTTCCATAAAAAGCGCCTGAAATTAGAAAGACAGATGTAAAATTTCCAGCGTTAGGAGATGGTTATTTTTTTCCCTTGGAAGCTCAATTCTCTTTATGGCTGCACAAACAACATCAGAGAAAAGAAATAATCCAGATATCTACAGCAAAAGACCCCTAAACGTGATTACCTCCCTCAAATAGGAGGTTCATCATGACGCATCTCCTGTACTGAATCATCTCTGCGTGTCAGCGATGGAAACAAGCTAACGCACTCCTCCACTAACCCCAGTTCAGAGAATCTCTGGCTGGCAAAAGAAAAAGTTGAGCATCACAATGCAACGCCCCCGATTCTTCCCTCTGACACTCGGCATGACGCAGACTTTGATTAACTGGGTCGAGTTTGACATTTGCGTTTGCCTGCAACAAAAGCTAAAGAGTGCTTCCCTGAGAACTTCAACTTTTAATCATCTGCTCGTGCCTGTGCACCTTGTGTTCCATGTCTGTTTGTTTCCCACATATTACAGGAAGCAAAGGCTGAGGTCTAGTAGGGTAAATATTAACCAATGACACAGCTGAGCTGACGCGGGTCTCCTCCGGGGAAATGTCTGTTTGATGTCCCAAAGCAGCCTCGGCCAGCAGCTTTTCAACATCTGTAAGTCCAGATAATTCGGCCCATTTATCAGTTTTTTTTCCCCCAACTAATGTAGCCTTTATTTGTTGAGCGATGAAATGAATGTTGCATTTAGGAGAAGAGGGATTGAAATGTGATGAGATGGGAGAGCGGCGCCTTTAAGGCTTGAAATCTTTTGCTTCAACTGACGGATGTTGTAACGTTTCACGCGAGGAATGTGCTGAAATGTTGCACACTTTGTCTGTGGTGTGAGAGGCAAACTTAAATAAATATATTTATTTCTATCCTTTTTTCTTATCTTTCTCCAAACCATGGAACCCTCTGTCTTTAGAGAGAGAGCTGGCTGACTCTGAACCTTTTAATTTTTGCAGAAACAACAGACTGCTCGTTCTGTCCTTAACCTTTGTTGCTGCCCTTTTACTCTCCCTTGAACTTGACAACACAGGCAGATTATATAGACATGCAATTTAGCTAATTAATATTTCATGTGCCCTCATGCAGATTGGCTCGTGAATATTTTCACAAGAATTTCTCCTCACCTAACCACTGTACTGCCCATAATCCATTATTATTAATGTATAATAGATCAACATTGTTCCATAGCTCAGACATGCACCTCCTCTTATGTTACGTTTTGTTACAGCAGTAATGATGGTCTACCCAAAATGCCTTTCAAAGACGTCCTTTTAAAATGTGATTCGTTTGAATTATAAATGAGAAGTTCTTGTGCGATATCTGCTGTGAGATTGCAGAGACTTATTTATTATAAACTTCAACTGTAGTGATCACTATTGTACTGCAACACTGACACTGATACCGCATGGCATTGCTACAATACTATTATGGATGACTTATTCATAAATGCAAAATTCCTATAGGCTCAGAGACTGTAATTCCTAAAACTTTACCACATTCATTCATTAGGCTCTGTGTTATGTGTGGTCTGGACAATTGGAAAAGTATGCAAAAACAAAAAGGTTTATTGCACTTAACTGGCTCAAGTTTTGTTTTTTCTTTTCCCTGATTTACATTTTACATTATATGTCTGGTTTACTCGTCAACATGGACGCGACATCCTTGGAAACTCTATCGTCAGAGTTCACTGGCGACAACGATGAAGAACCCAATATAGGTTGAGACGAAGAATGTGTTTTCTTTCTCTTGTCAACATGTTAAATGCCTTTTCTTTTATTCCTGCCTTAGCTGATTTTAATTTTTGCAGGGCGCCATATAACAGAATGTAACACGCATTGACATAAAAAATTGTAACTTGACTGGCAACTGACAGCAGCAGCCAAGTGTGTCTTTCATTCTTTCAGGTGAGCTAACTTTAACGTTACGGTTATCTTTTTTTCCATCTCCCCTTTATCTCTCCTTTTCTGTATCTTATTTCCAACTCATCTGTCTCTGCAGCCTTCTGTTTTTCTTCTAATCTCTCCTCCCGTCTCCTGTCACTCGACCTGTTTTTCTCTCGCCCAACTTCCAGCCCCTGTTAGATCACCCCGGCTATATGTTGCTATGCAACGCTCAGTGGCCTATAAATTTGACAACATCCCAGTGCTTGATTATTATTTGAGCACTGCGGTGGGCGTCCTCCTTTAGGTAATTGTAGAAGATTAGACTGGGGCTGAGGAATAGGGGAAAACAAGGATGGAAAGAGAAAGAAAAGGACAGGAAAGATATCAGAAGGTAGTAAAAAAAGACAACAATTTCACACCAAAATAAAAGATGAACCAACAAGACCCAAATGCATAAAGCATTCAATACTTTTCAACAGTTCCATTCTAAAAAAATTCGTAGACTGTGATAAGCATACAAAATAATTCCACATTCAATAGTTTGAGTGTGGAGTGAATACAAATTTGAGCTCTGGTAAGAAGACCAGCAGTGTAGCGAACCCCAGACTTAAGCCACGAGGATCCGAGCCTCAGCTGGCATCGCATCTCTGAGCTGCAAAGGGTTAAAGTCAGGGGCAGGCACGGGACTGGTCTCAGTCCTGCAACACCAGCCTAAATCTAAACGTTTGCAAAGTCAGCAGCAACACGCAGCGCAGGCATTGTTTGTGATGCTTCTGTAATCTTGATCCCAAATGCCAACACATTCCCCGAGACGTTCTGCGTATGACCCCGTGTGCTGGGATAACGTGGCGGTATAAAACATGACAGACTTTGAGAAATAAGGCAGATGTACCATCAAAGAGCCTTGTAATCCACCTGACAAATGCCCTTGTCAAGAGGAGTCAGCAGATAAGCTGGAGGATCCCTCTGAAATGAACACCTTAAGAAGTCTGAGCTGGTACGCAGCAAGACAACATGATAGTGTGATTTCTTTTATATACAGTCCGTACTCATTTGGATTCTGTCTGAGCTACAAAAACTCACGTGTGATTTAAGCTAATTTGACTCTTCGAAGGAGAAATTGTAGCTAAAGTTTAAGATCCGCAGGCTGCAACTAAGTCGTGACAATACAACAAAACACAGAGAATTAAAAAACAAACAGTCCTTTTTTTTTCCTGTGGATTTCATCTTTAATCATTCAGTTTCTTTGTACCAAAAACATAGAATATAGCTCCTTCTCCTTTTCTAACCTGCGATGCCATAGTTTGATGTCCTGAAGTCTTTGAAATGACATTATGTAGATCGTGGAAGAGCTGACCTTTTCCAACTGGAACCCTCGCCTGCCACTCCCACACTTTCTGCCTGACATGAGGCCCGTCTCCCTCTGGGGACGTGTGCTCTGGCCACCTGAGCCTTCCTCCAACTGCTGTACAACCTTTAACAAGACCAGAGTGTGTCCAGCGGTGGCTGTATTTGCATGGTTGGCACACGTGAGCCATGGGGAGCAACGATTAATAAAGAAAACATTCAACAAAAAAAAAAAAAAAAAAAAGTTCAGGACTTGTCACAGCACAGCACCAAACATTTGTCTCTTCAATGTATGTCAAGTATGCAACGTTACGTCCGGATGCATCTAAACCCCGACTCGGACATTAAATCAAACTTATCGTTGGTGGTTTCTGGACAAGACAGTGATTTGCACGAAGACCAAACTTTCGTTTATTTTTCCACCTTTTTTCAGCATAATTAATAACGAATAATTAGAAAGACCAGTAGCGATAACATAAAGGTTGCGCTAATGACCTTGAATGTCTGTGTCGAGGTGTTTTCAAACATAAAAACAACAGAGAGAGATGCAACATCCATCACTGATATAAGTCCATTTATCTGGCTGCTGGCTAGGAAATCTCAACCACATGTCTGCTGGGAAGTCGGGTTAATTTTCATCAAATTAAAATCAACAATTCAGCTTGATATGCTGTACTTGAAACCACTCTCACAAACCAGTTTACACTGTGTCAAGTCAGCTGTCTGCATGCCTGAGATAAATATCGATTTATCTGCTCGCTTGAAATGTCACAAAACAGGCTGCAAAGACCGCAGCCTCTCCAGCGTCTGATTAAGAATCCAATTAGAGACAGAAAGTGCAAATTCCCTGCTTCTAACTGCCCTTGTTGGATGGCATCTTAGGACACTGCACAAGCGCAGAAAAATGCTTGGGTGCTGGGGCTGCAGGGATTTCTTGCACTTGGTAAAAGCTTCAATAAAATAGGATTTGTTCCAGTTGTTTACTGAGGGTTAAGAAGAGCGGACAGGGCAAGAGGAGAACGGCAAAGCCGACAGCTGCCTGGCAGGGGCTCAAATGCAGCTTAGCATTTTTCACCACTCTGAGTGGCACACAATGGTGCCTTTAACTCCCAGCCATCTAAATATTCAGGGACCTATACAGAGATGGCTGACACTGCTGCCGACACAGCTCAGCTGGCCGAGGCTGCACCTATACTCTCTTGGCAAAGGCTTTCCATGAAGGCTTTACTCACAGGGACCCAGCCCCAGGATCCCACGATTGTTCACCAGTGCCACTAGATGGCAAACTAGCTTCATCACAACGTTCATGCATTGCAGGCTCCCTCCGAGTGTGGATAGACGTCCCCAATGCATGAATGTATGAGTGTTTGGTACCATGCCTAATTAGGCAGCCTGGCAATTAGGCGCTGAATACAGTAAAGGATATTTTTCCGTGGCGGGTTTACAATGATGAGAGTCGAACTCAATCCGCAAGAGCAAAAGGCTGTGTTGAGAGGGAGAGGTTGACAATCATTTCCATACAGCATTAGGATTCTTTTCAACTGCCACATAATGCAAAATGGACACAGGTGGCACTACAAGGGTACACTTGTGCAGCACGCCAATGCATAAAACGACCACTTTGGAGCCATTTTAGCAAACATCGACGTACCGACGCTGCAAAGTATGCAAACACTGGAAGCAAAAGCAAGCACGCAAAATACATTCGGGACACGTCTGCGGAAAATATGCCGAAACTGCCCCAAGGGAGCCGTAGGACAGATCTTTACAGAGCCGCTTCTCTTGCACATCTTTGGCAAGTTTTAAGAGCCCATTGACTTTAACAACTGCTCAGGAGAGGAAAGAGAACCGATGATGATATTCTTTGAATTTGCATTTTTATGCGGTGAAGACAGTAAATCTATATTAAATGATGTGTTCAATTCCCACATATCAGCTGAATGTCTGCACAATGTTTCCTTGCAACCTCCCTGCCTACCGCATCGGTTTTATACTGGGCTTGAATGTTCTCATCTCCTAATGGATGCTGTTATTAGTCTTGGCTCTTGGAAATTTCACAGTCTCATCTGGACTCTTCTGGACGCATTATTCATTTGGAGCAGCACCCCCTATGTTTACAGACACAGAGTGTTTCATTAATGCATTATCCAACGAGTGAATGGGAAAGGCTGAAAATCGACTTTCAATAAACCCTGGTTCATTTTACAAACCAAATATTTGAGTTCAGGGAGAATATGCTGCACGAAGATCCACAGGGCACTGGCACTGAACTGTAGCCCTGGGCAAGGCTTCATATCACTCACCATGCATAACAGATTGCACCGAGTTTCTGCACACCGTCATCTGTATAATATGAGGTGTGCTCTCTCACATGCCATTAAAAGTGGACACAGACGAATGTATCCAAATTGGTCACAGGCTGAAAGAAAGTGGATGCCAGGCTGGACCAGTATATTCAGTGATTCAGCCTCCCACTACTGCACCTCTGTGTTCTGCTGCATCCATGGCTACCCCCTCAATGCAGACACATACACAGTCAATGCTTTTCTGGCCCTCCTCCCTCCCCTTGTGTGAGGAAAAGGCAAATATAGAGGCTACTCAGGAAGTATTCCATCCGAGACATCTGCATGTTCCTTTACTAAACCAGCATCACGTTGTCCGACTATGACCAGCAGCAAGGCTGCCTTCTTTTTTGCAGAGAGCTTCTGTGCCTACGTAGGTCCAGAGCCAACCTTGCCGCCGCCATCCACTCTCGCAGTTGTGGAGGATGCTCAAAGTTCAAAGGATCTCAAGCTAACCCTTGATCAAGGTGACCATTTTCTAAACCCTTAAGAGGTGAAGCCAGAAACAAAAGAATCACAGAAAGGGAGCAATGGGAGAAATACCTAGACTGCATGATTCCTTCAGCTTAACATTGTTAAAAATATGACACAATAGCCAACACCAAAGTTGTAAAGACATGTTTAGAGTTGAAATGATCCTACGACACCTCATCGGTGGGATTTACAGTACGATATCCATGATACCAAGCCAGTCAATTAATTTTCTTCTGCCACTACACAGACATGAACATTTATAGCTCCTGTGTGCCTCTTCTCCGCTGTCTCGCTCTGTTTCCCAAAAAAGTAGAGAGGTTGTGAATCTGTGAATAAGCTCTATCCTCCCTGTGCTCTGGCCAACTATATCTGGCCTATCTTATGCTCAGAGGATGTGTTGACCTACATTACCCCTTGTTCAACATCAGGTTTTCACACAGATACACACTTGCATAAACACAACATAAAAGCCGGTGAGCACTGGGCAATCAAAGTTGCCCCCTCAAAGCTCAGCCCCTGTGTGTTTGTTCCTGTAATTAATAGAGGATTAATGTGTGTTTATTCTGGACACTTATACAGTAGATGTACCTATCCTGGGTTAGAGGAGAGCCAGGCAGATAAATCAAAGCTCTTTGCATTTGTCCTTGTATGTGCAAAATGGTTCCGCCTTAACCCTCCTTCCTCCCAGCTGGGCCCAAACGTGAGACCTTTTCATAGCCAATCAGGTGAAATCTTTGTTTCATCCTCTTTCCCCAATACACTTGACATTGTCAAGATTAATTGCCTTGCGCACTGGGCAAACGTGTTACCTCCTGGTGTAATACAGATGTATAAAACGTGGCTCTCTGTATTTTCTCAATGTGAGTTTCCGCAGCGAGAGGGACAGAGCGGGCAGGAGGAAAATCCCATCGCATTTTTATTCAACAAGGGGTTAACAAATCCTCCTCCTGCTTGTAAAATCGCAGAGGGTGTAAATCTCGCCATAAAACCTCAGCTGCGATCCCTGCTGACCTGTAAATTCTTCTCTCCGTGTCACTCTGCCATTGAGCCTCAGCGTGCTGGGCCAAACCTGTAACTACACCTCACCATTATGCTACTGTATTTAAGCATCCTATAAAGGCAAAGACAATCGATGACAACTTAAAAGCAACATATGTGCAGCAACAAGTTATTTGAATAGTGAAGGAAGGACAGATCACTACACTTTCTGATAGGCCATCGTACATCTCAAGGTAAATAGAAATAAAATAAGATGGAATTAAGTCACTGATATTTCATTTCTGACATTTCTGCTGGCATTACTGAATTCATATATGGTATTATGTATATCAGCCACTTGCGAAGCATTGATGAAGGTCAATGACACGTCAAAGCCAACGTAGAAAATGTAATCTCATACCAAAAACAGTCTGATAGCTAAATAAAACTATTTTCTATTATTATGCTGGACAATTTTATGCATTTATTGTATTATTCAAAATCAGCATGCGCCTCCCGTGGAGAACTTCTGGCAGGAAGGCTGGTATTCTCACCAGGGACTTATTACTCAATAATGTCACCCCGCAGGTGCTCTGGTGGAGGTCAGCAGTCTGCTACAGTTGTGCTGCTGTTCACATCCAGCCCCACCTATGGTGCAGGAAACCACTGCCAAATGCTGTCGCCTCTCTCCGGACCAATCATAACACCGTCGCTGTCACTGCCTGTCTGCTCTCTGAGGACACGCGCTGATTGAAATGAAGCGGAGCCAAGTCCATCAGATATAGCATGAATATGCTGTATACTGTGGTGGGGCAGTTATCTCCAAACAAGATTTGCCTGGTTCTGTAGAGAGCGGCAGAGCTGTGGCGCACGTTTGGCTTTCTGGAGCAACATACTTTTTCAAACTAAATTAGGTTAAATGACAAAAGCTCTTAAGCGTGCTGTGGAAATACTTGGATTTATTGTTAAGGTAGAGGTGCTTGTATCCGATCTGACGCTAATGTTTTGACCCCAGTTCAACAGCGTTATGTCAGTTATAGCACCGGAAATGGTCCATCCTTCGCACGCATACTGTATACGTTTAAATACAGGCAATCAGGCACATGCATGTGCTCCAACCTGAGAGAAATCATCTTTGGGTAAGAAAAGAGAGAGAACAATAAAAAAAAATGCTCACTTGATGAGCTTGCCGTGCACAAACCTGTCTGGTAGCAAAAGAACGAAGAGGGACAATTAAAGAAAATACCCTGCCACCTGTCTGGTACCTATAGACAGCTGGCTTGGTCAATCAGCACGGGCTTTGAATGGAAATTGTAAACACCACTATCACTTCCAAAAGACAGCAATTACATCCCTGTTCCTCAGAAATGTGGACCACTCTGTTTCTCCAAACAAAGACCAGACAAATGATCCTTTCAACTGTTTTGACAGATCATACACACACAACTTTAAAGTGCCTTGGCAGCTGCTGTGGTCGTTAGTCACATGGCTTCAAAATTTTTGACATGAGAGAGGAACTGAAAATACAGTATGTCCACACTCCAAATATGGACGCGTATTGATCCGGGATGGTGCTGTCACGAATTCCAGAGATAACAGCTGTGGAATGTAGCATGACAGGTGCTGGAATTTTTAAGAAACAGACAGATATTATTTTACAAGAAGCTGCTCTCCCATACAGAGACTGGACTTTGGGAAAACGGTTACAGCTTCTTTCTAATTTAACTGACCTTCCATCAAACTGAGAGCCTTCAGGCGTAGGAATGTAAACACATCATGCCATGGCTACTCTTTAAAAAAAAATAAAATAAAATGCATCAAAGTCTCTTTTAATGCTTTGTGTAGTTGCATTTCTGCACAGCAAATATCTGCATAGTTAAATAACATAGTGATTGCTATTATTTGGGAAAAAAAATCAATCCTGCTTCACCATTTGCCAACAGTGTCAGTGACTATCATATATCTTTACTATTATTTGGCGAGAAGATGGTGCCTCAGAGTTTCCACAGTGCATACTGCGTTCGTTTCCTTCAAAGAGGTCATCTTGTGTTGATGACCTCTGCACTTTTCTCTCTCTCTGACTTTTCTCCCTCTTATCTTGGTGACATATGGGGCTAACAACTCATGTGGCAAAATGTCATCTTACCAGATCCAAACACGGCGGATACAGACATTTCTGCACGATTCTGCACGAGGAGGGACTGGAAACTGTTTTCCAACTCAACATCATCAAATTCAGACAGATAAGCCAGCTACTCCACCCTTTGAGCAAATAAACAATAAATAACCAATTGGGGTGAAAAATAAATAAATAAATTGCTAAGAGGATGTACACTTGGCATAATTCATTTGTTGAGAACACATTCATTGACAGAGCACTTGCACTCTTTTCCTTCCACAAAGGGCTTAGTGTCATCATCTCTGCACAACTGTGTCAGAGAAGAAACATGTCATGAGCTCACACATTGTCCATCTCAGGCCCTGCTGAGGCCCCCAGGTGATAATAAAGAGTTGCAATGTTGCATTATGCAACATACCGATGATGTGATAAAAAGAAATCCCATTAGTTTCACATAAAAACTGGAATCAACATTTAGCAGGGACCTGTTTTATTTTAAGACAGGTATATTTATACAGCTAATAAGGCTTCAAGTACTAGATTAAATAGGACCTACTGTGTAACAGGGGATTTCTTAAAGTGATTATTTATTAATCCACAGGAACCTTCTGCAATAGAAGGGATGAACCCGTGCCTGCAATGAACCCGCTCATGACTGTGCCAGCTAATGAAGCAGAGCAGGCTGGGAAAGCCTGGCACAACATGAATAAAACCAGCTTGCTATGGTGTTCCTATTTAGCTTTATAAACATCCTGCATGTGTGTTGACCAAGCACAGGTTTTTCAACCTATTTTCAGCATAGCAAATTACGGATTTTGATCCCTTTTTAAGGCGTTCAACCACCATTTCCTGCATGACGTTATGAATGTACGAGTTTTTTTTTTTTTTTTTTTAAAAAAACAGCCGGTGTGGCAGGTAATTCTCTTCACTACATGCTGTTGAGCATACCTCAAGTTTGAATTGCAAATAACTGCATTGAAAACTCAAAACCTGTGATGTTATTCCCTCTGGCCGTGAATGTCTCGCCTTTTCAGACTGTGCTCGACGAGTCCATAATGACAAAGCAGACTTTAGCATATCATTCACTGCTTGATAAAAATTTGATTCCATTACATTTAGCAGGGCAGAAATGTCAGTTTTACTGGTGTCCGCATCTCCTTTTTAGTCTGATGGACTGTGTCACTGAATCCCAATGACCTGCTCTGTGACTGCCATTGTGTGTCAGTGAAATCCATAATAGATAAACCATGCAACTCACATTTACTATTAATGGAAATGTGTAATGTGGGGGCAATACATTCCCATTAATTTCTACGCATGTTCGGGCTGGCCCCAAACCAGTCATCTATCAAGGTAATAAGATTGAACCAAGATTCAGTGAATGTTGGGTGTGGGTCACAGATGTGGGTGTATATGACTGCCCTTTAGAAGAGGATTGGAGCATCATTCTTTTTCCTGAATGTCCTCCACATCCCCTTGAAAGAAATCTAAATAGCTCTGAGTACATGAATTTTCCTTAACAATAAATTGAAGCGGACAGTTTGAGAGATAGTCCGGCTTGACTCTGAGGCCTTGTGAAAGCTTTCCACCTCCAGCAAAGACTTGAGAAATATGCGGCGGTCAGTCCATGTCAAGATGTTCTGCATCATTTGTGCAGGGGCTGCGGCCCTCAGCGGAGCCAGCGAGTTACGTGTGGACGCGACTTGCTAAGTGGGCGAGAGTCTCTTGCTGTGTCAGCTGGCCACTAGCTTGGCCCTTCATAATGAAACATGTAACCCCCCCCAACTTCCTGAAACAGGCTGATGAACTAGAGAAACACAGGTTGGTCAACAAACTGCTGAAGCCACACCGACTAAGAGCTAAGAATATGGAGGACCCTTTATGCATTCACGGTCACAGCGAAGTCAGATGGTCGACAAAGAGAAGGTATTACTAGATCAGGAGGATGTTTTCACCACTAACAACAGAATAAGTGTGAACCGACTATCTGCAAGTGCAAAACATTATAAGAACTAACCTGTAAAGCAGCAGCATCAAGCACAGACTCACTGCTCCCTCCAAGCAGAAAAATGAGAAGCATAATTGATGCCGCGGACGCTCGGCCCCTTTGAGCTTTTCCACCTACTTACATCAGGTTAGGAGTATAAAATAACCCCCAGCTAATGAGGTAGAGAAACAGTCACATAAAAAGGGTTCATTTGAAACAGCGCTGTTCCTTGGCTGCATTATGGGAAATGATCGACTTGGGAAATACACAATAGGATAGGCGGTAAACGGGGTGGTTTTGTAAATAGGTTTTTATGTGACAGGAGAGCAGAATTCTTGAAATTCCCGTGTCCAGATGTCTGGAGAGCTTTGCGTCATCCTGGCTCTTGTTTTATATGAAAAGATTTGCATGACCTACTTATGACTGCTCTGCGGCACCACCTGTTATATATTTGATATTTTGCTGCGCTAGATCCAGACGTTCTGCTGTGGCTCTATTTTTGATCATGATCTCACATTCAAAGGTGGTCTCGCCATGCCAGTCAAACGTGACACCAGAGGACGTTCTGCTTTGCCGTCTTTCAGCTGTGACGTTGAGGAACAATAACGTTCGAGCTGCCGGCTCCCGTCAACCGGGCACAACTGCTACCCCCTGCTATTGTGATAACGTGTATGTGACTTAAATTTACTTTCCACATTTGTTGACACAAAGGGCGTTAATATGCAAGACGCGAATACGTATATTACATAACATGTACAGTCATAAATGTGGTTGAAAAAAAAACCCCTCAAAGGTGACACATTGATGAACTTGTTTAAAGTTCACTTCACAGAGACGTGAAGATTCTTTCCTTTCTAAATATTTACCCCGGGCTGTCACAAAGCAACACAAAGCAATATTGGGAGTGTGTTTGACCTCCTTCACCATGAAGCCACAGTAATTATTAGGCAAGAAGCCCTCGCCTTTCCTTGGCTCTTAGGAAGCCCAGAGATCATCTTCGCTCCCCTCCAATCACAAAAGCCACTCAGCTGTTTGGCCTCCCGCCCCCCCCAGACCAGGCACCTCGCAGTCATTACAACCATGAGGCAGGCCGCACCACAGGCCAGCTGGTGCTGTTTACTCACCCTTTTGCCCTCTTTGCCCGGATCCCCTGGCTGACCTGGCACCCCAGACAATCCCTGCAGAAAGAACATGCATCATTGTGATCTAGGTGCTATGTTTCTGTGCATGTTGCAAGGTGAAGAAACAAAAAAACCAACAAAAAAATACTGACAGATGTTTGTGCCACATGTTCTCAGCAGTTTCCTGCAGCGGCGGCAAACATACAGTAGCATTAGCTCAGTTAGCAGAGAGGGAAACAGTCAGCTGTAATTTTGTTCCTCGTCTATAAAGAGAGGTCTCTGGGACTAGTGGGCAATCTGAAGCCCCACCTAATCAGCACTTTCAGTATTCTGCAGATCTACGCTCGTTCAGTCAAGGTGAATCAGGTTGACAGCTGAGCTTGATAACAAACATGTCACATCACTTTGTCCACCAAAAGCAACAAAGATGGGACACCTCTATCAATAGAGGTGACACATTTCTTACCTTATCTCCCTTGTCTCCTTTAGGTCCCTGCGTGTGGCAAGTAAGTTATTAGTTTATTGAAGCAAAAACACAATTTAATGAGCATAAAGTGTATACTTCTCTGCAAAAACACAGCTTTTGGACTACCTGATCGCCTTTGAAACATTCTTTCTGGGCCTGTGAAAATAAATAATGGAAAAAAAAAAAACCCTGTTAAAATACAAGTGGCATGAGTGACATCATGGTTTACATGATTCATGATGTGGTTTAACAATCTACCCAGGCCAGTTAGAGTTAGCCAGCAGAAATGGTCCTGGGGTGATTATTCCTGGCCAACGTGACCTGCGCAGGAGTTAGGCCATGACCGGAGAAACTCTGCAGACACCCCACTGGCTACTGTCAGGAAAGGGCAGAGGGAGCCGTCTGTCTGTCTGTCAGGCAGCAGAACGGCCACATAAAGCATCTCAGCTTTAAAATACAAGCTGAATACCAGTAATTGGTGTCCTTTCAATTGGCATCCAAAAGCCAAACACTGTTGACTTTTCTTGGAAACAGCTGCAGAAATGGACTTTAACAATCTCTCCTGTCAGTCACAAGCTTGTGCAACAAACAAGTGCCAAAAAAAAAAAAAAAGAAAAATTATATATATAGATATATATATATATATATATATATTTTACAGGGGAGGCTGACATCACTCAGATATTTGCAGCATGAGTAATAAAGAGTGCCTGCTCTGACCTCATGTCTCAGGCCCTGCTAATAAATCAATTATTTGTCTGCAGCCTGACACATTTACTTGGCTTCTGAGAAGAGTTTCGACCTTGGGTATAAACCCGAAATAAATATTAATGCATCAAGAGCAAATCTTCTCCCAATTTAACATCTCTTTCCCATCACGTTCTCTGTACAATTGTTAAGTTTTACCGACACCAAGCGATCAACTTTGCTGGTTTTGGGAAAGAAGAAATACAAATGTTTTCCTAGTTTTCTTTTAAATAACACTGCGGACAAGTTAATGGGTGACAATTGGGATATCATTGCCAATTTGACATAGATGGAAATGCAGTGATACAGATATATCTGTGCTGGGAGAGTCACTATTCGTGTCGATGGGTGACATCTGCAAATGCACCCATCATTTCTTGGCATATGTGCTGCAGCCGCAATTTAAATGAGCGCCGAAATAGGCACACTTGTTGGCCCCACCGCAAAGACAACACTACGATAGCCAGTCCAATAAACAGATCAAACTACATGACGGTATTTCTTGCAAAAGCCCTGTGAGGGTAGCCGCCGACCCCAGGATGCCGCCAGCAATTACCAGTTGACCTGTGCCTCGACTATGTCTCTCCGCCTCGCTGCTGATTCCGATCCTTGCATCTCGCTTTACAGACTGTACGGGTGTTCAGGCAGCCAGCTGTAATATTTAACAAGACTCCGTCCAGCCATTTCACGGCCTGCCCGCCTGGGCACGTTTTAATATATCCGGCTCTTTTGGAATTTCCTCCATATCCAGATAGCCTAATGAGATGTAAATGAAATGGCGTGAACTTACAGGCAGACCAGGAGCTCCAGGCAGACCGGCATCACCCTGAAAAGATGGAAAGTTATTAGCGAGACTTCCTGAAACCTCAGAGAGTAAAATGGTGGTTAAAAGAAAAAACAACATATTTTTGAATTTTGAATATCTTGCATCGTGTTTATGATGAAAACCGAAGGTCAGGTAATATAAGACTCACTGTGGGTAGCACCAACGCCATAGTATGACTGGAACTGAGATGAGTATTGGATGACATTCACACTGTTAGAGGTCATGTGTTGCTATTTAAAGTGGCAGGCCTTGCAATAAACACAGTTGTACCATGTGATGTAACGGTTTTATGGTCTGAACAATGGTCAGGTATGACGGGGACTGTGGCATGCAGAAAGGAAAAACAGAGTTCAGATATAGGTGGATCAATGTAAGCAGCAATTTTGTTTGGATAACCTCACGCATCACTCTCCTCTATTTTTTTTTTTTTAATTTCCACTCTACAGTACTATATAAAGCACAGGGTGAATTAATAAAAACTGGAGTTTACAACTGGCAATATCCTCTTATCAGATACGGTTAAAAGAAAAAACGATTGAGGGGACAAGTACTTCATGTCAATTTTGCTGTCTAAATGAAAGGCACGGTTAAAATATGCCTGCTATTAGATATTAGGGAGACTCGTTATTTCATGTCTTCAGTCTGCCTCCCCCTGTCAGTTTCAATACAAACAAACGGACACACAAACACTGCTCCCACCCTTCCATCCGGAAAATAGGCTAAAATACCCACTGATTCTCTGTTGTCTTCACAGAAACACACAGAGCTCATTATAACTTCAAGGCTGGCAGACAGAGCGTTGCACCTACAATTACGTGGTGAGTTCCTCCAAAAGGCAGCAACAATAGCAAAACAGGCCCCTGATATGGGAGGGTAAATGAAAAGAGTGGGAGATACTGCAACTAATTACAGCAGGAATCATTTCATCTTATATATGGAAAATAATCCCACCGTGAGATGAAATGAATATTTAAAAAGGCCAAGATGCACTGCCTTGCAACAAAAGTTAATTTAATCCACATCACTAGTGTCGACGCAACGACAGTAAAGAACAAGGTTTCGTATCAAACATTAACTGCCAGTTCACCGTCCAGGTCACACATAAATACCTGCCAGACTATTTTACTCTTATATATTTCTGACATATTTGTGTAAAACCCTCAGAGAGTTTCTCAATAAGCAATCCGGGTAAACAGTACTCAACCAAGACGGAATTAGCAAGCAATCCACGTTTGGTCTGAAGTCTCACTCTCGTTATAAAAAAAAAAAAAGAAAAAAAAAAGAGGGGAAGAATGATAAAGGAATCATGTTTGGTATGCTGATTGCAAACAGCCATCTCTCTGAATACAAAAGTCTGTGAAAGACTGAGTGGAGCACTTTCTCTAAGCCAGGATTAAAATTCTCTATATGACCACCAATGATCTTGCCAAGTTATGAAAGCAATAGCAGCATTCTTTCGTCAGCCATGTTTGGAGTAGCAATCAAAGCAGCACTTCAGTCAGATAGGCAGACCTCTTATTACGGCTGGGTTTACAGCACGCAAGAATCAGGCGGATTCCCCGAAGAATCCGCTTGAATCCAAATGAGGAAAAGTGAAAACGTTTAGCGTGTCGGTTTGCCCGGCAGACTCACTCACTTTGTTTCCTTTGGGACCCACAGGACCGAGCGGGCCAGCTGGCCCTGGGTCACCTTTCAGACCCTGGGGACAAAAACGTAAAAGATATTGAAATATAATTTTTTTCAGTAAGGGTGATGGGTTGCACCAGTTTTTAAAAATATCTGTGTTATTACTGGAGTTGTTATATGGTGATAAGTATCTCATGCAAGAGGTTTTCGTGCCTGTCACAATCCATCAGCGAGAAGAGAGCAAATGATGCCCGTCATTAGAAACCGCCTGTCCCGTACAAACACCGAGAGGTGTTAAAATCCGCTTGTTAGTGTTTACCCCCTAACGCTTCCCCTTCCCTCACGCTGCACTTCAATTTAGCAAGGACTCCGACTGTCATCCTGCCTCACCTTTGAGCGAACGACCTGGGGGTGGAACCGCGCGGCCGTGCGTGCGCTCAGGGCAAAGTCAAGCCTCCGGGCGGTGAAATGCAAAGGAAGGACAGCCATGATAAAGAGCAATAGCTGATGAATGAGGCCTGATGTGTATTGACAGCCTGAATTTGTGGCGAGGCCTGTTAGGTGTGACACTTTTGGGCCAGGGGCATTGCACTTTGGAAACTGATTGGGAAGAGAACGGGGGGAAAAACGGGCAGCTGGAGCCTGTGGTAAAATGACTCAGAAACGCGACAATTCGTCACAGTTAAATTTAGACCCAGAGAGGCTATTAATAGCCAATCATATATCTGCAGAAGAAGATTAGCTACCTTTATCATACTGAATCTGCTTCCACCGGTGATGTAACTCATTTATCGCAGGCCTTTTATTAAACAGATTCAGTCGTCATGGTGATAATGCAGTTGACATCTGTATGTCATTTCTAACACTGCAATATAATTTTTTTTATTGGATTGCCACACTTCACCTGGTTGACCAGCCAGTACGCTGTCAGTAATGGGCCGACTGTGTCAAAGCTGTACACCAGAGTTCAACATCTTTAGCTCAGTCAATAACCTGACCGCTTTACCGAGGCTGCTTGACACCGGGGGATAATTATGACCACAGCACAAGGCTCGTCCCATAATGAAGACATAAACAAATTTCGACCAAGTCGCCTAAAGAACAGTGTGTGATTAATCATTTCTCTGATGTTATTATAATGAATTACTAACCATGTTTCCATCCTGTTGCGAGCCCAAGTGATTGCTATTCCCCCGTCTACGGGTTTCTCAGCCCTCATCCCTGCATGTTTTAGACAACATTCAAAAACTGTTGACATCAGTAGCGTGAATTTATTCACAGCAGACTGTTATTTTGAGATATAATGACTACATACTAATAATAATGCATTTTAGGCAATGAATATTGGAGGAATTATTATGCACCATCCCAGTAAAACACTCCCTGCAGAACACAAGACACTGAGCTGCAAGAGTTCAAGCTAATGCAACTGAAAGCTGAGACAACTTGTTTCTGGGTATACGTATATTTTAATCAGAAACATTACTCAGAGACTCAGTCATTACAGAAAAAGTCAGTGTGATTTGCACACACGTCTCTGCTGTGAAGGGGTGAAGCTAAAATGTGTTCTGCTAGTAAGTGTTTCATTTGGACCAGGAAACAAAGCATAAAAATATTCAGAATTTATAAAGTTTGCTAAATCCCCACAGTCCTCTGTCGGCAATTTTCCTCCCCACGTGTTTGCTAATTAAGTGCGACAACAAATACTTCAGCTAAAAAGACACTTTCTGACCGAATACTTGGCTCAGCCGTGGGAGTATTTAGATTGTGCTACGGCAGAGCTGTTGTTGAGGGGACCTGTGGACCTGCTTGGCATCCAGACTCGCCTGTAGTGCTCATAGCTGCACATAACCACTGTAATTAAAAGTGCCTCCTTGATTGAGCTTTTGGGCATTCTAAATACAATTCTGCATTTAATGAAGTCAGAGAACATCTTGTTTTCTATTTAAATTCCCTGCAGCCAATAGAGGACAGAAAATGTTCTCAATTAATTCTTTTTACTCTTCTAGCTGAATTTAAGTTGGAAGATAAGAAATTAAGGATAACGGACAGGCCAAACTTGCCAGACACAGCCACCAGTTATCAGCAATCACAGGCTAAAAACCTCTTAAATTAATTCAATTCAGTAATCTGCACTGTAATGATTAAACTTCACTCAGCCCACTATGTATGAAGCACAGATGAACGCAACAAAAACAAACATGGAGATTCAGAGCTAGAAAATCTGCCTGGGTCATAGATTCACACCATAAACGAGTCAGCATTGACCTTGTTAGCAAGCCGAGATGTTCAATACACTTCCTTTTAAGGCTGATCCATCCATCCATCCATCCATCCATCTTCTGTTAACCACTCTCCCTTAATCAAGGTAATGGTGGTGTTGGAGTCAGTCCCAACAGTCACAGGCAGTAATCCACCCTGGACAGGTCAGCCATCCATCACAGGGAATATTTATGTGCATGTCTGGATTGTGGGAAGAAATTGGAGTACCTGAAGAAAACCCACACGTGGACAAACACACTGCACATCAAAATGGCCTGAAGCCAGCCACCACATTGTGCTGCGATTTAAGGCTGACCTAGACAGAATATCTTGTAGGACTGCACTTGAGATTTCAGAGAGCAGGTAGTCATTAGACGAAATTAAAAGAAGCTGTTCTGTGGATGAAACTTTTCCTGACCGCACTAAATGTCCTACGGCCATTCACACCGAGGTGCTAAGTGCCAAAATGAACACACTCACCGAACAATCTTTTCTTCTCTTCTTTCTGTTCTAAAAGCATTTGAGCTTGCAGGGCTTGATCAAACAGAACCAACTGGAATGATTCTGGATTGTGTACCATAGTTAAAAAAGAGAAAATTAAAGTTTACTTTCATTGCACAGCTGAAAAAGCAAAGCAGAGAACATGTTTGAACGAGAAAAGCACTTAGAGGGCCCAGACCTCTATTGTGACTTACACCTGAACACTCATGCACACTAACTTCCTGGTGTGGTGATCAGGTGGCAGTCATGTGACTGGGACAGGAAGTGACCTTCCAAAAATGGATACATAAGAGAAGGAGGGAGCTGATTTCAAAAAAGTTTTGATCATATTTCCTGATGAAAATAATCTAATTCCATTATTAAAAAGGTCCCTTTGGTCTATGGCACAGCCCTCGTAATTACCCTTTCAGGGTAAATGGGTCTGGACTCTTATAGATGAAGTCAAAAACCCTAAATGATCCCATGATTTATTTTTTTTTTTTCATTTTTTTCCCATTTATACTAGTAAGGTTGAAAGTAATCTAATGCTGTCCAGACCATCAGGTGCGCAGCGACACGGAGGCAATGGAAAGCTGGAGTTTGTTCTGGTTGTGAACGTGCTAGTGCAGGCTGTGTGACTATCACTGCTGCAGCACGAGGTCAGGACACTGTGGGGAGCTGTGTATGTTTGCATACTAATTAAACACACCGCTGTGTGGCATCACTCCTGCAGCGCTGGGGCAAAAAAGGCAATCTGGCAACTCCTCGGCACATCCAAAGCAAAGTAAATCAACAGAACTAGAGAGGCGAGGACAAACAAATGCACCCTAATTACATTTATTTTACCAAGCATGGCAGTCCTCTAGTGTGATAACAGTACGATAATTACACGTCTAACACAGAGTGTTTGCAGCGCAAACTCTATTAAATGTATGAAATATGCTGGAGGAGAAATATAAAACTGAATGATAGGCCTTTGGGGCTTCATGGAACAGGATCTCAGAGAGCACAGATGTCTTGACTGCCAGCCTACAAATGCCAGAGAGGTTATATAGCAGGAAATGCCTTTTGTGACTTTCCATGTGCTCAGCATGCAACAGCCCTATACAATGTTTTTAAACGGTAAATCACACCAAGTGAGGGTAAGACAAGATACTGCATCTTATTAGTGTGTCTGCTGCACCGTGAATGAACTCAGCACCAACAATGGGCCGTAATGTGACAACTGATACCTTCTAATCCCGAGCGTACCATGTTCTGTCTGAGCTGCTCGACTCCACATTCGTATGATGACGAACATCAGCTGAACATCAAATACAGTATCTACGGATAAAACTTGGACTGAGGATAACACGTCGGGAGCTCTTTCTGCCCCAGGGGACATGTATCTGAAAAATGATCCCAGCTCACATGCTCATGCATAGAATTCCTGCTCTCCAGTGTCGACTTGAGACGTAAATAACTTACTTGCTATAAAATTGGAATATGAGCTAATCGCTTTAAAGCCACAGATCAGGTAGTCACAGTAAATACTTTAACTGAAGCAGTCAAGTAACTTTATTGAACAAAAGGTAATTTTAGTCATAAGATTGGTTTTCTACCATAATCTAAATCAGACTGATCAAACTATTTTTATGAAAATTACTTCTTTTTTTTTTTTACATACCTTGCCTTAATTCTGCTCACATGTGTTGCTAGTGTTACCAACTGACATAAGGTATTGGGTTCTTCATAAAGCATGAATTAATATTATTATCATCATGTGAAATCCCTGATTTTAATTGACTCCTTGATGAAAACCTGCAGTCTGCCAGTCACCTTCACACTTTTGTATGTCACAAAATAGACAAAAATGATTTAAATACTAACAGGTACGGTTGGGGAAATGATTTAATTTTATCTTCTAATTGGGGTGTAGGGAACCTTAAAAGCTAGAGCTGCCTTTGCTCCTGGACTCATGGGGGATACTGGTTTTAACCCATTAATCCTGCAGAGCCCAATGCTTACTAATGAGACATGGGACTTGGTGACCTCAGATATTTTGTTCCATGTCCTGTTGTTGTATTTATTCATGTCCAAAATGAGGATAAGGTCATGAAATCTCAAAATTCAACTAAGCTGTTTAAAAGACCAATGAACTTTTCATCACAGCTTAGTCACTGATAATTATAGTTGTGTCACATTTCCAACTGTAATTATTGGGAAACGGAAAAATCTAATCGAACGGAATTCCAAAAATTGCAAACTCAGAAAAACTTAAAAATTAAAAATGTTTGCAGGTCCTTTGAAGCTCTACCCGATATTGACTGTTGCACTGTTCAATAAGACAAGTGCACTGATAACGTGGGGCTGTCTCCCAGCAATGAGAATTAAATTCGCTCTATATTTTCCACCCCTGAGCCTCAGACAGTGTTTTGTATCATTAGCATGCCAGAAGATAAAAAAGTTAGCTCACACAACTAAAACAGAAACTTGCTTTCAAATGAATGGTAATGATGCGCGATAGCTGGCAGCAGGTTTCTTATAAGACAAAATCCAGTGGAGGCATGTGATCTTTACTGGTGAATTAGTTACAACCAGTATTTTAAATATATCCCACGGCTTTATATCCCACAGATATAAAAAAGACACAGAGACTGTAGTCACAAACACACATCCAACATCAGACACACACAGAAAGACACACACACACACACACGCTGAGTTGTAATTTAGTGCACTCGCTAAACTTTTGAATGAATCCAACTGATAAAATCTCTGGGAAATCTCAAGAAGATTCTTTTCTCAGAAATAAAAGGGTTGTCAACCCTGAATAAGCCGCTGTCATGCTGGCTCATCCCGGCCTCTGACCGCTGTAGTAAAAGCAGCAATCAATAAAGGATAACACAATCTAATTTAATAATTATTTTTTTAAAAATTCTACGTTAAATGTTATATTATGACAAAATGTCATTGTCATTCATTGGATGGACTAATGGTTTCACACTCTTTTTCAACTTTTTATGTCAAGAAACGTCTGTGACAAACTTCTGTTAAACCATGTCAGACCAGTATGGCCCACCACTGGTATTCTGTTTGGACCAGACATCAGAGGAGACCGAGGCTCCAGCTTGGAGGCTGATGTCTGCAGCAGCTGTTTGTTGACTCAAAGGTGCAATGGTGATGAAAAGCGGCGCCTTTATTAATCAATTTTAAAGCGGGCATCTGCACCTCTACTCCTGTCTGAGATTGCAATTGTGAGCAAACAAATCCCAAAGAACACTTTAAAGAAGACGTGTAAAATTTGCTTCAAAGGAATAGTGATTTATTCAAAATGGCATTTAATTATAATGCCTTGTTTTCATATAGTAGTTTAATCTCCGTGATTTAAAAGCATGTGATACAAGTTTGACCTGAAATGACACAGAGAGGGCTTTAAGTAATTGTAAAAATTAGTACGGTCCATTAGTATTGCATGTCTGTGGAAGGGTACATGTCAATTAATTTCACTGCAGAAGGACATTGAGGGCTTGATCTACCTCAGATATGACAGGCATCTGAAAACAGGCATGCAGGAAAATGTGCATCGTCTCTACCTCCAGGGCATCACACAGAAATTGAAAAGCCTATAAGAATTGATTCCCTGATGAAACTAGATCTGGCTGATATGTTATGTATGGAATATATGTCTCGTGGAGATAGAAGTACTTACCTTCTCCCCATCGATTCCCTTTTGCCCTTCAGATCCGAGTGCCCCCTGCAATCACAGGACTAGAAGTTACAAGGCAAAGAAAAGACACTGAAAAAAAAGTTCAAGTTGGTTTCACATTCACATCCAGACTGTTAACCAGTTTGAGACCTTTTCATTCAAAAGTGAGATGAGCTAAATATCAGTTACATAAAGGATGTTAATTCACAAATATTCATGAATCTATAATAATCTGAACTCACATGATCACAATGATTTGAATTGTGGAGTCCAATGTTTAAGCCTGACAGCTGTTTCTTAAGTTTCTCTAGCTTTAATCTATGTGGAGCTGATGCCAGTTTCTAGTCCTTCGAATCTCAACCAGATAAAAGGGAGTAAAATGGATCCCTCTCTAAAGGCAGATAAACATGAATTAGCCCATAATGACAAATGATTATCGAAATGCATAAAAATAAATTAAATCAAAATGCATAATTTAATCATAGCATCCTGAGGAGACAGCTGCGTGCTATAACACTCTCATTGACTGTGTGACTTCAGTTTACACAGATTAGCCTCATGATGATGCCTTTAGACCTTAAAGTCTACTCCTGTGCATAAGATAATACCGAGACCTGTTGCAGCTAAGCCAGCCTCTGTTTTCCACACCAGCAGAAGATGTGCTAAAAACCATCAGATTTCTCCCTAAAGTACTGTAGACTATACACGTTCATGACCTCAGGTGCGCCATAAAACTCATGCAAACAACCACATAACTGTGTCCATCGCTCTTATGCCATCAGTAAATGACAAAATTCTTTTAATATAGCCTTAGCCTTGGGTTTTGTCCTGGTGAGGTCTCCCCATTAACCTTGTGCTTTGTACAAAATATCTGCTCAATTCAGCTGGAAAGGTAGAAGAAAAAACCTCCAGAACCACACAGCTGAATGTAGACATGCACGATTTAGCACCTTGGGCAGATCTCTCGCACAGATAACTTCCTATTGACAATGGGTAGGGTCGGGGTGGAAAATATTCCGAAGTGAAACACATTACATTATCATCAACACTCCTGGCAATCGCTGGTGATGCAGACGTTTCACTCTGCACTGGCTGGGAACCAAAACTTTCGCAAGCTCGCCACCATCCATGTGTGAGGAAACGCAAACAGAGAGAGCTCTGCCTCTAAAGTGTCATTTCATATTCCACCAGCCAAAGTTTATCAGCAAAATTGTTTCCTCCCACGTTGGAGCTTAACAGCTTCAGTGGATGTACAGACGGTCTGAGTTCGAGCCATCTTCCACATTTTCCTGTTACTGCTGATGCACAAATAACGTCCCCAAGATATTTATTTAGGAAAGACATTTAGGACGATGGTCCTCGGGAAGGTAATGTAATGTAATTAGCATTTTCCAGAGAACACCCCTGACATTGGAGAAATAGTCTGAAAGCCAAATACCTTTTTGCAGGCAAGCTAATGCCCCAGTATGTATTGCTGGTTTAGAGACAACAACTCAGTCCCTAGTTAGTCCTCCAACCAGTAAACCTGCCAACTGTGATCAAACCAAACCAGAAACCCCAGGGACTGAATATATTCTGAAGCGATCCAGCCTAATTCACCTAGCAGTCCGTTGCAGGGTTAGGAGACTGGGAGATTGTTTTATTTCCTGGAGCACTGCAACATGCTAAACAGTGACAGATCCTAAACGACTCTGCATAAAGTGTCACTCATTACAGTTTCCACTACAAAGCGGAAGCTGGGAAAAAAAAAACTATTTATGAAATTGAAAAAAACCCGGAGCTTTATAAAGAGAGACCGGTGGAGGGTTTCACCTTTTGTCCTGGGTTTCCTCGGCCTCCGACCTCCCCTGTTTCACCCTGTAACAGAAACAACACGCAGAGCTGTTAGTCACAGGTCGTCGTTTCACCCGCCATCTTTTTCCTGCAGCTGCTCCGTAGCTTCTGGTTGCTGCAACAATCACTCTGAAGCAAATCTCAGGTTTGCAACTAAACCGTTCAAAAGACAAAAAGGGGAACAAACTGTCAACAACATATTGCTCAGAGGGAAGGTGGAAGTAGTGATTTAGCAAATTAACTTGGTGAAAGCTCAGGATCTAATTAAATGTGGTGGCGTTATACAGTCACATCAACATTAAACCCTGTTGTTCATTAAGTTTATAAAGAAAAAAGATAGTAAAACACTGGGCCAATTCTAATAAGTGTCATGTCATCTCCATTTTAGAAGCCATATTTTTAGTAAAAATTCCTTAATAACAAAAAATATAGCTTTCAATTGCACACAGTCCTGTCAATGAAATTTGAATTCCTTTATAAACCATATGGAACAACCTTAAATATAGATATCAGTTCTAAAAATACAGAATTTAACACAAAATAGTAGAAACATTTGAAAGGAATGGCAGAAGTACTTAAAGCTGCCTAACAATGAAGGAATTGAAACAACTCATTCCAGAGGTGCAGTGAAATTGAATAAGAGGCGACTAATTGAAAACACCAACCATGAGGCTGCGAGAGTGTAAATGGTGCAAAACAAATTAAGGATATTGCAAAAAGGAAAGTAGTTTTATTTTCACCATGATGCTTTTTTTTTCTTGTACTGGCAGAAGCTGTAAATCTAGTAATACCCGGGTTTATGCGCAAGGCCATAGAAAAATGGATTTCCTTTCAAGTAAGCTGCATTCTTATAACCCAACCCTTATCTGTTTAATTTCCTGAGGGATTCTGGATTAATCATAACGGTTTAATCCCTTTGCAGTGCATTTACAATCCTCCATCAAACTGACTGTAATGCAGGATAGGACTTTCTGTTTGAGTTAGGCTGAGTAATCCATACACTTTCCCAAGAACCCCTCTGTGTGTAGGTCAGAATGATTGGCCTGCACTTCTCATTATGAGTGCATTAAATGCTCTAAACGGCACAGATGTCTTCACCTAATCTCAACGAAGCCAGGGTAATTTGTTAAACCTGCAGGTAACGAACACTCGCTTTTTCATTCGGACACAGTCTGAGATTACCATGTCGGTAATTGAGAAAGTCTCATGACTTCACTTTGATAATAGTATTTGTTTTTGCCTTGTTAGCCTCGTCATGCTGTCTTTTGCATCTAATTTCTCAGGCTCTTAGACACTGAATGTATTTTGTCCTTTTTGACAGGCTTTGAATTGTATAATAAAACATTTTTGTAACTTTTTTTTGGTCACTCTCTTATTCAGGGTCTGTAATCTCACCCTTACAAAGAGCCTCTGCCAGCATGTTTCTTTTTTTCCTGCCATTAAGTTTTTGTGTGATGATTTGAATGAAAAAAACACAGACCGAGATTTAGTGAAGGATAAGCAGCAGAAAGTGCAGCAGAAAGTAAAATATGAATGCGTTTGGACAGCCGTGGTAACAAACAGCCTGCATCCAGTGATCTGCTTCTTCGAACAAAACAAGGAGCTTAAGTGGATAGTTAGCTTGACGGTGAGCAATTTCCTAAAGAATCCCAGAGGGGCCTTTTTGGTAGCTGTTGGTTTTAGCTTTTAATCACACTAAACTTACATACTTTCACCGCAAAAATGCTGTTGTTTAGAAACAGCACACAGATGTTAGGTGAAAAGCTGAGATATAAAATATTACTTTTGTACATTCCAATCATGAGATTTACTCTTTAAGGGAAAAAAAAAGCCATCCAGTACATCATAATTACAAAGTTACATCATGCTAATTAAGACAGTGACCCTGAGGGCCAGCTGGTCTTATCAGGCATGTAGCAACACCACCTGTTCATCCCAGAGAATTCCATTCAGCTGAACGCTTCAGCCCTCGTTCTTTTTTATTGCCTAGATGGCTACAGAACAGACTTTGTGTTTGCTCCTGAGTGTTTTTTTTCCTTTGCTGTGTGCCAAATTCGATGCCTGGGAATTTACTACCATTCGGGAATTCCAGCTGCCAGTCGGCATCTCGTGGAGACAGGGTACTGCCCTTATTGGAGGGAAATGTATCTTTTATAAAGGGCCTCCGTTGCTGTGCATGAAACCGCGCTGCAGTACAGAGTACAGATATTGGCTGGTGGCGAGAAAGACATTTCTCTCCCTCTGACCGCGAATGAGTGTAGATCAGTCCTGTAGGGACTTGGTTGATATTTAGACCTTGTAACTGTCTTGGAAATCCAGTGATGCTGATGGAAGCCCTCAGCAATACTTCAGATTAAAATTTAAGAAAAAAAAAAGTTATTTACTCCAGGAGGCAAATCACAGTGACCCAGTGATAATGCTCCCTGTGATTAAATCAATATTTCTGCATTATGTATGACTTACAGCATGAATGGGGGATTCTGAAGGAGACTGCAGTGAAAACACAGCACCTCAACTACTTGCAATCCTTGCACATATATGTTAAAACACACAAACATATTTCTTAAACTCATCATTTTTTTAATACCTTATCTCCTTTCGGTCCTGCTGGTCCAACTCCACCTGGAAGACCAGGATCTCCCTGTGGAAATAATACAGGACAGGAAGAAGAGTAAAATAATTGGAATAAAAGGGCAACTTCAGCTGTCCCTTTAGACATTATCACGCTATTTTACACCTATAAAAAGACACACAGCATTTTATGCACTTCTAGCACAAATGGAGTAGGAATGTATGAAAATCATGTGCGGAGAGTCAGTTCACATTCTGTTAAGCGAACCCACAGAAGCAAAATTCGCATGAAACCTGGAGACAGGATATTATCACATGATTCGTGGTCTATTTTTCTACCAGTCTAACCAGTCTATCTGGGATGCTGAAATTGTGACTTGTGCAGGTGTGCTTCTACAGAAACGACTGCCTATGCGCATCAGAGATGGTTCAGTCACAAGAGCTGTTGCAATTATTAGAGGCTTTTGCCGGACGCCATTGAATGCACCTTTTCAGCTGGACACTGACATCCGTCAAGTGATGGCAATTCCGGCTGCGACAGCATCTTAGGGAGCAGGGCCATAACCGTGGGAGGGGAAGTCCCATTATATGTCTTGCTGGCTTCACACTGAATCAATACAAAAAAATGTCACAATTTTTTCACAATTGCGCAATTTTTGCTGCAATTAAGAGCAAATAAAAGAAACGTTTCCCTTACAGTGACTTGGTTTTAGGTAGCATTTATAAATATAATTTATACTGCGCAGTAAAACACAGAAACCTCGAGTCCTTGTCAAGGTCGTGACACTTCAGGGGTAATTTTATACTGACATGACAGCATGCTTATGTCTTTGAATGGCAAGGAGGTCAAAGGTCAGCCCTCCATTTGGAATCACTGTAACATTAGTCTTTATTGATCCAGCACTGATGGAAGATCTTTGTTATTACATTTCTGTCTGGAGACGCGTCCCCACAAGCCCAGTCTGAGCAGTGATGCCGACATGACTGACTGGCTGAAAAATAGATTTATGTCTCTGGACATGAAATGTAAACGTGTGCGTGTGAAACATGTTATAAATAAATGAAAAAAAAAAAAGGGGGGGGCCGTAGTGTCACTACCGCACCGCTCATTACTTGGCGTTGGTTTATTTAAGCTGTGGCTGTCCTTATTACGATGACACATCAAAGTACTTTACCTTTGGCTCTCGCAGCTCACAGCAATTTTCCATTTCAGCCACATAAGGGTCGCAGTATATCAGAAATTGTTTCATTTCAATCTGTGGAGAAAAGTTCTCATTAAAGGTACCCCTTCAGCATCATTCAGTCATTTCATCAAAGCTTCACTGCCCTCTTTCCACTGATGAAAGTGCACTTATCCCCCAGTTAAGCAGGCAAAAATGTATTTAACTGTCAAGGTGTTCCAGCTTGAAGTTGTTTAAGTGCTGCAATTACCAGTCTTTTTTTTTTTTCTGGACTCAGGAAAAAGGATTAAATCAACATGGATTAAACATGTTGACAAATGTTGGTGCCATTAAAGGGCCAGCCACTGCTGAAAAGTGTCAGGTTCGAGCCGTCTCTGAGTTAACTCAGTCGGGGATAGAGGATTATTGAAAACAAAGAGTGCTCTACTATAGCACGATCTTTATCGAAAGTTGCCAAACAACAAGCAGTAAATTCTTCAAAAACCTCATGTGGAAAACATAAATCAATCGATAAGTGAGGGAGAAAAACATACGTCTACAGGCCGTCCGTTCTCCACTCGCGTGGTGATGACCGTGCGCCCGCCGGGGTCAACGCCGGCTCTCTCGTCAATCAGTCTCCTCTCTATAAGCTTGCAGTCCATGTAAATGGAGACAATGTTGCTCTGCACAGAAATGCTCAGCTTGTGCCACTGACGGTCGAAAAGGGCGTGCAGGTCGCGGCTCCTGAACATGTAGCGGAGAGTGTTCTTCAGCAGACCCTGAAGGGAAAACTCCACAGTCTTCTGGCCGCCATCGACCACGATCGATACCTGCTTGGTCCAAACACAGTTTTAAAACAAGGCTCTGTACCTCATCTCAAAATAAATCTTTTAAAGCAACTGATATAGAGCATTTAAAACTCTATTCACTCAACCTGACTGGTTCCTGATTGGTCAAATATCTGCCAGAGGTACCAGCGGTCTTTTTTTGTAGTTCTCCTCACTCGCATGATGGTAACGATGGAGTACTTGACTGGGAGTCCATTTGGAAATATCAGTCTAATAAAATATAACAGAGCACAGATCACTTCACACTGTGAAAACACGTCCTGGAATACCTGGAAAACCTGCCTCCACACAGAGACTTAGGAGGGTTGTGTGCAGCTCTACATTTTCATACGTGTATGACCTTTGCTGTCCTCTAAAGTTATCGGACAAATCCTCATGTGACCATAGAGGAGGGGAGCTATCAGAGAAACAGCATTTATTTACATATTTTCAATCGCATACCTTACCTACGTATACCTCTCTACTCCAGCTCACTTTAGAATTTCATACAAGGAGCAAGGGAATGTTTTACCATTTAAATGCTCCATCGTCCATCATCAGACTCTTTTCTTAGATTAGGAGTCAAAATTGGAAGGGCATGAATACAATAAATCAAACTCAGCATGTTATAATACTAATACTACTAACAACAACAACAACAATAATAATAATAATAATAATAATAATAACACAGAGCCTGTGTACGCAGCCTGTGGGAAGGAGGGAGAGGAGGAGTGAGATTTTTCTCAGACAGGTTGGAAATTAGTTTTCATTCCAATACATCATCTGCTATTCTCTCAGAGCTTCAGCACCTCTTCCACCATGTCCCTTCAATTTTTTCAGATTTTGGGGTAAATGGTACATGACTGAAATGATAAATATACCAAAGTTAAAGCTCATATCAGTGGTAAACGCTTCTTGGAGGGGCTGGGAGTTTGGTTATTTGTTGCCAGAGGTTTAGGTCATTTTTTTAGCTGTACTGTACATCAACACGGACAACAGGCAGAGCATTTTAAAGCAACAAGCTTCAGTAAAACGAACTCTGAGGAGCTCATCTGTCCCTATACCGGAAACCTAACATCATATATGTGAGCAGGCTTTGTTAGGAACCCTCCTTTGCACACTGCTCGAGTCAAATAGGTCCGGTCTAATTTTAAATGATCGAGCTGCGGGACTGTGTGGGACTGTTGCTCTGTGAGGCCACATAGGGGTTAAAGTTCCTGACCTGATCCTGACAGCCACCTGTGACTTTATGGTAAAAGCCAGTGCATGGTTGTTTAGCACCACAATTTGGAAAACGGCACCTCTGAATATATAGAAAATATGGATGCTGTCAGGAGAATATTGAATTACTGTATATTAAAGCAATCTAATATTTAATAAGTTGGATTCTTGTTGTGGGTGAGGAAGAGAAAACTGTGCACATATGTATGTCTATTCTATGGGCACCCATGCAAGAGGTGCCTGGATGCCACCTGAATTTCATCTAAACTTTCCTCTTTTCATTTCTGCGAGGTGACTTCTGGAAACCATCACTACTCTGGGAAAATATGATCCCGTCGGCTGTTTGGCTGTAACCCATGTATAATCAGACACAAAGGTTTGACAGAATGTCACAGCAACACCACAGAGGCGGTACTGCGTTTCCCACAATCAGATTCAGTGTCCTGGCTCGGAAATCCTATCCAGGCGGATTCTTTCAAATAAGCCAGAGGAATCAGGTTGCTTTAACTGAAAGAATCAAACCCCACCCGCTCAACATAGCCGGCTCACGCTTTGGCGCTCAACACCGACGGATTGACCTTGTCTTGAATATACTGGCTTATGGACGAAGAGCTGCATCCATCATAGCAAAGGCTGCATTTTCTTCTCTGCAGGGTTTTTCTTTCCTGATTAAATGGGGACATGTTGCTGGTCTAATGGGAAACTGTCAGTGATGCAGACAAAAGTGCGCATTTGTAGCTAACACCTGCGTGACACGTGATCTGCCACTACTGTTATTATATGTCTGTATGACATGTGATTTGTTTTTTCCACGTCACAGTTCAGACACCCCTGGCTTTAAACAAAAAAAAAGTCTTCAGAATGCAGCGACATCAATTATTAATTAACTGACGCTGCTTCCACAAAACACTGAAGCCACAAACTAATGAACAAAGAGACAGACCCGGGTGGTTCGGCATGGTCCCAACGGCTTGTTTGTATCTATATTTCAAATGCAGCGCGCATCTGCAATATGAAAATAGATTAGTGAATGCTGTTTGAAAGTGGACTTGGTAGTTGCTGTGATGAACACAAACCACAGAGGACTTTGTGGTCGTGTTATGGCTTCAGACAAATAAATGATTCTTTATTACCATTAACAATAGACCAGGATAATTGTTTACATACATCTGTGACTAAATGTATTGGTATATACAGTACAACCTGTTTTCAAGTGTAACGTGAAATATGAAAGTGTTGAAAGCAAAGAAATTGTCACAATATGCAAAGAGCAAACAAAAGCTGAAGGCACGATATGCCAATTAGGTGAAAAAAACAAAACAGAAGATTTCAGATAAAGCCAGAAGATTTCAGATAAAGCCACAGATATTTCCTTCAACGACAGCTAGAGCTACACTGATATGAACGCAAGTTGTACTTTGTAGGCCAATTTGTCACTTTGCACAAGTGTTCCCTGAGATTTACGGGCCATAATGTGTTTTATGCCAAGGAGAAGGAGGAACATTATCCTCCTCTACAGTACACTGGACCGCCTTCCGAGGCATATTCTGCAAGCAAGGTGAGCAATGTTTTCCATGGCTGGCAGGGCAGAGGGGCCTACCGCTGCACGCAATCCCTCCTCAGCTGGCATGCTGTATCACCTGTCAAAGTACTTAGATAATTGGATATGAGAGGGATCGCGGTCTCGCCACTGTAACCAATGACACTGTCAGCAGTGTCACTGAGAACAAGCACTTTTGCACTGCACGGTCCCAGATGGAGAGAGGGAAGGACTAAAGTCGATGTACACTGCTCAAAAAAATAAAGGGAACACTAAAATAACACATCCTAGATCTGAATGACTTGGCTGATCCAACTTTGATGTAATGTCCTTAAAACAAGTCAAAATGAGGCTCGGTAGTGTGTGTGGCCTCCACGTGCCTGTATGACCTCCCTACAGCGCCTTGGAGTTACACTGTGTTGTTTATGTGTTCCCTGTATTTTTTGAGCAGTATATTTTCAGAGGGCTGACTGAATGAGGGAGGTGATCAAATCTGGTAGCTTCAAAAAAAGATGGCTGAAAAAAAAAAGTGGTAGTGAATGTCTACCATCAAATGACACACCAAAATGCTTAAATTGCTCTCTCCTTCCAAAAGAATGGAAAGTCTTTCTTTGGCTGCTCCACCCTGGTGGAATAAAGAAGTGAACAGTCGTCCAAATGCTTTTTTTCGTCAGACAGGTTTGCACCGTTCGTGCAGCATCGGATGTACTATTGAAATAAGCCTCGATAAATATTGCATTCAATTCAATTTCCTACATTAATATCAGAACTAAGGTATAGTAACAGTGAGGTCCGATCCTTTGACCAGGGGAACAGAGGTAAATGGCACCTTAGCCTGCCGTGTGTAGTTATTTTAATATTCCTGTCTCATTACACATACCTTTATTACTGTTCCTCTGTGTGCTGTCTTCAACCTTAGGAGAATTTTAGAATAAATGCAATATATGTTACTCCTGTTCGAATGACTGTCTAAGAGCTCGCCCCCGAGCTCGGCCTTATTAGTCAGGGCAAATGGAAGCGTGAACAGAGCCTCTCACAGCTGCTTTACGTTGCAAGGTTACATAGAGATCAACAGTGGGATGGGATATATCCTTGCATTATTTGAAGCTGATCCGTCTGTATTCTGGGACTCAACACAAGGAAGTTAAGTGGCGATAGCATACCTGGTAAACTATCCAAACCCTGTAATACACAGGCACATGCATTTGGAGGCTGCTCACCTGGTTGGCTTAATGAGGGGACTGCTTCCTAAACGGAATGACGGCAGGTCTTCCGAGACCGTTCCCTTCCGGAGAAGAAACTTTTCTGTGAGGTCAAAGCCTGCAGACGGGTTTATAAAGAAAAGTGTTACAAGATTTTAGAAGGACAGTGCCTATATATTCAGGTAGCAACCCACCTGTGACTTCCAGAGGATGATCTAGAGTATTGGAGAAACGGTGTTCCTCTACATCAAGAGGAGGGCAGGACTCATCTGGAGAAAAGGCAGGTTTGCAAGATATAGATTTTGAAAAGAAGTTCAGTTATTCAAGGGGGAAAAAAAGTCTGAATTTGGGATAGCAATCATTTAAGTTTGTTTCCAATTAATGTTTCAACCTTATGTTTAATCTAGAACAGCAGGAACAAACAAGGCTGCAATTTCATTTAATAGCAAGCTTTTATTCAGTTGAGAGTATGAGAATGAATTTGTGAATACTGACACATTTCTGTTGCACTCGCTGTCTCTAAAAGCCTGAAGGGCATCTAACAACCAACCCAGGCTCCTCTGGCGTATATGTTTCAGCATAAATACATGGTCAATTATATATATATATATTTTTTTTAAAACAGCAATATATTTTCACCTCAGTCTTAATGAGATATGATGAAATCCAAAATCAAATGCCACCTACCCATCTGCTCACTCACTGCCATTCCTAAGGTGCTCATGATGGAATTCGCAGTCCACAGGAGAGCGGTCCAACTTAACAAACAGATCATGACTCCGGTGCTAGACGGTGGTCTGCTCGAAATTCTGGGTGCAAACAGAATAATGTCACAATTTGGTACGATGGAATCGTGCTTCATCAAACCGCACTAGCAAACAATCCAGTGCGCAGCTCGGTGATGTATACAAATAGACGGATCAGACAAAGGCCAAAGCAGCTATGCTTACCAAAAACCTACCTAAATGAGTTTGTTTCTTGTGGAATACCAATAAAAACAGGTCCTTTAAACAGTGGGCCTGTAATAGTTTCGCTTTAATACATTTTAGATGTACTTTTGGCTGCTCGCTCACTACATGTTCAGTCTAGCTCCAGGTACTTGTGCTTCTTTCTGTACTCCATTAACACTCTCTTGTGGTTTGAACCGGAGCTGTCAGCAGTGTGTTGGTCAAGGTCATCGCATGCAATAATCAGACGTGGAACCCTTCTGTTACGAGCGAGCCTCCCAAACCATCCGACTAATGGTGCCAATGGTGAAATGACCTGCATTACTCTCGCGCCAAAAGGACGTGGCAAGAACTTTGGATGGTTTTGGGGGGCGGGGGGGGTGTTAGGTTGTGGGGATTGGAGTCATCACAGATTGTTCCCAATAAGAAGTTCCTGGATACAGCAGGGTCTTTTGGACTGCTCCAATTTAGTGTGGAATGCTTTAAATCACATGCCATTGTTTTAAAAGACAAATCAACATCTGTTTACATTTACACCTTTTTCATAGTCCCACTGGGAGAAACAGCTGAACCCAAAGCTTGGTTAAGACTGTCATCTCCAAAAACTGTAACAAGTAGTTATTTAATGATTTAATTACCAACTCCTGCTCATGGAAAACCGCACTCTTTGAACACTGCATGAGCACTGAAGTCATGGCCTGCGTTTGCCTGGCGTCTGGAGATGAAGTGACCGCAGCCACGACCACGCGTGGACGCACAACCGCCGAGGTATCAGGTTCCTCGCCTGTGTGAAGGCGTAATGTTATTCCAGTCGTCTCTGCAAACGCATGCTACTGAAACTCATGCAGCTCGAAGTCACAACCCCGCAGTCAGAAAACATAAATTGTGTTCACGACTGGAGAAGACGCAAACGGGCACTTTAGGACCACACACGGGATTTCACCTTGCGGATCAGCACCGCAACATTTAAGCCCCGCACGCAGCCCAGCGTGTTCCAATCTGAAATGAACATGTGCTCATTATGCTGTTCCACCAGTCATGCATCTCAGTTTAAAAAAAAAAGAAGCACAATAACAAGAAAAGTCACACTGTACCGCTTCTCTTTCATTCATTCACTTTGGAATAATTTAACGCACAGTGGATTTTTTTAAGTGAACGCGAACGCTGATTGGTCGAGCAGGTTGATAGTTTTGTTTGTTGTTAGTTACCCCTAATTATTTTAATGATAACGCGGTTCCCAATCTTGCAACTGTCCTGTCACATTTCATACTTTGTAGTAAACAAGTGATGCAACTCAGTGCGCGTTAACTAGTGAGCAGTGTCCGTAAATTTAGAAATAACGCGTTTCTGACGCATGCGTCCCGGTTATGAGATTAAGTTTAAATAACAATAAATTTATCCATCAATTTTGCGAGAAAAAACTCGGAGATACTGTCCATTAAAAAAGGGAGGTTTCCAAAATATTAACACGCTGATATTAGCATTAAGTCGTATTAATTTGGTGTGAAATGGGTGCGCTTTTCGAAGTACTTACAATTGGCGAGAAAGTTTCCTCTAAAACAGGCGGGATTTGCTGAAAAGCAGCAGAGAAAAAGCCATAGTCCGTGCGTGATTGCGATCAGTCTTGATTCCCGTATTCCAGGACTTGGAAATAAAAGTAACAGTGGGATCGCAGCAAGATCGCGTTCCTTATTAGTGAGTGGCCCTCCCACTCTGCCATGATTATCACTGAAAAAGCACTGACGGAGACTTCAGCAAACAAGACACAGACACACACGCACGCACACATGCACACACACACACACACACACACCACGGAGCTTCCCCGGGAGAGGGGGGAGAAATGGCCAACGGGAATTTTAAACAAACTCCTGAGCCAGGTGTGGGAATTAAACACGGTTTGATGTTTTAACAGCTCATGAAAGTGTTCTGAACACAAAGACTGGATCTGTGAGGATGATTTGCCTGTAAATTCAGGTGGCTGAATGCTAAAAGTCTTGGTAAATATAAGAACAGTATGCTGCCATTTATCTTGAATCAGTCTCACCTGTCTGGTCTTTACAGTTAAGTTTAAGAAGACAACAGGCCTGGTGCAACAAAGTACAGCAATTCTGCAGGACATCTTTCACATTATCGGGTGAATGCACACTTTAAAGCGTGTTAATTCCAATCTATTTCCATCCCGCTGAGAGGGGGCTGCAACTGCTGAGAGGAAATGTGTCCATTTGCTGTGCTTTGAAATCAGAAGGTGCTGCTCCAGATGGGGAAAAAAGGGTTAAAGAGCAGGTACTCTGTCTTGGCCTGAAGTTTTTTGTTGAAATGACACGTCAACAGACACACACTCAGAGAAACAGGTGCTCCTTCTCCACACGTGTGTTTGCACAGATGATTTCAGCACAGCCATTCACCACACACACACACACACACACACACACACTTTGGAGCAGGTGCTTGGATTTCTTTGTTCACCACTCAGACATTGCCTTTTTTTTTTTGGTTAGTGTTTGCATTAGATTGCACGCTGTTTTTTCAGCCTCCCGTGTGTTGTTTTTCTTTAAGTGGGGAGCTCGAATATTCGAATCAATGAAGCTTTTTCCACTCACTTTGCAATGAAATTGTAGAGTAATCACAGGTGTTCCCTGTTCAATTCAGAACAGAACCACTGTGCTTTGCTCAGTTTCAAAAAACTTTAATAAATGTTCTTAATTACACCTGCGCTTACCTGCAATTTCAGGTCAATATGCAGCCACGTGAAGAGAAGATGCATGGCTATGTTATGTTAGACCTGATTAAACAGTAAACAAAACAAACAACTGTCTATACTGGAGATTTATACCGCTGAAATTGAATTTGTTTTGCAGGTTGCATGTGAGCGTTGGGGAGATTTTCAATCAAATGTTCAGGTGAAACACTGTAGATCAGTTTATTTAAACTCACAGCAGCCCTGAATGGGCTCTGGCATGATGAACAGTCACAGCTAATTTCTCCTCGCACTGAAATTGTGAACCATTGGGGGGCTGATTCTGAAAAGAGGACAGGTTCCTGTTTTTCATCACCGCCATTGTATTTGATTAAATTGACCCCCATAAAGTTGGAGCTCGTGATTGAATAACAAGATTTACAGCTGCGTTTACAAAGCTCTCAAGGTTATGGCAAAGTTATGGAGCTGTGGAAAGCCTCCATGTTCTAACCCAAATGTGCAACACTGTTATCAACTGCGTGCAGTGCAAGTGGCGCGCTAAAATAGAGGTTGGGAAACGTATCAGCAGCCTGACATTACAGCCCATCATCCCAACATGAAAAGCTTTCCTCTGCTGTCAGAAAATCAATAGTGTTTGAGTAGGAAACGACAATAAATGCAACCCACCGATTGCTACATCAAGGTAAATGTTCCCAGCTCGCCAAACTCCTGTATATGCTCCAGGCTTCCTGAAGTTGACATGAGTCCATGAATTACCTGATATACTGTATTATTAGAGCTTGATCATATTTCTGTGGTAAAAAAAAAAAAAAGAAGCCAAACAGTTCCCCAAGAGGGAATAAGTTTCATTTCCAAAGGGCTCTGTTTTTTTTTCCTCCAATAAATACTGATAAAGTCATCTCATTAGCTGGGCTAATGTCTGCAGTTGTCTGCAGTTGCGGATTGTATCTCATTAATGGCCTGACTGCACAATATAAAGCTTTAATTTTTCCCTCTGAAATCAATATTACTTGAATTGAAATTCAGCAGGTCCTGCTTCACTTTCTTTCTTGAGCTATTGCATTGTGGTAAATTATATATTTTTTCAGGCTTTGATCAATTTCAAACACTTTTAGAAAGACAGGGAAAAAAAGAGTCAAATAACATGCACTGGCTGCTTGAATCATTATATTCTATATTATATTATGTATATTATAATCCTTAAAGATTTAAAATATACAGCATGTTTTATTATGACGTGTTGTTGTTTGTGTTAGATTTCCATAAGTATTCTAGAATTTTTAATAAATGTTCCAGTCCAGATGTTGCAACATTACAGTTACAGTGTTTTTTATAAACTGTGGCAGACCAAAACACAAAATGAAAGTCAAGATGCACCTGTGGGCTGCCACTTTGTTTTCAAAATGAGAATATTCTGCCTGTACTACTCTTATCACTGATATAAGTATTTGAAATTAACATGATTCCTTCAGGGCCATTTTATGATCACATTAAATACATTTCTTGCAGACTGCTTCTTTAAGTGTACAGGAAATGTGGTCCTGAGCATAGAGCAAACCTAAACATAATTTGAATCTACATTGAAATCCACAACTTATCTTCCCTCTAGATGAGGTCTTTATGCATAAAATAAGTGTCATGGTGGAAGTGTCTACATATTCTGATATTTCCATCAAAAAAGTATATTCAAAAAATTCTACTGTAAACTTCAGTGTACAAACAGGTTCTTTGCACTTTTTTTGTTGGAGGTCCACTGTGGATTTTGCATTTTGGCTGTGCAGATGGTGGCATAGCCTTTGGGAGCCTCTTACAATGTTAGTCTGACTGTAATTGCAACCTCAATGTAAGAACTCATCCATTTATGCTACACACAAGCTGCACAATAAAGGAGAGCATTTGCAACTCCTGCAGTTTTCAGTACTGTTTTGTAATGATTCACAACATTCAAGATGCTGCACTTAAAAGACTAACCTCTTTTGAGGATTCAAGGAAAATAAACTATGTTCAATTATAGAGAAATGCAAAATTACTTTTCTTTCTATATTTCTTGTGTTTACATGTGGTTCCTCCATTTGTGCAGCATCAGCATCATGTATGTACCTAATCCAAACACTATTGTTCAGACAAACTGTAGTTTGCCTGTATTTAAATGGTCTGTTAGCAGCACTTTGTTTCTTCGTTATATTTGTCGATGCACTATTGTTGGAGCAGTTTGGAGGCAAAACACCTGTTCATTTTGTGAAATCATTTACTAAATCAACATGTGGATGAGGGGCACTGGGCAAAGAAGATATGCTGTGTAATCTGTATGCAGACGTATCCATTGATGTGTGCCTTTCATAGGCCCATAAAAATCACAAAAGCCATTAAGTGGCCTCATTCATCATTCCTGAGAGCTCACCTGGGGAAAGAAGCTTCCAGAAGGGAAAAAAAGAATGGGAATTAAAACATTACAATAACGTGCCAGTTGGGGAGTTAGCCATTGTAAGGAATATGATCATATAATTGATCCATTTATTGAAATTTAATGAAAGAAAACTGTGACCACAGAGGCATAGCCGTGAATTTAGTTTTCTTTGATGCAGGTCATGCTGTTATTGCAGGTTTGAAACAAGTGTTGGCACATATATTCAGTATTTTATGACTTACATGGTGTGAATGAAATACATTGTTGTTACCGTGATATGCCTGAAGCTGCCGTACAAAATTCCCCCTTGATTTGTGCCGGTTCTCGTGTGTACTTGGCCTTATAAAAACCACTCACACAAAAAACATTTGCAGCCTTTGTGAGAGCTCCATCTATTTTTTTCACCAGCAGTGGGAGGATGACATTGCTGCATTAAATGGTGACAGTCAATTTTCATTTTCGGAATTAAAGGACGCATCTGAAAGGGGACTGAGCCATGCACAGTAGTTGCTATTATACTTGATCTACTTCAGCAGCGTCACCTCTGTTCTGGCTGGTGGTTTGTGTTATGCCGGTATGGGTTGTCGGACAAAAAACTGTTTGTACGTTATCCTTTTATTTTTATAGTCATCATCCACTCTAGAATAACATGCAACGTAGACAGCACGGGTTTTGTGGGCTACAGCCTCCACTCTTTTCACGTTTAAGGGAATTAAAAAACAAATTAAAACTGCAAGTACACTAATTAGATATAAGTAGTCTATTTCAGTTTTAACCCAAATTCTATCCCAATTCCCAGCACATACACATGTATGTTATTGAATTATTTAGTTGAATTCAAAAATCTAAACCAAGTGTAAGCAGCTAATTAAAGTGAAAAAATTTTCCTCTTGTGGAAAGAGACATCGTTCCTTCTTGCAGAGACTTTGGAGTGTCAATGCATCTGCAGAATGGTACACTCTACCTCTTGGAAAGCATTCAAATTGTAACATTATTATATGTCAGTAATTTCATGACGATGCGTGACAGCACACTTGTAGAATGTTGTAATTTAAAGAGCTGCATAAATTGGGCAAACCTCTTCTGTAACGCAGTGTGAATGCAGAATGCAGTGAAATGAGAAGAAATACTGAAAGTAGTGGTGGGTCTGCATGCAAGATTAATGGATAAGAAGTGAAAGAAACCCGTCTAAAACCCCACTTTTCTTCCTTGGCTTTTGACCCAGCATGAGACCGCATTTGTTTTATTGCTTTTATTCTTTTACTATTTGTTTAATTGTTTTACTGTTTGTTTTATGTTTTTATGTACAGCACTTTGTGTCAGCTGTGGTTGGATTTAGAGTGCTTTATAAATAAAGTTGAGTTGAGCTGAGTTGAGAAAGAAGCTGTGAGTTGTAGTTATAACCTCCACACACAGGAGCAAAAGCACTCCAAGGCTTCTTTTTCTTAAGAGGTCGGCAAAGTTTATCCACCCAATTCCTCTTAATTGAAAATTATTGATCATTTGCATAACAGAGGCAAAATTTCCTTTAAAAGTTACCTGGAAAGTTATACTGGATCCCATTTTGCCTCTAGCACAACTTTTCTTTTCCTTTTTTGGGGCCATTATCCATAACGCTTCGAGTTTTTATGTAGATGTCTGTATATATCAGTACTTCATATTCAGCATCCTGAAATTCTGATGCTTATTCTGATGATTAGTTTAGCATGCTTCAGTCACATAACAGTCTGATTACATTGTCGTTTATACTTCCTGTGGTCTAATGCAAGTCTTCTAGTCCAAGACATACCAAATACCTGTTGTGTCCAAGCTGAGTGTCACTTCTGTGCAATAAAAATGTAATTTATATATTTATATTTTGTGTACTTCCAAACCAACCTAAACATGTATTCACCAGAAGAAAAAGAGTTTTGGAATTGCTAGGCCAGACCCCAGACCTAAATTACATTTGTGAGGTTGATCTGAAGAGAAAAGCAAGTTTGATATTAGTGAGCACTAAATGTTTGGCTAAGGACAATTTCCTGTCATCAAATGTGTTATGTGTTAGTAAATGTATCACTAATTTTAGATTTCCTTTATTGGTAATATTTTCTTCTTCTTCTATTGCTACCACAACTACTAATATCAATCATTATTTCCAAATTATTTAAGAGGGCACAATTAAACGTTTAGTATCCATAAAAGGTCACATTTAACAATCATCTTCATTAAAATCTCATACTTCAGCTGCACGCGTGCTTGCGTGACCGTGACATCATATGGTCACGTGTGTTTGTTATGACAGGAAGTAAAGATGGCGGATCAGTCGCTTCTCACCGAGTCTGTGGTCGGATGGTCTATTTTCTCTTTTATACTTTTGGTAAGCTTTGTTACGGTTGATAAGTTCTTTCTGTAAGTCGAGTATTTTGTTGTTTGTTGCTTTTCGAGTATTGCAAATTTGACCCATTTTTCTTAAGCTACCTGGCTACCGAGAGATTAGCTCAATGTTTACTTTAGATGGGTTTAGCTAACATTAGCTGTGACACGGTTACGTCCTGTTTTTTTAAGCGGTTCTATTATTACGTTGGTTTTATGTAACATACTTTCAGGAATGGTTATTATGCTTATACTTGACATGACTGTTTACCCCAGATATCGTCATCTTTAGTTGTATATTCGATGGAATAATTAAGTACTTTGGTTAAAAAATGTCAGCAATCATACATTATATTTTTAACACAAGTTCTGGTATTTGTCTTACTTAAAGGCTTTGTTTTGTATTATTGTACTATTGGTCAGGTAATATGCTATTTAATTGAACACGGTCTGCCCCAGTTTTCATTTAGTCACGTCTAAAAATCCTTGTCAGAAGTTTTGCCAAAGCACATAATAGTATTTGAATTAAAGGCTTTGTGGATCCCTTTTGGATATAAAAATCCATACCATTACCTGAGAAATCAAACAGCTAAAGGCTTAAGTGTGCAGGCCTTTAATTGGTACTGCCTCTGAATGAAGGGTCTTGATTTAAAAGAGAATAGTTTAGCAGTATCGTCATTCCTCATAGCTGGTGTGCCTGGAATACGACCTTGCAATGTTGGTTTCCTTATTTAATAAGTTTCCTGCCTATTGCAGTGATCACAGCAACAGTACTCTATTAGCAAATCCCATATCTGACAACATTCACATATGGCCATGGTTCACAAACACTGTCAATTGAATCTACCATATATGACAGTTTAGACATAGTGGAATAATATGGACAGTGTGAAATGAATGTGCAGCTGTTCTAGAACTGTACTGTTCAAATAAATTTGTCTTAATTTTCCTTTAGGCCATCCTGGCTTTCTGTTGGTTCTACATTCGGAAATATCAGAGTCGACAGGAGAGTGAAGTTGTTTCAACCATTACAGCAATATGTGCCCTGGCCATTGCTTTGATAACGTCTGCTCTTTTACCAGTGGATATATTCCTTGTTTCATTCATGAAGTATCCCAATGGTACCTACAAGGTTAGTAATGCCTAACAGTGTCATTACTCTACCAAATTGTTTTTAAATTAACTTATTATGGAATCTTATGCAATCCTAATGTGTGTTCACCACTGTAGGTTTCTTTGTAAAGTAATTTATCACTTGAATCAGGCTGCAACTGCTATCATGATTAGCATTACAAATCCCCCATTGTTCAGATTTGAATCATGGTGAATGAAGTTTTTAAAACACACATAAGCTTATAGGCTGATAAGTGATTTTGTTGCTAACAACAAAAACAGGAAAACAGCAGCTTTTAATTTTAGAAATATAGGATAATCAGTGCAATCAAATTAGAAGTGACATTGCAGCACCTTTTATTGCTGAAAGAACAATGGGGATGCTGTGAATTAACAGAAAAGAGATTTTATCAGATCTTTTAGTCATGTATTAAATATCACTGTTGGATCTCGCAAAAAAGTCATTGATACTTTTAAAAAGGTATTTATTTTATTTCTAATATCTTCTTAGTAGTCTATAGAATGTAGAAAATATAGTTTCTGCTCTTTTGTGTAAGTTATAATGTGACATTTTCCTGGGTCTTATCTAGGAATGGGCAGCAAACAACGTGACAAGAACACAAATTGAAGACTCTGTGCTCTATGGATATTACAGTGAGTACATTTTTTCTTTTTTTTCTTTTATTTTTTTTAAATTCTCTTAATGTCTCTGGTGGTCCACATCAAAGATACTTATTCAGTAGAGACTGATTAAGGCCCTTATTATAGAGTTTATTTTGGGGAGGGGGGGGTCTAAGGACAGGGGCTATCAGAGCTGTATTACTGTTGGCATGTGTCATTTGGCAAGTGGGTAGGACCTAAAGATTATCAAATAGGAAATAAAAGTTATTAGAACAAAAAACTTGTGAAACACAATATATGAAAATATTGCATTTTTTTTTATATTAAATTTGTATTTAGACTATAAAACTCACAAAAAACATGCCCAATAGGTATCACAATTAAAAGAAGATGTTAAACTTTATTATATGTTATGATAAAACAAACAAATAAAAATGAACCTGTTAACCAGTTATCTACTTCTAAAAATGACTAAATGAACATTAATGGTGTTCTCTGTTACCACATTATTGGTGGAAAGCCATTTTTGCAGCCTAATAATGTGTAGAGCAAATTCTTCTGTCCTCAGGCAGCATATCAGAGGCATAAATGTAGTGTGGTTTCTGGCAAAAAGCCAGCCTGAGCATTAAAATGAACAGAATCTGCCACAGTACATGACATCCATTAGTTAAGAAATCAATAATAAAATAGATTCACAGCTTCTTTAACGTGTTAAAAAATCTTCCACTGCCTTATGTTCGATAAAGTGTAAGTGGTACATCTAGTGAGCACTGTGGGTGGTAGTAAATATGATTTTTCAATTAGTATTGATCTTCCTTATATTTAGGTAAACTGAAGCAATACAAGTGGGATCTTAATTCCTTGCAGTATTCACACTGAGATAAAGCGAGGTCCTAATTAAAAAAACAAAAAACAAAATCAGTCATGCCATGGTCATAGGATGATATGTTCGTTTTCGAACAGATGCTGTGTTAAGATGCCTGTCAGCAATGTTGAAGTGTAGTGTCTCTTCAGAAATGCCACAGGACGACAAGCTGTCTGCTTGCCAGCTAATCATCAGTAAATTGGTTTCCACGAACTATAATAGCGAAAACGAAAACATCAATCAAAGGGGATATGAATTTTTTCTCTGGACTCACAGACGTGATTTTGCACACAGTATCTTGTGCTCTTTTAGTGTTCTTTTGCTTCCTACATTTTCCTACATCACTAATGTAATATGATTTTTTCCTGAGTCTTAGTAGTTGTAGGGCAGTTTATGTTGTGTCTTTTTTTTCAATTCTATCTGTTGACATTTTTTTTTAATTTGTCACATTAAAAGCAGAAAACACGCCCTCCCTTATAGTCTGTATCTACACGCTTTTATTGTGAAGACACATAAAAAAAGTGCATGTTTTATCTTTTTATGCATTTCCTTTTCTAATTGTCTTAGTCTTAGCCGTTTTATGTATATGTGTACTAAGAGCATGGGAGACTTTGTGTTTTAGGGGCCAGAGGGGTTATGAGGAAGTGGTTTTACAGATTCCTCTGTTTGCCTGGAGCGTATATCTGATCATTCCTCTGGAATGTGGCAGTGCAGAATGATCTGTTTGCAAATTGGTTGTGGCATTATTGCGTTTGACTGCCAAAAGGGAAGGTTCAGCAGTTGTAAAATGGCTAAAATAACCAGTCCATTTCAGGTTAGAGTCTTACAGATGTGGAAAAAATATTGCAGATGGTGCCTAAAAGCATATGCGCAATAAAGATATACTGTATTTTCAAATATTGCTAAAGTGCTTTGTAGACTTTTGAAAAATTTTAAGCAGTTACTTCTGTTTTATATCAGTTCACGCCTAGAAGCAGGAAGTCTTTTGATGAATCTGAAAGATGGATGGATCTATAAAGCAGCAGGTGGAGACTGAGCTGCAGAGAAGTTGCCTGCATGGTCTTTCACACCTTTTATAACTGAATCTTCTCTAAGACACAATTTTACCTAATTTTCTACATGTCAAAATATATGGGAAATGAATTACACAGTGACCAAAGTTAACCCTGCAACAGCGTCATACTCTCTATATTTAACTGCATCCTGTGGTAAACAATATTTCTGCAGTATTTCTTCTGAAAATCATTTTCCTAATATTTATGGTCATCTGGTGGCTTATCATAGCTTTTAGTTAACTAAAATATAGTGTTTGTAGCTTTCATCAAACCATTGTTGTCATTCTCAACATCAGCAACGTTTAGATCACTGTAACCATATAGAATTCCACCCGCAGCATTGATGAAGATACTGGAATGTGAAATAGTAACATTTGTAGTTCTCTTTTAGGCATTTTGCTGCTGTTTAGCCATGTGTGAATATTATATTTAAAACTGTAAAGAATCCTGATTTACCTTTATTGTTCCATGTTAGACAATGAATGATCTCTTCTCCTTTAACCTTAATGCTGTGGTTAGGTTTCCTATAATGCCTTTGAAACGATGACATGGTGCCCCTGCAATGGTTTGCCAAGGTATATCTGATGATTTGTCTCTTGATAAAGGGTCAGACAAAGTGCATTTCACGAAGAAGAAAATTCAAGAACTGTTCCCTGCATGGGGTCCTGTCCTTGGTTAAACCTGGAAATGGGTTGTTGCCCTCACCCAGGGGCCCAGGCAGGCTCAGCCCAATGCAGCACACAGAGCTGGGGCAGCTTTTGGGCTCATTGCTCAAAATGAGCAATGACTTTTATATCAGCCTCAAAGTAGATATGAAAGTAAAATGAACCAAAACACACAGCAAGCAGCACCCTAGAAATCCGAAACTGAAGCTGTTAAGATTTATTTTTCTCTTCCTGGGACTGACGTGGGCAGCGTTAAAGACTTTTGGGCCAGCAGTTTCAGATGTAAAATTTTATTGTGTATGTGGTCTTTCTGTTTATACCTGTTGGAACACTCATTTGTAGCCAAGTTTTCCTGAAGTATTTAGTCTTAAAGACAGACAGACAGCAGTATATTCCAGCCTTTAAACTTGACCCAGACGAGAGGGTGTTCTTTTGGGGAAATTGATGGCAGAGTCAGTAAAAATCAATGTGTGGGACAAAGCACTAAGTATTCAAATTACAGGAAATTAAGATTAAATAAACTATTAAATGGCTGCTTTGATATTTAGTGATTTTTTTTTTTTTATCCCTTTGTATATTACACTGCATTTTTTGTTATTTGTACATATACGAGGCTTTAATGCATGCACCATTATAACACTTATAATAAATGTAGAACCTGGACAAAGTATTGATAATATTTGTTGAAATTCATCAGAATCCTTAGCTTTACACAGTGTACCTTTATTTTAAAAGCACCGACTTTCGGTCTTCAATATCTGTCCATTTTTATTCTGGGGCTTTAGTTGAATAAAACCAGGCTCTTAAAAAAAAAAAAAAGAAATCATAAGCGTGGTGTCTTTGTTGCACTTTGTAGACAGCGAAGAGCAGATGTGCTTTTCTTAAAAGTTCTTCCTACCTTGTGTGATTGCTATGATTCAGGACCACTTACACAACCTGGGTAACATTTAGGGGAAGGTTTGTTGAGTATTTATTTGTGGAGTCTCTTGTAAGCATTAATCCTTTGAGGTAAGCTGTGGAAACTAGCATGTGACACACTACAATTTCTCTGTGGTGTGTATTCTAGTACATACAATACATAATAAACCTTTTCAGTTTGCAAGTATAATTCAAAGACAGTATACAGATATACAGTACCTTTTACACAGAGGTTTCTTAAACACTTGGATACCAAATGTTCTTGAGTGTGTTTGCTTACACAATGGAAGCAGATGGCCAGCATGTTCTTCACCATACTCCTCAGATTTTAATATTTATCACTTCACCACCTGCTTCACCAACAACAACAGTGCCTCCCTTGATGTTTACAGGTAATGAGAGTGCAGTCTCATAGTTTCATATCTTTGAGCAACTGTCTCTACGCCTGGATATTTTCATCAGTCTCTGGAGCAGTTTGTCAGAGACGGCGTTCTCGAGAAATCTCCCCTGGCATTTAATTTCCACTTGAAATGTCATATATTTTGCCAGTCTGCAAGGGACAAGCATCTAGGTGTTAAAGCTCTTGTGGTGGGACGCCACAAGGTGAGGACAAGGGTTTAAAGTTTCTCATTAAATCACACACTATCTGGTGCCTGGAGTCAAACTGGTACTGCTCTGAATCATAATTCACAATGTTTTGCATTACCAGGAATAAAAATTCAGGGTTGGGCAACTGAAGTATGTTTAAAAACCAGAGAATCAGCTGCAGAATCCACTCATCAACTGTAAATGCTGCATTCTTGTATGTTAATATCACGATTTTCTGATTCATTTTAACTCACGGCTTGGTTCAGGAGCATATGCTGAGGGTTGCTTATTGTGCATAGCTTGCATTCAGTCGCTGGTTTTGGCAGCACCCTCAGCTCAGTTTGTCTGGCTGTGAACAAGTGGAAATGGATACGGCTGTGCAGCAACCAGCACGTGTTTATTGAAAGTAATGCACTGTCATAATTACAGCTGGCACGAAAGCAAACAACTCTACCACCACATTCATCTGTTCTTAGCAGAAAGCACATTTTGTAAATTTTAATCAATTTCTCAGCCGTTATAGTATACGAGGCCCTGTTCTGTTGACTGATACAGTTGTTTTACTGTTGTTGTTTTTATTAGTGGGTACGGAAAATATTCAGACCCCCTTAAATTTTTCACTCTTTGTTATATTGCAGCCATTTGCTAAAATCATTTAAGTTGATTTTTTTTTCCTCATTAATGTACACACAGCACCCCATATTGACAGAAAAACACAGAAATTTATTAAAAAACAAAAACTGAAATATCACATGGTCATAAGTATTCAGACCCTTTGCTGTGACACTCGTATATGTAACTCAGGTGCTGTCCATTTCTTCTGATCATCCTTGAGATGGTTCTACACCTTCATTTGAGTCTATCTGTGTTTGATTATACTGATTGGACTTGATTAGGAAAGTCACACACCTGTCTATATAGACCTTACAGCTCACAGTGTATGTCAGAGCAAATGAGAATCATGAGGTCAAAGGAACTGCCTGAAGAGCACAGAGACAGAATTGTGGCAAGGCACAGATCTGGCCAAGGTTACAAAAAAACTTCTGCTGCACTTAAGGTTCCTAAGAGCACAGTGGCCTCCATAATCCTTAAATGGAAGACTTTTGGGACGACCAGAACCCTTCCTAGAGCTGGCCGTCTGGCCGAACTGAGCAATTGGGGGAGAAGAGTCTTGGTGAGAGAGGTAAAGAAGAACCCAAAGATCACTGTGGCTGAGCTCCAGAGATGCAGTCGGAAGATGGGAGAAAGTTGTAGAAAGTCAACCATCAGTGCAGCCCTCCACCAGTCGGGGCTTTATGGCAGAGTGGCCCGACGGAAGCCTCTCCTCAGTGCAAGACATATGAAAGCCCGCATGGAGTTTGCTAAAAAACACCTGAAGGACTCCAGTGAGAAATAAGATTCTCTGGTCTGATGAGACCAGGATAGAACTTTTTGGCCTTAATTCTAAGCGGTATGTGTGGAGAAAACCAGGCACTGCTCATCACATGTCCAATACAGTCCCAACAGTGAAGCATGGTGGTGGCAGCATCATGCTGTGGAGGTGTTTTTCAGCTGCAGGGACAGGACGACTAGTTGCAATCGAGGGAAAGATGAATGCGGCCTCCGTACAGGTATATCCTGGATGAAAACCTTCTCCAGAGTGCTCAGGACATCAGACTGGGCCGAATGTTCACCTTCCAACAAGACAATGACCCTAAGCACACAGCTAAAATAACGAAGAAGTGGCTTCACAACAACTCCGTGACTGTTCTTGAATGGCCCAGCCAGAGCCCTGACTTAAACCCAATTGAGCATCTCTGGAGAGACCTGAAAATGGCTGTCCACCAACTTTTACCATCCAACCTGACAGAACTGGAGAGTGTCTGCAAGGAGGAATGGCAGAGGATCCTCAAATTCAGGTGTGAAAAACTTGTTGCATCATTCCCAAACAGACTCATGGCTGTATTAGCTCAAAAGGGTGCTTCTACTAAATACTGAGCAAAGGTTTTTGAATATTTATGACCATGTGATAGTTCAGTTTTTCTTTTTTAAAAAAATCTTCAAAAATGTCAACAATTCTGTGTTTTTCTGTCAATATGAGGTGCTGTGTGTACATTAATGGGGAAAAAAATGAACTTAAATGATTTTAGCAAATGGCTGCAATATAAAATTTAAGGGGGTCTGAATACTTTCCGTACACGTTGAGGTAGAATTGCAATATTGCTGTTATGGATTGTGTTATTATCAGTGATTCAGTTTAAATTAATTAGGCCACAGATTTCTTTGCCACCATCAGTTTGTAGCACAAACACTCCAGTCTTAAAATAGCATATGTTTTCCCCTCTTCTTCTTAAAGAATTTCTGATGTCTTTGAGTGTTGGTCTTTTAACAAAGTTTTTGCCAGGAAATCTGCTGGATTAATAGCTCAGCCATGTATAGTTAATTTGAGTATGATTGCGTTTTTAACCATTCCTAATGTTTTTTGACAAACTTATTGTTAGCTTACTATTCCTACTACTGTTATACCACTGCTTTTAAAACACTCTTGTAATATTTTCAAGAGGTAACAGAAGAATTAGTGTCACACTTTTCTGGCAAACATACTTTTATATTATCAATCTTTTTTACATCATTTTTGGTAAAAGTGTGCTGATTTCTGGGCATTTTTGGTCTAATGGTTAATTAACTATGTATGTTTGTGTCCCTACAGCTCTTTACTCCATCATACTGTTCTGTGTCTTCTTATGGATCCCCTTTGTTTATTTCTACTATGAAGAAAGGGATGATGACAACATGAACAAATGCCTGGTGAGGATGCATCCTACATTATTTTTATTACTGACTTGCCTGGTTTTCATGTGCATTAATGAATCTTTGGCCCACTTGGGAGAAAGCAGTGTTTATTTTGTTATGTTTTCTCATTATTTCCTCAGAGAACAAATGTGTAAAATCTGGTCTCATGAATATGTGATGACTGCATAAGGAATGATTATAGATTTAACATGATAGATGAAACTTGGAAATTACTGTACATATTTCTTTTATTTTCTTTCTTAAACATGATTTGATGGTTATAAGATTAAAACAAAGTTTTGTGCAGCACTGTAAAAAGGAGCACCTGCTTAATCAATTTTTTTGTTGTAGAATCGACATTAAAATAGAAACACATGTAAGGGGAAACAATTAAAATTCAGTTTGTAAAATCTTTTCACCACTACGTGCTATCAGTGAATTATATGCCTCACGTGGCCATGGAAAATTTGTCTTAAATTTAAATCCTTATCTTTAAGTCTTTTTAGGAAGTGATGTACCTGACAACAGCCATCACGTTGTGCCTTTTCTCCCTCTTAATGCGCCTTTTTTGAGCTGACAGAAGCATTTTCTCTCAGCCTTCAAGTCTTTTGTATTTTGGACTTTAAAAAAGCACCTTGAATAGCACAGGGAGTGACACGTTATCTCTTCCTGGGCCAAACTTGATCTTCATTCACCCTATATAACTCGCACTCGTTATAGTCATAGCCAACTGGATGATGACCCTCTTCCCTCACTGTCGAATATTATTTCCCTTCATTTAGATTCATTTTCTCTTTTATTACAGCAAGTGAAAAACGCTCTGAAGTACACAATTGGATTTGCCTTTGTCTGTGTGGTGCTTCTTTTAATTGGGTAAGTCCGAGACATGGATGGTTTCTTCTGCTTCACTGGGCGATAGGTGGAAGGGGCTGTGGATATGTCATTGTGTTCAGTTAATGAGAGGAGGATCTCTTCAAACAGCCACAGTGCCGTTATTCACACAAAAGAACCACATACACTTCATCCAGCTAAATATAGATTTAATTCTCTTCTGCCTGATCCTAACCCAGATCCCATGCAAGTCCTGACATGTTATTTTTGTGACATTCTATCGAGTAAATCGGTGCTGATGTGCATTCTCTACGGCGTCCCATTTATACACCAGTGTTGTAATAGTTTTTGTCCACAATAGATTTCCTTGCAGCCATGAAAGTGCCTGGAATTCAGCCCCCACATGTGCTCCCTCAACCATTAAATAGTGCACTGGTGGAAGGATTAACTGGTTTGATAAGAGAAAAGCCATATAACTATACTTTGTTACTGGCTAACTGTGGAGGTTTTAGAGACAGAATCAATATAGACCCACTTTTTCCTGGAACTATTGCTTCTGTGTTTCCACAAATATTGCTTTAGTTTTTTTTTTTTTTTTTTTTTTTGTGATTGTTATTTTGAACATAGAAGTGTAATGACTGTTTGTTTGCCACTGTTCACTTATGGGAGCTTTTGTTATTTTTTGTTTTTTTTATAACTTGGCAGTTATAACCATGACGGACCATTTACTTTTGACCTTTGTAGAATTTGTCTTTTATTTGCTCATCTGTGCAATTAATCTTCAAGACATTTAGTTTCATACACAAGCTTTTTATTTTCTAAAGGAAAATTATCATTCAGAGAATGTTAACTCACTCCATGTTTGATTGACTTAAGAACAAAAAACACAATTGGCAGAACTGGAAAATTCACTTCAGTTACTATTCAGTAAACAAAAAGCAGAAGCACTGGAGTGACGCTAAGCCTACAGATTGTTTTGTGAGCCTGGTTGTTGTATGCTTCAATAGCCAGACATGAAAATACACACAAATCCAGGACTATAATTATTAAAAATCTCAGTTATGTATCTTCAGAAAGAAATCGCTGTCGATTTCAAGGAAAAAAACACATTTCATTTAATCGGCCCAAGTAAATGGTTAAATGGATTTTGACCTTTTTTTAAACATGGAGTTTAGGATCAATAAAAATCTGCCTGCAAGTCAGCCTTAAACCTTCTGACCATGTCTGTGCTGTTGGTTGATATATAGTGATAGTCATGACAGGGCTGTTTCTGTCCTGTTTTCTGTGTTCTGTATGTTTAAATGAGAACTATGAGCTTCTATAGATGTTTATCTGTATTCAATTGTCTAGATTAATATTTAAGTTTAAACTTTTTTGAGATATTCTTTTAAGTAAAGAGTAGGAATAAATCAATTGAAAGAAGAAATATTTTATGAGAAATAAGGACTTTAACTACTCAGCAAGTGTAGATGCTAATAATGCATGTGAAAGGCTTTATTTTAGATTTTAAGCAGCTTAGGCTTCTATGTTTGTTCCTTTCAAAAATAAATTAAACAGAAATGAGGAGAAACTAAGCTTTGAGGGTAAAAGGTCACTAAAATCTGTTTATTCCCACAGAGGTTTACACTTTACACCAGTATAGATAAGAGAACAGCCACGGAGCCTTGCTTTGTTGTTGCTGCTGCAATGGAGAGGCTTCATGCTTCAAAATCCTTCATTGAGTTTTGCATCTGTATATTCAGCACTATGGATATAAAAAGAAACTGATAGTTATGCTTATTTGCTTCCTGTATAAATATATGCATGCCTTGTTACCAAGACCGGTACAAAGGCCATACATAAGTGTACGTGAGCATGTGTGTGTGTGTGTGATTAGAAGAACAAATACTTAGAGCTAATTATTTTACTGATGGTTTTCAGAGCTTTTGTTCCACTTGAGCCCGCCCCTGGTCAGAATTCTACTCAGTGGCAGAAGGTCCAGTATCTTTTCGAGGAGCTTGGAAGTAGTCGTAAGTATACCCTCTTCAGAAAATCCTCTTTGATTCAGTCTTGTCCTTTTGTCCTTGTAGACAACATCTACTTGGTCAAACACAGAAACAAACAAAAAAAAAGAGTAGTAATTTCAGGAATTCAGAGTTCAAACCTGCTCGGTTCTGTTTAGTACTGAACCCATACTCATTCTTCTTAACCTTCCCTTCTTAACTCAGGCATTTCCATTCTCTTAGCATTCATATTCAATTGAATAGCAGTGTGTTACAGTTGCTGCCATTACAGTGTTGCCTTATTTATTCCTCGAGCATGCAGGTTTATCTGTTTGTTTCCTTCCACAGAAGTATGAAGCATTGACTTAAGAAGCTTCTTAAACATTTCATTTGTACAAGTCTCACATACAAATTTGAAGTTTAGCTCGAGATAGGAGCTACTTCATTCCAATGCAGCTGGAATCGAAGCTGTGCAGATGTGGATGCACCTCCAATGTTGTGTGCTATATATTCCTTCTGTTTAATCCCTTCAACAACCTGCACAGGGACAAAAGTGTCGGCACACATCGATCTTTTGCATTGTGTGGAGGCTATGAACAGAATTGTCTTCATGCCCAACATAAAGCTATTGTCCATTTCGTCAAGCTCGTTGCAAAACAAAGACTATGAATTTGCAATGACCTTTCTCTGGAACAGAAAGTGTGTATTTAAATGTTAATGCTGAACCCAGCTGTCAGACTAAAAAGTTTTGCTTTTTCCACACAATACAGTCGGGATAAGGCATATAATTTATCTCCATTTGCACCAATTTGATGTGCTGCTTGTGAAATGCCTCTAAATGGATGTGATTAATCCTATTCATGGGACAAATAATGCATCCCCTTAACACTGTTTTAATAACCAGAGTCAAATGTCAATGTCAAAGAGAAAGGTAAGCTGGGAGCCACCTATGCTCAAGCTGTTAGGTGGTTTGGGCACCGTGATGTTGTTGCTGAGGGGATGCAGGATATCTGTGCAGCTTTTTATTTAGAGCACTAAAACAGGTGGTGTCCTGACAGGGGAGAGAGGTAATCAGTCTGTTCATCAATCCACGTCTTCTGTCTTTTGGTTTGACAGCTGGTATAACACCCACTGTGGGTCCCACCTGATGGGTGGTCCCCTTTCAGCCTTAATCAGCGGTGACATGCATCAACTCAACCTGCATACCCTATATGAAATGATTCAATTGAGCTGAAAAAAATATATATATATATATATATATATATATATATATATAACATGCAGACTATGTAATGATGGAACACAGAAAGGTGACAATAGGTCAATTTCTAGAGGTTTGCAGGATTGAAGTATATTTTTGAAGAGCCAGACCAAAAAAGTACATATATTTGAAACCTTTTCTTTTTTTCATTGTTATATATACCTATATATACCAAATACCAAATTGTTGAAACATTGGTCAGTTCTTTCACTTTGTCAGTCCAAGGTCAAATCTCTATTAGCTTTCTCCTCTTTTTGCCTGCAGATGGCCTGTATGCTCTGTCTTTCTCCATTAGCTCCCTGACCTTGATTGGCATGTTGGCAGTCATCACTTACACGGTGAGTTGGGACCTGAGACAATTGTTTAATGTTGCTTCCTGTGAATATTTCAGCTACATGTGTACAGTACTTAATGCAAGCTTCAAACAGGATTACTGCCAAATCCCACTTTTCAAAAATATTAATGATACAACAGAGCTGCTTTTAAATACAAAAAGAGGCTCTATTTTTTCAGATTTGCCCAAGAAGATGTAATAGAGTGTAAATTTCAAATGTTTATTTCATGGTTTATTCCGTGCTGCAGTGAGTTATCAAATGGCTTTTTAGTCTCACTACTGCTCTCAGATTGTAGATCTATGAAATTCACTTGTGCTGTAACGTGCTCAAGCTGCTATATGACACCCAAGACTTTTGCATGATGAATCGACACCCTTCCCTGACTTATCAGCCACTTATCTACTGCTATTTTTGGACAGTCTGTATAGATCTACATCACTTTCCATTAATAAACGCATCCATTTCGACTCCGTTAGCATTCAGGTTTTGTCCTATTTTTTTTTTTCCAAAATTACAAAAGAAGTCTGCACTTGAGCACTTAACACAGTCCATTTTTCATAGTAGCTATATTCCTATGACTGAACTGTAAATTTTCCCTGTAGGCAGTGTCAGACAGTAACACAAGATTGCCGACATAAAAAAACATCAATCTAAAGAACGAAAGAAAAAGTGACAGCCAACCCAAATATATCAGTTTTTAACCTCATATACTTCAGTTTGACAAATTAACCGACAATAGCATGTGGAGCTGGTCACAACGCCTGGTGTTCTAGTAAGGACGTCCATGTTGATGCAACTGTTTTTTCTTTGTCAAATGTGGCTGCATTCTGAAGAAATTCTGAGTGGCACACACCTCAATTTATTTTTTCACTTCTTAAAATCAAGTCAACTGTGATCTTTGTTCCTCTTGTTGATGAGGTTAATCAGAAAAGCCTGGGAGAGCTGGGCAGAAAAAGGGCTAGCAAACCCAAAAGCTTTGATTTCACTTTTGTTAACCTCATGTTGTGGGTCTACAAGTTCAGTGTTTTTGCTGATGAATGTTTTGAATAATGAATCAGTTAACAACATGCAGAAGTCATTTTAATTGTGATTAACTTAAAAAATCTTAGAGACAGGTTTTATACATAGTCAAAATGATTGTCCGTATCTCCCAGGCTAATTTATCTGTGTGCAGCCTTGCATATATAATGTAAAGCCCTTTATGATGTAAACAGTGTATAAAAATAACTTATATGTACATGAAACTTAAGGTTGAACAAAATGTTTCAGTGTTGCATAATGAACTACTATTAATCCAGAATTTTCAGACTTTTCCTCAAGACCAGCCTTCTTCCGATGGCTCCAATATTTATTGGCTCTTATTCTTTTATTTCGACGCTTGGCTGAACTTGTTTTAAGACGTGACTCTCCTTCATTCATTCTTGTCTGAGAATACGGAGCTTTTTTGCAGAAGCTCCTTGAAACACTGTTTTTTTTTCTCCAGGTTCACACAATAACTTCTTCTGACACCAATGTAACCAGTCTATTTATCACTCGCTACGTGCACAAAGTTTTCTCCCAGCCATATTAATTTATTATTGACAGGGGTGGGTATTAAAATTACTTTTATGATTACAGATTATTGGACGTGAACTCTAGCAAAGGGACACCTTTGTTTTTTTTCCCCTTTCTTTTTTATATTCCTCTCATGTAGCACATTTTAGAGGAAGGGAAATGTTTCTCCTGGGATCTGAGACAGGTTTTCCTTTTATGAGTGTGTTTGATATTCGGGACATGCTCCGGCCTTAAGAGCTCCATGATTCATTGCAGGAGGCGACGTTCGCCCACAGCAGAGATCCACAGCTGAAACTAATAATAGTCCAGCTTGACTTGGCATCCCATGTGACTGTTTTTAAGGCTACCTAACCCTCTAAATCTAGACAAAGTTGCTTTAATTAAAAAAAATAATAACAATAAGAGTGTAGCTATCAGTATTCTTGAAAAGAAGGGATTTTTTTTTGTTTTCCATTAATATAGGATTACATTTCTTCTCAAAAATATAACAGAAGGCACATAAAAACATTAAATTGAACTGGACTGTTGCTATTGACATGTAAATTAATTAGTCTGCTTCATAGATTTCAAATGTTTATTTTTAAATCATAGCTCTGTTTATATATCATAATACTATGTGACTGATACACATTACATTTTAACGCATGCCATCTAACATTGATGACACCTTGACACTCACTCCTCTGACCCAGATTTTCTCTTTACGTCTTCACTCAAAGAATTCTTCAAACCCAGTGTGGAGGAAGCAGCCGTCACATGGGGGCACTGTTAAGCTGTAAATTGAATCGGTATGACACGATGCAGTGATACCCACATAAAATGGTTGCAGTGACTTCGTCAGTAAAGCTCAGAACAATTACAGGTTGCACCATTTTACGTTTTTGTAACGCCACAAAAAAATACTCTAGGAAGTATATAATCAACTCAGTGGATGTGTTTTGCTTTTATTATTGTGAGCAGCAGTAGTTTTTGACAACAGGCTGGTGTTTTTATCTGTGGGGGTGGATGCACAAGCCATATGTGTCATCTGATTATAAAGGTGGATTTGCTCTATTTTCCAGGCATATGGTATGTCCGTGCTTCCTCTGAATCTGATAAAAGGCACCAGGAGCGTGGCGTATGAACGCCTGGAGAACACAGAAGACACTGAAGATGTTGAGCATCAGATAGAAAAGCTAAAATCCAAGGTTGGTTTCAAAAAAATGTCGCAGTGCATATGTTGACCCAGAGTTCTCATTTCTGAGATGTGACTGCACAATCAGCTATTACAATAAAACTGGACATAAAACCTAAAAAACATTTGTCCTTCTGCATGTGCATATGAAATGCCTAAAGATGCAGCCTTTAAAAAATAACTAATCCTGAGCCTCCTGTCACTTAGTCTTTTCACTCTACGTGTCAATCATATTCTTGAAAAATCATGTATAATTAGCATTGCCTTTTTCCATCGCTGTCATCCCTGGAGCAAATGGGGTAAAACAAATTAAGAAATACACCAATAATCAAGCTAGGTAGTTAATTCAAGGTACTGTAATAATTTAGTATCTCAGCTAGATAAGAACCAGGGCCTCAGTATAGTGTCTGAAATCTCTATAAATCTTTATCACAATGTAAAGTCTTGGCTCAGCTGCACTTTTATTTCAAATCTGTGCTTCAGCTTTTGTGCAAAGCTGCACAAAAAGATAAAATCATTAGCTTACTCATTATTAAAAGCAGATAAAATTAAATCAATCTTACATTGTTTCATTAAAAAAAAACAAACTTTGGCTGTGCTGTATTCAGTTGTTTTATTCATTCCTTTTTGTTCTCATACTGAAGTGCTATATGAAAAGCTGATATGACAATATAATAATAATAATAATAATAATAATACAACTGTGTAATATTGTGGTCCATGGGTTAATCAATTCCAGTTTGGTTTTTGATTGATTGTGCTCTTCACTCTCCCACCTCTGTCAATCCATCATATGTGTTTGTATGGATTTAATTGACGAGTTATTTTTGTAACCTGCAGTGTAGCGATGGCCGCCCCCTCTCTTCAAGGGACAGAAACAGCCTGAGGGAGCTGGAGAGCAGACTGTTGGTCCTCAGGCGCAGGGGGAGACACCTGGAAATTGCAGAGAAGAACTGCTGCACTAAAGTGGGCAGAGCTCTCCGGCCTGTCAAGGTGAGGCTGTAGTAGAGCTGCTCAGGGAATATAGTATTTGTACAACCATAACAGGCAAAGCTTCTTAATATCTATTTTAGGTTTTCACTTTTTGTTCTGGTCCCCTTTAACAGGTGGTAAAATTCTGCTCCAATATGTTTGTACCTGTAGGGTACAAACAGCCGTGACTGTGAACTTTGGTATTCATTTATAGCCATATCGCTGTTGTAATATAAAGTTTCTAAATACTGTATCTCCTGTGACAAACTTATGGACTGCAAGTGCTGGATGCGATCATGGAAAATGTAGACTCTCAACAAGACAAGCTTAAAAAACGAGGGGGTGGCGGACATTAATTTCTTGCAGCCTGTATACTCGCTACTAGATGCTGCCAGATCTTACACACTCAACCTCGAAAAGAAACGGCTGGCTCAGGAAAAAAAGACTTTTACGCAATTCTGCAGGTGATTTTGTTTTATTTTTTCCAAGTATTACACATATTTAATTTTTAGGGTTAGACATATTCTGTCAAATAGGCATAAAAAGATACAGTTCCATGTGTTTAGAATAATGAATAATACATATACTAATTTAATTGACATACAAACTTTTTTTTTTTTGGATAAAAAACTGATTTACATAAAACTGATTTACAAGAGCTTCATACATGACATGTTAATGTTGGTTTCTTGTGTTTCAGTTGGAGGAAAGTTTCCAGCTTCATTCTCCCACAGTAACACATGTTTTTATGTCCCCATTGCTCTTCATTTTTCTGAATTTTACTGCACTATGGGGATACACAAATATTTTCCAAGCAGTGTCTGTAACAGTTTGTCTTTAACTAGGAGAGTTGCTACAAATGACAGTCCCCAGACTCATATTTAGACAGTAATGAGTTGGGGAGATTTATTAACTGTTTACTCAACCACTGGTGTGGACTGATAAGCCAAATAATTGTGATTTCCTCAGTGTGCTCATGCCCGAGTTTCTGAAATATATGCTGTGTCTGTCCTATCTGCCCAATCTATACTGCAGAGATTTTAACATGTGGAAACACAAAAGAGGAATCGTGCTCCTCATTTTCACTATTAACTGTTTCACTAATTGTTTTTCTGTTATTTATAGTGTTATGTTTGTGCACTGTGTTTAACAGATGGAGATTATGTGACAGATATTGGTTTCAGTTTTGACACATTGTTGCCACCTTTATAACATAAATGCAGCTTATTGTAATTTATATTTTGCTTAGCCTTATAATGCAACTGTATTTGTATGGTATGTCTTCATCCTACACACAGACATTAGGATTAAATGTGACCCCCAAATAAAAGAAAAAAATGTTTAGGATAGCTTGGTGAGCTCTAAAGCTTCAGCTGTTATTTTAGTCATCCAAGTCAAAATTGTTCTCCCGACTTATTTGATTTATCAGGGACCTCCGCTCGAGAGCTATCACAACAGCGAAATCCATAGATGGACTTAACAGTTCTGACAGCTGAGTTCATTTAAAGGGAAAGGGCATCTAAGTGGAACACAGTAATTACTAATACACCTGTGAATCTTCTGCCATGACAAAATCCCAGCAGTGCAATCAGTTAATTATAAGAAAAAGAAACCATGTAGTTTGTAATTAATGTATGGAACAGAAATTGGACTTTTATAATAGAAAGATAATAGAGAGACCATGAACCATGAGTGAATAATAAGTGCAACTTTAGGATGAATATGACTGATGCTTCTGGTGATGTGCAGGTTGTATAAAGATGCATCGAGTACCCTTGTACAGGGTTTATTGCGTTTTTGGCACATTTTCCCTCCCTGGATGCAACCTCCGTGGTCTGTCTGGGCAGCGCCGTTTCTTCCTCCTGTCACCTCAAGTATCACTGCCAAGCTGTGGCAGGCCAGGCCATATGGTCTCTCCTTGACAAAAGACATGACAGCAAAGTTGGTTTGGTTGAAACTAAAAGAAAATACACGTAGGCCTACCATCTCCTGATGTGTAGCCTTTGGGTTTATCATGAACAATGCATTGGTCATTGAAAGCTCATTATTTGATGGTGCCATGTCTAATTATGAGTATTTTTCAGATATTACTGGGTGTTTTCTTCATCCTGGTTGCACTGCTGTTCATCATCGCTCTCTTCATTTCAAAGTAAGTCACAATATTTGCCTAAGAATCTTGATTTTTTTGTTTCCACTGACATCATTACCTCTGAAATAGAAAAGTCAGGTAAATAAACTTAATCTGTATATCTGTGTTTTTCTTCCAGTCTGGATAAAGCTCTCCACTCTGCTGGCATCAGCTCTGGGTTTATAATCTTTGGCACCAACCTCACAAATCCCCTAAATGAACTTCTGTTGGTCTTACAACCAGTGAGTATCTGCTCATCTCATGCAGCGAAGAGATGATTATGCTTAATTAAGATGTGCTTAAAGCCATATTTTCTTGTCCCTATCATCATTAACCTACAGGAGCTTCCGAGAAGCTCTATTCTCTGCTGCCTTGAATGTTCTGCTGAGTGTGATTCAACACAGGCCAAAAGAATTTCCAGAATTGTTCACGTAGTGTATGAATAACGCTCAATGGTCTTTGTGTGATTGAGTTGCAGAAATCAGCTCAGATGTGTTTTAAATAAGTAGTGAGCAGAAGTGCTTGGTGGTTAGTAACACTTTCAGAATCCCAGAGGGGCCACCAGCTTTGATGATTGGCCCTGAGCATAATTAGACCTTCATCTGTGGCAGATTGTACCTGACTTTTGTTGTTATCGCAGGTGTTTCCATTGGATTACATTTTGATCACAGTAATTACTGTGTACTTTGTAATCACATCTATGGCTGGCATTCGCAACATGGGCATCTGGTTCTTCTGGATAAGGGTAAGCAAAGGTTTTACTCCAGTTCTATCAAGAAAAGATTAAATGTATGTCATTAACTTTTTTTTTTTTTTTTTTTTAACTCCAGCTGTACAAAATAAGACCAAAGCGAACTCGCCCACAGGCTCTTCTGTTCCTCTGCATGATTCTTCTTTTGATTATTCTTCACACCAGCTACATGATCTACAGCCTGGCTCCACAGTATGTCATGTACGGAAGCCAAAAGTATCTTGTGCAGGTGAGGAACTATGTTCTTGAATATACTGTGAATGTGTTCGCAGATTTTTGTTAGTGCAGCTGAACTCCAGCTCAGATGGTCTCTGTTGATGGTGGTGTTGTCGACTTAGTGGAAATTCTCCATCCAGTCAAGCTTTACCTGCAGCGAGTCAGCACCATTAAGCTTCAAGATTTAGTCAGTACAGTGGTGAGCTAAATCACAGCTACCACTGATTGACATAATATCTTCTGACAAAGATTTATTTAAATGCATAGATATGTCAAGTTATGTGAGTTTTTTGCGACCACAGCTGTGCCCAAACTTGAAAAACTGCTTGATCAATGTTGAAGGATGCAAGGGACAACTCGTTTCCTCTCGTCCACCAATTTTAATCAAGTAATAGATTAGGAATAGGAAGGAAAAGGTTGATAACCTTGGAGATAAACAGGACATACATTTTGTATACATTCGTATCTGATTTGCATGCATAACACTTAATTGTTTAACCAAATCAAATCTGATCACACGGTCAGATGGCAGCAGTATCTGACGAGAAAACCAGTCAAAAGCTGCAGCGGTTGGCCACTATTCTACTGATGTAGAGTTCCGGTTTCAATGTACTGTTTAAAACAGATTTTCTAAAACATACATTCTTCTTTTTTCAGCCCCCAGCACGTTTTACACCTGGGAATGCTACTTCTGACACCACTAGAATCTGTGACGCTAATGCGCCTGAAGGTAAGGCTGCCATCTTTGTCATAGGAAGGTACAGTATCTTTGGTCCAGCAGAGAGAGAGGATGTGAGCCTACAAAACAGCAGTGATTTATTCCTCACTACTCAGTCCATGCTTGAAGGAAAGAATGATGCTCTACTTGTGTTTGAAACGTGGTTCAATAATCATTATCAATTCATTATTCAGCGGAATAATACCCAGAACAAATATTTACTAATGCAATACACGGCCTTGTGCTGATTTCACACCAGCGCACACTACACTAAATCTGCCTTGAAAAAAAACAAATGTCTGCAGTTATGATACTGGGGAGCTTTATCAAGTTAATGCATTTGTCTGCTCATGCACAATATAATGTACTGCAATGCAAGGGCGCTGTACTGATTCCATATGTCTCAATCAATCATTCACTGCCGCCTTCATCAGAAAGTTGTCATCACACTGCTGTGGCTTGCCTTTATTAGCATGGCGTTGTCATGTCAACTTTGTTGAGGAAAAATGTTCTTTAACGGTTTTTTTTTTTTTTTTTTTTTTAAAAACACGATTTACTCCATCACGATATCTTAGATACCTTCAGGCTCAATTAAGCTTGATCCAAATTCAAAGAAATGAAAATTACACTCTGTAATGAACATGATCCTAAATGAACTTGTTAATTTAATGAAGCTGCTTTAAGTCAAAATTGGTTTTAGTAATTGAATGGATGGGAGGAAATCACAAACGCACAGTTGTGGCGTCTCAAACAAAAACAATATTAAAAGGAAGCCCTACAATATTTATACAACCTCAGCGATGTTTGTGCTATGGGATAATACTGCCAACATAAATAACATTAGCTGTAAAGTAGCAATGAACTGGAAATCCCCCATAATACTCTTTTTCATATAATATTTGTCCCAAACTGTGAAAATAAAATGGCTTGTTAGATTTTTTTTTTTTTCCTCAAGTAGCTGGTTTGTTTTTCTGGCTCAAATGTCCAAGTTATGCCAGATCAACAGCTCCGCATCGTCATCCCACATAGGCAGTTTTGTCTGAGCAGAAGAGAAATGAAACACTTCAAATTGGGATGGATTTAGCAAGGGGAAAAAGTCAAACATATTATTGGCACTGTAGTTCCCTCAGCTGGTAACATAGTTTATTTTTCTGTCCCAATGTATTAATTTAAGAGAAACCTGTAAATGACCGGCTGCTCTGCACCACTCACAGCTACCATACTTTGGAGGAGTTAAGCGGTCAGTGGTGATGAGGATTCCTTTTTCTAATTTGACTAACCTGATGTAGTATGGACTTTTGCATAATGATGTTATTGCTTTTTCTTTGATCAGCTTTTCACTTATCAGTGGTTTTATAATGTTTTAGCACAGACTACGTATGTAGCCCAATAATTGTATTTTTACACTTTTATGTCGATGCTACTGTCATTTTAAAAACGGTAACTGCAGATATGATAATTTAACTAAACCATTAACTAGTATTAGATAATGAAATGTTTTTTTTCTGCTGATCTAAAGACATTGACACTCCTCAGTTAATATCATTGCATTATGATGTCTTTTATCCCAGATTTTTCTGCCATCATGTCCATTTCTAATGATCCTTACCTTTCACAGGAAATTAACTGTCCTCCGCTGTTTATTGCCGTCATGTTAACGTCTCCAGTGTCACATCTGCAACATCTATTATTAGGTCTCATCAGTCTAACCAGTGATTTTAATGACATCCCATCTACAGTCACTAGTTAATTATTTTCCAAAAGCCAAAAGAGTCTTGATTTTCTATTTGGTGAGCAAATGTCTTGAGAAAAATCCTTGGAAAACCTTGTTGTTCCTTTACAAAGCAGCAACATGTGCAATAAGCACATATTTAATTTTGCACTGGGAATGTACTAATATTTATACAGTATTCATGTGGATAATTGTTTTTCCTTTGTGCAACTCTCGTTCAAAACAATGAGAGGATTATTTTCCAGCGGTATTGTGCGGATTTAAACCTTAGCGATGAAACACATAATGCAGAGGGAGGGCTTTCCGTGGACTGCAGTCTGTTTCCTAGCAACTTGCTTGTATGCGAGTTTATTGTTTTTGCAATGCTTTAGGGGGAAGATGGTCATAATGGTACAGGATGTGTCACCTCATGAGATGTCAAAAGCCTGAGCAATTTTAAAGAGGACTCCCTCAACCCCAACCCAAATTAACACTTTTTTCTATTCTAACCCTAACCCTAACATGGTGAATGAGCTTAATTTGCATTTCAGACAAATATGCCAATCATAAGTATAGCTGAAAGAAAGCTGCTAAAAGGTCTCGCGTTTGCAGGTGGAAAAGTTACATGTGCCAAAAACAATATCTAAAGACAAGTTAATTCTAGAATGTAGATGTAGTCATCTCAGTCAGACACATCCATGCTGAGGAAAATCCCCAATTGCTACAAAATAGTTGTGGTGAAAGATCAACCATGTCTGTAGAGGACATTTGTGCTCTGGTAACATTTGTGATTCAGGAAAGTAGAAGCACACAGCGTAGAAACAAGAGTGTTTGCTGGTAGAGAGGCTTTCACAAATAAACGCATGTGTATATTTGGGCTTTTATGCATGCGCTTATGTGCACATGCAGAGATGGGAGCGATACATAATGTATGATGCTACACAGAGCAGCACTCACTTGTGTATCATGAGTCAAGGTGAACCTCCCCGCACACTCTGGCCCCGTGCACGGTGATGATTTGAAGGTGAGGCAGGTCAGCGGTGTACATGATAATATGTTTGGGCAGACCACTGTTGTGAACCATCTGTAGGCTCCCACTCGGACTGGTGTAATTCAGGTGAACAGCTGGAGAGCTGCAGATGGCTGAAGCTGTGGAGGAATAGACTGGTGTTGCAGGGATGGAGATGGACTTCCTCCTCCTCTTATCTCCCCATCCACTCAAGTAGAAGCTGATTTTTAGGTTCACATAGAGCCAAGATTATCCTTTTTTAAGGAAAATAAATAAATAAAGTGGGGCGGGAGAAAGCTTCTGAAACTACTGTCCTCTAAATAATTCCTGAGCCACACTGGGTTATTGCTGTGGACCTTGATTTCACGTAGCTCGGTATAAAGGCTGATTGCACCGTTCATGGGGCTCAAGTCCATGCGAAGAGCTGTGTGAGAAACAGTGTGATAGGAGCAGCTCAGTGCAGTGAGCGTTAATACTCCAGATGGCTCTCTAACATAGCCAGACAGTACATTCTGTCTCCACTCCAGCTCTGTGCACCTTCTCCATCTTTCCGTTCTTGTTCTCTTCAGTTTATACACATAGGAGTATGAGTTCATTGTAATCATTTTTCCAATATTGTTTCAGCGGTGGTGGTGACTTAGTTCATTGAAATGTGGGATCTAAAAGTAGGTTTATTTCTTTTCTCGGATTTACTGAAGAAAAAAAAACAAAACAGTAGGACGGAAGTTAGACCCAGACTCTATAACACTTCACTTTTGATGTCATCAACATTCCCCATTCCTGCCAAAACCCATTATTGCACATTAAGTAGAATGACTCAGCTTAAGAGCTCTCATATTTTCCCTGCTGTCCTTCGTCTGCCGGATCAATAGCTTCACCAGTTGTGTTGGAAAGTGAAGAGCTTGGACTTAAAGGTGATGTCAGCAGCGTGAAGCACAGAGATGCTCCACAGACAAAGAAAGCAATTGGATTTTATAAAGCATAAGTGAATTTCTTTCCTTCAGCTTTTGGTTGTTATGGGTTTATTTCAGCGCGACAGTGGTTAGTCAGTGCAGATGGAGCCGCCCGGGGTCACGGTCCCTAAAAAGAATAGAGTTTGCTTTCTTCCAGCAGGGCCAGTTTGAAAGGCAGTTCCAGCCAGTCACAGGTTTAAACACCTGTACAGCATTAATTCCTTACTCTCTCCTTATTTTGTGCGTGAGGCTGTACTTTACCTCCATCTATCAGCAGCTCTGAGCTATGACTTTAGCTACGCTGCACAATGGAAAGGCCTGCTAGCTTGATTTGGTCAGACATGTTTGAAGTCTGCACAATTTCCCAAATAGGGAAATTCTTTTGCCTCATCAGAGGATGGGGATTACATGCATATTCTATAACCTCTGGTTCTCCATCTTCATGTTCTGTTGGTGTGTAATGCACGTGTTCTCCTTTCCACACGTTTGATGCAAGGCGGTATTAAATGTTGTGTCACTGCAGCCGTGTCTATATTCACATTGGCAGCAACATGGCTTTTCTCTTTTCAAACGACCGCTTGTCTGTGTTAGTTACAGCAACAAAGTTGCCCGAGGCGCTACTCTGCAGCAATCTCTGGCTCTTAAGTGATTAGGACCACTTTATAACACACATGTATAACAAGTGCTGCTTCAAAACTCTTGTTAGAATTTTCTGGCTGATGGTGCTCGTAATGGGGAAGTTACAGCTTGTAGTCTTTTTTTTTTTTTTTTTTGTCCTAGATCTTTCCTGCGTCCCTAAAAAATTCTATTTCACATCAGTCACTTTGAACAAGAAATACATGCTTCTGCTGTACACACAGCAGTGTTCTGTCGGTTACAACATTTTAAAAAATAGAAACTGCAAAACTTTGCGAAATAATTCCAGTGCCGTTATTTAACTATCCCTTAAGGCTGAGAGGGTGTTTGTTTCCTTTAACACTGAGACAGCTGGTATTAGGTGACAATGTTGAATGTGATTAAAAAAAAAAAAAAAACTTTAAAGACCTCATTTTCACACATTTTCTGTTTCTCTTGTCTTTTTCAGACCAGTGCACTGTGACCAGAACCTATCTTTTCCTCCACAAATTCTGGTTCTTCAGCACAATCTATTACTTTGGTAACTGGGCTTTTGTTGCGGTGAGTCCAAGGTTGCACACATCTCTAAGGGTGGCAGGGAAATGTACAAGTCACATTTTCTATTCTCTATTTTCAACAATTAGTTCACAGGAGCAAATCTGTAAAGTGTTTAATTCAGAATCAGAAGGGAGGGAAATACTACATACATACAAGATACAGCCAGACTCAGGCAAACGTCTCGTCTCTAATGAGTGTTTTTGTTTGTAGGCCTTCCTCATCGGTCTGGCAGTTTCCTGCTGCAGAGGGAAGAAGTCTGTGATTGAAGGGGAGGTGGAAGCTGATGATTCTGACATCAGCGATGATGAATACTTGCACTGAGCTGCAGCAGCAGCAGTGTTCACTGGGGTGGCTGGGCAGATATTTTCAGATATATTATTTCATTTACCAATTTAATAGTCCTGATTTATTCCTTCTAAGTAGGGTTTGCAGTGGTGTCTTACTGATTCTAGCCTTATTTAGACCCAGCACATCCTTCTCCATATCGAGTCCACCCAGGCAGATTGTCTTTTCCAGTCAATGCTATCGATGTGTTTGAGATTCCAGCTCCCACCTCAGAAATTCACTCACCCCAGGTTTGGAGCAGACCTTTTTTCTGTTGAAGGAGATGTTTCTGCAAACTGCTCCTAAACTTTAAACTTAAACAAGTTACTTAGAGACATAAATAGACATTTTTTGGCACTTTCTAGACTCTGAAATATGACAGTAATGAGGTTCTCGTTTTGATTTCTCAACTTTTAAAGATGACACTAAGGCAGGTGCTGAGCCTGCTCAAAGTGTTCTGCCTTTTTGATTTCTCAAAATTTAATTGGTTTTTAAAGTGATTCCAGAATATGACATTTTTTGGGGGTGGTGGGTGTTGTTGTTGTTTGAGACACTAGCACTGTAATGTAGTCAAATCTCGCCGCAGGCGCGTGTTGAACCTGTGTGAGAAGTCGCGGACCAACTATGGCTGGTGAGTTTTCAAACTTTCAGTAGCAGCAGATTGTTTGGTTATTTGGGTAAACCGAATATGAATGACTTTTGAAGAAAAACCTGTTTGGGAAAAGTGTTTGTGCCTCATGAACGAGTTCCACTATGATGGGCACCGAGACGTGTATATAATCTGTAATTTATCCCCAAAGGAACGGCGCGTGGTTTCAGTTTCTAATTGCCTGAAAATGATTTGTGGTCGTGTAATAATAGCAATCATTTATAAACACATTCATGTTGAAATGGAGTTAATTCAACAATCACAATCGCTACAGTGCAAAACCCTGCTCTCCATTATGCGATGGATTATTAAGTCCATTAAAGAAGAAAACATTTTTAAGCTGCTTGCCTAATTTGAGTCAAAACTGTATTAAACCCCCAAAATATTCCACCAAACTGCTGTAAACCAGTCCTGCTGTGTGGCTTCTGTCATGTCTTTTCCTTATGGAATCACTCTCTCAGTTTAAAGTTTGTAATGAAGATTAAAAGTATATATATTATGGGTGTGTAATTTTATTAGTTCTGGTCGCACTGAAGCCGAGTGACAAAATAATTACTGTTTTGTGTTCAGATTTGACAAAATCTATTAAGGAGCTGCCGAGTGCGTGAGCTTTGCGGGCGGACGAGAACTGATCAAAGCTCAGGTTTAGACACCTAAACAATTTTCAGAGCCACGAGCACACGCATCAAATTAAACCGACAGTTAAATACGTCCCCTCTCGGATTAGCATATCACCGCTCAGCCCCTGCTTTGGATGGATTTGCACGTAATTTGAAGTGTGCGTCCAATTACAGTTTTTTTTTTTTTTTTTTTTCACGTGCATACCTTGTCACAACTATTGTGCAAGCCTGTTTTGAGTTAAGCCATTATTTGATACGCCATCCCCCCACTTACACAGACACACACACACAAATAAACCAAATAAGCCTTAAGCCAGGGAAAAAAAAAAAAACAAGGAAACAGGACTGTGGAAGTCTAACAGAGATGATGATCAACATCTCAGATCAGAGGATTCTCGCTGTTCAAAGAACAACTTCGTCTTGTCTTCCCAATTATCCCAAAGGCGGCTTTGTCTCGTACTTGGTTCCTCCAGGCATCAGTTCTTTTGAATCCTGCTAGTTTGTTAGGAACAATGAGAGTTTTAATGAATACATGAATGTATCAGATCAGGAGCATTAAAAATAAATACTGCTACAGGGAGCAGCATTGAGGTCTCTCTGCGTGCCGCACATAACATTTTCACGCAAAAAATTCTATGTAAGCCTTTTATATGGACTTCCCATCATGTAAGCAGTGGAAACCTGCTTACATGATAATGTAATACACCTGGAACATTTCAACGAGGGCTGGAGAGACAGCGACACACGTGGTGAATTTGAGAGCTTTAAGGAAGAACTGTGCTTCCTGATGATATGACACACGACAATCCTCCCCCTGTCTCATCACTGTCAAGAGAAATTAACTTATGGGAACCTCGGCCTGCTTTTTCAGAGGAGACTGAGAGGATTGTGAGGATGACTGTAGATAGGAAGAGGAATTGCAGAAGAGCCGAGCCGGCGTCAGAGCCCGTATCATCCATCTTACTGCTCCACACCATGAGAGACCCTAATACATTATACAGTCATGTCGGTACCTGCTATGAAGCCTTTTCACACTTTCATTTCTGTGGAAGGATTTGGAACTTACTTCACACCTTGCCAGTCCAACAATCTTGAAAAGAAGAATAATACTCTTACATTTAACCATATCTTTACCATCATATTTATAGATACGTAGATATGCATTTCCATGTATCTGTCCATCATCTTTAGCTTCATCTTAAGCTTTACACCAGTTTAATTTTGTGATGGACTGAACTATGCTTCCAGTCCTGCATTAATAAGCCCGCTGGTAGCTCGAAAGGTATTATTATTATTCTTTTGGAGGGAGGAAGGGAAGACATCAGGCCTGACTCAACATGGTAAAATCCGGCATGGATGAGCAGAGAAGAGCCAGAGCGGGAGGACATAGAAGAGTGTGTGTGTGTGTGTGTGTGTGTGTGTGTGTGTGTGTGTTTGTGCGGGGGGCTGGTGGGAAGTAAACAAGGGCAGAACATGGAGATAAAATAATGTGACATTTCCAGTCTAGAGATGTCAGTATTGAATGTTAAATCTTAAATCTGAGGCCGGCTCCACAAAAATTTGGATGGTTGGGGGAAAAAAAAGTGAGGGCTGAGCTGCAAGAAGGATGTTCCAGCACCTGACTCAAAGGTCTCAATAAAGCGAAGCTGTCTGATATCGGCGTCGAAGAGCTCGCAGCAGCTGCCTTTATTACCGAGGGCGCAGACACGCCTGTGACATTCAAGATGGAAAACCTTGACCAGAGGTCAGAGGCGTATAAAATGAGGTGAAGCTCAGGTGCTTGCAGCAGGATCAGATTAAACACTTATTTAACAGGTTTAATGTTGTGAAAAAAGTGTTTTTGTCCTCTGTCGAGCAGCCCTGAGCGTTTCCCTAAACTACCTACTGCCTTTTCTCATTAACGACCCTCCACATCACTTTCTGAGAAGAATTGTGTGGGTTTTTTTTCTTTTTTTGGAGGGTGGCCCTGATTTAGTTTTTTTTTTTTTTTTCTCCCTGGCTTTTAACATTCTCTGACAGGCTTTTGACAGACAGAACAGCTCGTCTTACCCGTCAGTCACACCTCGGGGAGGAAAGTGACACAGGACCGATGCGATTATGTTGATTCTCTGTTTTCAGCGCCTATAAGCAGCTTTATCCCTTTGCTCCTGTGCACCCGCGGGACCTGTCACTCACTGCCAGACACAGACTTGATCAGAGGGCCTGTCACACGCGTCCCAGCCTGCCTCCAAAATGCCAAATTACTGCATGATGTGGCGTATATTTACCAATTACAGCACAGGTATCTCACTTTAGTGAACCTTTTACTTGGTAAACCTCACCAAACACGTGTCTTGTTACCTGTCAGGTGATTTTATTCCAGTACTGCGGACTCAAAGGAGGCCTGAATCTGGAATGGCCATGTAGAAGAGGTCAAAGGTCAGGGAGACTAAAACCCTGCAGCTCGGTATCAGTCGCTGGTCGACAAAACTTGGCTGAAAGCAAAGCAAACACAAATTCCATGTTTGCACGAATGAAGAAGAACGTGTGTTTCATCGCGGAGACACTCCTTCTCTTTGACGATTCGTCACACAGCGTCAGACCGTGCCGAGCCGTGCCATTTGCAAGGCAAAGCCGGTCACGCTCGGCTGCAAGTGAGTCACTGAGTGTGGCGCGCCTGCCTGTGACCCCAATGACAAACTATGATCCCAGACACGTTCAGAGCCGCACATTCAACCATGACAAGTTTGCATGAGGACACGCTCGTGCGATACGAGGTTAGATGGAATAAATAAATTCTTTTTCATTGCCTTCAGGTCAAAGGTCCGCCCCCTGAAGAAAATCGCATGTTGGGTTCTGTTAAATCATGAATCCTGGTGTCAGCAGTCAGCATCATTACTGCCGCTGGGCAGCAGACCATATGAGGGAGGGGGAATTCCAGCTAGAAATAGGTCCCACATGCAAGAAGAAATAAGTCATTAATACTAATTTTCATGGAGGAAATGACTTTTCTGTTAATGGCTGCCACTTCCTCAGCCCTGAAAATGCCTCAGAACATTGTTTAAGATGCTAAATGTCCGTTTCACAACCTGGTCTGATGTCTGGGGCAGCGACAGGAGCAGGACGCCATGTTATTGGCCTAATTAGGCTGACGGTGTGAACGCTCAGAGAAATCTGCTGATTTCCCCCATCAACGCAGGCTGTTTGTCGTCTGGCTCCTCCGTTCTTCCTCCCCACCAGACCCAAAGCATATTTTGCTCTTCATGCTCAAAATGTTTCCTCGGCATCAGTCGTCTCTGTTGTCTGATGCGGCGCACCTCCTTCAAACAAACAACCAGAGCAATTACACACCACATAAACTCGACACAACCTCTGAAGCAGTACGAACATATTTCCTCTTTTATTTACAGTCCTTTTCAAATGTTAACATTTTGTCGCTATAACTTTAGATCAGGTTGGCATTTGTTCTCATTAAAATAAATTGGCACAAGTAAAACATATGTAGACAAAAGTTTATTTACACCATACAACATTTCATTTTTTTAAATATTTTATACAGAGCTGCAGATGAGAGAGCTTGTTGGGGTCCTTCAAGCAGATTCTGCAGTATTAAAGTTGTGAAATATATTATTTATATAAAAGTGAGTATTATCTTTATTGCATTTAAAGCAATGAAGAATGTAGCTTGACAAACATTCATTTTAATATAACAGAAAAAAATCCTCTTTGCCTTCCATGTTTTCTTTTTATATTATAAAGTAAAAAGTGTAGTAATGGCCAAACGGACTGTTATAAACTTTTTAAAAACCTGCATAAATATGTACATTGTGCTCCTGGATCCAGTTTTGTCAAATTCAAAAACCGGACCCAACGAAGCTGGGACCACATGGCATGTCGTTTGCTTTGTGAGGTGGAATCAGTTGGGATCACTGGAGATTTTTAAGCCAATTCCTCAAGATACTTTGAAACACATGATGGTAAATATTGTACACCAGGCTGCCCCACACTAAGTACACTAGTGAGAATACAAAAAAGTAACACCAATACCCTCTTTTTTGTTTTTTTTAATATTATTTTATTATACTCTCTCTCTCCGCAGTCCTTGTATTGGCACATACTGTAATGTCCCTGCCACGCTCGTATTCTCCAGATATGTATGCCAAGGCTTCAAGAAAAGTCTGTAGCTTTATTCAGTGCAAAATGCATCTCTGTCCACCTCTCTTTCCTCTTTGCGCGTTTTTTTTTTTTGTTTGTTTTTTTTTGTTTGTTTTTTTCCGCTCCTCTCCTGCGCCCTCTAGACTTCAGTCTGGAAGTCTCCCTCCTGGACGTCTAAGGGTAAGTTGACACACTTTTCCCACTCGGCGGGTGTCATCTCCAGCGAGTCCTTGGTGTCAGATTGTAGTACATTCATAGTGGCGTAATTCTGGTATTCGCAGGCTGGATTGTAGCTTTCCCACGGGTTCTTGTTGGGCATCGTCTTGTCCTGTGAACGAGGCCAGGAGGGGTGTGATATTAGTGGCGTGACACCCTCTGCAGCGAGCAGCTTTCCAGGGTGCTAAGTTCATTTGAAAGGGCATTACAGGAAGCTAATTCAGCAACAATGGCTCGATGCTGTGGAACGCTTCAAATAATAAAAGATTACGGCAGCGTGTTCAGTGCCATCATGCCATTATTACTGCACAATTGTGTCTTTCCCGGCGCTCACAAACGTGCAATTTTACAGGCCTCGCATGTGAGGAATGCATCTGCTGCTTTTGTTCACAGTCCCGCAGACTCGACCTCACATAAGGGAGAGGAGCTGCTCCCAGCCGGGGATATAAAACGGATACTAATGTGTGCAGCCAGCTCTGTGGTATATTTGAAGAAGGGAGGAAAAAAAAGGAAAGAATAAGGGGGAGTGAGTGTGCACTGTAGTATCGTTTACCACATGAAAGGAATCACGCTGGTAACTAAGCAACGGGCCTCACGTTACAATGTGCTTTAGGGTTGATTAAAATATGAGCGAGGAATGTCATTACACGCAGCCAAAACGCCCGCCGCACGACTCTCCCTCCCGGAACAGTTCGCCTGTGTTTGTTCGCCGGCTCCGTCTCTATTTGCCACGTTCAGCGTGGCAAACATGGCCGCCTGTCTGCGAGGCACCGACAAAGCCTGGCATTGTCTGCCGCTCCAGCCAGGTGTGGAGACAGATAGTGGGTCTTTTGAGTCGCTGTCGCCGAGGTCAAAAAGTATTTCTGACTGGAAAACAAAAAAAAAAACAAACTCCAAAACAACCACCACCACCCGCCCCTTCCACGCACACAAACAGTTGCAATAAGAGTGTAGCAAAATGTAAGTGGGGGGGGGGGGGCGTATTTAGATTTTAGATGTAGGGTAAACAATATTAAATAATCTGCCATGCATTAATGGGAAAAAAAAATGATGGGTTTGCTAAGTAGATAAATGTGCATGTAAATAAAGGTGCATTCATGACCTTGCATTCGAATGGATGCACTCTTTGAGACTGGCCTTCTGTGCTGTATGGAACGACCCCCGCCCCCCCACCCCCCAGCCATCCTTGCCAGCTACTGGCCGGCCCACCGGAGGATCGCGTGAGACAACCGTTCATTTGCAAAATCACACATTATGTGTTCCACACCAGATACACGTGACTGGCTTGAACTGTCCGTCCACCTCCCCCCCTCCCACCCGCCCCTGGTTTCCTGTTACTCACCATGGTGCCCATATTTGGTATGTCTCGAAATCGGTCCAGGGTTTGAAATTTCTGATTCAGTTCCTGGAACAGCTCCATGTGTCTTTTCCTGGTGTGCATGACTTTCTGCAATGGCAAGGGTTTTCGCTTTGGTATCGACAGCCAATAATGGAAATGCATCCTCCTCTCCGCCCCCTCCAACTATGATCAATGTGTTAGTGTCATGGTGGTTGACTTCTAGGCCAGGTCTGAAACAAATCTACTTGCCTCTGCACATATACAATTGTCTGCCGAAGTAAAGGAAACGCCAAGACAATAAAATAACTTAATTTGGAGTAATTACTTAGACTTTTGTTAGCCTTAAAAACGCTTCGTAATCAAATCCTGAGCACCAAATCATCCAATGTGCGTCCACATCACCCCCAACCGACTGCTCGGGTTTCCTTTACTCGGAAAGTTCGTACAAAATATATATGCAGTTAAGCCTGATTAAACAGTGCAAAAAAAATGCTCAAAGTGGAAAAAAAGGCGTGTCTGCAAGCTAATTCGAGGCGTCAATGGAGAAATCAGGATGTGAAATGTGCGTATGGCTAGAAGGGCGTCCATTCTGAAAACCAACACATGGATGTCAGAGATGGAGGAGGACAAAAATGGAGATGGAAGTGTTGCCCTGTTTGTCAGCTGACAGCCTTGCTTTTACCCTCACTGCGCAGCATGACAATAAATCTCTAAGTCAAGGCTGTGTAACTCCAATAAGCTTAAGAGGCACAACAAGTACTAATAAATCAAACAGCAAACACAAGTGTGAAACTGACTCTACACGAAAAAAGAGAAGCAAAGACTACACATGGGTCTTTGTACATACTGTACCTCAAAGTCCAGATCAGAATATCTTGATTTTCGTCTCTGAAAAATATTTTTAAAAAAAGGAGTTTAGTATAAGTTCAAGGTAATATTTCTATATGTGCATGGTTTGATTGTGTTAAAAGTGCACCTCTAGGGAGCTCATTGATATTGTCGACCCCGTCTCGCTTCGCGAAAGCCCTGCGCTTTCCTCCATCTCTGCCAGGAAGTTCTTCACGGCCGTGCGCGGTTCAAAGGGCAAGTTCTGCATTTGCTCCGGAGCGCTCGGGTAATGCTGCTCCAAGTTCACATTCATGTGGTCCATGCCCGACGGCCCGATATTGAAGTCGGGGTTCATTTTGCAATGCATCAGCCTCTCGTGCTGCAGCGCATCCATGGGGATGTTCATCTTGGAGTCGTCTTTCAGGAGGGTGGACGCGTTGCACGACCCCGACACCGCTGCTGCCGAGGCGCGAGGCATCACTATGTAATCGGTCTCCATCATCTGGGCTGCCGCCGGGTGGCCCTCCATGTCGTGCTCGCTCTGCCGCATGGTGTCGTCGGTGCACAGGTAAACGGTGCGGCGCATGTCGGTGTTGCTGTCAGCCATGCACTGCTCCTTGAGGTCACCCACCCCCATGGGCATGTGGAGAGCCGAAGGCTGCTGGATAATTACTTTGGACATGATGTTGCCGGGCAAGGTGGAGTAGTTGAGACCCTCGGTGGCCTTCTCCTCTTCCTCGTCGTTGAGGGAAATGCGTGAGAGCGTTCCCGTTATGGTGGCGGCGCGACAAGAGCCCATGTCTTTGTGAAGTGCTGCAGGAGAGAAACCACACAAGGATTCGGCTCAAATTCTCAGCTACTGAAGCATCTCTGACATCGTTCATCATCTCCGGAAGAATGATCACAGGAGGGAGAAAATTCAAATCAATAGGAGCTGATTCCCAGAGGAGGCAGTGCTGCACGATGGGATAAATAAGCGTGAATATACAGCTTCAAGTGTGTGATTACAGCAAAATGCAAAGGGGCTGGACTCAGTCTCCAGAGAACGCAACAGTAAATAATTTGTTCTTCTTAAATTACCTCCTGCTTCCATACATCTAACCCTCAGCCTTCATACTGAGCAGCATTTTTATCACAGTGTCTGTTTACAAAAGGACTCCTTAGTGACAGTAAATACGAGGCTTTTTGCACCAAATCTCAGTCTGGACGTTGAAGCAATATGAAACTCAGTGTTTATCTAAAGATTTCAGCTCGTCTCTGCAAACAACATGAGGTCTTTGTGCATTTCTCTCGAACTGTGCCTGTTCTTCCGCCCCAATCTGGTCATCATTTATAAATGACACCCGTCTCTGTTCACTACAGCCACACAGACACAGCCGAGTGGCTCTTTGTCCGGTACAAAGCTGCCTGTCTGATCTCCCTGAATATCCGTCGGCTTGGTTATTCCCCCCGGATTCCATTCAAGATGTTGTTTCTTTTTCTCATTGGTCTGGAAGGAACTGGAGCGAGACGAGGCTCACTCTAGTTTCATGAAATCAAATTCTTTTCCAATGAGATGCAGCAGGGAGGAGGAAATCTTTCATTCTTGCTAATTTCAAGACAGGAAATAAAGCAAAGCCTCCCAAAATAAAACCTACCATTTAGGAATTCAACATGTTTTGAGCTATTTACCAAGTGTACCTTCCAGAAGGTGGGGGAAAAAAAACTCTGCTTTTGCACCAAATCCCTAAAAATAAAGTGAATACCCAACAGCTCCCTTTATACTATTTTGTTCTCAGATTAAAGTGGAGCTTTTTGGTAGAAGCTAAAATTCACACGGGGATTGTTGTCGGTTGTTATGTAAGATCAGCTATTTTCTACCGCCTCACTTTTGTAACATGCTGCAAAAAGAAAAACCTAGTTTAAGACAAGACCGTTCTTTACCTGATCGGCAAGCGATGTCCACATCTTTCTCAAAGTCCGTCTGGAAGTAAAGAGGAACAGTTATAACGAACGCTTCTGACAGGTCTGCTGTGTCCACAGGAAAAGTGCCCTTATTCTTTTTAGGGGCCGGACATAAAAAATGTCTTTTTTTTTCTCGCTTGTGTCTCAGAGATCTTAGAGAGAGCATATCAATGTAATAAACACAATCGCTGCTATTATTATGCAATTCCAGTCTGAAGGATATTAGAATCCCAATGGCAGATCTTTGCAATGACGGTGGCTTTATTGTCGGTTTCCTGTTAAAAAAAAAAAAAAAAAAAAAAAAGGAAGGCAGGGGAACATCCCTCTGTGGTGCTGAGAGAGGAAATGAGTGGGCGGCACGGCAACCGTGGCAAGGAGCTAAATCAAATAGAGCCTAAGGTTTGATTTCCAGGAGGTAAAAAAATGTCCACACTGCCTAGAGAATTCTACACCTCAGGGAGGCTTCAATAAATGTGTTGGAGACAAAGGAATGCTAAGATGATGGAGGATCAAATGGCTGTAGATAAATGGGGGTAACTGCCTACCATGATCTGAGCGTGGCCATTAGGGAAAGTTCCTGTTGCGTCACCGCTGATTGGGTCCTGGCAGTTTCTGAGCCGGCATCTGAAAGCATCCTGCACCTGGGAAGGAGGGAGAGGAAGGAGGGACAGTTGCTGTTGCAGCCAGGACTGGGAGGAACGGGCGTGGTCGTGGTTTGAAGCCATGTCCTACCTCTCTGCGCAGGATGCAGTGCACCATGACGATGACAAAACCCTGCAGCGAGTCAAAGACGGCGAAGAGGATCTGAAAGAGGATGGAGCGCTTGTCTGTCATGGCGAGCACCGCCGACATCCAGGTGAGAGCCAGCAGAGGCAGGACCACACAGGAGCTCCAGAGAGACGCCCTGAGACGGAGGGGGGAGAGGCAAGAAAAAGGACCGCTGACTCTGATTCTGACCCCGTGCGCGCACGTTTACGGACATTGAAAGGACATCAATTGCGCCTGCACAGAACTGCAGGGCGGCGCAGGTGGACGTGCAGAGGCTCCCTGCAGCATTGTCCTATTGATTGTGACACCCTGACAGACACTTACATTGCGTTGCTGGCTGTAGTTGCTGACAAAGCGGTTGTTGATACAACACCACATTTGGCACACTTGAGAGTTAATCCCGTGTGCGGCTCGCTCATCTGTCTGTGGGACACAAAGACAAGAGCATGACAAACCACCGCCTCCACCCCAAGTTTTTACCACCCGCCCGTGCTTCATATTAGCAGAAACCGCCGGCGCGTGGGGGCGTTTCAAACAGTTTTCATCTCGGACTTATTCCGCCGGCGCTCCCGAGAGAGATCTGACCTCTTTATGTTTACTCCTCATTTCCGTTTCAACGGCACAGAATAAAAGGAGGTCTGCGTCTCCATATGTGTAGGAAAAATCAAAGCACATTTAGAATTTCATCAAAGCAAGTGAAGAAGGAAAAGGAGGTACTAACAAGGATGTGCTGTCATACCCTGCACGGTGCTTCAGCTTCTTGTCCAGTATGCCATCTCTGGACACTAGCTTATTAAACACCAATATACCGATCACCATGTTCACCTGTCGACAGAGGAAAAAGACAGCGGTTACGATAGAAGCATCTACATTGTCAGTCCCAAGACATCATGCTACAGTGCACTATTTTTTTCCCCTCATCTGGATTCTCCATCTTCACTGAGCTTTGATCACTGAAATTGATTATTTGTACATCTTCATGACATTTGTGCTGATGGACAGGAGGTGCCCTTGATACTCCACCCTTGATACCTCACCCGGCACCAAGCCGTCAGGTGAGATGGGCCTGACAGGAACGCTTGTCCTCTCAAAGACACCTTCTGTGACCTGTAATGGTCTCCGCTAACCAGAAACACTGGAAAAGCATCTGTGCTCGGATATTTGGGGATGTTGTTGCTCCAGAGAGCTGAACACAAACGGGCGATGGAATTTCTTCCGCAGCTCGCAAGAGAACAGAGGGTTCCCTGGTAGAAAGTGCTTGCTGTCCTCTCGGTGTCCCTCTCGCGCACAGACAGCGATTTGCATAATCATGTCGTTTTCGTAGCGTTCTCCGTACAACAAAGCAAATGCCAGATGAATCAAATACCCCAGTATATTAAATTCTGAGCAAATGTAAGGGATAAATATTTCATATCTCCCGAACTACACCCAGCACCATTATGCTAAAAAGAAGGGAATTACTTGTGCACATTGCCTGTTGGGATGCTAATTAGTTTAACTTTGAAACTTTGAGCGTCTTCCTCCTCTTGGGCATTTTCGTGCTGTCGTTTTCACAATTCATGGCAGAGTAAAGCCTCCCAATTAATACTGCTGCACTGAGGCTAGTATAGTGTTTAAAAAAAAAGCTCTGAAACAGGATAACTGGTCATTATGAAGAATATATGGATATAAATAATGCAGAAGAAGCCCTAATTGTGCATTTTTCGGTGTTTTTGCTACACTTTGATGGCTGAATCTTACCAAAACAACAGCAGCTGCAGGTCCAACGAAAGCGTACAGGAGCCCACCCTCTAAAGACAGCCAACAGCTGCAGGCGAGAAAAAAAACAACAAAAAGAGGGGGGAAAAAAGGTAAAATAGTTAACTCCCACCAAGACATTAGCTTCCAAGTTAATGGCGCGTACCAGCGTCGGGTTGCATTTCCCCCCGCCGTCAGGGGAGGAGCGCCATATGCTGCGCCTTTATATCCAAAGTTTTGCAGGATAATGAAATGCTACAGAGATTTTAAGCAGTGTTTAAGTGCTTGCTATCCAGCAGGGACACAACTCACATGAAATTGGGGTCTTGCTGTGAGGTTCTGAAACCGTAGTTTTACGGCACCACTCTAAGCCGCTTCAGAAGCGCGTTTATCACAACGCCTTGCTGTAACCACGAGGCAAGAGGCAGCAATGATGATAAAAATGATAATAATACTTACTATAAGGGTGTTCCATAGCCCTTTGTTTTGGTGAATCCCATTGAAACGGCGACCACTAAAGCAGGCAAGCCTTAAAAAAAAAAAAAAAAAAAAAAAAAAAAGATCAATCAATACTTTCAATACTTACTGAAGCTGCTCACTATAAGGGAAGAAAAAAATCTGATTCAATGCCTCACAGCCATTAAACAAAGTGCAGCTCGCTTCACTCTGTTAGACGATACCACTCAGGGTACGTGATCTAGCTATATGCAGATCAGCATTTTGGTCATCAAACTGTGCAGCATTCCATTAGGAGACGGAGGAGCGCAGACTGCAGCGCTCTGACAAAATGGCAGCGAGCACAGAGCACATAGTGAAATCTTATCACTGTACCAGAGGAAATCCCCAACATCTTTCAATGAAGTCATTTTATGTATTTTTTTTTTCCTTTTTTTTACCCTAATGGCCCCGGTCCTCGCTGCTCTGTGCTCTGAATATTAAGGCGTCTTTTCTTTTAGAGCGGCGCCGCCAGGTGCTATTGATGTAATCAGTTTCCTGGTGGCTTGAGGCAAAGACCTCGCAGCCATCCAGCGCCCAAGGAGTGGCGAGCGCATGCGAGCGTGTCGCGAATGGCAGCACGGGGAGAGATGCCACGCTTTAAAAACTGCCTGAATTATCACACACCAGTTAGAGGTATGCCGCTGCAAATCCAATGACAAGAGGCTCTTCTGCAATCATCTGCAGATTATGCTAATTGTTAATGTATCTGGATTAACAATGGTTTATTGCCTTATACCATCTGTTTGGGTTGGTTTCTTTTCTTTAAAGTATCTTATGCTATTGCAAAAAATCGCCTCTGTCCTATTTTGCAGCAGAGCTGAAGTACTGCAATGACTAAGAGAGCCTTGTTTGTTGCTAGGTAACAAGCAGAATAAGAGTGGGCTCTTTCATAATCAAATAGATTTTTTAGTGCAGGGATTTTTACTGGACTGTCAGAAGAAGAAAAAAAAAAAAAACGTTAAAATCGAAGCCCATCAGATTTTGATAGATATCTCGTCTCCTTGTTCATTCAGTTGTGTTTAAAATTTTTAAATTAAAATTAAATAATTAACATTTTTTTTGCTCCTATGATATACAATCAGAGGCACTGGAGCGTTCATGGTCCGAGACTGGACATTTCTTGTCATTTTACTTTTTCATATCAAGTATAACGATAAAACTCGTCCTGAAAGTCCAGAAGGAGGTTTGTACACTCCTCCTTAGCTCCGTTTCTCCGTGCGCTTATGAGATGATGAGACGAAAGGTTATCTAACCCTGCGGGGGAGAAGTCTGCCTCCCACCACTCCCACCGTTTCTACCTCTCCCAGAGAGGCTGAGAACGTGGAAGCGCAATTCCTTGCCCACCTTGCTCATGGACCTTGGGAAAGTGTTACTCACCCCAGCCTAAGCACAGGAAGCGCTTACGGATGAGCCGTGTCCGAACCTTCCCGGTCACCGCCATGTAGGACTGCCAGGCCTCTGTGAGGACCCAGCAGAAGGACGCCAGGAAGAAGAAGTGGAGAAAGGCCGTAGTCATGATGCAGACGCCCTGGTGATGCAAGAGAAAGGAAGCCGTTGAAGGAAATCATCTGCCAAAAATACCAAAACCTGTAGCAAAGCTCCGGCTGAAACAGAAAACCTCAGCACGTCTTCTGCCCCGGCCCTCATTAGTAGGTTGGAGATCCCACCTGAAGGCACGTGACCCAAGGTCAACCGTTTTACACCGACCGGGAGGGAGCAAACCACAACGCAGCTTAAATGAAACAAAACGCGCGCCTCACAGGCGGCGAATCGCACCCAGACTCGACAGTGTAGCGGCGCGCTTCGGCCCCAGTGTCTTGCCTGCCTTTAGAGCGACGCGGCGCCAAATGGGATTGTTTGGAAGAGGATTAGAAATAAAGAAGTGTCCTCAAAAAATCATGTCCGTCTGCGCCATCGTTTAAGAGAGGCTAGAAATGAAGCGCCCTTCTTTCGGCAAAGACTGTTTGCCGCCTGCAGCTGCAGACACGTGAGCGGCATCGCACAAAGAGACGGAGACGGAAGTGTGTCATCCCACCTGAGGTCGCCCGCAGTCAGATCTCCCAGATACGATATCCGCTCAACGCCAGGTTCACAGCCAGCGTAAGGGCTGCAAAATTCAGTTTGCCTACACTCAGGAGGGATTTTACTGCTAATTATGTGACTTTACGTTTAACATTTTTCCTGGCACACGTCTCACTTGCTTTATAACATCGGAATCAAAGACAATTGCTCATCCTGCGCTGCCAGCCGGCCTCTCATACGCGCTGTGGCTTCAGCGGCGTGCTCCAAAGATGCCAATGTCACACTTGTCGAAAAACCTGTTTTGCAAGGCGTGAGTCACTGGATTTTGCTAGGTTAATCCAACATTTATGTAACCGTACCTCTGGCCAGTCAGTGACAGCAAGGCTTTGTCACCGCGGCAACATCAGGATCATCAGCGTCCTGTTTTAGAGAATGAAGACCTCCTTAGTTCTGCTTAAGTGCTTCAAAATGCCTCATGTAGTTCCCGTGGCTCCGCGGCGAAACTTTGTGGCGTGCTGTCATGCTCAACTGGGACATTTGTTTTCTGTGATGGATTCTAGATGGAGACCAAACCAAGTTATGCACCTACAGCCTTCACAGGAACTACGACAGCCAGAAAGGAAGCAGTACTGCATACAGAACAGATGTGCTGCACTGAGGCTAATTGTAGCTGTCCAAGGTGCTGAACACAGATCAGCCTTATATTCTGGTCAGATCATAATGTGTTTGGGTTCATTGAGTTTCCTGTCATCATTTAAACCTCATTAGTGCTGCAGAAAATGAAACAATACATTTAAACACAGGCGGAGGCTAAACAGTGACAACTGTGCACATAATGTGCACAAAAATGTTAACACTGGAGTTTATTCTGCCCTTTGGAAAGGCAAACGCTGGGAGATGGTGAAGGCGCTGTGTCTGTATCCATGGAAACAGAGAACGGGACCGCACTGAAATATTGCAGAACTGATAGACATGAATTTAAGTGTAGGAGAGTGAGTGGGAATTCATCAAGTTCAGTTCAGTAGTGGCAAAAGCTAACATCTGGCGTGGTCTAGCCTGGATAGTCTCCACACTCTGTGTCTGAAGAACTGTTTTGCGGAAGATTTCCACTAAATGTGAACCTGTCAGAGCCACAACATGTTTTATTATGACTGCTGCAGCCCCCGTGCTCTCTACAGTTGTTAGGAGATGTCAGGAAGTTCATTTAGTAATGTAGAATGGCTACCTTCACGTAACAAAGAAAACCTAGACCATATAATTACCTTCTCACCCATTTCTACCCTGTATTAATAAGCAAAAGTGAATTTTAAAGATCTATATGTGTTGTACAGCTTTTTCGGTGATTTATCGTGCGCCTGCTACACCTTGAACATTTGCCTTTTATCTTTTGACCAATGACAAAACCAAAAAAGCATGAACCAGCAACCTTCAAACAGGTATACAGGGTTACCATTCTATTGGCGCAGGATGATCAACTGTGGTTGTTAGAGGAGGTCAGGTGACAGCCACAGTTTACTTGTCTTTCAGTGAGCAAATTATCTCCAAAAGTTATGAAGGGATTTTAATGAAGTTGCATATATAAGCGTGACAGAGGACAAAAGAGAAGCTCTGGCAGCCAAAGGATTCACTGACTTCCTGTTCCCACTGGACACCTCCACACTAAAGAGCTGATTTCTATTAGACGATGAACAGGGCCGAATCTACAGGAGTGGAGCCAATTATAAGCACTTCTTACAAGAGATGTAAGAAGAGTCAGGCTGTGTCAGGAAGTGTGGCAATTAAAACCACACAGAGGCTGCCTTCTCTTCTGCTGGCCTAGCGCTCAAGCACTGGGTTCCTCTGTATGTCTGATCAAACAAATGCAATATTTATCAAATATTATTACAGCAGCAGGGACACGGCCTAAACAAACAAGGCAGTGCTAGCAATAAAGCCTGCTTTTATCCGCAGCCTTGCGGACACCCAAGTGTAGCGTCAACACAAGCTAACCGACGCCTGGATGCAGAGTCGGTTTGGTTTAAAAGGTGCTGCAACTAAAACTTAACACTCAGAGCAGATAACCTGAATAGTTAGCAGCTAACCGCTAACTGACTGATGGGAGTGCTAGTCACCCATCTTCCAAAGACTCGCCGATGTGATTGGTTCATACAAAACTACTTTCTTTTTTTGTTTTTTGAGGCTTTAATTTTGACTGTGAGCAAACATACTGGCCCTGGAAGAAGCTGGGCCGTGTTTACTGAATAACCGAAGGAAACGTCGAATTGAAACGGCATCTTCAGCGGGTGTCTCTGAATCCCACCTAATCTCTGCAGATCTCACAGACAAATATCTTATTAGGAGCACGCCAAGTGATTATTTTGTGCTAAGTGGCGGTCCTCATAATCAAGACGGGCGACGAGAGGAGCCTTGATTAAATCTGACAAGGCTTCAAATCGGCCCGACTTTCCGAAAAAGGGCCTAAAGCGTCTCACATCCACATCCTTCTGTGGGCCACATATTTGCACAACATGACTCAAATATTCAATAACAGGACCATCGTTTGCGTAGTTTTAACTGATTCTTGTCAAAGTCGGAAGATTTATTTATTTTTTTTCCCCGTCTTTTCCCCTGCTTTTTATTCCAATGTTTTCCTTCTGATCCATTTGTTACTCTTGACTGACTGTCCAGTGAATACAGGAAAATTAATGGGAGAACGCGGCTTGATTTATGAGCAGGGTCCCGTCCCATGTGAGCCCCCTCCCCTCCCACTGCTGGTGGGTCCATCTGCTCCCAGAGCGAGCCAGACATGTACAGTGCAGCCTAATGCTGCAGAGCACCAACAGCTCTTCTAAGAACCTTTCTCTAAAAGCGTTTCGGCCAAAGGTAAAGGTGTGCCGACGCCGCTGTTACACAATAAAACAGAGTGTGAGGGCGCAGCGCTGCCAAGCAACGGGGACGAGCATCTGTGTGGGCAGCTTGTAAATCCCAACGACTGTTTGCCAAATAGACTTTTACATTAGCCACTTGTTTGCTGGCCGTTCTGCAAACCAGACGCAGGAAGGGCTGCCGTTTTATTGGATGCGGCTGCTTATCTCCACGCGTTGCAGATGTGAGTCCTGCTGACGGTGAGCTAAAAGCGCCGCCTTCGCCTCAAACAACAAGCGTAACGGGGGTAAAACGACGCGATCCTGTCCTCGGCGTTGTCCCGCGTCTCATCTGCTCTCCGTCGCGTGACGCATCACCTTCCATTTAGGAGCCAAACTCTCCTCCTCCGTCCTTCTATTCCACTTACGGCCGTGCACCTTTAATTGCAATCCAATAGTGTGACTGTCTCCGTGCCAGACCGGGGTTGTCTCAAGTTTATCAGGGGACAATGTCTAAAGGAAGACGAGTGCCAGCACACAGTGTAATCTCATCTTATAGAATCATTAGAAACACTTAAATCTCTATTTGGATGACGTATGGAAACTTTTTCCCTGCGGGGCAGGAGGCGAGATGGGTGCTTCGTCTGAAAGATGCTAATTGTCGCATTCCCACTTTTGTCCTTTTAATTACGAAGACAACACTGGGCAGACGCGCGGTGCCGATTGGCTGAATAAAGGAACTTTGTGTACCCTGACACCCACAGATCCTGTGAGGGCTGATGCCATTTCAACAGCCACGCTGGAAAAACTGCACTCGTCTCTCCACTGCACCATTATCGTGACACAAACTCGTGGATTTCTAAAAATAGACCGCACAACCTCCATATCCGAGGCATGCAGGGCCAGCGGCGAGCAGGTACTCACCACATTGTGGGTCTGCGTTTGTCCAACGAGGATCAATATGTTGGAGCAGACGATGGACAGGCAGAAGTTGAGCAGGATGATGGATCGTTCCGAGCGGATGTATCTGTGGAACCAACGCAGAAGACAGCAGAGGCCGAGTCAGGGTCATTGATCTATGTGGGGCGGGGTCAAACCCAACGCCGCGGCGCGGTTGCGGCTCAGAGTGCAATTACCTCCATAGCACGGCGTAGATCACCGCCAGTGTGATCAGGGCGAGGCAGGAGAGACCACAGCCGACGATCAGCGTCACAGATGGGACCCCTGAGTACTCCATGGTCTGTGGGGGAGACGGAGCGAGTCGGAGTTAGCGGGGTGGTGGGGTTTAAATTCTGACATCTAACTTTGCATCTTGATATCCCAGTGAGAGGAAGCACAGACAGCACGAGCAGACCATCATGTTTGCTTCTGCTCCCTTCACACACTCCTGAACTGCTCAGTCAGAGGCCTGTGAACTCATTCTACTCCCTGTGTATCTCACTTCCTGGTGTTTGCTAATGCAGAGGCTGCTCTGTCTGCACGCTGTCTCGCTGGTAATTAGTCCATCGTCTTCAGAGATCACAGCTTTCTGGTTTTACAACATTCTCATCTGAAAACACCAGACAATGGCTGTATGCTTTCAACGTGTGATGTCAGCAGAGGAAGCAGCATCATGCAAATTGCATCTCTCTCTCCCTAAGCCAATATGGCTGATGTAAAGAACAGATACCTAGGAAATCAGATACAAACACACACACACACACACACACACACACACACACACACACACAGGTAGTGAAATCATCCTTGTAAAGCAGGAAATATCCTACAAAATCTCCCTTTAGTGAGCTTTTTAATAGGATTAGCACACTAAGGATTCAATTTCCTTTCCGGCAGCTCTCCTTTACATTGGCCTATAAAAGCCAGACCGAACAATAAATCAATAGCCTACTTACTATTTCTCTGGGTTGCTGAGCCAAAATGGCGAAGGTAGACACACGATCACATAAGCATTTTGTATGGGATGCATCTGTGAGCACCGTTTTACATCCTTTTGTAGACCAGGCTCCCCAAGAATCGTTCCTGCAACGAGAAGGCAATTTAGATGCTTAATTCCAGCGGCGGCGCGATGTCACAGAGCGCGCACTCGCACGTACGTACGCACAGACACAGCGCTTTAAAGATTCTAAATATGATTATTCGTCTACAGCAACCGGCTGATTTGCGATAGACTGTTACATAGAAAAGCACAAAAAAAGACATCGGCAGTGTGGCTACAAGCGGTGTTTGGAAGCTGATGGAGAGGCAGAGACGCGGAGGAGGGGGAGGACGCGCGGAGCTCTCCAAGCAGACCGCTGCTGATCGATTCAGAGTCCGCACATAAACAGCAAATAACTGCGATCCAAACGCCATTCCTGTCCCAAACAAGCCCCGATACGAGCGCGATCATATTTACCTGTTTAACTGTGCGCGATGCTCCTCTAAAAAACGACCCTTTACACCTATTTTTTTCTCCTCCTCGGCGTCGCGTTTTCTCCTTTTTTCTTTTTTTCCCCGATTAGGATGATATTCGCTCCTTGGCCGCTTTAATTAGCAGCCTTTAAAAGCTTCCTTAGGGGGATTTTCACCCTGGAAACGGTGGACAGCATCAGATTGATACTCTGTTCCTCTCTGCTGCTGTGAGGAGGGGGCGGGGGGGTGGTGGTGGTACAATGGAAGGAGAGAGGCGCGCTGCTGTCGCAGGATCTGCTTATCGTCACCAAGTCTAATAACATGACGGGGACAAGTGTTGATTATTATTTTTTTAATGTTCCTGAAAAATATCTTAACATAAAGTCTGATTCTTCCCAGCGCGCAGCGCTTTACTAAAACAAACCCACCGCAGGACTGTACCACCCCGCGGAAGCGGCGCGAATGGTTGCAGCCGCCCCCACACACACACACACACACACACACACACACACACACACACACACACACACACACACACACACACACACACACACACACACACACACACACACACACACACACACACACACACACTCACTTCACACCACCAGCAGGTGAAAGCAGAGGAGCGCGCCTCTTCCTTTCCTCACCGCCTCTATCTCACGTTTCATATCTCAAAGCAAGAAAACAATAATAATATTGTGCAATTAAGTTCGACACGCGCAAACTTCGGTGACGCAAGCATGCGGCGCGGCTGCGTGAGGTCACGCTTCGCCGCAACACGTTGAGCCCTCTATTAGAATGCGTGTCACAGTCACGCATCACACCTGTTGTGGTGCAAGACAGCCTCCTGTATTCACTCTTTGCAGCCAGCCCCCTTGATGACAGAAAAAACACTGACATGTGGGCATAATTAGTGTGTCCAGCTGCGCTGGTGTCACATGATCAACACGGAAGCAAGCAATTTGACAGACAACATCTTGCTGATCTTATTTATCTGGACTGTAGCAGATTCTGCAAATCAGAGATCTCACGAGTGTCAAAACACCATTCTGTGCGTTTCAAGCAAATGGATTTGGAATATTGTCTTTGGTGATTGATAGAGGCAAAGTTCTGCAGATGTTCTTTATTCCACACACCCTCAACAGTGCTTTAAGGGTTTGTTATGCATTCATTTTATCGTCGTGTTTCATTGAGTATGAAAAATAACCTGAATAAATTACAAAGTAGTGTCAGGATTTCATTAATTAAATTATTCCCACAGTTTTAATCGCACGTACGTTTGTTTCTACTCACGTGTAGTATCCCTCGTTCATTGTCTTCCATTTGTGCTCGTTTTGATCACATTTAATTTATTCTTTTTTCATTTTTTTGCAGGATGCATTCTCTCTTGTGTCCTATCCTGCTCTTGAGCCTTAAAATCCTGCTCCTGCTTTTTTTTTGCTCCCTTCCTGGTCTTTATTTCTGAACACTAGCTCTTCTCTGAGCTATGATTTCATCTTTGATCCATCTTTGACCTTTATGGTGACCAGCCTTCAGTCATCAACAGTAAAATCTTGAGTAACGAACACAGAAGCTTGCAGGTTGACAAATAAACACCTTCATTCGTGATTCAGAAGCAAACGCTCACTTCTGGGGAACATTTGATGTAACTTTGAAGCATAACTCCACCGTGGAGTCGATGGGGGTTCGCTCCTCTCCTGAGAGGAGCTGACGGGAGAATATCCCAAACAAGCCTCAGCTGACATCTGCCACATCTACAGTCAGGGCCTGAGAATATAAAAGGTCGCCAAGGGAGCCAGTGTTGATGTTAACGGCGCCGATCCCGCGCTGTTTATCACGTGACCCCTGCTGAACGCCCTACATCCTCCTGGTGAGATATTACCACCTGTAAATCTAGGATAGGTGACATCAGATTGTGCTCCCATTTCACAATATTTATAAGACATCTGACAGCATCGTCACATAAAAAGCAAAAAAAAAAGAGAAAAATCTCAGCCTGAACAAGAACCAACTGTCTCAAAGCTCGCCCCACAAGAAAATCCTAAAAGCTCTTTCAGTGCATCACAAGCCTGCTTCCGCCTGACAGCTAATGCTTGCTTTCAGTTTCCTCATCAGTCCGTCACGGCTCCTCGCTGGGCTGAAGGTTGTTATTATTGCAAACAGCGGCCATGCTGTTTCATCTGGCTGTCTGAAGCGTGCAGGGAAAACCCAGACTCATGCAGCCTCATCAATCAAAAATGAGGAATTTCAGCATTCTCAAATGAAAAACTGGTTCACGTTTGGTTTCTGAATTTAAAAAGCATTTTTTTTTTCCGATCTAAAAGACTATCAGTGTGAAAATGAAATGAAAAACCAAAGCTCAGCACTGTTTCAACAACAGAGGGGATGAACCCGCAGATCACTAAAACCTGAGCAGAAAAATGAGGCCAGAAGTGAACACTTCTGATTCGTCAGCTGCAGACGAATTAAAAAAGCTTTTGTTTGTGTGGGGCTCTAAAATTAATTAGATCAATGAGGGAAAAATACAGCCGTGTGAACCATAAAATAACCAGTTAGGACTGGGCTTTTGTCAAAAAGGCAGTTTTTCCTGCCTCTGTTGCTGACTCAGACGTCAGCCTTTGACAATGTTGGTCGTATAGCGATATAAATAAAAAGTTGAATATTGTGTTTTAAATGGGAAACTGTGATATCTGTCTTCTGGCTATTATTTTTTTGTCCTTTCAGTGGCCCAGCCGCACTGCTGGAAATCAATTCTGTCGATTTCGCTTTTCCTTTGGGATTTGGGATTAAACCAGCCCAGTGGAGCGGTTTTGTTTTTGTGACAACGCACTCAGGGGCTTTGGTGGGTCTTGAAGAGACCCTGAAACACTTGTAGTTGAATAGTTAAATGCGGAATTGTCACTGTTTTGGTGAACCATCTGTCAAGGAGCTTGTGTAATGAAAAATCACACGTCGAAGAAAAGAAAAACATTTTTGTTGCAGTTGGTTGCATTTGGCTTAAGCCCAGCAGCTCCAGATGTTTCAGTTCCAGAGTTTGGCTGTTTTACACACCTTCACATGTAAATGATTCATATTGTTTGAGCTCAAAGGAAGTCAAGCATTCACTCAGGAAAGGTATCACTGATTATTTATTATTGAGCTAATAAGATTTAATACTTGCTTTGCCGGGTACTTGTTTAGACAAACATGGGAGAAAGGGAGAAACCTTGAGCAGGACCACACTCATATGGGAGACCCTCCTACTGATGGAGGGCTGCAAGGAGGAGGAGAAGGGGAGATTTTAAGCTGTTTGGTTTTATCATAAAAATGAAACCGTACATATAATATATTGCCAGGGTAATATTTAAAGCGTCTCTGAGCAGATCAAAATTAAATAATCAGGATAAATACATCTTAAAAAGTCGTATAAAACCATGGTGTGTGTCAGTAAGAGGGCCGGGAACAGATGATTTAAAGGCTCTAAATCCTGAATGAAGGTGTGTCAGATCTCCTCAGCATTAACTGCTCAGAGTTGTCCTCTTTGGTGTATAATAAGGCCAATAATCTAATAACTTGGTAATCTTTGAGGAAGTGTTTGAACATGTGTGATTATAACATCTGACAGACACTCACATGGCTTTCCATGCACAGCTTTACAAGGATTTTGGGGGGATTTTAAGAGTAAGCACAGGGAAGTCCCAAAAGGCTAAAACTCGCGAGCACGTTCCGTAATTGTCCTTGTTGCAACCAGCTAAAAGCAAGCATGATGCTTCAGCTACAGATTATCTTTCATTGTTTTGGACCACATTTGTTCTACGACAAAAGGACGGGTTACTGGTAAACTTAGATCTTTATTTAGCCAAAAATATTGACACAGAACTTAAATGTACGCACCTGTCGTGTTTTCATTTGGTGTAATGGAGCTGCAGATTTAAATGATATTGGCTCTCATAGTTGCATTTCACAGTGTTGTGCATCAGCATATTTACATTGTTGGATGTATTTTTCATGAGTAATATGGCACCAGTCAGGTAGAGCAGATTACCTCTGAGTCCTCTGGGCTGTAAAAACCTTTTAGAAGATCAGTTTTAACCAATATTTTCTTACAAATATATATTCACATATTAGACATGTTAGATTAAGAAGATATTTCTTTGCTTTTATCTGAATATTACAGAATTATAATTATGAACGCTGCATCATTTACCAAGAACTATTTTAGTTCTTTCAAAGGTTTTAAACACACGGGTATATATAGTAAATAAAAAGGCAACAGATTATGGTGCTGTGCTAACCTTTCACTCTTTAAAGATCCTGTAGTGGCTTTTAATATATCATATAAGTCATTTTTTTATTCGGACACACTGGAAATAAATGGACTGTCTTGCTGCTTGTGCTGCTGCTGTTAGAGCAGCAAACTCCTGCAGATTACTAACACAAAAACAGCTGTTTGTTAAAATCTGATCCCCTCTAGTTCACTCTGGACAGCAAAAGAAAATAAACCCAAAAAAACTAAAAGAGTGAATACATATTAAAGACAGGGGCATTCTGCCCTTTATGCTATACTTGCTGCTTGTGTAAGACGCCAATGCTTTATTTTTAATGTATGTGTGCTGCCACAGAAGCTGCAGAGACTCAGGTGTGGCAGCTGTCTCATCCCTGCAGCTAATAAACTGCCTCTCGCGTTCAGCTCGGTGCTTACACCTTCTTTATCTGCACTGCAGCGACTCGTGCTGCAGAGTGAAGGACACACTTGTCCGCTCACGAACCGTGGTTTCATCCTGCTAATTGTTACAGAGAACACTTTCATTCAGTTTCAAAGCTGCCTGAATGACAGATGGTGTATTACATCGTAATAACGAGTGTCGAGGGTGGCTACGATGGTGCAGAGCGGCGAGCCAACTGTTTGAAACGGACATGATAATTAGAACACAGAGTTGTTTAGTGGTGCCCTGATTACTTGACGTGGTGCAGATCGAGACAGAAAATAAGTGAAATGAAACCCTTGGCATGTGAAATTCACAGAAAGAGACTGTGGCTGAGATGTCCCGAGTGTGCTGTTGTTGTTCAAAAATAGCCCAGTTGTCCTCAATTATGATGGCACGCATTTGATACACAAAGCAAAACATGAACCTCACATAAACTGTCTGATCTTCACTTAATAAACTTCACTTAAAACATAAATAATTTTTCACTATAGACTGTTCAAATTTTTTTAGATACCGAGAACTAAATCTCAAAAACAAGACTGAGCTTGTTAAGGTTTCGGTACTGGACAGTTTGGCGCCCTCTTTGGTCACGACAGTAAGTGCAAGTGTGCCCAAAGAGAGTGGCCCAGTTGAAAGACACACATAACACCCACAGGAGGGAGGAAATATGCCTTGAGCAGCTACTGTACTTTATCCAGCGATGCAACAGGAACTCAGACAGCCCAGATATACAGACACACTTGACCAAACATGTCTTCTCGACACGAACAATGCATTAGCGCACGCAACATTTCTCCTGGGAGTGTGCGATTTAAATCCACCAAGACAGAGTTGACCTTGTGATAATTGCACCCATCAGCCAGAACATTGCAGCTGCTGAGATTTGAAGGAAATAACAATGACTGTGATAGTAAGATGCACGATCTGCGTAGGCGGGAAACTTTCGGTCCTGGTGTTTACTCACATGTTTGAACAATGCAAACCTGGAAAATGGAACACATTTTCACACAAGCTGCTAATTGTTCTCCAATCACAGGAGCTAAACGTTCACGTCTTTGTAAACTAGGAGAGCATTTATTCCTCACCAGCATAGCACATCATCATGCAAGCGGGCACAACATCATATATAAGTAACAACAAACAAGCAATTATCATAGAAAGCGTAAACCCAAAACCAGCTTCATCTTCTGCAGGGCCCCTGTGAGGCTCTTTTATCTCAGAGGACATTCCTATTAGTTTGTCCACACCTTGATAAGACTTTAATATGCCTCTCTACCTTGTGGGTTTGTTTTCCACAGCTCTTCCTTTTATGTTGCCATTGAGTTATTCTGTTTCCCTGTGCACGGCCGCATCAGAGAAATGTGTTTCCAAGATGAAAGTAAGATGTACAGTAGCCCAGTTCCAGAGATGTGACATAAAGTGAAAACAGGAAGTGGATTATCCTTAATAACACTCTCCTATCTCAACGGTAGCAATTGCAAACGAGCCCAAGAAACCCCAGCAAACACAACAGAAGCGCCGACTTACATTATGGTGCTGTCCCACAGCGCGCAGTAGGGGCCCATTGTTCCCTGGAAGACAGGAGAAGATGTTTACAAGGTCGGCGATGAAAAGAACCATCACTTTAATCTTCATCGTGTTAATCAAGTTGAATTTGTCCCCCAATCGGAAGACTAACAAGGGTTTTATCTCACAGATGAGTGAAAAGGCCTCGATCCTAAAGATCTTTAAAGGGATTGTCCGTGTAATTATCTGGCTGTGGCGCTCTCTCCTGACACCCGATTACAAGTTAATTACTGAGCCAATTAAACCAGCGTTTGTGTGCTGGCTAACAGGCGGCAGCACCAGTCAGCAGTTGAAAACTTTTTCTGGTGAGCGAAGACGCTCCCAAGAACATATGAAGTACGTGACAGGAGGTGCTTACATTCGTGATGTGAGCCAGCTCGATCTCCAGCTGGGACTCCGTGGCCTTGGGCTCAGGTCGCACTGTCACGGCGATGACCTTGGAGTTCACAACCGTGTGATTCCTGGGAGAAGAAAGTCAGAAAACTGCCTCAACTTTGGGTGATTTAATGACTTTAATACAGACGGTGTGATATCGACTTCCTCCAGCTGAAGCCGAGGCTCATGTTCTGGGGCATCAGAAAACTACGTCTTCATTTAAATGTTAAACGGAGCTCAGGGGCCTGAGCAGCAGACAGCATATCCGCCTTAACCCTGATACCGCTTCAGACACGTGAGGCCTCTTTGTATGCGATGGATGAAAGTGGGATTAAGTTAAGGGGCAGAGTCAGTGAGACTTATGTGGGATCTTGAAGGAGCATATGACAACCTTATTCGGAGCTTCGGAGACGATGACACGCGCTCATTTAGAGTGCTGAAGATGAGCTCTTTGAACTTTTAAAGAAGTCAGGTGTTAACACCCACTCAAATAGTGAACAGTAGCAACAAAGCTTCGGTAGGAAGATGAGAAACGAAACCCTGCCTCAACTGGAGGAGATATTTCCTTGATTCAGGCATCATAGTTCCATTAAAAATCAAAAAAAAAACCCCTCAACAGCTGTTGAAAAGGTGCAACAATATTCTTTTAACTGACATCTGAAAACTTCCCCTGAGGGAAAACTTCCCGTTTCTATCGTCCGGAATGTGCTGTTCCTTTATTGCAACGGTCAGATCAGCGGACTACAGCCTTGAGTGGTTCTTTTAGACACACTTTCTCCAGTGCAGGGTTTAAACAAAGATGCGACAGCTGTGGACGGTCCTGAAATGACCGCTCTGTCCTTGCCGGGTCGGCGCCAAGAACCTGAGGACCGGGCAGTGACACCAGGTGTGTGTCTGGGGTGTCCTGCTGGGTTTTCCAGAGGCCTGATCCCTTTTTAATTACCTGCAGTTCATATCACACATACAGGAGATGCTCCTGTTATTACACAGACATGCTGATATCTTATTACCTGTGTAATTCAAACAGGAGGATGTGAAATTTAGAGATTCCAATGAAGACCTGGCTTCTTCACCATCACCACCTCAGACTGCGTAGTTTTAAACAGTCGTGCATCGTTTCCCTGGCAGGAAACCCGCGTCGGCCTCCTCATGCGGGCCTTTTAAGACCCAACACAGAGGTCAACAAACCAATTTCCTATAGGTTCAGGCTCAGAAACATAGCTGTTACACTTTTGATTTAGGCTTCTGCTGATATAAGCTTGTTCCGCACCATTAAAAGTTTTTTGTTTTTGGTGAATCTTCTGCTCTGAATCTACAGAGACAGCTCTGCTGCTTTGTCTCGCCAGCAGACCACAAAACAGCGAGTAGGATTTACGCTGCACTTACTTTGGTGACGGCAGCATAAGTCCAAGAGTCTTGTAGAGAACAGTTCCCAAAATGAAGACAGGAGAGCCTTCCATGTCTAAAGACAGAAAATAAACACTTACTACAGCATCAAACTTCCTGTCTCTGGTTGGCAGAGATGTGAAACAAGTGCAACCAGGTAAATCTCAGCAGACTGAAGTAAATGTCCGGAAGTGTCGGGTAGAATCAGCTTCCTCTGTTTCCAGATTAGAGTGGCCAGGGATTCCTCCTTGGCCCCTGGGTTTGTTGACTTTGATTTATTAAAGGAAAGACTGATTACAACAATTAACCAAATGGTTTGGCACTGGTGTGTGATGTACCGTAAGCGGGTGAATGGCAGGGGTTTGAAAGCAGGTCGAAAACGCCGAGTCGACACAAAACCAAGCAAAGGCTGGCAAGAGCGCAAGTTCTGCTCAAAGACTCGTAGCGTCACTCGTCTTCCCCCAAATGAGGGGCGACAGAGGACAAAACAGGAAATATCCCTGGGAGATCTGCATCCGGACTTCTTGCACACTTAATGCTGCAGATTATGTACTGTACGTGTGTATGAGGGCCGTGCACGCTGAATCTCTGCAGATGGACGTGCTGGGCGAAAACGAACGGCTCAGCATGACCCGTTCAATCACGTACCTGCTGACTGGGAGACAAAGAGTCCCTTCGGGATGACGACTTTATCTTCAGAGTTCCTGGCCCAGTCGACCATGCCTTTGCGACCCTTCATGGGGAAGTTGATGTCAGTCATCACAGACACTGCTGGAAGCCTCTGGATGCTGGCCACTGCATCAAGTCAACACACAGCAACGATAAACACAGATGAACACTTACCTTTTCAGAAAAGCTATATGTTTTTCTCCCTTTTTTTAGGCTGTAAATGTGTTTGCGCTATAATATCAACTCTGGCGAAGCTCAAGCTGAACACAGACTTTGGAGTGCAAATGAAAGTTAGCATACATTAAGCACGTGCCAGCTGGCAGACTCTGAAATCACTCTTTTCTTTTCTCACCTGTCGGCTGATCCGGAATAAAAGACCAGTGCAGCTACCGAGGCGAGGACGGGGGAAATTCCCCAGATCAATGGAAAGAATCCTCAGCATTACAAGAAGAGGATTTAAAAAAAAAAAAAAACACACATTTTTCTACCTGATATCACACCCGGTCCTGGTCAGGTGGTGCTCGAGTGAGTGGAATCTGAGGCTAATCCCAACCTTGACACAAAGGCTCTTTTGTTTCTTGCACTGTGACAGAAGGTGTGTCTGTGTTTGGGATGATCCAGCAGCGGGCTCAGAATCACCACCAGAAGCAGAATTTCCAATGAGGCCTGTTCACAGCGCCAGATGTTGGGAACAGAGCGTACGTGTGTGTGTGTGTGTGTGCGTGCGTGCGTGTGTGTGTGTGGATGGGATTTTAATGCCAGACACACTGTGGAACACAACAGGGAGCTCCAATCACTCTTTCTACTGCTGCGGGTAATTCTGCAGGTAAATGGGGCTTTGCGCTTGCTTGATGGGCTAAACAGCATAAATAAAATGATCATTTAGGATTGTGAAGCTTCGGAACACCAATTCAGAGCATTCTGCATGGCTCATTTTCATAAGAGGGAATTATGGCAATGCTCATTACATCTGAATGCATTCATTAGGGTTTCAGCATTAAGTAAACTGCTAAAGTCAGAAGACACAAACATTTTGCAATGAAAAATAAATTAACGCGCGCTTGCCGCCAATGCGTCTTGTGTGTGTAATCACAATTAATCACTATTAATGTCAAAATAATCCTCCGACCGTGAATCATAACCTCCCAAACAGGCAGCCAGACGGAAATGCCAGACGTGCATGATGTTTTCCCACCTCCAAAGTGCTGTTTAATTGTCTAACAGATCCCAAGCTTCACTTTGACCTCCAAGAACTCGCGTGTTACTGTGGGAAAGGGAACGCAACTTACCAGCTCGGAGAGCCTCCCTGCAATCAAGGTTATTTGAGTCAAATGAGGACAGAATCCGATGGACCGGTGACAAGCCAGTATTTATCTTGGTGTCAAGGGGCGCCGTATATCAGTGATGAAATGATGCTGCAATATCTTACTCAGCCAGATGCCCTGCACTTGGCCAGTGGAGCCACAATCTTTTCATTCCTTTAATCAAAAAGGGCCCCGTGTCCACTAATCTGCCGTTGCTTTAAACTAAAGTTAAAATACCTTCCTGTGTCTTGTTTCTTAATGCAAAAAAGGATTTGGTGAGCGTGCCTGACATCACGACAGAAAAGCGCTTAAACGGTTTGACCAGGATTTTCAGGGAAGTCTGAAACTTCACACTGATGAAATGGATCAGTCTGGAATTTCATGCTTTAATAGATAAATTCCTACCCTTTCTCATACTCTAAAATTAAACACATTCTTGGAGGAAGTGTGTAGCTACACTTTGTAGCTTGTGTGTTATATAATATATTTGTAGTATCTCAAGAATACATCCCTAATTATTAAAAAAAAAAAAAAAAAAAAGCTTCATGTTGAAGCTTTAGCTGAAAGGATAAAGAGGAAACAGCAACGACGGTACAAAAACGCTACTTTTAGAACCAACCAGCACTCCTGAAACTGGAGAAAAGTGCGGAGACACGGATGCGTCAGCACCAGGAGTCATTACAGCTTAGCAATACGAAGGCCTCGTTTCCAACTGCCCATCACTTAATTGGCTCTGGTGGCGTTTCCTAATGGCATTTTGATGGGTTCGCTCGTCCGGCAGGTTCGGTATGTTGCTCATGCAGACGACTCATCTGCCATTAAGGAAACAATAAAGTCTGAAGAGTTTGTGAGCGTCAGTGTTTGGCGGGGGTCAAATATTAGATACTGTCAAGAATCCCCCACTTCATTCCAGTGGAAAGGCTGAGCAGCACAGCTGTGCAGGCTTACGCTTCACGTTCATGAATAAATCATGACACAATTCTATTATTCCAATCCAGTAAGACACTGTTTACGGCTGAGTGAGAAACGAAATGCCAACAGAGACCTTGGATCATCCCAGAGGCAGTACAACAGGAGCGGAAACAGCCCATAAGAAAAATATTACTCAAGGACTCAAATTTTCTTTTTTTTTTCCTTTTCTTTTAGATTTACTATAATCAGTTTAAAAAGAGAGCCGTAATCTTGTCTGAGATCAGTGATGGAGAACGCATATGATGTCATCAGCTCGTTCCAGCTGCAAAGAAGGGCTCATAATCACACTCCAGGTTCTGTCCTCTCTGATTAGCATATTTTTGCTGGTGACTGCTAATCTCACAACAAATTGACACACGTTTTTTTTGGTTTTTTTTAATGCGTGGCCCACCTCAGGGCATGCGTCACCAATCACACCTTCCTCAAAGGGGAGTGGTGCAGTAATCAAGCAGAATGACATGCAAATATCACAAAAAAGTCCTTGGTGGTGTTTAGGGGCTGCTGTATGGAGAACACCGAGATGTATAATTAATGGTTTCTGCACTTGTTCTTTTTAATGCTGCTATAAAATACAAATTTACCTATTATTATTAGTCTCTAGATCTTTAAATATCAGTTGAGCAAATAAATACACACACACATTCTTTTTTGCTTTTACCCCCAGAAATGTCTCTTTCTAGAGATATTTACCTCCGCTATTTACCTCCGCCGAGGAGGTCATGTGACAGCCGGCGTTCATTTGTTAATTGACTCTAAAAGTTGTGAACAGATTTTAATGAAATTATCAGGAAATGTTGATAATGGGCCAAGGAACTGATTATTCACTTTTGGTGATGTTCTGGATTCCGGAAGGACTTTCACCTTTGATCTTATAAAGATCCTAGGCCAAAATCAAAGACCAAGGGGCTTTAACCATAAAGCAACCAGCTGGCTATGTCACATAACCTTGTATTTCTTCTGCCTACATACAGTATATGCAGAGCGCGGGGGGATTATGTGTCCGAGTTGACCGAAGGTTCTCACCCAAGTTCCCGGTCATCAAGTAGGCGTTGTGGAAATCCTTCATGCCCAGTCCAACGATGTGGATGAATTCCTCGATGACCTGCATGAGCTCCACCGCCCCAGGATAGATCTGCACAAGTGGAAACAAAAGGCCAAGACACTTTTGATGTCACAAATATCCTCAATATACTCAAATAGTCAGAAAAAGTAGAAATTAAGAAACTTTAATAGAAGCAGTTGTGCAATTTGTGCTCCACCGGCTAATTTCAAATGGAGCTTTGAAATCTATGAAAGCACAATGGTTTGGGTCTTCTGTTCTTTTTCTGAGGATAATCCAAACAAGGAAAAGAAAAGAAAAATATGGACAGAGAGCAGCAGCCTTAATTGAAACATTCATGGAATGAGAGCTGCGCACTCACACACACACACACGTACATACACACACACACACACACACACACTTGCAGACACAAGCAGAGTTGTTAGTTGGCTTCTCCTCTCAAAGCCTTTGCCAGGCCGATTGCCATGGGTGCCTGCGATTCTTCACAGAGGGTGCACGAGCAGCGGGGAAAGCTAGCGCCGCGGCCTGACCGGTGATGCCGCCGCTCGGGTCAGCTGTTTCCTTCAAGTCGATAAATCAAAAGAAAGCTAATCCAGTAAGTGACCTTCAAAAGAATGGACTGCGGACATGGCTGCCAGTGGAGGAGGGGTTTTGGGAGCAGGGTGGGGGGGGTGCATAGATCAGATCTAAGATGCTTTGATTTTGGGGGCAGGACATTTGTCCTTTGACTGGACTAATCCTTCTGGCTGTGCAGCTGTGTCATGTGTGTCAGACAGACATGACATCCGTGTCCCCCCCCACCCCCACCCCACCCACCACACACACACACACACACACACTCACCACAGAACCTCTCTGCATCACCAGAAGTCATCCCATACTAAGTCTAACCCCCATGATGTCTCTGGGCTGCTCAAGAAGGCTTCATAGTGACATCAGGCAATTAGCGCCCAACTTTGGATGTTCGGCAAACACCTGAGGCAGGTATTTCCCGCCTCGATGACACCGTGTGAGCGCACATGCCTCCACACTTGCCGCCGTTAATCCTGACAAGTGGATCCGTGGTGCCGAACCTCTGACACAGCAGAGCCAGAGCCGCGGCGAGGGGGCGAGAAAACCACATCACGTCGTCCCTTCCGGCACGTCTGACGCACGGCGCAGTCATGCTCGCTCAGCCGGTCTCCATGGCAACGGCGAGATGTGAAGGCAGCACGGGGAAATGGCTGCAGTGGAGTGGAGCTCTTCCTTTCCTTTCCTTTCCTTTCCTTTCCTTTCCTTTCCTTTCCTTTCCTTTCCTTTCCTTTCCTTTCCTTGCCATGGTAACAGTGACAGGAGCTGAATATATAGTGATCTCTGCACAGAGCCAGCAACAATCTCACAATGACGCGTTTCATTTAAGTGTTTTCAGCGTCCGCACCACGCCGCGAGTGGGTGTCGCATAAAAACCGACATCATTACTGCAGAAAAAGGCAGCAAAAGCGAAAAAAGATAATCACACGGCACCAGCACTCTCCTGATGTTGTTCCGAAGGCGCATTCGCAACTACAGGAACAATTAAAATAAAACAAACGCTTCAGTTGCAAAGGCAGATGTTTGTATTGTTCTTTTTCTAGTCCGGTCTTAAAAAAAATTGTTGATAGTGAAAATGTTCAATTGTGAGGTTTGTGAGGGGGGTTCAGTCACATGTCAGTACAGGTGACACCCAAGTTCAGTTCAGATTCCACCCAAGGTGATTGCAGAGGAGAAGCCCTCTGCATACTCCCAGTCATCACAGATGGGATCCCTGTCAGAGTCAGAGGAAGTGCCGGAGTTCAGGCTGTCTCAAACACAAGCTCTGGAAATGACAGAGGACAGTGGATGCATCCAAAAACCAGCCTCCACGATTAACCACAGCGTGGACAAAGTGCTCTGTTCTGTACTCAGTCATTACGCTCCAGCTGCAGCCTGTTAGATCATGTAACCGGGCTTAGTTCACAGAGAATTAAAAAAAAAAAAAGTCCTGGTTCCTGTCAAAAAACCCAAAAGTTTTGTTTAATATAAGAACAAATACATTAATGATCTCATCCCACTGGTTGATCTGTGTCCGTGTGAGTGAAACTATCTCTGTGAATCGGAAGTTGTTTCTGTTGGCAGTGTTGCTGCCACCAAGTGGCCTTCTGTGGAACTGACCCGATAAACACATGGAGTGACCTGTGCAAGTCAAACGCTATCTCGGGATCAGTCTTTGCCATTTAGACACAATTGAAACAGACCCTGAGGCTAGTCTCCAGTTTCTAATGCAGAAAAATGAATTACAGACGTACACAGCATCGTGCTCACCTTTTGCGCATCTTCCCATTTCTCCTTATTTTCCTCTTCCAGGAGGTTACTGATGATTTGAAAGAAATTCTGTGGAGATTGTGGGGGAATTGCATTAATAACCCACACACGCACAGCAGCATTTACAGACGAACAAATAAATGAAGTTAACATTAACAAAATGTCTGTAAATGAATTTTTAAAAGGGAATTGATGGAAGATAGAACAGATGGAAAAAACACCTGTAACAGAACACCTGTAAACCCTTGGAGCTTTTTGAGGAGTTCAAGCTGCAGTAAATAAAAATTGTTGAATTGTCTTCTGTTGTGGGTGCTTGGGGTGCATGCCTGCAGTAGTAATAGGACCCCCACTGCCTGATCTTTAGCCTTGTTATGTCATCTGGTCTGCAATATGCCTCAGGGAGTGGCTCTCTCTCTTGACACAGGCTATCTTGTTTTCTACTTGAATGCTTATGCTCCCTCTGGTGGTAATGTGCCCACTTTAACACTGCATTAGCGCAGAGACAGGGAGGGGGTGGGCTGGCTGACTGCTCTGCTATCTGCCCACACACACCATAGAGCTCTCATAATATCCAGAGACAGGATGCTCTGCTCATATCATAGATTTTCTATGGTTGGGAAATGGCTAAACGGTCCCCGGGTCGCCCATCCATGGAAAGCACATTTAAGTTTTATTCCTGCAGAGGAATAGCAGCAGAGGAGATGGCGTTCACCTCTAATGAGAGCCAAAAACCTCTCGCTCTCTCGTGTTTTGGTGCCTGAAACAGTTGCTTGACACTCAAAATTTGTTGTTCACTCATCATCTGAGTCCAAAATTACAGTAATTGCAGTTAAAATGTTAAAATCTCATTTATATGTCACAGGCTATGATGTTGTTGCCGTTTATTTTCATTTTTTGCACCAAGGCAGACCCTAATTTAGTGCCTCAGATATGATGAGGGGTTGAGGAAAATTTCTGTGAAAACATTAGAATAACAAAAGAGGTTGCTAAAGTAGAAAAATACGAGTCATTGCCAATAATAATTGATAGATAAAAAGGCACGTGTTAAGCATGGTATTGCACTGATAGGAGGCGTGAGGAAGGTGTCTTTGAATGACACTGCTCTGAGGACATAAATTATCTTATTGGTGAAGGAGGAGGAGGAGCTTAAGATATAATCTCCATCATCCTATTGACATAAAGAGGATCAAGACTGCAGCCAACCCCAACATGATGAGATGAAAAAGTTTAGGACGTGGAGGAGATCTCCTGATACACCAGAGCCGTGGGCTTCGGGTCTCAGCCCTGGTGATGTTTAAGATATGCAGCGTCTTTCTCTCCCACGATGCTCTGCTGCCACGGGAACACAGTGATCATTTTCTGCGTGTTTCACTCACCTGCACGTCGTCCGAGGACGGCTCGTAGCTGGCTCGCTTAAAAGTCTCCGTCACGTTGCGAAGGATCTCCACAGACGACAGCAGGTCGCCTGCATAAAAGTTCCTCCTTTGGGTGAGGTCAAGAAGGTTTTTGGTGACCTGGGACATCCCGTCCCCCGCGAGCATCCGCTGGCCCTTAGCAAGGTGCCCCTGAACCTCCAAAAACAGGAAAGGACAGAACTTGGGGCATGATTGTGACATAACAGAAATAACAGCTACAATTTCTGAGCTAATAAAGTCTGCAGAATTCAAGAAAGATGGCGCGAAATCAGGGTCCGGCCACAATGTAGTCATGCTCACGGATATGTTGAAATCAGCCATTTTGAATAAAAGGGTTAACTGGAGCAGAAGACACATATTTAGGCGGAAACTGCGCGCTGGAATGACATCTCACACCGATGCACACTATGTGGATGCGTGTGCACAGGTGCAGCTCTGAATGCGCTAATCTCAGCTTGTCTGGTTTGTTTCACAGCGATGGGGAGTTACCTGGCTTTCCAAACACCATTTTGGCAAATATATCATTTTTAGAAGTTAATGTGAAATCACTTCAGAAAATAATCGAGACATGTTTTATCACCCAAACAGGACTTTTCCTGACAGTACTGTCGGCGACATGGATATCGAACCTTGCTTGGGGAGTGATGTTTAAGAGATGTTATTGAAAATGAAGACCACGTGCACAGGACGTGCCTGAAACCCAGAATCATATGGCTGGATGACAAGGGGCGTCACTGCTGATTTAATCTGCTTGACTGGGAGTTGTTAACTTTTGTCTACAAAATGATTGGAAAACGAGCCCATGTGAGTGTCTGCATATGTAAGATGGAGGGGAGGTGTGTGTGTGTGAGGTGGGGGGGGTGGGGGTGTAATTGATGATGCGCTGTAAACACAGGCTGTGAGAGGGAGCTGACTTTGCACCTACTGATTGCTGCAAGTATCTGAATTCATTTGTTATGCATCGAGCATAGCTGGGCTGCTCCCAGAAGGCCATACCGCGGTGATCCAAAGAGCAGCGTCGACTGGTGGTGCCTGTAGAAGAAAGACAGAGACAGAGGAAGGGAGAGAGAGATTTGGAGAGCAGAGAGGGATGAGAGGGGAGATGACGAAGCAGGAGAAAGAGTAGAGGGTATTGGTGTGTGTTGTGTGTGTATGTGTGTGTATGTGTGTGTGTGTTTAAGACCAAAAGAGAGGCAGATGGAAGCATTGGAAGAGGAGGAAGACAAAAAAGGAAAGTGGAGACGGAATTATTAATGCCCTTCAGAAGACTGATACTTTAGCCCCTTTTGTCCATTTCTGTTACTCTTCGCTCACCATCAAAATTTGATGGCAGACATTAAATTTTGCATCGGCGTTGAGGCGTATTAGGGAAGGGACAGACAGACAGACAGAGAAAAAGAGAGAGGGAGAGGGATGGAGAGATGGAGGGGAGCTCTGGAGTGCTGCAGTGTTTGAACAGAAGTGGTTTCCTCCGATGAGCTACAGTCTCCCTGCTCTTTAATATATGTTCTGTGGCCACGTTAATGGAACTTGCAGAGGCTCGTTGAAGCTATGCTGCGTTCACTAGCAGCTGTTTAAACGCATATCTGGAAATAGCACAACCATCCAGCATCCGCCCACATCATCGCACACGTCCCACATCACACCTCCCCAGTATTGCCAACCTGGTGGAGTGCAGCCTGTACGTCACCTCTGCGCTCAGACACAAGTGCTTGACACGCTGAGGAAAACTCCCACAGCACAAAACGTCTCCCATGGCACGGGCGCTTCGCATACACCCTCCACTACCTCTAACTTCTTACTCGGTCTTTTGCATGCTAACACAGAGGCAGAGATCAAATCCACACCTCCCACGCTATTTTCCACAGCTACAACCCAGAGCTATCTGCCGAGCACAGGAGGCCGGGGTGTGCCGGGGGGCCGTCATGTGGCGCCGCAGGAGACGGCCCAGAGGCCAGCCGCAGAGTCCCAGAGATTCAGGTTGGACTGGGCATCACACACCTTCCAAACCTGGCCTCGCCTGGGCCGGGCGCTTTTGACTTTTCACAGCCGAGATTTTTTTCCAATAAATTTAAACATTCTCATCGGATATTCAATAATCTCTCGGTTGCTGAAGAAGTGCGTTTTTATGATGGCATTAAAAAGCAGAAGTTAGAGGTCCGCTTTAATGTTTTGGCTCTGACATTCTCAAAGGTCATTTTAAACTGTGTATTTGTGTGTGCGTGTGTGTGAAAACCGTGAGTAAGATGCAAAATAACAGCAGAGAGGTCAAAGGTCACACCCTTAAAAAGGAGATTTAAAGTCCCTCATGAGGTGAATTATGTTTTTGTCCCAGTTTTAAGGTGAAACAGACTTTTAAATTAAGACACGTGAAGCAATTTGATGACCTTTTCTTTGCTTTTTGTACGACAGATTTTAATTTTAAACAAAATTATCCATTCAAATATTAGCCATCACCGTAAGTATCAAGACGATGACTCATTTTTGTAATGTTGTTTAATAATCATACATGAAAGATGGCATGTACATGTAAAAAATGTCTGGGCCGTATTAAACGACCTCTAACTGACAGAAGGCAAACAAATTCATCTGCTGCATGTTTGAATCTATCGACATGTCTTCGCCGCCCCTCCCGCCTCAGGTGGCTGTTGTCATCCGTGACAACACAAAGGAGGTGGCTCTGGCGCCCCGGCGCTCAGCGTCTATGATGACCTTGATGGCGACCGTGACTGCGGCTGTCAGCGATGCCCCCGACGCTGCAGCCGATCAGCTCCTCTGCTTTTAATGCGGCTATTTTGTCCCCTCCAGTGATCAATATTTCATCTTTGTTTACGGCTCTCAGAGGCAATTACGCGTCTGACGCGGTTAAAAAATGAGGTCTGGACGTGGAGCCTTTGGATTGTTTTTTAATCTGTGAATTTTAGTGTGATTTTGCGCATGACCTAAATGGAGGACAAAGGATCGGGACCTTTTAATATACATTTTTACAATCTGAGCTTTTAAATTGCTGATACTGGAACTGTGATTATGACTTTTCTCGCAAGTAAACATGACCGAAACAACAAAACAAGCGTCCATGTCCTTTTTACGCTTGCGTCTGTTCTTTTATGTTTATTTACTTGTCTTAAAAATGAACCGTACATTGTATTTATAGCATTTTCCTCAAACGAATACACTGTTGCTTCTGTTTTTGCTGTGCTCAAAATGTCTTTGTCACTGTGATTGTTCTTGATTTATAGAATCCACTAACTCTAATAAACAAACAAACTAAGAAGAAAATCACTGCTGATTTATTGCAACACGAAGGAATGTGTTGACCGTGAAAGATAGTATGTTGGATACGTCTCTGTAACACCATGAAATAATGTTCCGGGTTATTAATGTTCACTGTTCGTGGCGATACATTTCTGCTGGCGCTATAACAAATGGGTTTTCCCCACTAAACTAAAAAAAAAAAAAAAAAAACACATTAGTAAACGAACACAATAGCAATTGCTTGAAAACATCAATAATAACTCAACAGAAAGGTCTCATGACTTTGTTTTCCTTTGTGATCTGTAGTTTTGTTTCCTGCCATTTGTGGACCTTGACCTTTAGACAGCAGGGCTGTAGCTACTAGCGGCCTGCAGTGCTGCAAAAGGTGTGAAAACATAAGTGACAGTCAGTCAGAACACCAGCACATGCTGGCTCTATTTGTGTCCTGTCTGGGAGCAGAGGCACATTTTGAGCTTACACGCAACAAGCTCAAACCCCCTCCCCCCCGCCCCCCAAAAAAAGGGCATTCCTGGATATTCAAACATCTCCAAACTATTGTTGTCTTACAGTAATGTCAAATTGCTGTTAATAAATTCCATTTATCTTCACTATTTCACTTCACCCAGACGTTGCGCTTTATGTTAGTTTTCCTGTCCTCCATTTCAGGATCTAAAGGCCAATTCAAACGCGACAGCACTGAAAATGAGACCCCACTGGCAAAACGTTGTCCTGCTCTTGTTGCAAACAGACCTCCGGCAACAGCGAAACCATCATAACAGCGTTATCAGAGCTCGTATCCCCCCACCCACCCACCACCACGTTCTTTTCACTGTAAAAGCGGAGCACTTTGCCCCATTGGAGAGCATGCATCCTCTATTGAATGCCTTTTTTCCTCTCTCTGAGCACATATTAAAGCTTCTGCAAACTCTGAAAACATGCCTTGGCGCTCTTTTCTTCCACAGCGCTTTCACCAACCTGTCCACCATGCACACCGTGCACTGACGGGCGCTACGAGATGGAATACTAGTAAAGGCTCTTAAAATGCATTTGAGCTGTAACCCGAAACAGAGTTCAAATTGCTGCTGGGGTTAATATGAAAATGTATTTCATCTAACGGGTAAAGAATAATCATCTGGTCTGTTCAACAAAAGGAATTGTGAGCGTCAACCTGACGTTTATAGCGCCCAACCTTTGCTCCCCTCCTCCCTCGTGTGTGAGTGTACGAGCATGGCAGAGCTTCATCTCCGGGAGAAGGAAGGAACCCAAGCACAGATCAAAACAACAAATGACGCGTATTGCTCGTGTCTGTACCTGTGGCATTCGGCGGGCACCTGTTAAAGGCCAGTTCTCCCGAAGGCGTCCGTCTCCACACCATAGATACGGCATAGTCCTCGGGACAAATCTCATAAGGTGCTGGAAACAAGAGCGGGCCGATGCGTGTCAATGGAAAGACTGTTTCAGCATTTCAAGCCTGATGCAAGGATTTCTGCTCGTTACGAGTGGGGACATATGTAAATAACAGAGATTAAAGCCGCCCAGTCTTAGTTTCAATCAGAATGCTGTTACAGAACTATAATGACAAGAAGCCTCTTTTTAAAACAGATATCCTGAGAGTATTCTCTGCATCACAAATTGGTGAGAGCCCACTTTAAAAGGGGTTATTTCTAAGTTTGTCAGTATTTCCCTGACTCAGACTCAGACTGGTAGGTACAGCTGACCCCTGCATTAGTTCTACCTGATCATCCATAATGAGACATGCCATCCACCCCAAAGAGATCATTATCTCCTCACTTTCATCCAGTGGGAAGGCCTTATTATCCTGGCTCACCTGGACACCGCTGGTCGCTGCACTTTCTGACTTCCTCTCCGCTGCCGTCACACTGCTGCCCCGTCACCGCTGCCCCCTGACACACCCGCGCTCGCCTCTGCCATCCGCCGTCGCAGGACTTAGAGCAGCCGCTCCACGGGCCCCAAGGGTTCCACTGGCCGTTGGCTGCAACACAATCATAAATCAAAAAGCCATATTGTCATGTATCCTTACCATATTCAACATTTCTTTTTTACACTCAGTGATGTCTTCCTCTTTGTGAACATGTAAGGTCACCTTTGTTCCTTTTCAGTTTTCAGTTTGTAGTTTTAATGCAGTGTTAACATTTTTGCATATTTGTCAGGAGAACACGTGATTTATTGCTCGTCTGTCAAAGATTTATTGCTTGTCAAAGATTATTTGCCATGTTTGTCAGGCAAATAATTAATGCTGAAGTCTCCAAATACAGCAGTATGTTTTATGTCCTTATAATAAACATGGTTAAAATGTGCATTAGGCGCCAAATAGCATAAGATCCCCTACAGCGCTAGAGTAAATCACATGCCCTTGTAGAAACCGGTGCAACAAGGTTACAACACTGGAAGCAGGAAGCGCACCCCACGCTTTATTTAACCTCCGCTTACCCCTTCCGTTACACATGCGGGGCTGGTCCGTGTCCTACAACTAACCTCTGTCAGGGCTGCATCCAGAGGAGAGGGGAGCAAACAGAAACCACTTTGACCTGTTGGAGAAAAACTCTCTGCAAGACAGCGATCAAAGCGTCCGCCCCAGCTCGGATCCCTGGACCCACACAGGAGCCTCGTTCCGCAGAAGTTCCGCAACATCAGTGCAAATCCGAGAATGCTTCAACTTCTGCAGCCAGCTTTCCCGTCAGCCTGCTTTGTTGTATTTCCAAACACCCACTGCACTTCAGCACAGGAACAGGAAGATGAGCTGGGTTTTTTTTTCTTTCTTTTTTTTCAAGCTCCCTTTGAACTCAGTCTCAACAAAGCGAGACAATGGAGCCGCGGACACGGCGACTGATGCGCTAAATGATGGCTTAGACCGCGTTCATCTCGCTATTGTTTGATCCCTCACCTTAAAATCAAATAAGAATTGCAAAGCAGGCTGGGCTCATTAAATGGATAAATTGCACAACGCTTCGGCTCCACATAAGGCAATACAACAACACCCCATTCTTCGTTAGTCGCCAGCACACCATCAAAGTGTGGAAGCATTCTGGGAGGTCGCGGGGTCGGTCAGTTAATGCAGCTTGCACGCAAAACTGTCAGGAGAGCGCAAATACACCAGGAAACTGGACCAAAAAGCTGGCTGTGTTATGCTTCTGCAGTGAGAATTGCGTCAGGATATTGTGAGAGTGCGCAGGCCGTCCGTGTGATGAGACAATTCAAAGCCTGGCGGAGACCGCTAAGCTGACATCTTCAAGCCTCTAATGCATCTATGATGTTGACAGGCAGTTTGGACAGCTAACCCTGAATTATGGGAAAAGCACACAGTATATCTAACTGGATTCCACAAATCCAATTGATGGAGCATGGTTTGAAACCATCATTCTCCATTTCTACAGCAGGGCTTTGATTCTGGTGGCAGGGATGTCGGCTCAATAAGACTAGACCCAAATGATAAATCTAGTTCAAGACGACGTAGCGTGTGCCCCCTCCTGATTTTAATAATCAAAATGACAATAGGGGGCGTGTCGAGTCTGCCCTTGCGCCATAAAGAAATAATGATTCCGACCTATTTAGACGTCAAAGTGGATATGGAATGAAGAGGCTCTGGGTTTTACCTGTGCAGTCAGGATTATGGCACTCTCTGCTTTCTGCCCAGTGACCGCGACATTCAGATCCCCCATGGGCGGCCGCCGAGCACTGCCTGGTCCTCTGCTGAGTGCCGTTGGCACAGGTCACTGAGCAATCGCTCCAAGAGCTCCACTCCTGCCATTGTCCGTCCACTGAGGCGCCAACCGCAACCCAACAAGCGTGGAAAAAGATGGCAGACAGAAAGGAGAGGTGGGCATCGTTAGCTAGTTTCTGTTTTCCTTTTCTGAGCGGAGCTGTTTTGCACTGACTATAACACTATAGTCTATAGTCACTATAACAGCTGTTTTGCACTGACTATAACACTAACATCTGCCGGAAAAAAAAGCTCCTCATTATCATTTATCTGCTTACCATTAACTGGTGTTGCAGCAGACCCTCACCAGGGTTTCCTGAACTGAACCAGTATGTGAGCGCTCTCACAAACACACCACAACTCCCAAATTCACTGTGTCCTGTGTGTCCTGTGTTAAAACTTCCCCATGGCAACTGCTGAGGAACTGAATTGTCAGAGCGAGTGAATGTTTGTGAGTGTGTGTGTGAGACGTGGCATCAGGAGACAGACGATACCTGGGCACAGGGCTATGTTGCAAAGCTTAGTCTGGGTCTCAGGTCCGTCACAGGCCCGGCCTCCGTGCTGGGGAGGGGCACACATCCTAGTCCTAGTGCGGTGACCTCGGCCACACGTAAACGAGCACAGGCTCCACGGCGACCACTCCTCCCACACACCGTGTACTGCGGGCACAGAGAAGGTGTCAGGCCTGATCGATGTCCCTCCCTGCCACATCATTAAGCACCTAATAACAAACTGCAGTTTGCCATTAATAATGCAAAATCAATCAGAAACAGTTAGCAGGTAAAGCTAATGAAAATGAAACACGGAGCACACTGACACTGTAGAGCCGAGCGCTTCAGGCTCCTCAGAGCCTTCAGTGGTTTTAATTTGTTTTAAAAGTCATGCACACAATGACAATGACAACCTTTAACAACGACTAGAGGAGTGCAACTATATCACTGTCTAACTTATTGATCAGAAATGCTAGCTTTTTAGGTGTTGATGGTACGTCTGCGTAGTCTTTCTGGCTGTTCTTCAGTGGTAATGAAAGCACGGTGGATCTCCAGGTTAATGTGGCTTTGCACCATTATGCTTACCGTGCTTTTTCACCAGTGTGGACAGCGTTGACCTGGTTTCAGCCCCACGAATAACACTGGACCTTTTATATAACGTGGAAACGCACGCTGAATATTGGACCAGCTGTGCCAACACTCATATTCAGCAGTTCATACCCTGAATTAATGTGTGCACTATACCTGTATTTGTACAAATTAAATGTGACGGAAACCACTGGAATCGTATGCATTAAATGAGTCCGAAATAATTAGAAAATATGCAATATCTCTGATTAAATATTAAACATTTTCTTGTTTAATTTAAAACCACATCAACGAGAGACCTGGTACGTACTGAACTTTCTGAATCGTATATTCACTAAGATGCAATGTCTATCATACACATTAATCTGAAAATATAGATAGCCGTTAAGGTGCTCAATGGCCCACGCGGTACAATAGCCGGGTCTCTGTTGAGTCGTTTGGGTTTGGGATCAGACCAAGGAGCCACCGTCTGTCACAGCCCTGCCTCTGACGCGCCACTTTGATGCTCTCAGCAAAGCGTCCAATGGCGACTAAAGCAGAAATGTGGAAAATTCAAGTTCAGAGCAGGCACTCACATCTCAGCGAGCGCTGATGGAACAGGATTCCACATCTTTGTGCGCGTTCCCTCTGAACGGTGGCCATGATTTGGAGGGATAACCGTGAGCAGCCATATTGTGCTGCTGGAGGCGAAGCGCGTTTGCCAAGAATGTCTTCCATTAATCTGTGGGAGGCTGGGAGTTTGCTGCCCCTCTCATATTGCTTCAGTGAGATTTTACCTTTTCAACCTGTCAGGCGTTCAAAACTATCCAGGCACTGTTGCTATTAATTCTCTTTCTGCAACAAAGCTGTTTGCTGTAACTGTGAATGAAGACAACAGGCCCATGAAATCCGTTCATTCCTCAGAATCTGTTGACGACTGTTTGACACAACATTACATTTGCAACTAGCAAGTCCACAAGAAAGAAAACAAAACAAACAAAAAAAAAACACTCAACATGGTTGCTAGAGTTTCAGTAAATCTACTAGAAAAAAATAAATATGGCTTCCAGATAAAAAGAACAAGAATTATCTGGATTATACTAAAGGGTTAATGCTAAATATATGAATTAGTCCAATATTCCCTCAAACAATATTGATAGCTGATAATTACTTTGCTTCTCACAGCCAGTAGCCATGAAGGCCTGCAGTTATTAAATGGGACAAAGATCACTGCTATCACAGATAATCTGTATATTTGTATTATTAAATTTAAATAAATAAATAAATACATATATAAATAAATAATAATATTAGTGATGATTGTAAGTAGCCTGGCAGGGACCAATTTAAGTTCCCTGTTGCTTGGTTATGGAATCTAAAGGACTTTCTTGGTGTTAGGTGCAGCCTGTGGTGTCCATCTTGTTGCTGTAACTATGAGATAAAGCTTCTGTTAGAGCGGCAGACGTGTCTTTAATTTACATGAACTCTACTGTCAGGTTTTTTTATTTATTTATTTATTTTTTTCCTTTTGGCGCACGGACAGGTTGAAGAAAGCCTATTGATCTGTCTGCTGTGCAGGATATTAGATATAGACTCCCTTTTTAATGAGGCATTGCTCCAGATTGTTTTTTTCTATCGCTTCTGTCAGTTGTATTTCTATAAATGGCATAGCAAATAAATCATGATCCCAGTGCAAAAGTTTCAGGGAATAGAAAAAACAAAACAAAACAAAAACAATAAAATCAGCCTAGAACTTTTGCGGCTAAGTCAGTGAAAAAAAGCCTCTTATCTCACCTCTCCCTTTTTAAGTGTCTGTACGAATATAAGACACATGGCAGAAAGGTCTGTTTTATTTTAAATTTATCCCACACTTTTATAGCCCAGTTCTTCAATGATGACTGTTACAGCTCTAATATATGACAGAGCGCATTGCATTCAAATTAGCCAGGAGATAAATCCTTATCTGCAGGTCTTGTGATGCATCAAAGACAATAATCTATTCCCCCGCGTCGCCGCGTTTGTCCTGGTTCTGCGTTCTTGTTCATGCAAATGAATGCATGTACCTGAAATCAGGCTGCGTCGCTTTTATGATGAGCTTTAATCTTGTCTGTCTGAGTCTGCATTAATGTCCGTGGAAGAGGCACGCAAATGCTGCTGTTTGAGCAACTTTTATTTTGTGGGGCCTCTTTGTGGCTCTCAGCCATCGACCCTGCTCAATCCCGGCCCACTCACTGCTCACACGGGCCGTCATAAAAAAGGCGCAGACGGTCATAAATCAGAGTCAGGGGATGCAGCCTGAGATGCTACAGCATCTCATTAGCATCACACTTCACAGCGCCGTTAAACACCTCGACTCCTTTTCCAGAAGAGGTTCAGCTCCCTACGCCCAACAGCAGCCTGGAAGGACTCAGACATAAGCAGGCTGCAATCAGGGGTAAAAATAATAATAATAAAAAAAGTCATCTGATGACACCTGACTGCCTGTGACTCATCCGGCCTGCCTTTGTGTACCAAATAAGCATCTCACGCATGTTTGAGGGAAGCTATTTTAAAATGAGTGGATGACCTTCAAGGAAACAAAGCTGACAACAAAGCTGGCGTCTCTGTGCAAGTGCGCCCGCCATTAAGCCCCTACGGCCGCTGATGAATTGCCTCTCACAGACAAATGATATGGAGAACACAAGAGTGATAATGGAATTAAAACAAGAAAACTTCTTTTCCAAAACATCATCATTAGAGCATTACATTCTGGATATTAATACCTGCAACCACAACACTGCAAACACGAAACGTTCTCAGATAGACACATTGGAATTAAAAAAAAAAGCAAAAAAAAAAAAAAACAAAAAAAACAAAACCAAAGAAAACACAACAACACATTGATATTCAAGAATCTGCGGCTAACACTACCTGGACAAGGGGCAGTGTTATTGCAAACCCTTGATTCTCTTAAAGGGCCGCTGCAGTGCGTTCCATATGGTGAGACACATGTTCTTGTTCGCACCTGCGACCCTTGACCGCATGTTACAGAGCATGAGCTCCACTGGGACCACTCCTCTGCACCTGATTCACCTGTGTGGGAGAAGGGTGACACTAGTTAAATGCAGCAATACGGTCCTGAAGGGGAGGCATGGGGGAGTGGGGGGGTGGGGGTGTAAGGGAGGTGGGGGGGGGGGGGGGGGGCGAGGCTGGCAGGGTTTTAGTAAAAATGTGGAGGGGGGTGTGGGCTCAGCGAGGGTCACACTGGGGTGAAGTGGAGTCTTAGAGAAACAAAAGAAGACTAATAAACACTCTGCATTACCTGTGTGTGATCTTTGGAAATGCTAACAGTTCTCTGGGGGAAATTTCTCAGGGTGCATGTTTATGCTGCATATACTGTAAAACTTCATTTAAAAGATAATTTCCCTATATGTGACAGAGATTTTGCATGTTTTTCCTCCCGACAAAACTCATCAGCTCTATCAGCTGATCAGTTATTGACTGCTAATGCGACTGAGGTCAGTAAAGATGAGCTGATGAATGTGTTAAACATGGGATAAACCTGCAGCAAGTCCATTCTTTACATTTATTTGCAAGAAACCTGTGGCGGCACACGGGAATCGAATCAGTTTGAGGGGTTTAACTGAAGTTTTACAGCAGCAGGTCGTCGTTTTGAGCGTTCAAATCATATTTGTGAGTATGAATTTAAGCATACTGTACATCCATGCAAAGATCACAGCAAAGGCACAGCTCATGGTATAAAATGAAGCATTACATTGTGCAGAGGGTAACGTCTATCTTTTTCACCCATTACTAAATGACTCGTGCATTTTACTGAAATGTAAAAAAAAAAAAAAAAAAGACATAAACCCCCCCTCCATAAACAGATAAAATCTTAATAAGAACACGGGCACATGCAAGAAAGATGACATCAGAAGAGAGTACAATGGAATTTTCATGAGTGTTAGTTTAGAAGGAAGTCTGACATATGGATGTCCCTCCAGCTGCAGCAAACTTCCTTGTTTCCTTGACCTCAGTGCAGTAAATTATGTATCGTCGGCCATGCATTATTTATATTCAATCTATTGTGTGCCAACTCCTACAAATACAAAGGAATCGGGGAAGTTAGCTGATTCTATCCTCCCGTTCAGAGCCGGTTCTGTTTGCTCTGCTGCAGTGTTGGAATTCCAGCCTGAATCAGGATGGGTTCTGGTTCGGTTGTCTCAGCCTTTCTGCACATAAAGTTGGAATTACTTGGCTTTCAGATGCTTTTATTTACACTTAAACATTATTCCAACTGTATGGGCAACAGCACAAATGTGTCAGTAAGCAGCTTTTGCTGTGGGTTAGCTGTACTTTTTGTAGAATATGACAATAAGGGCTGTTTTGGTACATTGTCTGAATATCTGTAAGAGAAAACATCACTGGGGCGGTGAAATATCAAAAAGCCATGAAATGCTAAATGAAGCTGTTGAAAAAGGTGGGCTAATTTCTAAAACTACATTGCCCAAAATAAATAACTGTTGGGGGTCAAAAAGAAAAAAACAAAAACAATGACAAATAAATCAAAGTGTCAGAATATTCACCCAATAATGAGCATCTAATTTAGTTAAACCCTCAGGTGAAGCATTAAATGTCTGCACAGCTTCGTGCATTAGCGGATTACTTTATTAGGAACAGATTCAATTGCAGCTCTGAATACATTTATGTGATGGGAAGTCATCAAATTATGCTACCGTTTTGAGCATAATGTACTTGAGAGTAGTTTCTCAGCAGCTAACAGCAGGGACGCATAGATTTGGTCCAATGAGAATCTAAACCCTGGCCTTAATTTTTCACATCGTAAAACAGACCGAAAGGTGGATCAATCTGTTAAATGAGGCAGTTCAGGGGAGATTAAACTGTGTGAGGATGGAAAAACAGTAAAAGCACAATCTGAGAGGGAAACAACTCAGCTACAGCAAGTGTGTGATGCGAGGAGGCGGCGGTGATGTTATTACATGTTGATGCTCATATGGGCGTGTCTAAATCAGAACGGTAATGAAATGAGTTTTACACTGTGATCGCAGTTAAAATGGGACATGTGAAACAAAAAATGAGCATAGAAATGAGCAAAAACCTTTGCATCTACCCAACCAGTGACAAAAGGCGATTTCTGATTTTCAAAATAAAGGCTTTCCTTTTTAACATTTTATTAAAACACGTTACAATAGATAATCTGATTTCTAACAGTTTAATGCATAATCTACTGAACTTTTAGCCTTCTGTATTTGACTGAAGGGTGTTTTATTTTAATTTTCTAAACCAAGTGACATTTAATTTATCATGCCTTGGAGGAAATGATTAAATACATCAGTGCTTTAGCTTAGAATGACTACTTAATTAATGTTCTATGACTTGAGTGTGTGAGTAATCCACTCGCCAGCTCGCTGTGTGACAATAAAACAAATAGACCCACAGAACCCAATTACCTTCCAAATTCAAAGCAAATACTGATAGAAGATGGAAAATTTATCTTCCTACTTCATGTTGCAGGAGAGAATGGAAAATAAAAGGAATAATGCAGAACATTTCCACTTAAAAAGGTGCAGCACAGGAGAGAGAGCATGCATGAAGAAATTAAGTTTAGTTCAGGAAATAAAGAAAAATGACTATTATATTACCAGTTTGTGCCATAAATTTAGCAGACTCAGCTTGCTCCTGCAGGGCCTTTGTGTCATGAACTGATCTTGGCCGCTGACTTTTTACTGTATGCTGTCCGATCATTCCATATTCTACGGAACAAAATAGAGGTTGATGTGAAAGCTCGGCTGAAACATGAGCTCATTACATACTTGTTTACTTTCTTTTTTGTATGTTTGAAGCAGGACATGGCTAGAAACAAAGACCACACACGTTATTTGTAGTTTCTCCGTTACTCTACATATGACATGTGACAGTGCAGCAGTTTCCTCTGTCGGGGTTATTAATCGACCTCAAGCACAGCGCAGACACAGAACAGACATGCAGGTGAACTCTCCAAGTTGTTCGCTCGCTGACGGGCCCTTGTAGCAGCACCCTACCTCCCCTCCCACCCTCCTGAGCACCCTGAGAAAGAAAAACAACAACAAAAAAAAGAATTTGGAAATGAAAAGGAATAAAAATGTGTAAGCCTCCGGAAAGCCACAGAGGAGAAGGGGGAGGGGAGCTGGGGGAGGGGGAGGCGGGGTCATGGATATAACATGCTATTGATCCACAGTTTCCATTGTGAAGGGAAAAAAATGTTCCTCAAAGTGTTGTGATTGTTTTGGAAATTAAAAAAAATGTATTCTGAGCTGTGTTGGTTCTTTGTAGCCCCTGAAGGGACAAAGAGGCTATGAGAGCAATGTTCCGAAGCCACACTGAGAAAAGTTAGCCTTCTCGTTGCATCAGCAGTGGGAGATGGATCTGGGTTCGCGCCCCAGTGGCTCAGGAAAGACCATGTTTGCACAAGTGCAACTGTTAGAAAGTCGCTTTACTTTTGGCAGTGTGGTCCCGATGAGGGTGATTTACGGCCGTGTTAGTACAGAGACAATGCAGCGATGGGCTGTATGTCTAAATACTCCTTCCCTCCTCCCAAAAAGATCATGGAGACCTCACTCAAGGTGGAAATCTATTATTTTTACCTGAAAGGTAGGATTTTGAAATAAATTGTATTGTAAGAGATCACACTGGTGGGCTAATTATAATTGTACTGTCTGTAAAATAAGCTAATTAAGAAAGTGTTTCCCACCTGCAGTGTTTGGATTTGAAAAAGATTTGAATGGATGGGAAATGTACACGGTAACCTGGGTTACCCACATTAGCCCATCTTGATCCAGACTGAGATCAGAAATGATCAAGTCTGACCTGCTTGGGATTAACACAATCAAAAGATGAGCTAAGAAGCTATACTAGTGGCTGGAAATCATGTAATTCTGAGACACTGGAGGCTATAAGATGTTTTTAAGTGCTATATTTTTAAACTCTATCTGGTGGATCTTGGATATAAATCCCTCTTCTGCACAGTCACACCAGCAGGTTGGTGAAACCATGCAAAAACCAATGTGTTTTGAAGAATACCCGGCAATAAAAAAAAAACGCTTGAAGCTAATGAGAAACTTTTGCACCACTTCGCTCACTGGGGCTTGATGGATTTACACAATGCATGTAAAACGATGTGGATTTTTTAACTCTTTTTTTTAATAATGGAAAAAAGGAGCAAGTCATTATAGACACTGGCGGGGGCGGGACGCCTTTCTCCATAATGGATCAGCACCTATAGGTGCCAGTATTTTCCTTTTTAAATGCTAATGACTGGCTTCAAAAATCATTGATTATAATTCCGTCATACCTTTGGAAATGATTCGCTCTCCTGAGAAACATTGATCAACTAAGCCTATTAAATAGTAATAGAAGCCCTGGAGTCAGTCTCACCTAATCTAATTGCTCGGAGCAGCTCTTGATGAAGAGTACAACAAAAGCTTTGCAACATGAAAAAGATTATGAAAATGGAGGATACTTAGACGGCCGTCACCACGGCGTGGGCATAGCGAATGTCGCGTGTCTTTTTTAAAACGAAGTGTTTCGTCATTATTGGTCGGTTGTTTTTCTAAGAAAACATAGCTAAACAAGTCTTTTTTTTCATGTCGGAACTTTCATTTCTCACACTAAGTCTCAGCTGAGCCTGAGGAACGAAACACAGCGAGGCAGTGACACATGAAAGAAAAGTACCCAGAATCCTTCACAACAAGTTCAATTAGCTGTGCCGATTGTGTTCAGGCCTGTGGCGATATGTCAGAGTACTGTACAAGAGAGCCAGGCCTGAATTTTAATCACAGGAGGGTCAGCAGGACTGATTTTCAATGAACATTATGAGGCAGACAGACAATCTGATGCAATTTAGCATGTCACAGTTTTCTCTCCCCAAGAGTGTGTTCTCTTGGTATATCTTCTGCTCTAGCAGAAATTAGATTTCTGATTAAAATAGTCTCCTAGCCTGAACCCATGGTGCGTCAATAACAAAGGCCAGATGACGCCATTGGGAGAAATCTGTCTTTCCTTGTGAAATTCACTCACTTTGTTTTGCGTGCACATTCTCTGTTCTAGATATCCATAAATCATGAGATCTGGGCGCTTGCGTTATACATACAGGAGCTGCTGCAGGTGTCGAGGTGAATAACACATTTGTCCTGATGCGATATAAAGTGAGGAAGAGCGCTTGGCATATAGAGGATTATATGCATTTGTTAGATTGACCTTGACAAACAGAAGAGCAAGAACCAAACAGTTTGCTTTCTAAATTAAACTGTTGTAGTAAAGATTTAACTCTTGATATAACAGAGGGTAACCTGTGTTAACAATTAAATCTCTTTTTTTTTTTGATTAGCATTATTAAAACAGCTGTCTGTTGTTAAATGAATCTTTGCATTTTATTTAGCAAACAAAATTCTCCATCAAGAGAAAGCTTTTTTTCACTAAAAACAAATTAGACTATATAGATTTTTATGCAAGCTGAAATGAGCTAATGGGCTGCCCACATGTGTAAGTGGCTTCCCTGTGACTTCCTATCTCCAGAAATGACTCTTTTAATCCACAGTCCTTCTTTTGAGCAACTTTAATGAATGTTAAGTATGCAGTGACTCATGGAGGAGACGTTTGCCAGACAGCATGTAAAGACAGATGCCATCCTCTGAAGATAATGTTTGGCTTTATTAGCCTCATTAGCTAGCCTCCCAGCTGTGAGTACATTTAGGCATCAGCATTCCACAACACAAGAAATGAAAATGTCATTGAATAAACGTCGGGGGTATTTAAATCTCCATGAGAGATGACAGACATTCTGCATGACAGAAATCTAAAAATAACTCCCAAAAAAAAGAAAAGCAATTAATGAATTAATTAACATTGCAAATGTTAAAGCTAATGTCCCAAATAATGTCAGATTAAAGGACTGACTTCAGTTGTCCATGCTTCCTCTCCTTGCAATGATGATCAGTGGGTAACATGGTTATGTAAATGTGCACCGCAAACACTGACAGAGTCCACAAAACCACAGGAACTAGAACCAGCAGTCATACTAAAACTGTTCTGCAGCCATTTGTAAGCCATCCTGCAGCAGCCTTTCTTATTTATGTTTTTTGAATTTATGGTCTTGCGTTGGCTCTGTGCACGTTGCAAACAGTGAAGGCGGCATTAAAATCTGCTCGGGCGCGGTGGCGCTGCTCTGCCATGTTCTACACCTCATTTGCATCTATCTGAGTTCATGGAATGATTAATTAGAGAATTTTTACACTCTTGGATTTGCTTAATTGGCTTTTCTCAAATAAATGAAACAAATAAAAAAGTACCTGGAAATGAAAAGGAAACGTTTACAAGGAACTAAATCGTAAAAGAGGATGACGATCACAGTTACCCAGAAGTTCAACTTCACAGTCATCATAGCAACATTTTTTTTACAGTTATTATTTTTATGTAGTAATGTGCAGACTGTTCTTGTGCAGATTAAAACCATACAGTAAATTAACACGATCACACAAATCAGTGGGTTTTCCTTGTGTGGGGGGGGGGGGGGGGGGATAAAAACACATGAAAAGCCAAGATTAAAACTAAAACGGTCCACGAGTTGTAATTTTCTATTTCTTCTTGGTTTTGTGCAAAACCAAAAAAAAAAAGAAAGAAATTAAAGCATCTTCAGTAATGTGCTCTCCATGTCCACTACTCTGGAGTGGTGTCAGAGCTGATAATGACAGCTATTCTGCCTGCTTGGTGGAGCAGAGCCAGAAGAGCAAAACAGTAATGAAACATGAAGAATGAGACAGGCTATTTTTCCAAGAAGACAAAAGCATTCAAAAGCAACCAGAATCAAGCCCGCAGGTCTCTGAATGTCCTGTTCAGGCAGAAGTCGTTCTGTGGCTCTCATTTGGCACCATTCTGATTTAACCATTTTAAAAAATATGTTTCCAGGTAGGCAGTTCAAGACAAAGACGGTTCCACTTTCCCGTGAATCATGAAATTCACGGCGTGCTGAGGAGTCGGTGTTTACAGTGGAGCGGTGATCGTATCCATCAGCAACAGTCCGACCAAAGACTTTTGGATTTCCGGGTTCATCTTCAATGTGCGGACACGTTCTGTAGATGACTTCATTGAAAGGCGCTGAAAACCAGTCCAATGAGTGATGTGTCTACCCTTGCGTGAAATGAGCTTTTACTGTGAAGCTTCTATCAGGCCTCAGAGTGGTCCGTGTAGTCCTGTCTGACTGTCACAGACGTGGCTCTTAATGAGCGCCTCTTCATCATCACTGCCGTTCTCCAAGTGGAGACGAGCATACTGTCCAGGTAGACCGGGAACCTCCTGACGGCCACGACAGTTTTTCACTCGTTTCTCCACGGCTGAGCCACTAAAGCTGACAAAGATTGACTAATGAAGTCATGTTTCGGCGTATTAAGGCTATTACATACTCAAGAACAGAGAAGATTGTTCTCCCTCCCGGAGTTTAAAGATGCTTTAAATTTATCATGAATGCACTGAGATCCAGCCAAGTCGTTACTGAAAGGGACTGTACAGTATCTCATTTCAGCCGCTGCACCGACTCCTCACTTTTGGTGGGACCATATGCTTGAGTCAATCACAAAAACTCAATTAGTTTTTCATTAAGAAAATGACGGGGTCGCTCAGAATGAGATACACATTACGAATTGTCCCATGAGATGCAGAATTATCCGTCATACTCCTGTTGCCATCTGCTCTTCCTGTTGACTCTCCTAATGACTGAGATTGAAGCCAGATCAGAATTCTGCTTCTCCGTGAAAAGTCGAGTCAGACTGCCCGAGAACGAAGACGGCGCCATGAGGAGGCGTACTCCGTCGTCATTAGAGAGGTTATAGTCTGTACTGCTTACCAGCTCCTGCAGCTGGCATTCATAATTTCCAGCTCAACGCTGAATCACAAGGTTAGCAAGCAGTACCTCACAAAGCAACCTAGATGGAGCTCTGATGTTATCAAAGCGCACCATCAAGAAGTCCTGTTGCTATGTGCTATGAATGCCTCATTCCTGCACTTTTTCATATACTTTAGCCCTTAACAGTTGCACTTAATGCAAATACAAACATGTAAATCGACTCTTGTCTGTGAGAACAGCACAGCTGAATACATATTACATACATATACAGTCTGTTGATAGCAGCAGTCTGTTGATAGCAGCAGCCATACTATAGAGGCTATAAACAAATGCCTGCTAATCAATCGTAAGACAATAAAGAGATTCGTCTAACCAAAAGCTGGATGTAGTGGGGGTGGTGGAAAAAACAGCAATAACAAATGAAGATAGTCATTTCCCTGCCATCGGTTCTGGGTTTTTTCAAGCCCCCCTGCGTGATAATGCGAGTGATGTGTCAGGCTCCCACTCCAGCTCCATGATGCTATCAGAAAATAAATCCACCTATGGTGCGTTTTGAAGTGAGAGCGACGCCAAGATTGCAGCTTATAACTTCCAGAATCACCGGCCCTTTCAGCAAGGCAGTGCGGCTGAGCCACCCGTGGCAGAAGGTGGGGCTGCATCAGGGACTGAAAGGACTACTGTGCACGGACAGGAACAAGGATGGAAGCAGATTACTAATGAAACCATTCCAGGAAGGCTACCTACACATTCTCAAAGAAGACTTTCTACTGCATTCAAACAGCAGATTTTCTTTTTGACCACCAGGATGTGATGCTAATTTAACATTCTAAACTGTGCATAATTACCCTTTGTGTCATCCATTAGTACAGCGTTCTCGCTAAGGAATATTGGAAAACCATGGAAAAAAGCTCTTGGCAGCAGTATAGAAACACACACATCCCCTGTAGATGACCCGGCAGTAACGCAGGCTGCCAGGCTCAACGCCATCACGCCAAGCGATGCATCTGTCAAGTGAGAAACATGACACATTTCTCAGCACCTTTGTGGCTGGAGCCAATTTTCAAAGCGCACACCTTGTCCTTTCTGAGTCATTTTGCTCGGCAGACAGAATTTAGCCATTTAATTGAGATTGTGGATTTGATTCCACGGAAATTCCTCACTAATATACGGAACGCTATGTATGAGAAAAGGGAGGAAAACGCGGGCCCTAAACACAATCACCAACATACTCCAATTAAGGTTAGATAACCATAATTTGTAGTAAGCTAAATCATTTCCAACAGGCCCTAATGAGACCTCCATAATTCATGCTGTCAGCTCTTCCAGAGCACCAATCACGTCGGATCTTTTTGCCGTGGTAAAGCCCACTGCTCCAGACTGCCACCCTGCATCTATCAGCACAGGGAACATTGTGTCATATGCAAGTTAGTCATGAGGAAGATGCCTGCAACATGCCCTGTCTTTGCTCATTTGCTGAGCCCATGTTGAAGCTCACACACTCCAAAATAATTACAAGGACACAGTGGCGGCACTGAAGCGTCTTCAAATAAGAGGATTCACGCGGCGCAGCAGGGTTTTTATGTAATGAATGTTGATGCCACGTCTGTGAGGATGAGGATGCTCACAGTGTCACAAACATGGAAGAATGCACCGGCCTGTACCGGCTGTGTATTCAAAATAAAAACACAGAGATTTAAGGTTTGAGGTTGCACAGAATGCAGGTTTTTAGTGTGTATTTACTAAAAACTTAATCAACACACAGGCTATGTTTTCATTTGAAAAGATGTCCAAAACCTCAGTTATTCTCTTGCAGGCACTTGGCTCACCTGTGGTGTTTTTAAATCCATTTGAGACTGTGAAAACTGTTAAGGGAAGAGGAGAATTGGAAGAGTCAGCAGGGATTTAGGAGCACTTAGTTCAATAGACAGGGGACTGGCCAGTGGAAATGCGGAATAGTGAAACAAACTCAGAGCAGTGCGTAGCCCTGTTACAGGCTCAAAACAATCAAAAATGACTTCAGAAAATGGGGAAAAGAACCTCATCGTCCTCAAAAAACAGCCATCATCTGGCTAATGCGGCACAGGACATTCCTCCAGTGGAGCACTTCTAAGACATATTCTCTAATATTGGTATGTTTTTCAGTCCTTCTTCCACAAAAAAGCTCGGTCTTGTTAAAGTTTTTTTTTGTAGCTTTGCTGAAAGGCCTTTTGAAATCATGCTGAATGTTGTTAGGGCATCATTGTAATTACTGCAAGGCAAGGTAATAATGGGCAAAAAGAAAAGGGTATATTTAATAAAAACATACATAATTTGTGATCTTTTTGTCTTTGTTCCCCTAAAAAGGTTTCCTGTTATTGTACACTTAAAGTTCTGAGGAGCCCTTATAAAAGAAATGCTGAAAGAAAATGAGTAAAGAAGAAAACATGTCCATTTGTACATAATTTTTGGTTCCTTTTTGTCAAGTAGTTGTGGCTTGGTTGTTATTTTTCTTTAGTAACAGACATGTAAGTTAGGAATGTGGTTAGTATCAAGCTGTTCCCAGTGTTGTTGTGGTTGCTGAAGGTAATCTTCTAGAACTGATGGGGGTGGTATAAATACTGGGCACGGCAGACCTATATTTAAGAATCATCATATTCATTTCAGTATAAATATTTGTGGCACAGCTGTCATTGAGAAGAAGGAATCTGGCTGAAATGGCGAGGATGCAAGATTAGTTATGATTTAAAACTCTGGAGGTGCTGACTATGGAGAGTTTGTGCAGTACGGAACATTCTGTACATGCTAGATGATCATCTGCTGTCTTTGTAGTCAGTTGACATGTTGACGTGTGCCAAAAGCTTCTGTCATCAGTGATGCTGTTTGACAACAATAAATAGCTCTTAACTGTAAATATATTTAAAGAAGTACCCATATCAATATTAGACTGAACGAAAACATGCCGTCTGCCTCCCAGCTGCCAGTAAACTGTTTGCAATCACAGAATCATGTTTATCAGTGATGGCTGAACCTACTGGCCATGCTTGAAAATCATTCCCGGCTTTGCTTTGCCAATCACACCCTCAATTTAGAGGCACGTCTGCAATTTAGCGAGGCAAAAATGTTCCAAAAGCTGACATGTCTTAGAAAAATAAAGTGGAGATTTACACTTTCCCTCTTTAAAGACACGGAGAGAGTTCTAACAGGGCCTGTATTAGTCCCCCAGATTGGTATAAAATGACTTATCAGTGACGGGTTCTTGTTACATGCCACAGCAAAGGTAGCCAAGGGTGACATTAGTATTGGAAATTAATTGTTTTTTAATGCGTACGTCTCCGTCGTCCACCCACACATAGCCATGGACCATTACTGTGGTCAATTAGCCATTCAACATTTAACCGCTGGCGAATGTATAGAATTGATTAGCACATCAGAAGCTTTCCCCGCAGCCCACCATGTCCAGAATATTAAAGTCAAAAAAAGAGAGGGAGGGGCAGTTGGGGGGGTTGGGGGAGAAAGAGAGAGGCACTACAAATTAAACCAGCCTTTACCTAAACATGACTGCCTAATTGTTTCCCAGCCAGAGGCCACCACTGAACATGCAAAAGCAATGTTCCTTCTTACCACCCCCCAAACTTGTGTCATAATTCAGCATGATTGATGGGGAATGAACCCTTAAAAACTGAAAATGGCTCAAAAGCTTCAGTTTTTCCTCCTGGATATGAGGAGGAGCGAACCACTTCGATACAAAGGAGGCTTTTTGGCCCTGATGACGTTAATGGTGATTGAGGAGCATGATCTGCACACGCGATGGCTGTAGAATGCTGAAAGGAGGAGCTGGAGGTGTTGTCCGCTGCAGAGGAACGTGGGGTTAGGGACACATGACACCAGAGCTACAGCAGCATTGGTTAAGAGCCTGTCTGACCTCTTCTCTGATTACAATCTGGTCCTTTGCCACTCTGCAAACCTCCCTGAAAAACAAAGATGACTCTCTCCCCCTACTTCACTGTTCTTCATTCACTTCCTGTCAGCTAATGGGAAGGATTTTAAATATAATCTGCAGTGGTTTCAGCCAGGAGTCCATGTAAGGTCTCTGAATACACTCGTTAAATGAGGATGACAAAGTGACTTGGAGCGTTTAAATTTATCAAAGAGCCTAAAATAATGTCATATTTTATGAGGAAGTTGTGATGTATAAATGCAGCTGTGCGTGCATGCGTGAAATAATCAATACGTGTTTATCATTCATAGCTGTCGGGCTATAGCATCCAGTACTTCCTCTTCCAACACTTAGAGGCTGACAGCAGCCACTTATTCACTCCGTTTCTGACACAACAAACAAAATATGATCTGTAGTGAGCATGAATGGCCCTGCCATTATCTTTCTCTTGGTTTATCTTTTACTTTTATGAAAGATGCTTAAATTGAACTGCCAATATGAAAGAAAAAGTGGCCCATATTTTTATTACAACTTTAATACATTAAATACACCTTCTTTTTTTTTTTTAGCAAACTAGGCAATGAACAAAAATAAATAACTAAAAATGAAATACTCAGCGGGGCGGCACTGTCCCCTCACAGAAAGAAAGTTTGGGGTTCAAATCTTGGCTCTGGCCTTTCTGTGCGGAGTTTGCATGTTCTCCCTGTGCATGCATGGGTTTTCTCCAGGCACTCCGGTTTCCTCCCACAGTCCAAAAACATGCTTGTTAGGTGAATTGAGCAATCTAATTTGACCATGTGAGTGTGAGTGCTTGTCTGTCTCTGTGTTAGCCCTGCGATAGGCTGGGTACACCTATCCAGGGTGTACCCCGCCTCTCGCCCCTTGACAGCTGGGATAGGCTCCAGCAGACCCCTGCAATTAAATCTAGCAAACAATTAAATCTCCATGGACATAAGATGTTGTCAAAACAGCCAGTAATGACTACTTTTACTAAGGAAAAACAGGCATAACATTATATATTTAAAAATAATCAACAATGTTACATAATTTAAAATCTTTTTATAGATGGATATAAAAAAAATTAATAATGAAATGTTTTGATAACACTTCTTTTTTGATCAATTACATGAATCCGGAAATCTGTCTCTGCATCAGTCATCAGCGAAGGCTTCCCAGAAAAAAATTTGAATTAGAAAAATTAGAAAAAGTTATTCATTGTTTACAGTCAAAGATCAATCGCTCCATCACAGAAAACATCACTCAGAATGTTCTCAGCATGTATCATTCCCGGCTTTGCATGCCTTCATTTTAAAGACATAAATGCTGTGAATGATTGACTATTCAACTGATCAATATGTTCATATCTCATGTTTGTTTGTTTGTAAGAGCAGCAGTCAGCCAAAGTCTCTTTTCTTTTGTCTACTCATGGAGCTAAATTGATAAAGGTCTGATGGAAATGAAAGAGGAGTCCTAGATGCTTCCGTATGACAGATGTTGTGATGTTTTATTAAAGGTTTTATTTTGCTAAAACGTTGGAAATTGGTTATATAAAAAGAAACTGACTGGGTGTTGAAATATGACCATTAAATGTGCTGACCAGGCAGAACACTGAGAACTACGCTTGTAAATAAAGACAGAGGACAATTTTACTGACTTATCAGCTGCTCAGCATTTGCTCCCACGCAGCTCCTGTTTTATCTATATTCTGAACAAGTCATGAGGCCCAGCTTCCTCAGCAGCCACCCACCCACCACAAGGCACATGGGCTCCATCACACAAGATGAACCCTTGTTTGCTTTTAACTGCCTATCTATCTATCTATCTATCTATCTATCTATCTTGATATAGATATATCTATATAGACCAGGTGTCACAGAGATTGTTTCACCTAGTTCTTTATTTGAACTATCTATCTATAAATCAATTCTATTTTGGTTTGGAGAGTGAGGGGCAAATTGACCAATGACGGTTTAATTTTAAGTGGGTGGGACAAAAACGTTCTGCTTCCGGAGTCGAGTGTATTCGTCTTTGCTTCCGGCAAACGCTTTAAAACTTTAAAAAAATAATTCGCAATAACTCAGACCGTAGTACAAACATTAAAAATACATCCTTTTGTAGATATAAGCCTCTATTACCTAGTAAACGTAACGTTAAATTAATCAGTGCTCCGTAAAACAATCTGATTAACTTCGCTTCCATTAACTCCCATGTTACATTCAGCACGTTAAGCTCATAAAACTGGAAAAAGCATCGCTTTTTAAAAATGATGACACTGCCATCGTCCACTTAACAAAGAAAGACTTCATTTTACTGTTGTGAGGTAAGCATTTAATAACCCACCTTTATTATTATTATTTCATAATGTCGATGATGACGTTTTTTATTGAGTAGAATGTTAATTGGTCGATTGCTTACATCCTTTTTATCGTTAAAGGATTGCAGTTGTTACCCTTTCAGTTTATCATAGCTTTGCTTTTTCTATGATGTTGTCTTTTCTCTGCAATAATGCCTGAGATGAAGGGCCCGCTGTGGAGTTCACGGTTTGCCGCTGATATACCTCCCTTGAACAGGCACTGATCTTTTAAGGACCACCATCTTATACGTATGTCCTGTAGGTGCACATGTTTCATGTTGGATATACTGTACAAGTAAAATCTATCCCTTTTTTGAATTTTTATAATTGCCTCATAATATATTATTCAATACGCACTTGTTCCTGAAGCAGAGGGAAATCACATCCAAATATGTTTAATTTATGATGGGATTATACATTATGTATGTATTACGTATTATTGCAGTCTGACACCAATTATGTAAAAATTTAAGGCAAGTATTTCTAAGAATTACCCTAAACCTGAAGCCATGAAAAACTGTGTGTATGTGTATATTTCAGCCGCGTATACAACACAAACTAAATCTAATGAACCTTCTCTGTGGCTATACAATGGTCCATATCGCGGTTCACCTTCCGCGGTCTCGCTGTTTCGCGGATTTATTTATTTTTATTTATTTATTATAAAATACTGCATATCTAAATTCTGTTGAGTCAGTAAACATCAAAGCTTGATTGGCCAAGGGACTCTAGTTTGAAAATACACTGAATGACTTTGCGCTGCAGCCGCGGCTTTCGCTGTTTCTGCCGTCCGGCTGCATCGGGAGCTGTGAGACCAGACAGGACGCTGAAAACGAAATCACGTGCGACCGCGCGATATTACCACTTTGTAGTTGACGAAAACATGAAAAACACTTTAAACACTGCAAGCATTAATTTGAGTAAATTCAGTGATTAACCTTTCACTCCTCTTGCTTCTGAAATCGCTTTCCATGCCATGTGTGTTTTTTTTTTATATTATGTTTCTCAAAAGGATGTGCCACATCATAAAAAATGGTATCGTACTTCGATGACGAGTCTTTCTTCGCCCTTGTATAAAATGATTGCGAGATGACCCCTCACAAGACTTAGGACCTGTTGAAAATGATCGCTCTAAATACGGAACCTTTTATTTCCCGGATGTTTTCTTTTCTTTTCGCACCCAACTTTCTGTCCCACACGCTGAGTGTTGTGCCAGATTGTTGCGACGTTCGTTTATCGCGGGGGGTTTCAGAGCATAACCCCTGCGATAAACGAGGGACCACTGTATATTTATCAGTTTATACAAAATGCATCACATTCATCTTAAGTTAGAGCAATCAGCAGTTCCAGTGACTCTGGGAAGCCGACAGAGACGGGATTCATTATATGACATTCTCAATTATTCATCACAAACGAGCCCCGTCCTGTTTCTGCTTGTTTCGGTGCCTCGGTCAAACGCAGCCTGACAGCTCGCATTGACTGACCTCCACCGCGATCAAATAATGACGACTGCAGTCCTCTCACCTCCTGAAAAATCCCACCCACTTCCTGCCATGTTTGCCCACGTCTGGAGCGGTTGAAGCATCAACTGGAGGTGAGGGTTGGGTTGTTTTTTATAAGAGCACAGATCGGTGATCTTTCTGTCTAAAGGTTGTGCCGATATTTGTGGCACGGTCCTCATGTTCCCCCATGAGGGGATGACTAACCATAGTCAATTAAGGTCATACTTAACTTAATCAGAGAATATATTATGCTCAATGTAAGTGTAAACACATATACAATATATGTATAACTATATTTTCAATATGTTTAATGTCTACAAGTTTTGTCAGAATAATATAAGAATCTTGTACTGTATTTTAATCAGATGTACTGACTATAAATCTCCATTTTCCACAGTGCCAAAAACAATCAATAATCTTTTTTTTTTTTTTTTTTTTTTTTGGTGCCACCAGCAAGTGAACTTTTTTCATTTATCTCCTGTAGTATCCCAACTGGATGTACTCTGAAGTCTTCGGACCATCCATCATAATTACCTTGATTATCCGGCAGACTTTTTATTTCATTCCCTGATCCGAGAAAAAATGTCTAATCTGCCGGTAAATTGAGTCGCCTTCCAACGTCTGCTCAGACATTTGCATCGGCCTTGGTTGTACAGTGGTGAAAATTAGCCGTTATTGTTAGGGCAATAATATAATCAAATAAACAGTCAGAGTAAATATTGCACCTGCTAAAAGTCAGCATGTTAATATTTACGATGAAGACGCGTTAGTTTGCAGACATTTACTTAAGTGCCATTGCCACAGCCTTTCAGAGCCACCATCAATTTGTTGAATTTGGCTTGTATTGTGCAAATCATGAGTACACAAGCTGCTGGAAATGAAAAGAGGAACAAGACTGTGATTATCTGTTTCCTGAAATTCAGACCCCTGTGCGCTTAAATGGTGCATTTTTCACCCTTAGCCTCCCGTTTCAAACCTCGACCAAGTCGATCCTTCTATGTATTCAGCAGGCTGCCTGAGCCTGCGGGCGGGGGCGACAGGCAACACAAATTGCAGCTTCTGGAGTTGGAACAAGAAGACTTTTGTTAGCGAGCTCAGTGGGGTTCAGCAGCCTGATGTCCGCCCTAGCTTCTGTTCCAGAAAATGAAAATTTAATTTCAAGTGAAATCTAAGGAAAGTGTGCACATGCTTAAAGAGATGCTGCCTCTTCACTGCAATAACTTCCATGCTGCAGGTCAAGTGTGTGTGTGTGTTCATTTTTGTGTTTCACCACTGGTGTGCTAACCCACATGTAATTTTTAAGCAACCTTCTAATTGAATCTATAAAACCAAGCAAACCAGGTAGAGGAATGAATTACATGGCTAGCTTCTTGTTACCAAGCAACTATCAAGCAATATGCATACCAGTTTGTAAATGCGGGGTGAGGGTAATGGGACTCCCTCTCTTTCCAAACATTCTTTTTTAGAAAGCCCACTTTAAAGAACAAAGCAGGGGAAATGTGGACAATGGATCAAGTCTGAGTGGTGTGTTTGAAATTCCTTTAATGAGTCCTTGGCTCGTTTTGTGACATTATTGAGAGTCCCAAGTCGATGTTACTCGAATCCAAAGCAGTTGGCTGATGCTGGAGCGATATATTCACTGCAGAGATTTGAAACCAGTGAGAAAGACAGAAAATGAAGGGCTATCACGGGCAAAATTGGGTAATGTTAGCTTTTTTTTCTTTTTTGGCTTTAGTAATAACAAAGCTACAATAAGAGGATAAGGCATACAGAACAGTACGAGGATTAAATTTTTTTTGACTGGGCTTCATAATGGCTTTTATTCTGAAGTCTGAAGGGATAAAAAAAAAAAACAAGAAAGCACCAATACCTGAAAAAATGGACCCATCAGCAACAAACGTTGATTATTGACGTTTTACCATCGACTGCAGGGGCTGAAATCCCTTACTCCTGCAGAGTCATGAGAACACCTTTTTAGAGTGCGCTGGTGTTCCAGCAACAGGCAGGAAGCGTCTGACAGCACCACCCACCTCTTTACGGGCCCTGACAGCCGCTCTGGGTGACAGCCGAGACACTGGCTGCATTTGAACGACGTAGGCGTTCACTCTGACGGCTGAGAGGCGTGTGGACAGATACAGGCCGTCTGCCGAGCCCACCAAACGCCCCTTGGCTTGCGTAGGGTTCAAATGTGACATTATTTAAAATTACCTTGAGGTCGTACATTTCTCCTGATATTCCGTCTGTTTTTTTCCTTTGTATTACAATGTTACTAAGCACTTTTTTTTAAGGAGCTCCTTATATCCACTTTGATTGAACGCCTGTCTTTCACTTTGCACACATCTTTTGGACAGATTTTTTTTGTATCATCCATCTTGTTTTAAAGAATCCTACACACTGCTGCTGTAATACACTTAAGCTTTATGTGCTTGCGTTTCTACACCGACGCCCTGCTTTACTGCCGTCTACTTTAAAGAGACGAGCTGTCTTTGCTGAAACGCTCGCCACGCCATTAATCTAAGTTAATGCTTTGGCAAATATGTCATAATATTTAGTGTAAAATGATAAACGCTTGCTTCGCCCCATTTGTGAGAGCGGCCCCCTTTAGCAGGAGGGCAGAATTTCAAAATGGCTGAGCTGGCTCGGCTCTTCACAACGACAAGGGTCACTTTTAGCTGAGGCAGACATACAGGTAGATATGGACACCTTTTGATTTAAGTGTTTCACGGATGAATATTCCCTCTCCCATCACTTAACTTTCGACAGCGGCATATTGGCAAAATGGAGAGGCGCCGCGTTTCTATTCCATCTTTCAAAAGACATCTCGGCTGCACAGTACTGGCCTGGCTGGTTCATTACAGGTGTTTTCTCACTTGTCTTCCAACCCAAATGGCATGAGGCGTCGTACAGCCTCGGATGTCAACCTCTAACTAGGCGATGGGGCACGTTCACTTCGTTCTGTGGCCTTCCTGGTAATGAGGTGGAAGCGAGTGTCAACCCATGGCCAGCTGGGAGGCACAGTCCACTGGTGAGTCAGACCAAGTGTAATAGGCAAAGCCAAGATATGAAAGGAGACGTCTGCAGTCAGACTGATGTTGAGAGAGCTAGAGGACAAGCTAATAATAGGACATGTTTATGAAAATATAAAAATATATAACATGCCAGGGGGCGTTCTGGTTACCAGGCAAGCAGCGGGACATGGTGTGTGTACTCCATTTTCCCTCCTGTGGCATCTTCTTCCCCTCTCCTATAGCTTATGTGATGTTTGTAAAGTAAAACGTGAGATACTGTCAATAGCAAATCTACAAACCCTTATACAAGGCCTTGGTAAGCGTGGTCTCAATTATGTGCCCTACACAGTGTTGCCATTGTAAAATTGAAGAAAAAAAAAAAAGAGTACAGTTATTTAGATCAAAACATTTGTGATAGAAAAATATAATAAAAAAGCAAGCAGGAATAGGTGAGAAAGGAGACAGAGGATAGAGCAGTACCATCATATTCTGGGCCTTTTATGAGCACAACAAATCTGTAACGATGAACAATCCAAAGTTGGTCGTGCCATTTTTTTTTTTTTTTAATTTTATTTTTTTCTAGTCTCTCAGTTGTTGTTCCAACTGTAAATGCCAGACTTCTCTCACTTGCGTCGATTACAGTTGTTTCCAGCAATTTGTGAGGGAATGAGCCCAGGGATCAACGGAACTGGTGCAGCGGAGAAAGCGACACTGACGGGGACGCGTTAAACTCAGATCAGGATACGGCAAAGTAGGGATGCCCATGAGCCAAGTGCATTAATGAGACTTTCATGAAAACCTGCCACAGGTCTCTGTTGTGACCTTTTATTGTCTTCGGCTGCATGGAACACATGCTGCTACCAGGGATTAAATGGAAACGTGCTTTAAAAAAAAAAAATAAAAAGATAAATTGATGTTTGGAACTCTCATTGTTCTTATCATTGGCCATTAATATCTGACACTAAATGAACTTTATATATGACGTGAAAGTTGGGAAAATGTCACTGATGGTGGCTACATAAATAAGATGGACACATTTCCAGCCTCAGAGCCACATACATTGTAACCCAGGAGTCGTGTTCGCACTGGAAACCCGATGGCGAGAGTATGTCAATGGAGAGCTTAATCATAGCCGGCAAGGCTGCTGGTGTCGGAACAAAGGACGTATGTGACTGGATTGGTTGCCAGCACAGTGTCAGAAAATTCATATTGGTAAGAAAAAAAAAAAAAAACAAAAGTCAAAAGACATTAATGATATTTGACTTCCCTCGACTTGATTCTGATTGTTTCTCCATTAGATCCACGCTGGATGTGATGAGCAGTCCCACACTCCGGTCATTTGAAACTCAGGAGGGAATGGCGCTAACATAGCAAGGTAGTGACAGATTTGTGTGGGTGTTTTTTCTGTCGTAGCCAATGCAAACATTATCTGATGGGCGATGGGCAAACTTTATTTTTTCATGCCAGTCTAAGCTGTTGAATAATTAAATGGATACACACACACACACACACACCTCACTTTTGTTAAAGAGGGGAGATCTTCCGACAGTCCCTGTGTGACAGGCTTTGCCCTCTAGGACGTGAGGGGCCTTTTAAACAAAGCCTTGACTTTTTTAAGTTAAAAGACAATGTCTAGACCAGATTCTGGTTTTCACACAAAGTTTTCTGATGCTATTCTGTCTTAAAAAAGCAGCAAAAGAAAACTCATTGCTTTAGATTTGTCCGTCTGGCGTGAGCTGATGGCTACAGTCCATCTGGGAATTCACTCAGCCTTTTACTCAGCCTTATACACCTAACTTCCTGCAAAAGAAATGGACATAACCTAACATCATTTCCTTTTTTTGCCGCTTTCAATGTCCAAAAATGCCTTGAAGCCAATAAATCAATAGAGGAAAGTAGGAAGAAAATTGATAGAGGACGTTTGTAGGACGGCCACAAATAAAGCACTGGCAAAACATACAAATATGCTCTACCCTGAAGGACAAAAAGATGTCCTGTGATGTATTCTTGGAACAAATGCGGCTCTGAGGTTGGAAGTACACGCACACTTTTGTTCGATCACATGAAAGCCCTCTTCGCAGGGACATTGACCAAGAAAGAAAACATTCTCACATGATGGTGAGACAGAGGCACCTAACCAGGCCGACCGTGACGCAGAGAAAGTTCAGGAGCCTCCTACCAATTAAAGGAAAATGAACACTAAGGTTTTGAAGAGTCAATAGGAATTTAAACAGCTAATTTCAAATTAATTGCATTACTAGCTAAACTAGACCCAGTTTTTTAACTACTGCATTTGTTTAAGCTCAATGTACAGATATTCTCTGGTGCAGTGGATGCATTTGTGGCAATAAATGTCCACAACTGATCGTGTTTGGTTGTATAGTAGTGATATTCTGCCCCAGTTTCTGCATCGTGCATTGGAAATCTGAAATTGAACCGGGGTCTATTTTATCTTAATATCATCAATTAGGGATAAAAATGTGAGTCTGTGTCATCTCAAAGGAAAAACAGCTGGGAGGAAATTGCAGCCACTTGAAAATTGGCTTAAAAATCTCGAGTATCGATTTGTGCCATTTTATATTTAGAACCAAATGTGTGAAACCTGATGCCACAATAATGAAGCAACCCTGCCTAACTGATTCAAATGCTGTTGAATTTGAAATCAGATTCCCTCGTCGTGACCCAAAAGTGGTGAAAAGAGCTTTCTCACAGTGCAAACACAAATCTTTAAGGCAATTTGTACTTCTGCAGGTTTCGCAGAAACCCCGGTGTCGTGACCATCCATCACGCTCAAACCAGATTGAGAAAATAGGTTTTTAAAGACTTTTTAACCTTTTATTGATTCAAATCTGTTTCTTTTTGAACAGGCAGAGTGGCTGTGGGGATGCATCATTGTTAGGCTGAAACTCATTAACATCTTTTGCCCATGCTCAACTGCTGTGCCAGCAACATATGTCACACCTAATCTGGCTCCAAGTGAGACAATTCCAATCAGCAAACTGTAAACTGTGCAAATTATACGAACTGGGTGGCAGACTGGGGGGGAGAGGGGCAATGGAGGGTGGGCAAGACACTGGCAAATGGAGGGTGAAACTCCCCTTATGGAACAAACTGCGAGGGCTCGAGGACGGAACCTTAGCATAACAGGGACACGCAGGCACGGGCAGCTTACGGCGAGCTGTTGCAATAAGCACCGGCGCTAGACAAGCATCCGTCCACTGACCCCGACTTCTCAGGCTCATTGACTAATAATGCCTGTGTCTGTTGAGCGAGTGAAAAGGCAGCTGCTTGCCTTCCTCTCTCAGGTCAAAGATACAATGGTGTACGGTAATAAAGTTAAGGTAAAGTAACAGCTGAAGCGTCCATTAGAGATGAGGAATATTCAGGGCCTTGACGCACAAAGAGAGAGAGGAAAAAGAAAGTAAATATCAGCGCTGCATCTCTTGACACCCACAGCAATTTTTTCAAAAACCACTTTGATTTATCCCACGCGTTGGTATGTGTACGTTTGCGCTGCCAAATGGCCAGATATTCTCTCACTCTCACTGTGCATCCTCTTTTTCACCACCACCCCCCCAACCCCCGATTGTCACCGCACATTAGAGGAGAAAAATAAAAACTGTAATTATTGCACTTCGGTAACTGTTGAGACAACATCAAGACACTTTGGACACCACTGAGCTAATGGTTTGGCAAGATGGTGAGAGGAGAGGAGCGGAGCTTTTGAAACAGTGGAGCTGCACCTGCTAAATGAGCACCGTGGTGGGGGGGTGGTGATGCCGTGGAGATCGCACGGCAACAACATGTTCTCAGATTTAATCCTCGGGAGAACTTTTAAGACCCTTTAAAGGTTAAAATTGCTCTTAATGCATTGGCATAAAGCATTTGTACTGCTTTGTAATTTCACATTTAAATGGGCGTGCACCATTACTGATGCGTCGAAATTTTGCCTTCAAATGTGTCGGGTCATTTATTCGGTTTAAACCGCCTAATTATCAGTAAAATGACAAAAGATCTGAATCCGTGCAGTGCAAAAACAAAGACGTAATCAAGAAACTACTGTAATTACCCTCATTATTCCTCCTTTACTGGAACATTCATTGTTCTTCTCAAATTTGGCAGCATCAAATATAAATGCCTAAACAGATATAAACCATGACTCAGCGGAAATTTGCTCACAGAACAGCTGTCACGTCTTCCTGACAGCTATTTCGAAGACTGCGTGACACATGAAGTGGGAAAAAAAACAAAAGCAGACATCTTTCTTAAGCTTAACAGAGAGAAGATCTGCAGATGGATCATATGAGGCACATGGACCAAAAGCGGCTGATGGCCTGCAGACACTGTCATGATACAAGATCTACAAGGACAAGGAAGCCCTCACAATTCAGAAGAAAAACGGGGAAGTTAGGAATTTCAGCTCAAAGGGGTTCACAGAATGACGCATTGACATTCAAAAGAAATACTGACATTGGGGAAAAAAAAAAAGGCAACAACCGATTCTGAGACAGCGACAGCTCCATGGTCCAAATCTGGTTGTTTGCACTTATTTGCGCAAAGACACAGCTTTTAAAGTTTCATCTCAATCAAAAATCATGTCAGCTGAGAACTCTGACATTCACCTCGCCTTAAATCATAACAGGATGTTGTCAAATTATTATGTTTCAATACTACAGACAGATTTTGTCTGAGGGAAAGTCGTAGCTTTTTTTATTTTCTGTTTTCTGTGTAAGAAATTCAAGTTTGATTCTTTAAATAGCTTCAGATTGATCATTTGCATATTGCTATATCTAAGTAAATAGATATAGACAGTTTTAGAATGGGTCATAATGATCATCATAAGTGTGCAAGAAAGGAGTATTAAAAGTGACAGAAAGCAGCTCAGAGGTGCGGTAAGAATCACAGGGCAATTACGCTCCACATTATCACTTCAGTGCCATTTGCTCCACATTCATTAGCCTGATATAATGCATTGACGCACAAACACATGCATGCAGCCGCCGTGCACATGACCTCCTTTCATAGATGCATGCATCAAAAGGGCGAAAACAAAGGCTTGAACAAGCACTTCTCTCGGCAGAACGCTCCATTCATGTTTCCTTCAGAAACAAAGGTGCGTTTGAATGCAAACGTGTCAATGCAAATCAAAGACGAGGGAAGAGATTACAGATGTGCGCGCGCAATTTGCAGGGAAGCCATACTGGGTCTGAGGCTTCCTCATATGCTCCAAAACCACCAGAACCAGCACCAGCCACAACAGATCCCATATCATTCCGGCTAGTTTTAGAGGCTCAGAGGTACGGTCGGCCACGTGCACGCTGCACCAGTAACCTCTCACGGTGATGTCACGATGCTCTTGACGCACCCCGGGGACACATCTCATCTGTGCTGCTGCAGACTTCCTGAGAGGCAATTAACTAATCTCAGGTGACACTTGTTTTCCCTCATTTGCATAGTTGCATTTATTTAGTTTGTATTCTTTATGCTACTCTTGCTTTGGCGGCAGGACCTGTGAGCCAATCTGGCAACAACAAAGACCCTCCCCCTGCCCAACCAGACCTCCAGGTCTGGAGCAGGTCTGAGAGTTGTGGCCATTCTCCAGTGGCACGTTATCGATTCGGCAATCTTCCGTCTTCTCCCAAGAGCGCCTCTTCCCTCTGTCGCCTTTTGTTATGATTCCCACCCCCTGAAGCTCTCTGCTTTTGTACAGTCCAACAAAGACTGTCCATCTGATGGTTCTTCTCTATTCTTTGAAATCTGGTAGCGCGAGATTAACTTGTTTCTCTCCAGGTAAAGACGGGGTTAGGGTTAAAACTTACATTGCTGCTTGTTTGATACTACAAAATAAAAGCCTTGATGGGTATTAAAGTTGCAGAACAATATCCAGACCTGCTATCTTCTGTTTATCTAAACTGATTCTTGTGCTGTCCTCGTGTGTGATTTTGTCCCCGCGCGTCCCTATGTCCTTGACTGTTAATGGTCCACACCTGTGTCCTCCCTGAGTCACTCCCTCCTCCCTGATTGCTTTCACTTGCTCTTCCTCACCTGTGCCGTGTCCCTCCTCCCTGGTGTATCTAAGCTGTGCTGTCACTCCGCTGTTTTGTCATATCTGATGTCCGATCAAATCTCCCATGTTGCCTTCTTTTTCCCTGAAAGTGTCCATGTTTCAGCCCTGCTACTTTTTCCCCCTTATCCCCCTGTTGTGCGTCCCCACTGTTTGGGTTTTCATTCCCAGTTCAATTACTCATGGTGTCCTCAGTGGATTTATGTTTGTCCTTCGTAAACTCTCACATTCTATGTGCACCGTTCTTGTGCTGCACTCAGTGGTCAAATAAATCACGTTTAAAATCCCGTCTGCCTCGTCAGTCAGTGTTTGGGTTTCTGTTCTGCCTCCCATGTGGAACTCTGACCTTGACCGATAAAATTTTTTTTTGACTTTTCATGTCTTATTAGGCTGGTGACCTGACTAGGATGTGTTCCTCCCCCTGACCTGGGGTAACTTCTGGGGTAGGAAAAGATGAAGAGAAGATGGATGGGTGGATGGTGGGCAGATGGACAGACAGACAGCTTTAAACTCAGCTCTGGGTGAGGCTCAAGATTTATATCCACAGAACAAACTCTTATAGGCAGGGTGTTGTATGTAACTAAAAGTAACAGCAGCATGTGGAGGAAAAAGAAACAGATTTGACAAAGATGCTGAAATTAAGAGATTAATGAGTTTCTATCAGCTCTAGTCGCATTTGTAAAGTTATACAAGGTGAAACATGAGGGACCGGAGAAGGAATACTGAGACGAGGTCTCCATGGTCATGGTGCAACTAGACTTTTTCTTTTTTTTCATTGTACATATTATAAGAAAATGTATGGATAAATAGGAGCATAGAGGGTTTTAGCATTATCTTTTAATATTTCATCTCAATCAAAAACAATGTCAGCTGTGTTTACCGTTTAATGCTGCTGCCCACATACGTATAAAAACTGTCAAGATGTTCTTATTGCAGACCCATATGTGGCTGGAGACAAGTGTTTTTGTTGCCATTACGTAAAATCAAGGCTGTTTTACAATGAGCTGCAGCTTGGTTTTAATCCAGCGGAAGTACTGTATCTTTTTATCACTCACCTTTACTGGTTTGACAGTAAGACCAGGAAAGTAAACTGGCCGGCTGGCCAACATTTGTAGACCTACAGAGCAGGTCAATATATGAAGTCTGTCATTAAATGAATGAACCCACAGACTTTGCTATGTTCACTGACTCTTTTTTTCCCGCTTCCACCAGGTTTACAGGTTTTATTCTGCGCAGTAATTGAATGTAGGACAATGAAATTTGATACAGATAGTAAAAAGCCCAAGAGGATAAAATGTAATCACTTTTTATGATCCTTTAACTTTTCATCTTTCACTATCAGATGAGAGCGTTGGTTCCCCCCATATTTGCCGACTCATCAAATACCTAAAACGCTCCCCGACAAACGGTGATATGGGCTCCTTTACAGACATTAGTGAGGTCTGAGCGCTGCTGTTCAACACTGCAGATATCTGAGCTGGAAACTTGGGTAATTCCATTTTTCAGGGTGGGATGAAAGTCTTTCCAGGTAAGACTTTTTTCAGCTCCTTTGAGCTTATGCAGAGCACCAATAGTTATTTAGACACTTCTAAAATACTGAAATCATGCAGAATTTAGGAGTAATTAAAGGTACTTTTGCTTCAGTGCTTTTTGAATTTGTATTACTAAAGTGTCTGAAATTATTATATAATGCATAGAGTAAGTAACACATTAGCTGGCATTTGAGAGACCTTTTCTACAAAAGTACAAATTTAAAATGTCTGTTTTGTTTCAACCAAGACAAAAACAAACGGCTCCACCTCTGATGGAACAGGGAACCAACGTAGCTTATGAAAATAAACATGAACATCAGGTGGGAGAAATAGCTGAGGACAGAAACGATTTGAAACGAGAGAAATAACTATCCTGGATGATGTATTTGATGTGTATGTAAATAAGGTTGTGATGTTAACAGGTTTTCTGAGTTGATGTTCGGGCATCCGTCTCAGTTTCCCATTCAGTTTTCCAGGAGCGAGCCACCGCCTTCCAGTTTTATATACTACACACCTAACGTGGCTATCGGAACATACTGGGCTCCTTTTGAAATCAAAGGTAAATTAAAATAACCGTGACGCCACGTCGCATCTCTTTCCCACAGGTGGCAGGAATGCGTATCTCGGACGTTTTTAGTTTCTCGTGTCATCGCTCCCCAGAGAGGCAGCGTATTAGCGTTGAGATCCTGGCGGTTGATGGGAAAACGTCGGCGATGCAGGGGGGCTGAAAGTTCATAAAGCAATATTCATGCTGGGCAGAAGCGATGCTGACAGCGACAGAGAATGATGGGAAAGTTTGCAGCTTTAAATAGACTGCCACATTATCAGGCCGCGCACACGTGTGTGTGGAGACGAGACGGCCTTGTAAGTGTCTATATGACTCGAGGTGTCTAGCTTGCAGGCTTCACTTCCTTTATGGTGCACTTTGCTCGGTGAATTTTAGTGTGAAGCGAAAAGATGTCCGACCACAGAAAAACGGCTCAGCACTTGTGCGCTGACTGGTTTTTACGAGCTGCCACTGCTCTGAAAAACCAGTGGAGACATTACCGATGGGCACCTTTAGCTGGTACCGCAAACACTCTGCAAAGCCGCTATTTCGATTAGACGCTTGTATTTTTTGTGTGTGTGTGTTTTACCTAGATCACAGCGTAACTACAAGTTTATATACAAGTTTACCCAAGTTTAAAGGTGGCATCAATTACGGCTACACGAGGACTGCAGATGAACTGCCAGTGGGAACGGTTAGAGAAGCCTCTCGAGGGAAAAAGGAACCCGAATTTTCTCTCCACTTTACCGCAGAGACAGTTGCTTTGAGTGACAGATTCATTTGCCAGGTTTTGTGGGTGGATGTTTATGCAAATGCCTCTCCTCCTGTGGGCTGAAATAGCCATCCAGTGACAGGCCAAAACTAACTGGGTTGAAAATTCAGGAACACGCAAGTGAGAAGCAGAGAAGCAGCATGTCATTTCCATCCACACCTCTTACACTGCAAAAAAGAGTGGGCTCGATAAAAATTTACCATGTTCAACCGGAAAAGATCTTAGAATTTGTGTGTGTGTGTGTGTGTGTGTGTGTGTGTGTGCGTGTGTGTGTGTGTGTGTGCAAACATCTCATTCTGATTACTATCAATTCAAAGTGAATGTCTCACATGCTGTTCCTGGCCTTTTATTTTCTAAGGATTTATCCTAGCACTTACAATGGATCCCAGTTCACATTTTTTTTCTTTTCATGACAGCAATTTGAAAATAATATTAAGACATCCTATTAAATAATACACAATGATGGAGAAGAGAACCCATTTGTATAATAAGAAGAGGGAAGAGCTTTTTATCTACAGACTTATCTGCATTCGTATAGAAACCTTTTTGAAGTCAAAGGCAGCAAGAGCGCAACAGAGCGATGCCTTTGATTTACTGGTGTGTGTGTGTGTGTGTTTGTGTGTGTGTGGTGGGGAGGGGGGAGTCAAGGTACAGAGAGAGGATGCTGTGATGTCAAAGCACGACCTGACATTGCAATCAGAAGGTGTAGTTTGTCTCCTCTGTAATTATGCAAACTCGCTCACGACATGTTGTCGCAGCCTAATGCCACATTGTTGCGATTCTATTGTTGCAGCATGGCGTGGCCCTCCGTCAATAATCCCTCTGCTCCTTGACAAGCATTATTTTATGTCCTCAAAGTTATGGAAAACCAATTAAATGCATGTATCTGTCTTTGGCTGGGTCAATCAGCAACACGCAGGTAACACTTTTTGCTTGTCAGATGATTTTTTTTTCAATGACTGTGTCAAGAACTTCAACTCTAGAGGTTAAATGTGGTAAATAAATTGAGCAATTAAAACAGGAATTTGCAATTCAGCTTTTATTTTGAATTTAAAGATGGTAAATAATGCTTGAGATATAATTGATGCCACATTTTAGCACCCAAGGAGGGCAGCTGACAACAACATATTCGTTTAGTATGAAGGTTATTGTGCATTAAAAAACAAAACCATGTCTAAGTGTGTGTCCAAATCAGGATAAATCTCACACACTTGACCTTTAATTGCACATGTACAACGCTTAAACAGTATCGGGCAGTTTCCTGTTCATCATTCCCTCTCTCAGGACACCGGGATTGAATTAGTCGCATTACATTTTAATTAGACGGTCAGAGACGAACCATATCTGCGAGGAAAAACAGGCAACTCTGAGGCGTTTTCAAGGAGAATTTCTGAGGAGGGGAGGGAGTATGTGGACACACAGTAGCAGAACACAGCATCTACGGCTCTGTGGAATTCACAGCATGGAAGAAGAAAAAGGAATTCAAATCAGGAGCCGCGCGTGAAGATTTCAAACGCATTCTTATAAATAATGTGGGCCCATGTCCATCCTCTGAGTTTATGGAGGATTTAACTGTACGGTCTCGTCATTAGAAAAAAAAAACCAAAACATTATTCTGATGGAGATTATTGTTGCGTTACGTGTAGGAGCCGTTATGTCCAATTGTTTCTGCAGGAAATGCAGATTTTCCCTGCACCATGATTGGCGGCCTGCTAATAAAAGCGGTCCCCAATTATAAATGAATTAAGTTATCCTCCACCTAAATTGAATATAACGGGTCTGTGTTTGGTGTCTGAAAACACTTAATCGTATCCAGACGCTCTCAATTTTATTTCAGGACTCTGCATGAGGCCTGAGGCGTTTGGTTGCATCCTGTTTGTAGCTCAGCTGTGACAACACAAGGCTTTAATTTAGTCTGAGGCAGTTTGCACGAGGATAGAGGAGAGCTGGCATGCCGGCGTCCAGTCGCAGCGCTGCCCAAGCTGAGCCTCAACGCCACATCGGAAGAACCGCAGTGTCGTGAAGCTGATCTGCATCGTCTGCCAGGTCTTCGCCCTGAGGATCATTTGTGTGTGACAATCCGCTCCAACGTCGTCTGGTCTACTTTAGCACCATGTTTGACTTCACGGATTGCCAGTTTTAGCTTAAATACGTCTGCTTTTCATGGACGAGTCCTTTCGGCGTCCAAGTGCGAGCACGCCAGTGGCTTCGGCGTAACTTCAAACATGGCATCAATTTTTGTGGGTCGATGTCACAGCGCAAAATAACTTAAACGGCGCCTCGGAGCTTCATAAATTTTTACACCTTGAATCTGGGCCATTGAGAAAATATACGATTTATGCATATTTCTGAGCCATGCGCAGATGGGGAACAGCTCGCCACCTCCCTGATTATTATAGTGGAACATAAATCCTTGGGCAGATCGGTGAGCCTTTTACTTGGGCAGCGTCCTATAGCGTCTAAAGCTGTGGGACTGATTAGATCATAAACCCTCCTCATGTGAACTTAAGGTTCAGATGGTCGGCACTTTTATGCTGGGCCTAAAATATGGGATAAAATTAGGTTTATCCTGAGAAAGTTGGTAGAGTGGACAAGGCAGAAATTTCACTGCATCTCAAGACTAAAACAAACACTGCAGGTCTGCAGCGAACCAAACAGATTCTGCGCTGTTGAGCTAAAATCGCTCCTTCACTGAATTGGAAGTAAAATGGCCTCCAAGTGCACTGAACAATGGCGCTGAGTATAATGCAGTCTGACTACTGAGTGACTTGACTGAGATCCAAAGTGAATAAAAGGCCTCACTATGTGAAGCATCCAGGCCGCGCTGCTGCTGCGGTGCTCAGGAGCTTTGGCGGGTGACGCTGCATTAGAGGGCTTCGCACACATTTCATTTGCCAATAAAGCCCCCCGTCGCCATTTTCCGCCATTTTTCCACGCGGGCGCCACGTCGCCGGAAACAACTCTAATGACCGAAAGAGCTGCAGAGGTAAACATCCGCAGTTTGTCTGGAAGTGTCCCTGGGACCAAATCAGCTGTTGATATTTGCAGTCAGTCTTGTCTCCCTCTGTGTTTGCGAGGGGGCCGACTTTGAGCTTGCTGTTATTTTTCATAGACGCAGTTTTTAAATGTAACAATTGAGTTAGATCACTGAGTGAACGTTTTGTTTTCCAAGTAAAGAACAAAAGAGTGGTCCTCGAGCCTGCTTGCTTCCATTTCTTGCATGAGCGATGATATTTTGTACATGTGAGCCAGTGTAGAATCAACGCTTTTCCAGCCCTTATCTGTCACACCTCCACTGTGAGATTTGCAATCTGGCAAGTCAGTGGGAGCAAACATCAGCCCAGCCCGTTGTCGTGAAATAATAAATCATCTCGCTGTGGACGCTACTGCCTCCGTTACGGGCGAATATCTCGGAAGACATGGGACGCCGAACATTCCTTTTGAAAGAACAGTGACTGTTTGACCCCGCTCTCTGAATCCAACTAAAACAAGACCAAAAACATGGTTATTTTCCTCAGGCAAGGCCAGTGTAGTACGTCAGCTGAGCTGCAAAACACGAACAGGCCTGATGATGTTGCCCTTTTGCCTGGAGCCAAGTGCAATTTTGGGCGATTTGAGCGCTACATTGTGAATTTAAGGATTATAAGCTCGCACACATGTAAACACCAGATTTTGGACAGGATTGGACAGTGAAAGGCCAGATATCTGGGTGAGAGCTGTCTCTCAAATCTCCCCTCCCGTCCATGACGGCCAAACGCCTCTTTATCTCCTTGAATAATCTTTTCAGATTAAACGCACTGGAGAATATGAAATTGGTACAAAGTAAAGATAATGTGTCTCACGCCATCTACCTGGATTTTAATTTGGCCTTTTTAGTTATTTATTTTTTTAAGCATAGCTGCAGCAGAATCGGCCAGACGTTCATCCGTGAGCGAGGAAAGAGCCAGAACATGTTACCGTCAGAGAGCTGACACAGACAATAAGTCACCCACCTATGGGCAGCTCAGAGTTGTCAGCCCGCCTGACTCAGACGCGCGTGACGTGAGAACAAGCACGCAGGCAAAACAGGCCCAGTTGAAGTCTGTCTCCACGTGAGCGCCGACGTTTAACGCAAGTTTGATTCAGGAAATGCAAAAACAACAATGACAAAACCCGGCACTCCAAACCTCATCAGGGCAGTTCAGGGTTCTGTCGTGTTGCCGCACTTTTCGAAATGTCACCATTTGAACAGCTTTGGTCTCTTTGTCTACGTAATCACCTGAAAGAGCCAAACAGCTTTAACCTTTAAAATGTTGCTCTCCTCCGTCTGCGTGCGACACTGAGCGGACGTTCCTCTGCTGCGGTACACACCATCAAAGCTGGCTTTTTTTCTTTGATGAGCTATCCCTGACTGATCAGAGACCAGCCACCCCTCACGGACGAAGCCTATGTCAATGGTTTTTGCGATACTGTCGTCGTCTTCATCGGGAACACCCACTCTGACGCCGTCATGCCTGGGTGCTTTTTTAAAACCCAGCAGTGATCTCCCCGTTATCCAGATGAAAACGGATTTAGTCAAACCCTATAAATAGAAGCTTGTAGAAAAACCTTCTGGGGGGGGTTGGGAGGATGGATAAGCTGTGCTCTTAAGCTGTTATTAACATGCTCATAGAAAAATGTCAAAATGTTTTCGAAGCAGAGGGTTTTCTGTGAAAACTGGTATGATGGGATATGAATGCAGAATTTATTGAACGTTGCCTGGCAAAAACACACGGTCACGCGTCCTGGTGCTGCTGCGTATGCTACCACACTGCAGGGCCGTGTGTAATGGCTGTGTTCGTCTGTTTAAAAGCTCTGGTGCGCGTGCATACTGCTCCAAAATCAGTTGCCCATTTGTTTATTTGTGTATTCCTGTGCATCCTTATCATGTGACATAATAGTTGCCGGGTGCAGGTGGCAGATTTCTAATCAACCGCGACATCGATCGCTGTGGTTCGGCTAGCTGCCGTTCCTCTGGCACGCGCCACGAGGAAGCTCGCATTGTCCCCGCTATCAGTACCGCTGCGCCCAAATGTCTCTGGGTTGACTCATTATTTTTGGTCATTATTTTTGTCGTGATTAATGCCCCTCCAATACGTGCGGCGGTAAACGAACCTCATCTCTGGAGCGTGCCACGTACGTCTCTGGGGTTTTCCCTCCGCTGCACATTCAAACGCAGGCGACCGTGTCGCTAAATGAAGGCCACCATTGTCAGCTATATTGTGTACACCCACCCATGCACGCCCATCCACCCACTGCTACCTGGAAGGGGCACAGAAAGGCTTGATAATGGCCTTTTTGCAACTAGTTATCATTAAATGTTCATTATGATGGAAATGGGGCACCTCTACCTCCTCCATCCTTTCAAATGCAGCTAACCTATGACAACTGTTGACTTTTCATAAGCATGTCTGCAAATATTTTCAGTCCTGATGTTTGGTGTTCCGCAAAGGCTATAAAAGGTTAATAATTCTACCCGTGATAGTGCTGTCTGAAGCTTGTGCTTCTTCAGTTCTGTTTGTCCATTCTAGGCAAGTGTAGAAACATGGAGGAATAACACTCGAGCGCTCCTCATGGGGACCTTCTTCAGTATTTATGGAAATATCTTAAATGAACTGACAAAAATACTGTGATTTGTTAGCTAGAGATAGCATATGTTAGAAAAAGTAAGTCTGTGTCAGTTACATTTCATTTCTGAAACATTTAGCTAATTTCCAAAAAAAAAAAGGTTAAAACGTATTCCTTTGCTCTGTGTAGACACTTCTGATTGACTGCTTTAAAAACGTTTTTTATTATTATTTGTTTTTGCATGTTGATGCTCAAACCCCTAAAACTGATCTTAATCGTTGCTAATACCATTTAAATATAAAAAGTGGAAGCTGTGTTCATGTTGGCCAGCATTTCACATTTTGTAAAGATGATGCTGACATAAATGTACCACACACACACACACACACACACACACACACACACACAAACACACACACAATCACACGTTCTTTTGGGTTTGCAGCCATTTTAATCCTGAGCTGATATGTAGGAAAAAAACAGCCATTTTAAATTCACAGCAATGATAGTGCTGCTTGAATCCAGTCCGACCGAATGAAAGATCCCCTTTAGGTGCCTTGCTTCGTGCTGCTGTGGTCTTTACTGTGCCCGACTCCTCTGGCAGCATCGTTCTTTACGCCGCTGTGTTTTTGAGTCAACGACAGTCTACATTATCTATGTGTGCTCTTTGTTTCATGGGCCATCACACTTCAAACATGCAGTAAGGACAGAAGGGAGTGATTGACGTGCACATTTGACTGACATGACTATGGCTAGGCATACAGTGGTCTCTTAAGCCTACGTCTATTTTAACAAGAGAGAGGCAGATAAGAGGGTACTCACCTTCTTTGGGAGGCCGTTTTACTTCTGCACTCAGATTGCAGATTTGCCCACCTTGCAGCTGGGGTGACAAACAGCCCTCTGTTTGTGGACTTAAAGGTAAAACCACGTTGTTAAGCATGAGCATACTCTCTGATTCCCCGTCGCCTAAATGCTGGGGACAGGTGCATTTTGTGTACACGATCCCACAGGTCTCCACCGTCCCTTTCTCTAATTTCAGGCAATTTTCCAGCCATGTGCAGAGCACTTGACACCCAAACTGGCTGGGGGTAGCCTTATTCAACACCAAAAATTCCACGATGGACTTTTCCTCCTCGTCCAGCTTCTGCGGCGTCAATCCGTTATAATCGTAAGGGAAAACTCTCCGCAGTTGGACGAAATTCTTGTCATACAGCAAAAAGACATAAATATTTTTTGTATCGCACAGGTACACTATAGACTCGTTGACTTTCAGCAATTCATTGATCTTTTCGTGTGAGTAATGGTCAAACTGATAAGCAAGCAAAGAATATTCAGAGCAGCTCAAGTCTTGCTTGTATAGCTTCAGGTAGATGCTGTATTTGGTTGGGTCTGGGTTCTCCAGCGTCCACGTACAGTTTGTGTAGTTCTTAGGAAACATCTCAGTCACCGAGTACGATCCATAAATGACCCCCTTCACCAGCGTGGAACACCAATAATCTTGGGCACCAGTTAATCCGAACATAACCAGAAGATAGGTGGAAAATATATAAATCAACAGGTTGCGAACAGCCTTCATCCTATGTCATTTGGCCTGCAAAGAGAGACGGAGAGAGTCACACAGGGGAAATTTTTAAAGCAAAAGGACATGATGGATGATCTGTGTGGAGGCTGCGGGATGCGCTTCAAACATCTGCTATGACATCCTATTAGAAAGACGGGCGGGGTAGGGGGAGTGGGGGTACACCCACTGACCTCGGCGAATGTCTATTGCGTTCCCATCCTACGCGGCACTAGATTTTGTGCAAACATTGCCACCTTGTGGTTACTTCCGCCATTATGTTTCTTTCTTTCTTTTTTATTTTTTTTTTTTTGGGGGGGGGGGGTTGGCGCAATAATGTGAGTCATTTAGACATTAAAATTTAGGTCGGACTCGGTGTGACACAATCTCTGATGGGTTTCAAACGCGCTGGTTCAGAATAGCTGCTAACAGCGCGGACCGAAGTGATGCCCGAGTCTGCGTCTCGCTGCTGCGGGAACCAACTGCTCCTTTTACGCAGTTACCAGGGTGATATGTTTTCAAAGTCCAGCTCGTTCCTCCCTTACCCATCCCGGCCACAATAAACCATGTATTAGTAAAAGAAGGGGGTGAAAATCCCCCCCAAACACACTGCATATCTCTTTTTCTTTTCTGTGCGCCGCTCTCGTTCTGCGCGCACTGGTTCTCCACCAAACGCGCACGCTGTGTCCCTAAATTTGAGGGCTCAACGTATTTGACGATATAATTTAATAAAGAAGTGACGTGCGAGCATGTGTTTGAGTGCGGACGCACACGCCAAGTATGACCGTGCGTGAGAGAGCGGAAGAGAGGGAGAGCGAAGGAGAGAAAGAGAGACAGAATGCATTGCAATGTCCTGATTGCTTTAATCCTACAGGCAATGCAGCTGTGAGCAGTGTCACAGCAGAGCGCGCGTACGTGCGTGCGTGCGTGTCCCGAACTGTGCGCGCACGCCTGTGCCGTGTGTGTAGGCGTTGAAAGCCCAACTCGGATAGATTACGCGCAATAGTCCAGATAATAAGGAAAATTTGCACGTTTTTCTAAGTTCCCCCGTCAAAGCCGCGCAAGAGCACATTTCCAACGATGCTGCGTGTCGCACGATGAACAGAGGGGATGGCGTGGAGTGAAAGCAGCTTTTTTAGTCACGATAAGCCCCGATGAGTCCGCAAGATCCGCGGACGAGCCTACACCAACTAAAATCAGTATTCTGTAGGCAAGAATTTGCAGGCTGGTTTTATTGCCAGGATGTTTGTTGTTTTTTTTTTGTTTGTTTTTTTTATCCCAAGACCACACGAGGACATCTGAATAGCGACACGGGCTGCATCTCATGCAGTGTCAGTTCGACGCACGGCGCGTCCAAAGTGTTTTTTAGCCTCCCAAAACACGGATCTGCGCTTAAAAACCGCTGAATTAAGCACTGGGAGCAAATAGCAGCAGGTGAAGAGCTCCATGGCGTCACAGCGATGAGCAGACGAGACTGATATTTCACCCAGGCAGGGTAAACTTTAACGGACATGACATATGAGCTTTCTGCAGCCCCCCCGTTCATTGACAATAATGCAAACTATTCTTACCTTACACTGCGGAAGCTATGGCTATTTTTCCAGCATACTTGGCCACATCCTTTATTAATAAATTCTGCAGCCCTCCAGCGAATCGATACTCCCCATTTCCCGACAATAGAAGTCCGGCGCAACAAGATGGTTTGGTGGATGCAAATAAAAAAATGCGTTACACTCCGGTCTGCCCGCTCATATTCCCCGTCTTTTGGTTCTCTTCTTTCTTCTGGGTTTTTCCCATCAAATCGGAGCGCAACAACACACGCCAGCCGCCGAGAAAGAGGGGAGGACAGAGAAGGGGTGGGGGTTGAAAGAGAGAGACGGAGAGAAAGAGAGAAAGGGAATTCTTGGAGTGATGAAAAAGAGAGCGATTCTTACAGAAAAGCCATAAATGAATACGGCAGACTCCGCGTCTCTATTCCCACTGAAATCTTTTTTTTTTTCTCGTCCCCAGCAAGTCGCTCGCCCCCCTGTGGAAATAATGCAGATGGGAGAAAAAGAGATCCAGCAGTGGGTGGATGTAAAATGTTGGGGGCCAGTGAGTTAAAACGGAGGAATAGACGCGCTGTGCCTGCTGCTTGCAGAGCTGCTGGAGCAGGCTGCAATATCACGTCACACACTCAGCCGCCAAGATAAAGCACGTACGTACGCTCCTGCCGCTGCGTCTGGAAGCACCAATACTTTCATCCCTACCCTCCTCCTTCATCCTTTTCTTTTTTTTCCTACATGTATGCCACCTCTTAAATCGAGTCAAAAGACCACCCCCACCCTCTTTTTCCCAAACTGGACCCTCATTCTTGGTGTGCAGACATCAGCCCGTGTCAGGAATATCTCACGGATGTCTTTTATCAGTATTATTTTGCGCTCCGTGGCATGAATCTGGGATATGCGTCTGGTCATTTTTGCCGTCTCTGCTGAAAGGCAGCGGCCGCCGTTCGGGCTTCCGTGGCGCAGCGTCGCCGCCTTCGTGCTGCTGGTGGGGGGGTCGAGGCAGACGTTGGCGGGTCACAACTTGTGCTCACTTTTGGAAACTTGTTCCAGATGAACCGTAACAAGTGCATCGCCGAGCTATCTGCATCCTTCTACAGAGGCAGTGCTTTTTGCGTGTATGTGTATGTGTGTGCGTGTGCGTGTGTGTACAATGAAGGTAAGAATGAAACCACTGGATCAACAGCTGTAATATTCTCCTTGCTTCCAACTGCCCTGTCACTCAGCATTTTGGACATTTATTTAGCAATCACTGGTTTATTAAATCAACTGTAACCCCCCCACCCCCCCACCCCCGGCCTCCAACAATGTCACATCAATGCTGAAAAGGTCTCCACTTCCTACTGGCTGGATTCTGGGGTGAAAGGAACTGTGATGCATAATTAAGACGTAGGTTCCTGTGAATGGCTGTCTCATGACACTGCACCTCCTGAAGATGGAGAGGCTTTTCGCTCCCATTTTTTCACCTCTATTTTTTCTCATCCAGGTTGAAGTAGAGCGTCTGATTCGCATAGGTCCGCTCTCTTGAATGGCAAATTAATTGGCTAAGATTTCACGCATGGTGGAGGCTTGTTGATTTGCATATTATAATAAGTGAAGTAAGAAATTAGCCATAGCAGATAGCCTTGAAGGTATGAACCTCCTGTTCAGCTTTGAAGATGTTTATTTTATTTTATTTTGAAACTTGTGGATGCACTAAACCTTCATTAGCCTGGCGCTTTATATCTGGCCATTCTTGCTATGAGGAAGCTTTGAGGTGAAGGGTGTCTTTCCGGTGCCTCAGCCCAGCAACGTGAGGAGCTTAAAGAGCAGGTTCACGTTCACAGGATGCAGCACGCCGTGTCGCTATGCTAACCTCTCTCAGCACCTACAGAGGAGATCAGACGCCTCCGGAGTGGTCGGCCGTCGCGGCCTGTTGCTGCTGTAGCTTCCTGCTGTAATTCCGCTGGTCCCCAGGAAGTGGGCTGAACATCAGGCGTGACCTGGAGCCAGACGACTTTGGCGCTCAAGGGAGCTTTTCTCTCAGTGAGCTTAAGGGGTGGAAGAAATTCATGTAAAGTCTTATTAAAACACTGAAAAAAGCAATTGTGCTGTCATGTGAAGTACATTTGGTAAATGTTGACAGTCTTCTTCAGTCTTCTTCCTTGGAGAAACACCTGGCAGGATTTTAAATAAGGGCTATTTCCGGTTTATCCTCAAAACCGCGGCGCTATCATATGTCATTTCATTCTGCCAATAACTCAAGGAACTATTGGAGCAAATGGATTTTGAATAATTCATGGCATTGCATAAAGAATAGCCCCTTCATCACCTGTTTCTGTCTGCGTGACTGAGCGCATGTGTCTCATCTCTTGGAAGATTTAACTGCCTTCGTGTCGACGGTAACATCTCCAACCATAAACAGAAGTCTATTGATCATGTGATAAACGCCCATTCTCAGATTCTAGCCAACCCATATGAATCAACGCGCGCCGATGTTTACAGACTGTCTCGGAAGTGATCATGGTACCCAGTGCTTAAAATCACAGGCCTTTACCTAATCTGAGGGCCCAGATGGGCTAAATTCTAAACGCAGCAGTAAAAGGTATCCAGACTTCAGCTCGGCTCAGTTACTCACAGGTAGCCCATATGTTTGTGTGCAGCGATAATGAGCCGCTCCCTCCGCTAATCTCAGCTGGATGAGTTATGGGTAAACCCCACACGAGCACGCCGCCGTGAAGTTTCCCCGGGCCTGCTGAAATATGTTGTTTTCCCACGCTGCTGTGAAATTTGTTGTTGGCTCCAGCTGGCACCAGTGAGGCGATCCATTTCTTTTAATGGTCAAATCTGAGAAAATCTTATTTGATCTTGACAACTTCAAACCAGGCAAAATGGAGTGTAATCTTGAATCTACCTGATACTGCTGCTTTCAAACACACTAGGACGTTCGATGAGTTGTTGCTTAAAAAAAAAAAAAAAAACAAAAAAAAAAAAGCCCCCTTGTACTTCCTTTTTGCCGGTGGCACTGTGTTGATACAAAGTGCAGCTTGAAGGTGGTAACCAGCAGGTTTATTTGCAATTTGGAAAAGAAGATATTTGAGTGACCATTGAAATTTACTAACTCTCCCAGAGTCCCTTTTGTAAACATAAACACTGAGGGGACATCTGAGTATCAGCACCTACATCTGTGATCCCTTGATTACTTTCTTTTAATGTCTGAGGTCAAAAAATACAAAAAGACACTCCCAGTTGCTTTTAATATTTGATGTGCAAAAAGCCTTAAGTGGTTCTGTAAGAGCCAGAGAACCACTACCACAATAACAACAACATAACATTAATGATAATAATATATATAATAAAACTTTCTTTGGCCTTCATCTACTGTGGGTATGAGTCACATGGGAGCACTTCTGGACTCTCTCAGGCTAAGACTCAGTTCATCCAGCTCAAGTTTTATACGTCCAAACCTTTCCCTTTTCACTCCGGGCGTGCCCCAGGGCTCCATTTTGGAGCACCTTCTTCTTTTTTTTATCATTTACCTCCTTCCCCTTGGCAATATTTTCTGCAAAAACATTCCCTGTTACACGGACAACACCCAAGTGTACCTCAGCAGCTGGCCCCAGTAGGTGGTTCATCAACAAATCCTTTCCCCAGGCTTCAGGCTTAGCTACACAGACAGAATAGATCTTGAGTCCTTATTTGGGCTTTCCCTAACCATTCTCCCCCTTCATCTGCAACACTGTTGGCCATCATTGGAGGCTGATCATCATCATATTTAATACAATGACAAAGTTTCTCTTATTTACTATTTTCTGTCCATTGAATAGTTATATTGTTATGCTATCTTAAATGTACTGTCTGACGTGTCAATCCACGTTATAGCATGGAATACACATTGCGTGTTATCTGCACAATAAACTAGAAAGACCGCAAATCGTGTGCCTTTGACCTCGACTGTTTTCATGGGGATGACATTGGTGGAAGCGTCGTTTCGGGATACACGCTGCCAGTTAATAAGAAACTGATCGTGTGAACAAAACAATAACAATATGATTACTCCAGCTGTGGAATACTAGCTTCATTATTGTGAGCATGCTTATGTTTTTTGTTATCAACAATTAGTAATCTGGGATGTAAACAGAAGCATGTAATTAGCTTCACAGTGGTAGCCTCAACCATTTTCCAGTCTGACTCCTTTAATGCTAACAGAAGCTATTTGAATTATAGATTTATGTTTGAAATGTTTCTCCTGCCGTGAAGGCTATGTCACCATCATTGTATGCAGGCGTGTGTCCTCTGGTTCAGTGCAGTCATTACACTAATGATGTAGTGCACTATTAACAAATTAAAGTGTGGGCACTTTTCCATGCATCCCTTCAAGGGCTGTTTTCCCACCTTTTTTTTTTTTTTTTTTTTCTTATTTAATTAAAAACCGTGACAGAAATTGCAGAAAGTGCAGAAAGCACTGCCGTGGTGATGAGGTTAAGTGCCGGGGGCAGTCTTTGCACTTATTCTTGTGGCAATCATAAACACTTGAAGCAAGTCAAAGAGAAATCTAGGCTAATAGTATGAGATAATCAATGCCTGTCAAAAAGATGCATAGTTTAGGCTCTTTGAAGATATACTGCACATGCAATCGACTTATCGGAACAAGTTTCCATGGACGGGCTATCAGCCTTTTGACTCCTGAGCGCTAAGCCTTTTTTTGAGTCGATACCAAGACATTATGATCCACATTTATTTTGCTGGCAACTGAATTTTAATTTTAACACAATGAAAACACGGAGGAAATAAAGGCCAGTGTCTTAAATTCATTTACAAAATCATCCATGCCAATAACGCCACAGGAGGCATGTGAGAAATACTGTAAGGTGTGATTTTGTGGTCGTAAATGCAAGCAGTCGTCTCATCGAGTGTTTGTAATGGTTCTTTCACCCTCTCTGCTAAAACGTTCTGAACTCAATTCCGGTTTCAACTGCGGATGACCTTGCTTGATTAATGAACTGACGTGTACTGACACAGTCTGCCTGCTGCAGTATCAACGGCGTCGTGGTATCTTTGGGCCAAGGTCTGCATTATTTGCTGTTTACGGACAATCTAAATGGAAGCATTCTTTGCAGCCAGGCTGCAAATGCTTTTTGACCTGAACTTTTAATGAATAGCTAACATCGCGATCACAAATATGGATATTATGTCCGAAAAATGTGCCTACAACATGACACACCTTAAAGGGTGGTTGTTGTCTTTATTGGTTTGTAATTATGATGAAAGACTGCACCGCTGAGCACGCAGACACCCCCGCACTGCTGTTCTGGGTGACTCTTTCGAAAGCCTGAATGTAAAGCCGAACATCAGGAGGAAGCTGATGTTGTCTTGCTTCAGAGGTTTTACATATTTCTGGAAGAGGCAGGATGCTCAGATGGAAATAAGTAGAAAGCTTTCTTCTTCAAAAGTAAAAGCACAGCAGCCATTGGGAAACAATAAAAAAAACAACCTTGACTTTCAGGCTGCAAGAAGGCAAAAACCCTCTTACTCCTATAGTCTGTACTTGAATTATCACCAGTAATGTTTGTGTATTGCATTTATTTTAAAGAAAAAAAAAAAAAAACATACACACAATAGCTCATAACTGGAAGTTGTTAAGAGTAACCTTCCGGTCATTGGCGGCTACTAAACAAACATCAACAGAATTGCAACATCCCGACCACGACCAGCACTTTGCTTTGCTTAATATCTTTCCTCCCATCTTGTTTTGACATTAAATAGGCACCAGGAAGGAGCTCTGCACACTCTTCTTCCAAATGCTGATAGCAGCAAACTGGAGGGGAAAATCTGCAGCCAGGCAGTAACATGTTTACCATATGCTCGGCTGTAAATATTAATAAAGCTGTTAATTTTTAATACCAGTGTAAGAGTTAGGCATCATTCAGAAATATGCTAATTCCTGTCTGGATAATATGAGTCACTTTTATTTTTTCGTTCAGAAAAGATGAAGTCTGTGCTGCTGCTGCTGCTGCTGCTGCTGCTGCTGCTGCTGCTGCTGTGACCAAAACTATGTCAGCTGGGTACATATAGCTCTGCTTTACATTCTGCTCACACTCACATTTGCCTTTTCAGTGTCTGGGTTTAGAGCTGAATTTTAAATCAAGTTTTTTTTCCTCCTAGCATTGTTTCTTTTTTTTTTTTGTGAGACAATGCTGCACTGCGTGAATCCACAGGGTCTTTATCTGTTTCCATTGAATATGATTCCCCAAAACCAGGCCTCTGCTCTGCCTCGCTCTCTCTGTGTGTCTCTCTCTTAGACGCACACACGCACACACGCACACACACACACACACACACACACACACACACACCTTATCCTCTTTAGATACATAAATATTCCATCAGCCCTCACATGGTGGACTGACAAGCATTCTGATTTAAAAAAAAAAAAAAACAGAAACAAAAAAACTTTTTGAACTGAGGAAGCCTTCTGGAGAGAAGGCAAAATGGATATTTGGATATTATGTACATCCAATGTTAGATCTCTGTGCTGTGCAGAGCTTGAAAATATAGCCTTTGTGGACCATTGGCATGCTAAAGATCAGGGTGGTCACCTAACAGTCATTGGCAGGGTCGTTGGCAGGGTCGTTCACCTAGTTTCAGTTTGGGTGCTTCCCCTTTGTCTCTTAGCTCTGCCCCCAGCAAGTTTAGAACTGAAGAAGCCTTCTGGAGAGAAGGCAGAACATCTTCAAGGAAACCTACAGTCCAGTTGCACACAGAGATCTAACTTTGGATAACTAGGACCTGGATGAGTGAGAATCTACACAGACATATGTACATAATATTAGATTAGGTTTAGCTTACTTTGAGAGTGAGTACATTACTTGTTAGAAAGTTACAAGCAATTATTAGCTAGCTAGCTCTTGTTGCTTGCTCATGGTGGTGGGAGGAGGGGGGTGCTGACAGATTTATCTATCTAATAAGATAATAAGAAATACTTAGCTAAGTAGATTGCTAGGCTACCTAGCAAAGTAGTTAGCTAAATAATTAGTTAGTACTTAGCCAAGTCAGCAAAATAAAACTGTATGTATGTGTATGTATATCAATGTGCATCTGAAAATATTATTGTGCTTTTGATTTTCTTTATCCAGAGTATGGCTGTTTGCAGATTTACTGCTGAGAAGGTTGTAGAAGTGCTGGAGGAGGTCACACTAGTTACTTGTAGCTGCCTATTTTGTTGCTCTTCAACTGGAAGTAGAAATTATTATAGTATTAATATAGTATTCATTTTAAATCACAGTTGAATGAATGGGTCATTTTTGACCCGTGTGTAAATTTGATTTAGTAATATAAAAACTATTTTTGTTCATAAAGTATGAAAGGAAAAATAGAATAAAGAAAAACTTAGCCAGCATGAAATAACCTGTAAAATGAATGCGGGTCATTTTTGACCCATGTTGCGCATTAGAAGGGGTGTGGATATGTTGATCAAAAGGTTAAGACGAGTATTGGACGTTTTTTTTTTTCTTTTTTCTTTGCACTCATTAAACCTGCCGGCGAACGTGCAGTTGATGCACCCACGGCCAGCTGCAGCTTCACTATTTTGTCTAAGTCAAACACATCGTTATTGTTTATGTTTTTATCCTTGGTGATCTTTTCTAGTGAAGGAACAAACTCATTCTCTCCAGGCACGAGCAACAACAGCGAGCCATGGCCGCGTTAATCAAAAAGAATGCAGGTCACCTTTGCAATCATCAATTCTCAATTTACACAAAACAGTAAGTGAGACACTTTTGCTGCTTTATGCATGCTTATAACCTCTCTGGTGAGAACCATGGGGGTGGGGTGGGTGTGTGGGGGAGCACTCAATAGATCCCTTAAAGAGCAGCCTAAAATATTAGGTAAAGCATCCGCTCATAGATTTTGTGATTACTCACCAATCAATAAGTGTCACTGATCAATGTCAGTCACCTCTGGCTGCTTTTAAACCTCGATACCTGCCATTACTGGAAAACCGGTTCCAGCTAAAATGTTCGAAGTCCTTTAGCGAATGAAGTGTTGTTAAATTTATTAATGACCTAACAATGTTTGCACAGTCCTTTCATCATCATCCCCCCACCACCAATGATATTCATGCATGAATCTGGTTCTTGTGAGCCTTTTACATTGCAAACAGCCCTGGAACATCTGACTGGCTTCAGAGATGAGCTGTATAATATTTATTGAAGCCGTCCTCGATGCTTTAAAGAATGTTCCCAGAGATGTGTGATGTAAAATACAGACAGAACAAGTTTCTTCACCTGAATGGGGATCCAGCAGTGGTTGGGTGAGCAGGAAAAGATTAAAACATGCAGAAACACTGTAAGAAAGGGCAAAATTATGAACCATGCAATCGTTTTTGCAATAGGCTGTACAGTTTTCCCAGAATGAAACCTAAATTTTGGATTAGTTGGCAGATTCCCGTGACTGCAACGGTGCCATAGCTCATAATCTGGCTATTTTATTCTGAAATAATGCAAAATAATCCGGATCTTCCTGCGCAGCTGCAGTACAGTAACACCGCAGCCACGCGTGTCAATATTTGTTCTGGCTCCACGAACGCTGCTGAATTGACATTCATGCATCAGCACTCATTCATCACAGTGGGTTATTAGGTGTTTTTTTTTTTTTTAGTCACCAAATGGAAGCGATCCTGTCACTCCTATAGATGGGAGTAGGAATGTGGGCTCTGTGCTTCAGATCTTTAAGAACCGTGTACGTGAAATGTAGAAGACAGCAGTCGGAGGCCATCGTGAATTGGTGTTCCATCACAGCTGACAGTAACAGGCTAACCTTTTGCACAAATCAATCCCTGCATGTACGTCGGTTCCTTTACTTATCTGTCCCGCCTGTGGTAAATCTATTTCGGCAGAGATCTAACTGCTCTACAGTCCACTCAATTCACAACGTCTGGGGGCCTTTTCTGCACTCTGAAGTATATAGTCAGTTGTGGGACTTGTTAATTCACTGAAATTTGGCTCTTTGATTGTACATTTGAGTTTTTTGGAGTTTTTTTTAAGCCCAACACGAGCATTTCTTTTAAGCATTCGGGATCCTTTTAACTACTGGCACCCCTGGGCTGAAATCCGTTTTTTTTTTGTTTTTTTTTAATGCATTAAAACAACAGCGCCACTGCTGGCAGCCTAGCATGTAGCTCCTCTGGGCTTTCCCAAATGTTACTTTTCAAATGGATCACATGGAGGAACAACGATGCGATGTGATGCTGGGAAATGAAATGTCCGCACTTTTGGTTGTGCGCCCCCCCCCCCCCCCCCCCCCCCTTTTTTCTTGCACACTGTGATGTGATGATGGTCTCAGTCTGCGCTCTGACCTGGCAAATCATTCCAGATTTCACAGTGAAACATGTCTGAGGGCACTTGCTGCTAAGTGTTCCCATGGTCCTGCTTACGTTTGTGGAAGTGTGAGCCGAGAGAAGAGCTGCAGGTTTTCTCAAGCAGTTTTTTTCCCTTTAGGGAGGAAAAGACAAAAATATTTATGCGAAGAAACACGTATTTAGTGCAGCCTGGTTCACTGCCATACGATTCAATTTAACAGTCTGTGTAAAATATTTCGCTGTTTTGTCATTTCCTCTTTGCAAGTTACTGACTTCCATTCTGCTGGGGCTTTGCTAAATGCTAAAGACGAATGCTCTTAGATTATCAAGCGTGACACATGAGGGTCAGCTGAACTGCAGACAGACTGAGCAGCGCAGCATAACAAGATGAAACACATTTTCAAAAAAGTAAAGATAAGATGTTCCTGTCACTACAGCTGGAGCAGAGATCACACACATTTAATCCTCAGCCGTTAATTAACCCCTTCACACTTTCAGTTACGATTTATGTGGGTTCTTTGTAGCAACACGCTAAAAAGTGTTGTGGTTAAGCCCATCAACACAACGACGTAAAAATGTCTTCCATCTCATTTGCCAGATGAAACATGTTGCTGAGGACTGCAATGCAGGCGCTCTGTAGTCAGTCTTTGCTGAGGAGCACTTGCCCGGACCGACCCGTCCGCTGTAAAATGGCTGGCTGAAAACTGCCCGCGCCGCTGGTTTCCCGCAGCTCTGCTGTCTCGTGTGATATCCATCTTCTGAATCTGGTCCGGCTTGTCAATCTGGGGCTGGGGTGGGGGGGGGGAGACAGTGCCTCCGCTGATCACATCTGCCCAGAGACTTGCTTTTAGCAGCATGAACGGTCACGGCGAGCTGTGCCTCTGTCATCACAACCAGGTGGCCCATTTAAATCGCCCCGCACCAGCCTAAACCAGCATTTTACTTCAATTACTCCAAGTAATTTCAGAGTAAGTTTGACAGATTTAAGACCCAGGAAATAATAGGTTCAAAAAATTAAAAAAAACCCCAAAACGCCAATTGTAATAATGGGAGCCTTGGAATTATAATTTACAAGCCTACAGCTGTTCAAATGACAAGCTGCGCTGTTAAATAAATCGTGTGGTAATATCAGGCCGGGTTCCATCACTTTGCTGGACTGATAAGACCTGTCTCCCGAAGAGATGAGTAACGCAGGCAGACGCGCTTCCAGATGCCAAAAAGTCAAATGTGCAAGTACTTTCCATTAAAGAAAAAAAAAATCATTTCAAAACAGCTCAAATTACCTCTATAAAGTTAAGCAATCTAGCAACTATATTTCTTCTCAAACGCATGAAAATACGTGCCAATACGTCACTTGTCATCAAAGCAAAGCTGTCCGCGTCTGCCCCATTAGCACTGACTGATAGCTACTGTACAAGATGGCGCCCAGAAGAGGAGGATATGTCCCTTGTTAGAAAATGACATGAAATTAAGCTGTCTAATGTGTGCAGGCTGCAGGAACCATCCCCAGGAGTCAAAAAAAGTCACCTCCTGATTGATGGGGCGGTTCGCTTGCCTTCATGGTGTCATTGATTAGCTCATTGGCTTCGACCTCTTCCAGGGGGCTCGTCCACCCTCAGACGAATATGTTTATTGCTTTGCTTGGAGATGCTAAGCGCGACAAAAAGAGCTTTGGGCTGATTATGACTAAATGATGACCTGCCAGTCGCCGTCCTTTGATCAACGCCAGTTATTCACAATGGATGGACTGCGGCAAAGATGAAAAGTGTGGCTAGAACGTTGCGCAGCATTGCGCTCAGTCGGAAGGGCGAATGGATGGCTTGGGCAGAGTAGATCTGTCATCATTGCTGACAGCTCTGCCAATGAGATGTGTGTGTGAGAGTGTGTGTGTGGGGGGGTGGGAGGACAACAGAAGCAGGGCATCTCCTGCAGCCACCTGTGGTACCTACAGATGTGCACTGGGAGGAGAAATACCGGCCCCCCCAGTGAGCATAGCTGGATATATTAATGGGGTAATCTCTGATGTACATCTCTGAGGGATTTCTACTTGGAAGGCTGTTCTTTCCTCCTGAGGCTTTTGCAGGTGCACAAGATGACATCGGTGCTGTTTTGAAGCAGCAAAGTGCCCCCCCTTCCCCCCACCCCCAGCCTCCTCTTGTCTCTGTGTACCGACAGGCTTTCCTCCCCATCCGATCAGGCCTCCATTCATGCAGAGGACTCGCCAAGGCTTTACTCCAGCCAGGTCCCCAGCATGAGAACGACCCATCAGTCTGCCCGGCGTTCCACAAGCCAATCTGCCGGGATGACAAACGATAACCAGGAGCTTGCTGCCGCCGGCGCTGTCAGAGGAGATTTCAGATGAGATGGATGATGGGTTTGCCACACCGACGCCCCGTGCAGGCTCACAGCAGGTACAGAGAAAAGGATCCAATGCCACCAATTAAGGGTTGCTTTTGTTCTCTTGTGCTCCACGCAGGCAAAAACGTCGGCCTGTGAACAGGAAAGTAGATATACAGCAGCCTTGGCTGTTCGAAAGGAGAGACAAAAAAGCAAACGTGAACAAACGACAAAACGTTGCTGGCATGAATTCAATGGTCATTATTGCAGAAGCCGAACAGAAAGTAAAACAGGAGAAACATTTTCACTAAACCCAACGTGGGCTTCAGGCCGAATTGCACAATTCCAGCGATCAAAGGCTCCTCAATGGGAGAAACGGCTAAGGCACGATAGGACCTTAAAAATCACACAAAGAGGCTATTTTTTCCCATCGCTCTTCCTGCCAGCCTGTCTCTGCATTCCTCCTCCCTTCCTCTGCTAATCAGCGTCACTACTGTGCAAATAGCTGCCATCTGGAAATGTCTTTAACAGCAGAGGGTGCCAAAGCTTTTCATTTTCATACATCCTAGTCACACGTTATTATCTCCAAACCTCCACCTTAAGGAACAATAATGTATGCATATCACCAGTACAGTGTAATTAAGGTCATGAGTTCTTAATATAACAGGGAAAAATCAGTTGGGAGCACTATATTAACGTCTTTGTGAAATGATTTGTGTGTGAGGGGGGATGTTAAGGCGTGCATGTTGTGACGACGTGCCCAGTTTGGATTAAACGAGCATATTATTTGGGAATTAATACATATTATTATGTATTTTAATACTTTAATCAGAGTATTTCTGGTTTAACATGCACAAAAGCATGTATTCCTGGTCAAAAATACAAAAGAAAGAAAGATAAATCCAAAACGTTGTTAATATTTCTGAAACTGTTGTTCAGCTTAAGCTAATGGGAAACGGGAAACCCCCTGCACTGTGGTGAAGTGTGTGTGGGGTTAACTGCTGCACTGTGGTACCTGTTGTATGTGTATTTTAGCTGGGTTGACCCCTGTCATCATGTGTTACACCGGAGCGTTGAACATGGAGAGTATGTAAGAGAATATCAGCAATGTTTTGATTGTTATAAAACAGATGAGCAACAAAATGATAGATTTTATCACATGCGGCGCACTGGGGGGAAATCTGCACTGCTAATCGCTTGTTTTGAGGTCATCACAATGCCATGGCGTTTTCGCATCTGCTCACTTCTTATTAGCCTTTTCGGCTCAGGTAATCTGCAGCCCTGCAACATTATCTCCTGATAGTGCAGCCTTTCATTTGGAGCCCCCACTTACCGAGCTGGGTGTAAGTTAATGCAGCTGGATAGAATGAGCGTCTTTTTGGACCTATAAACCACAGGGAGTCCCTGATGGGCTGGCAGTGAGAACAGAGTGCATGAACCACGAAAGTACACAGTTGTATACCGGCATAATCTTGAGATTGCTTCAGAAATCTTTAGTTGCGAGTGCCAAATGAGCTTGCAAGGCAGAAGGCTGGCCGCGACTGCAAGTGACAGATGTCGGATATGTTTGGCATGGATTAGCTAAAGGCTTATTTCTGCACCTTATCTGTCCCTAAAGCTCAGACTCCTCAGACAATTCCCCACGTGCTGAATAGTGTGCAGCCTGTGAAATGGCCAAGCATCTGAAATGTAGGCTGTCGAACATGCATGTCTGGAAAACACAAATGTCCCATTTCTTGAGCCATTTCTGGGTTTAATGTATGTCATAAACAGCATAGGCTAATCTAAATATTTATTCTGTGTTTTGAGTATTTGTGTGAAAAATAACAGATTTATGATCCAAGCCAGTGATGTTGATAATTATTTATTTATTTACAGCATCCCAAAAACTGCCCTATAATGGCCCCTATAAATATTATCAAATGACAATTTTATTTTATTTTTATTTTTTTTTTCAATTCTTCACTGCAATGTCAGGAGTGGTCTGATAAATCCCTTTCCACTAAGCAGAGTAAAAAGCTCTATCCACCTCACATAATGTTCCATCCAGCATCGCCCACAGTGATGGCCAGTCAAATTGGATTAAAGCTGAGGTGGCTTGGGGCTCCTCTGCAGCTGCTGCTGCTTGATATGGGGTTTAGGTGTGCTGCAAGTGTTAACTTGGCTAGACTTTAAAGACTCGCAGAGACACATTAATAGTTGTTATGAAACTATAGGCTGTAGGAACAGTGAGTCATTGGCTCCAGAAAAAAACAGGGGGAAGGTTATAATATGGGAAAATAAACATATATATTGTCCCACTGACAGTGTTGGGAGTTATTACACATATCGGTTTGTGCTCATGACTCAGTAGCGTGCTTCACGCTTTCAGCACTTAAAGTGACAAAAGTAAAGCTTTATCGGTCAAACAGATCCTCCGTGCTGACAGGATTCGACACCGCTGAGGTGTTCCTTCTGCTGCCCATCAATTTAAATCAACATAGCTCCCAGTGTGCCCAGTTGGACCCCGAACTGGAATAACACCAAGCAACAATGTCACCGTTTAAATAGAAATCAACCCATCGCGGCAACCAAACAAACTCCGTGTGGTTTCCAGCAGGAGACGGAAGCTCACACAGCAGCAAACGTGGCCGACCACTCATCCCCTTCGGGCAGGCCACAGGACGCGTCCCCTGGAGCCCGTCCTCAGAGTGTGAGGCCGTTTGTTCTTTCACAGGCTAACACCTTTCAGGGTGACAGGGCAAGTGTGACACGTCGTGTGCGAGAAGGACACACACATGGCCCCTGTTCCCTCTGAACATAGATTGTAGCTGTCTAAAGATGGAGCCCACAGTTTTTCTTCTCCATAGTTATTTATTTCCATTCAGTTATTCTGTGTGACAGCAATAGCTTGAAATGTTGGGCAACAGACAGACTGGACTGCTCGTCGAAGACCTACATAAACATTAGTTCTGCAGTTTGAATGTCACGGTTCAAGTGTTAGAAAAGGACTTTTTTTTCTGTTGTTTTTTTGTGGTTCTGGTGACCACAGTGGTGGGGTGAATTCCCTCTGAAGCATCTCTGTGGGTCTTTAGGTTGAACGGATGTTTAGTGGTTTCTGCAGAGCTTCCTCTGTTTCACGAGCTGGCTCTGGCTTTTCTCCAGAGAAGTTCTAACAAAGTTCTCGGGCTAATCGGCTAAAGAATTCCATTCCGACAGGTCACACCCGATGAAAAGAAGATGAAGACGAGGCCAACAAACGCTGACATAGAAAGAAAATAGGAGGCCATGGGAACAGCTGCTTGTGGGGCAGCGGTGTTGTGAAAGGGAGCAGGGCATTTGACTGCAGGACTTTTCTGATGGTGAACCGGAGTCTCGACCCAGCTCTGCCTGTGAAGGAATGCTGGGAAAACACACGACATTTACATTGACAGGAAGCCACGTGCCTCTACCGTGAGACGATGCCTCCAGCGGTTATATATATCAGTGGCAAACTGTTGTTTCCTTTATTTATTTTTTTTGATCAGCACCGACTAACAGCTGAGCCCTGCTGAGGTGACTTAAGCCAACTGGTGTAGAAAAACACCATTAATTATCCTCAGAGTGAGTTGTGCACTCTCCCACCACATCCAGAGAGATTATTAAGGAAAAATGATGGAGACTGATAGCTATATTATTGTTGCAGTGCAGTTTTCATCTTTTTAAATTAATATTTCATTCTGTGCTATTGCTTAATCCAAATCTATTCCAGCAGTTCAGGCACGGAACTCTGGTATAACCGTCGCAGAAAATCCTGCGTGTCACTGATAAGGTTTTACGATGATATAGATCAGAAGGACATTAGCGATTGTTGGATCAATAATGGCAGATGTTCTGCCAGCACACAACCGCCAGTCTTGAAGGAGGGGGCTCACCATGGCACTGGTGACAAATTAGATCTGCAGGGACCTAATGACAAAAAGATAATGGCATAAAAGATAAGCACAGGTTTTCATAATTTAGGGAGCTCATTTTCATTATTGGCTGTAAAAGTCCTGAACGTAAACATCACCAGCGTGCCTGCATCTGCTTCGCAGCACACCTGCAGGTCTGAATGCACAAAGCGCTTCAGAATCAGTCAGTCAGGCTCAAACAGATCACCGCAGCGCTTTCCTTTCACCAGTTGCTGCTTTAGAACAGTGACGTTGATAAATACCAATGCTATGCAGCAGGCTCCATAATCATATAAACTGAAGAACCCTAAACCTCTCCCAGATGTTGCAGTCATGAACCTTGGGTAACTTTCCAATAAGCGAAACCCGTTTCAAACTTATATACACACCAAATAAGTAAACTCTTCCAAAAAGTGCCCCCACAACCAAAAATAAGCAAATTTCCACTATAAAATAGGTTTCTGAGTTGTGCTTTTGCACCCTGCACCTGCTCCATATTGTTATTATATGGTATTGGTTGGTCCTAAATATGTGAAATAAAGTATTTCTTGTCGAAGGGAAGCAGCTGGGGGTCGGGCAACGCGTTCACAGGCACCTGGGCAGCCTCCGTACATTGTGGCCGCTCATTACCGTTACACTGAGAGTCAAAGTGTGCACAAAGGTGATTTTGGAAAGGCGATCGCTCTAACTTCGCCATCTGGCGATAACAACGGCGAAGGAAAATGTGACCCACATGAAAGATTTTGCCTGGGAAGTGCTGAGTAGCATCTGCTTGCCGTAAAAAAAAAATGCCTTGGGCCCCTCACACGACATGACAAATTACACTGGGCAGTTTACATTTAATTATCCACTTCAATGCTCACCTAGTTGAAGATGCAGAGGAAATGGAAAAGTGCATTCTACTTAGCCAGTGCTTTGTCACCTTTTTCCCCACCCCAATTCTACGATTTAAATACACTGAAGGTTCCCCTTCGCTATCTGGATGGTAAAAATCAGCAGATGTAGATGCCAGACACTGATAGGATGCCTTTCCATTACACTTGAACTTAATAAATCATTGTCTGCTCCAGTTAGTAGTCTTCCTGATGGGAGCGTTGTGTGTTTTCTTGGAATCACAGCTGGCACCGTCTGCAGAGAAGAGCTGATTCATTTGCCTGCTGCCAAGACAAAGTATCAAAGGAGAGATGTTCTCTGAACAAATAGACCTGCTGCAATGACGGATCAGTTTTACACCACTCGATTAATCTCGATGTGACAAAGGTTCACAGCATGGACCTAATCCCAAAACAGGGGTAATGTTTTGTCTCCGCGATATGAGCGAGTCGTTGGCGCTTTCCCTGGGAAAATTAGAATCAATTATACCGGCGAGGTGCGTTTCGGGCCTTCAGCAGTGGCCCACGGCTTACCGCCTGACCTCTACGGGACCGTGCTGTCTCCCCCAGTACACGGGAGGATTGGATTTAAGGCTTGTTTAGGAGCACCGATGATCACTTTTAATTAAAAAGCTCCAAATTGTATCTATTAGCTGAGTGAGTGATTCTGAAGCTGTGTGATTCTATTCCAACAATCACTCACAACTTTAAAGGTTACACAAAAAATGACTGATGACAAGGAAAGACGCATAATGGGACATATTTTTCTCTGGGCTGCGGGAGCTCGTTCACATTTCATTTTTATATTCCAAATGACATTCGCTGCTCGCTTTACAGCTTTGTGCTGCGTGAGGCCGGTAAAATAATACTCCCACCACCGTTCTTGAGTATGTACTTTTTTTTTTTATTATTTACTCTTCCATTAACTCCAATTTAAAATCCTGCTCCACCACAAATAATATATACGCCGGGCTACATTACATAAACATATAACAATCTTATCCGCAGAAGGTTTTGCCTTGTGTTCAATTATACAGCAGCGGCTGCACAGATTTTCCACTTCATCTTAGTGTGTCAGTAAAATGCTGCTAATAGTTTAATGCTTCAGTGGCAATAATCCATTAAAATAACATACAAAAGTGACAGGATACAGATAAAAGAAGTCAAACACAGTTAAGATCACTTCACACTCTTTGAATGATGTCATGTTTGGACTGGGGCATCGCACACACACACTCACACACACATACACACATACACACACACACACACACACACACACACACACACACACACGTGTGCTGACGTTTACCAGCCCAAGTACTAATAGTAAAGTATGTGCTTTTATCCATCATTTATTTCAAAGATGTTCCAAGTGAAAAACATAAATGTAGGTCATCGTTCATCCTCCATCACATGGTCCTCTACCTCCAAGAATCTGCAGTAGATGGTTGGGAGCACAACAGTGCGGTTGGCTCCTAAACTACCCTGGCAGAAGGTGAGTCTCAGCAGGGGGTATCATAGCTGCTCGGAATTGAGGTCATCTGTGGAACTCCAGGTGGTACAGGTCCTTCCCTGAGGTCAGCGCGCAGGCTGTATCTGGCTCAAGGATATCGGTGCCGTCCCTGGGGACACAATGGGACATTAATTTTTAATGGAAACCAAACCATCTGTAGTCATGGGCCGAAGGTGATGAGCAGCGTGTTTGACTCTGGTGGTACACGGCGTTCCAACCGCGACAAGGAGACACATTTAGCTTCAATCCAATGAACGCAGAAGTTCCCAGGACAGATTAGAGGCAGAGCGGCGCTCGGGTAACAATATTTACAGGCTCCCAGGAGCCGGAGCTATAAACAGACACCTGTTGTTGGAGGATAAAAAGCATAAAGTCAAAATGGGGACGAGAGACTTGGTTACAGGCTTCTTTTTTATTGGTAGGGGTCGTGAAATCCAATATATAATAAGTCATTCTGGCTTTACCAGTGGACATAAACCATGGGAATTTCTCCCAGTGTGGATTTTCCAGCAGTAAAATCGCACCTAGTTAAAAAAAAAAAAAAATCTTTGCAGTGTTTCACTTGCTGCAGAGTTGGTTAAAAACGGCTGGGCCGGCCTGTTTTTGGCTTCTTGACGTGTTTGTCGGGCAGAATTTTAAAGCACCCGAGTAAATAAATTAAGGTTTTGTTGCGTGCAGCCATGCCGTTTACTGACACCGGAACAAATACAACTGCAGATATTTCATATTTCTGTATATTTTACAAATATAACAGATTTTTTGGGGTGGGGGGAAAAACGGCAAATCTTAATCTCACACACTGCCGATCTGAACCTACTGAGCTGAATAACATCGAAACTGACAAAAACCGAAAAATCAGAGGGTCAGCTGTTTGTGCCACTGCTCAGATGATGCTGTGGTGTAATGCAGCGGTTATATTTATGCTCCTTGTAGCAGCTCAAAACTGCTGTTATTCTTTCTGGGCACAGTGCCACTTCCTTCCCGGGCATTTTCACTGGTCCGCATCTCATTTCCATAACAGAATATGGATTGTGCGTTGCTCTCTTGTAAAGAAACTCTGACCCATATCTAAAACTCAGGGAGCTGTCAGGAAACTCGACAGTGATGTTAATACATCAGGGTTACATTAATGCCATTTGACCAGATAAACTGACCCACATAAAAAAACTAGCCATCTATATTAATGTGTTCTGCTCTATTTCTAATATATATTAATGCCGGGCATAAATTTTGACTTGTATGTGGGTCGACATTTAATCAGCATTCTACTGGCATTAAAGGGAGCTCTTGTGACTTATTCATTATTGGGTGAAATGAATCAGCGTTTTCCAGCTAGGAAGAAGCGCTGCCTGTTTCTGTATCTGTCTGAGCGACAGTGGTCAGATTCTATATAGCACACTGCAGACATGGCGGCCATTCTCATCAGCCTATAAGGGTTTCTCTTTCTTCTTCCAAATGTGCGGATTTTCCATTTCATCGCTCTGTGAACTGGGGCAGCTGCTCCAGCATGCTGGTGAGCACCATCCCTTAGAGTCTGGGTGTAAACATGTCACTGTGGGTTAGAGATATGATTGCTCCAGCATGATCTGCATGATCAGTCAATCTGCTGCCTGCCGTCACTCACTAGTCGCGCAGGAGACAAAAAAAAAAAAAAAATTACATGTTGTAAATGACCTTTTCACGCTGTCAGACCACTCATTCACCGTCGCATCTAAAGCCACAGCACATTTAAACCAAAAAAACAACCTTTTAATGGGGATAGACTAGGTGGTAAAGTGAATGTGGTCCAAATAAAAGAACATTTGTAATTTCAAAATAGCATTCTGCTCTTTTATTCCATCGCGGAGAGGTTAGCCCGAATACAAAGGCACAGCAATGTGGAGAAGGTCAGGTGGAGACCAACAGGACGGTACATAAAAAGTGATCATTTGAGTTGGGGTAAAGTTAACTTCCAGCCAAGTGAGCAACAAGGAAGTTAGAATAGAGTCCAACAACAGCGTCATGGCGATTTTCCTTTCTGAATTACCAAAATGCTTAACAATCAAAAAAAGCATAATTTCCAGATCTCAAATGCAAAAATGTAAACAGGAGAGCTGGTGTTATTGCACTGGAGAACCTTTGAGAGATGAAAGCTAAACACATTCATTTTACAACACCACTGGAGGTAACCAGCAAAACAACTGTCGCCGTGGTGACGACACGTAATCAACCACATGTATAAACAGAAAATTCGGAAGGTTGGTGATATTTACTAGTAGCAATAGGAAACATACACATTTAGATCAGAATGCTTCTCCAGCTAGTGAACTATAGCTAGTGAAATGTGAACTCTGCAGATGATAAAAGTTTACTACTAACCAAACTTTATGTTATTGAAATGCTGCTTTGAAAGTCCCGGAAGCTGTGGTCCTGCATCCCAATGTGCTTCTTCATATTTGAGTTGACTTTCTGCTATCAAGTGGTAAAGTTTTTGTTCCCTGACTCTCACGGAACATCACAGGCCTCAAGTGGAATCAAATTTGAATAGAGTCTTTTGTAATATCCGCAATCCCCGCTCTCGCTGCACAGCGAATGTGGGAAAGTCGGGGGGAAAGTTAGCAATAATCCGTTTATGTTGCATCCAGTTTTCTCAGAATAAAACGATAAAGCGGCACAACCGAATGTAGGTTAATTGTGGAGCTGAAATTTACTTTGAGGGTAAATTGTTCATGTGGATTCCTCCCTCAGACGTCCTGAATCAGCGTTGGATTAGCGCGGCAGGTAGCACTTAGCCAGCGTCTTTGAGGAAGGAGATGGTGATGACGGATATGCCCGCAGATATGGATTATGGTGTAAGCTGCAGTCGCAGACTTTACACTGCCACGAGGAAACTGAGCTAGAGTTTAGAATAGTCAGGCGAGTATCACAATAAGAGTAATGTTACACTGTTGTCTGATGTGTTCACGTGGGCAAGTCTGAATAGGAACGTGTTTGTTGGGTTAGATTTCATCATGCTCGGCCCCATTATTGTGGAAAACTTTCTTGTTATAAATTAGTTTAGTGTTTTAAATATTGTTCTTTATTAATGTGAAGTATCTTCTACGGTTGCTGGTGCTGGGGTTAACACTGGCGCCGCACAGCAAGAAGGTTCGAATCCCGTGGGGGCCAAAGGGGTTTGCATGTTCTCCCGGTATCTGAGTGGGTTCTCTCCGGATCCCCCATCTTCCTCCCGCAGTCCAAAGACATGCTTTTGGGGGAGAGGTGAATCAGTGACTCTAAAATGACCTGAGCTGTGAGTGTGAATGGATGTTTGTCTTTGTATGTTAGTCGTGCGATTAGCTAGCGTCTTGTCCTGGGCGTACCCCCCAAGGCAGCTGAGACAGGCTCCATCACCCCCTCTACCTCGTAAGGCAAAAGCAGTAGAAAACGGATGAATGGATGTTAGAAGTTTGCTACTTGATTTGAATCTATTAATTTGAGCAGCTTCCTACAGGGTTTGCTCCAAACCCTGATGGTAACGGCTCCTCGGGTGCATGTTTGACAGGAGCTGACTGGCTCTTGCAGACTGCAACCAGCTTTGCATTCAACACGCTTCCACAGCTCAGACACAGTCGGAGACGGCGCTCTTCCTCACATCACGGCTGCTCGAGCACACCCACAGCACATATCGTTCGTGCCATGTATGACTGACGTAGGTTGAGTTGACTAGCTGATGTCAGAGCCAGAGCTTAGAGAAGGATCAGCCGATGAACGAGAAGATCCGACTGACAAAGGAATCATTCTGCTGACAAACGCAGTAGTCAATTAAAATCATACTGTGAAGCATAGCAAATACAACAAAATAGTGCGTAATTACTAAAGCCAGATAAAGGTAATTTTGCTAAAAAAAACATATTTCAGAATAATGAGGCAATTTAAAAATAAGCAGAAAGTATTCCATAATAATCAATTATTCAGTATTGTATATACACTAATTTCTAATAAACAAATGAGTCTTTTTATCAATTATGTTTTAAATAAATGGGGCATTGTAGAGTTTACTGACAGTCTGAAGCAAAACATACACAATTTTGCTTAATTTATACACTTTATACACTTCTTTTGTGTATATGGGATGTCCCTCTGATGGTGACTGGTGCTTCTGCTGTATCAGTTTGGATCACATTTTTGCTTTTTAATATTGTAATAAAACTACTGACAGTAAAACGTAGTTGCATCTGATGGCTGCAAAATGAGTTATTCTTCATAAATGAGTCTCACCATATAAATGGATATATGGCAGATTTTAGTAACTGCATTGTCAGAAAAAAAAGAAAGAAGAAAGGTGTGATTGTTGCATTTACAGTTGATTTGATTTCTATCAGCCTCAGGCAGATAATCATTTTAGGACTCTTTGTCCTAAGCGAATTATTAGAACTCTGCATAAATAAAGTTTCCAATGTGTTTGTTGCCTTACTTACCTGCTTCTGAGCACAAACTGGTCCAACAACATGACATATGGTCTCATTTTCGTGTTGTGTTATCTGCATTTTGGAATACATAAGCTTTGTTTTGGAAATGCAGCCTCAGGAAAGAAGGAAATCGAATGGATGGATAAAATAAAAATAAAATCTAGAGATTGCTGGCGACTCTTCATCACAGTGTTGGTGGTGAACAAGAGATATTTTAAAAGGCAGTTAATGACAAGTCACCAAACAAAAACGTCAACAAATACACACATCCACACATAAATATGGCTCTGATCACAGCTGTAATATAATCTTCCACAAAACATTGCAGATTAATGTCATGTACGGTATTTTTTTTATTTTTCAAATGTAGAGCCAAAAGTAATATTGAGAGTTCTGCATCTAAGGGCAGGTTTTTATTTGCATATTTTACAGCCCTGCCAGGTTTTTCCCATACTTCCCTCCTGAGGTTTGCCTGTGAGCGTTTCCCAGCGTGGATGTTTAGGGAGGGTGATCATCTAAGCGTTGGACAGCTGGGGACGTAACTTACTTTACATGCAATTCAAGCACAGCATTAACAATCATCTGCTGTTTTCATTTGAAATAAATCCACTGATTGACTGTTTCCACTCATTTTTTGGGCCCATCTTCTCCAGCTCTGCATGGGGGCAACACCTTATTGCTTAACCCCCGCCCCCCCTCCTCCAGCACGACTGGATGAACTCAAAACACCTTCGAGTTGCAGACATCAATCCTGTTTATGGCGGTTGGGCTGCAGGATGTTTTGTTGTTGTGCCGTTCAGCAGAGCCCCCTCACAGCCGATGCTTCAAAAAGGACAGCGCCGGAGCAGTGACGCTCCAGCTCGGGGCCACGCAGCTGTCTTCTGCAGCCATGCGCACGTTTATGATTGATATACACGAACCATCCCACTTAATGTCACTCAGTAAATACAGCAGTTTTCAGTCGAACGACGCTTTATTTTAAGATGCAATTTTGGGTGGGCGGGAGTCAGACACCGGAATTATGGAGCGTTTTGGCTGATTATTGTTGGAACTCTCATGATGGGCGCTTTGATGGACACAGATAACCACAAAATCGGCCCCTCCCTTTTTTGTGCTTCCCCCCCCAAAAAAAAAAAAAAAAAAGCAGAGGGAACTTCTCGGGCTGGTTGGACGCCGGTCAGCGGAGGCGGACTGCACCACTCTTGCTGAGGCTGCAGCCTGCAGCCTGCAGGTGGATTATTCCAGATGCTGCCAGAGCTCGTCTTTGCACCGAGATTGGCCGAGGCCCAGAGGCCCATTTTCACGAGAAGCCAGAGCATTAAGCTCCATCAAACCGACCAGACAAACGTCATTTCATGAGGTGAGGAACGCCTGCTCTTCCAAAACGGGATCAAGCCGCGGGACTGTGGGAGTAATGTGGGCCGTGTCTCGTAAGGCCTGTTAGCGCGTTCAGATTGTGGATGTGCGCTCTTGATTGACCATTCATTTCTATATTTCGCGGTTGAGCTCCGGGCTGTGGGAAGCGACAGGCGTGCACGGAATCCAGGGTGGCACAAAACTTTTTTTCGGCTGACCAGAATCGAACCGCGGTTCATTTGTGTACTACCAGCACGGCCTGAAATTAACTTCTTGACTCACTGGGCACCGGCGATTTCCGATTCCAGCGCCTTGAAACGTCCCGTGTTGGCTCTCTACTGTAAAAAATGCTTACCTTAACGAGAACAACAACAAAAAAAAAGTTAACACCAACCAATCATGTGAATAAAAGTCCTTTCCAGCCAAAGACAACGATTCATTTCCACGCTCAACAACTAGTGTTCTTAATGGTGGATTTTTCAGAGATTCATAATATGCTTATACACAAGAAGGTAGCACAGATATGTTTGTTTATTTATTTCACTCTTGGCTCCCTTCCTGTGCTTTTACATGGTCAGTCTGAGACAAACAGTGTTTTGCTGGGCTTTACTTTTAAATAAATATGATTTTAAATTAAAGGAGAGACAGACATTTGTTGCAGCTACTCCCTATTTCATTCTTGTACTGTAGAGCTTTTTTTTTCATTCTTCAGTAACAAAAGTACCTTTCCTTGCTGTATTTGTACGTCTCTTTCAGTAAACCTGAGGCCAAAAGCCGTTCAGGCAGCGAGACGTTTAAAAGTGAATTCAGATTCAAATACCAAAGATCAAAATAAGCGAATTGGCGGCAGATTCCAGGAAACCGGCAGCAGATATGTGACAGGTTTCCCTGTCATCCTGCCCAGAGCCCTCGCTACAGTTAAGAAAATAACTTCCTTCCCTTTCTGAGTTTAATTTCCTGTTATGATTCTGTGTTGGGTTTCCTCCTTCATCCTCGGCAGGAATGAAATCTCCATTAATTGCCGGGTCCATGTCATATGATAGATTTATGTTTAAGAACAATGTGAGATCAAACCTGTGATTCTTAGTGACCCCTAACTCTTTATCTGAACTGTAAATGACCAATATTAACCCTGGTAATCTAACCATTACCCTTTAAATAAATCTCTGAGGTCCTTTCCCACTTGGATGCTGCAGGTAATGTAAGATAACTGCGATTTTCAACACTCTCACAATATTTTCTGCATTCATCTTGGACTTTTTTCAACAGGGAAAACAAAACGAGACAAAGGGGACATCAAATGTTCCAGAGGAGGGTCAGTGAAACTGCTTAATGGGTGCCATGGTCCCCGCTGATAGAAAGGCCCCGCTGACGTGGATGATTGGCCTTATGACAATGATAGATGGTGTTTCCTGGAGCCTTGCAGACTCCTGCTGCGCTGCCACTGACACCGGGGACTTGCACTAAATGCCTTTGCCCCTGTAGCCGAGATAATCCAGTGACACATATCTCATCAAAAGTTTTACAGCAGTGGGCAATGGACAGTGACAACAGCCTGTGAGGACAGTGTGTCGACCATCCATTTCCTGTTAACATGAGCGCATTAGGCTTGTTTATAGAATGAATAATGTGTCTGTCTCACCTTGATTTGAAGAGATTCCTTAACCTGGCAGTTATCAATAGGAACACCTAAATTTGCCCACACTGGTCGGGGTTCTCTCTTTGTTTTAATCATCTTCTGATTCCCTTTGTCTAAACGTGAATGACACAGATGAACTAATTAATGTAGCTGGGAGCGGATGTTTTCAAGCCATTACGGTGAGAAAGAGACCGTCGGCCCTGACAGACCCAACAGCATTGCAAACCCATCAAAGAAGGACGCACCTTCACGAGTAGGAATTTCATTATTTGGGGTTAATGCTCCTTCCCCGCCCCACCGCTTTCCATATCAACCAGGGGGCCAATCTTCGGGTGGCATTTCATTATGGCGTCAGGACTTGTCACCGTAACGAATTCATCAATGTTGCTAAGATAAATGGCTCAACAGGAAATAGATGGGGCCGCGTCTTCCTGATCGGCTGTGGGAAAATGCCTCTCATTTATATTGTGCTATTAGGAGCAGGGGACACGGGGAGCATATGAACATCTTATTCTATTTAGCATGTTTGAAAAGTTAATGGAAACATCATGTGACCTATGTTGGAAGCACAGCCCATTCGATGGCAGCGTCAGACGTCTCTGTGGTTTCCGTGAAGCACAACAACAGGAGGCAGAGAAAGAACACCTGATATCTGGTGCGTCTTCCGCTCACATGCGTCTTTCCCAAACTTCGGGCACTTTTCTGTGCTTTCTTCGCCTCCGAGTTGTTACATAACTGTAATTCATTTAACTCGCAGTAAGAATTACTCTTATCGTGAACTCTGGCAGCCGGCTGCTGGGGTCTGATGTCATTAGATCTGCCTGCACTCTTTAACAAAAACACCAGTAAATCAATTCAAAAACTCAATTGCACTATTATTGCTTAAAGGAATAGTTTAGGGGAATTAAGACATATTCATTTAGGAGATACTCTCTGTGTTTGTCCGTCTTATGTACGGTGACGATGAAGAACCAAGGGAGGCGAGTCATAAACATTTTATCGAGCAGCACCGTTATTTGTTATTAATTAGCAGCCCGTATCTTGTTTGTCCAAGTGGAGGTGTTTTTAATGGCATCTTCAATCTTTGCATTAATTCTAAACAAACATCGTGGTTTTTTAACTTTAATTTGCTTAGTTTATTCTATATATTCCACGGTGCTGCTCTCCAAAACAAGCCTTTCTTTCTTTCAGGGTTTATGTCCCTCTGCTTCCTCGTGTTCCTAGTACTGAACAGCTCCTCTTTTTTTCCTCTATGCTCCTGCAAATGAGCAGAATTAGTAAAAACTAATTCTCGAATTTATCTTTACCAACTTCTCAGTCGCAACAGTTTGAGTTTTCCAAAAAAAAAAAAAAATAAAATAAAACACTGCCCAAACCCAGCTGAAAAGCTCACGTCTGAAATGTTTTGCTCGCCATCGAAACCGATTAGGCTCTCCGAACATGAACCCAGCGCAAATACGCACCCTGCTGTAATCAGCACGCTGTCACACTTTGCTTTTGTCAAATTTCACATTCGGGGTCTATATGAGTCAGGGGCTTTACTGTGGCAGGGAAATGATGTTCAGAACTCAAATCTATTTTTGCGTCTGTGTGTGTGTGTGTGTGTGCGTGGGGGTGGGGGGTGGGGTTGACTTGCATTGAAGTAGAACCGTATGAAAGTGAAGGACAGAGTTATGAATTATGTAGGAGTGAAAGAAATCCTGCTGACAACAAAAAAAAAAAAAAAACAGGCTTTTCAAGCACAATGCTGCAGCAGGAGTGCTTCACAGCCTCTGTAAACTCCCCAGAAGCAGAAGAAGCAAAAGCCAAAGTCTGGAGACAGACATGCGATCAAAGACGGTCACAACAGACCATGTTCAAATCAAAATGAATCAAGTTTATTTAGAGCCCAAAATCATGTAGCTGTGGTGTGACACCCGACCCAAGTTGGGGTCAGGGAAAAAAAAAAACAACCTTTTATAGGGAAAAAGAAGAACCCTGAAGGAGAGCCACAGACGGAACTTTCTCCCCGGAGACGTGCAACAGAGAACGTCAACATCAGGAGTTGGTGTGTAATCTGTCTGTGGAAGGAGAGGACGTCCATGGGCCCAGGTGCATCTTCATGGAGCTCTGGGCCACTGGACCTTCAGATCTGGATGGACCATATCAGGAATCAGCAAAACAAGACACTCTGGCAGTGATGTGGTCTTTATCTGACATGCATGTATAGATTTGTTTTAAGGGTAGAGGAAGCGGAGAGAGAGGGTGAAGTTCGGATGCTTTATAGCAGCCCCCAGCAGTCTAAACCTGTGCATGTTTTTGGATTGTAGGAGGAAACTGGAGTAGCAGTAGTGCAAACCAGCATGCAACCCATTCTCCTCACAGCTTTTTGACTCCTGAGACCAACCTCTGCCATGTTACGAAGAAAAGGTCAGTCACAATTCAGCCAAAAGGTTTTTTTTTTTTTTTTTTTTTTTGAAGCATGTTGCCTTCAGTTTTACTGACAGCCACAGACAAGATGTAATTAAATGTCTTTGATAAAAGGTAAAATGCAAATGAATGACACAAGTTTCCAACACTGATTTTTCACCTTTAGAAGAAGTGAAAACTCTTTAAGCGTAACCTCAAACCAAGTATGGGTTTAACGAAAGTAAAAGTAAGGTGACTCTTTTTTGTTGATTTGAATGAAAATGTGACCACCATTTCTCAGATTGGTATTTGCAACAAAGAATGGATCAGTTGAATGTAAGGTTCCTAAACATGTCGTCGTTTGAAGAATTCACAAGTCAAGAGCGGTTATTCAGTCAGTGCTTACAGACCAGGCTTTTTTATTTATTTATTTATTTTTTTACATTAAATGCATGGATTTTCTTTTTTCTTTGGGTTTTAGTTCTGAATCTTGATGGCCTGAGGCTCCATATCCATCTGTTGCTTTCCGAGCAAGACAAAGGCAGAGACCCAGCGAGACCAGGTGGATCTGGCAGCAAAGGGCCAGTGGATCTTCTCTGCAGAGCTAAGATGCTGCCACAGAAGTGAGTGGGTGTAAAAGCTTTACAGGTTTTTCATGAGATGGCGGACGTATGAGAGTGTTGCTTCTGTCATTATTCTGAAAGGTCATAAGGTTTTCATAAAGCAACCTCTTGATGGTTAAATCAATGTGATCTGACAGTGACGGAGCCGCCATCGTCGCTGATCTGAGCTGTTCTTTCCCCTTTGTGTTTGAAAGTAATACGGTTAGCATGCGTTAACTAAAATAGTCAACGCCATTAAAATGTATGTCCTTTAACATCTCCCAGTCGGCATCTATTTTTGCTCTTCTTACCACCTTTTAAAGCTTGAAAACAAGACACGGCTTTGATTGCATGCAGAGATGGCGTAAAAGGACGGAAATATATCCCGCTTTTCAGACTTAACGCCGCGGCGCTTCAAGGGTGCTCTGTACGGCTATAATTCGGTCCCCGCCTCCCATTCTTTTCAAATTTTAATCGAGCGGCTGTGAGGTCAGGTCTGTAGTGAAAATCACCGTGTTTCAGCTTATACACCTGACGGGTTTGCCAGATTTCACTTGAATCCAACAGTACATATGCATCCTCATTAGCTCAGGAGGTCGGCATCACTGCTGCATCCATCGTGCACCAACTTCGGCCATCTTCCCGTCACCTTCACTGATGGAGTGATTGCAATAAACTGGCACGTTTGCACCCTCCCAGTTGCTCATGGCCCATTTAATCACTGGATAAAGCACTGCTGTGTTGGTCTACAGCTTTTGTAAGGACATTCGTCTTGGCCCAGTTGCTTTCTAGAGCTATTATATTAAATCCTATCTTGATAGAAGGCAATTAAGTGTATTAGGAAGAAAAATATTGAAAACTACCAGCATTGATGGTAGATGCTGCAGTGGTGTTTATTCCCTCAGCATTTCTCATTAATTTGAACTTTATTTCCCATTTAGCAACACAGATTCTTTCATTTAATTTTTTTCACACTTTAAATTATGTGTAAGTTACAGACACAGTTTATTAGGCTAAAAGTCTAACATTATCAACTTCATTTGAAGTTGATAACATTTTCTGTCCATTGATTAAAAAAAAAATGAAAAGATAAAAAAAAAACAAAACCAGTTTTATTTTTCTTGCAACATGCAGTCCTCTAGTAAGATTGGAAAAATCAGTTTTATTTTGTTAAATTTCTGAACTTAGTTATTCTTCCTTCAAGAATTATATTGATAAATAAATTGATAAATTGTTATAGAGTTGCTGTAATCCCATCTTACTCCTGTCACCAAACTGGCCTTCACTTGTCTGGCCTCCATTAGTTTGGTTTCCAGCTGTGCTCAGCTGTAGATTCCCGTTGATCGCCTCTGTCGTTAACTCCCTCGTGACTCGGCTGCACATCACACTCCAGCAAACATTAGACACCTCGCTCCCCTTTCACAAATGAACGCTAGCCGAGAGTGTGGAGCGTGTTACAGCTGCCGGCTGACAGGACCTGAACTGGGGCAAGTGGTGCTTTTTGATACGGCTGCTCTGACGGAGCCTTCTTTGTTTCAGAATGTCCATGTGCTACAGCGTTCTGCACCGCCTTCGTGCGTGCCTCTTCCCGCGGATGATGTTTGTGATCGTGCAGCGAGTGCACCTGTGCACATGCCCCATTACCGTGCATGAACAAATCTCAGCAGGGCAAAAACATCAGGTGCTACCATCACAGCCCATGAAGGTTTAATTGGATTCAGATCAGATCAGATTCCGTGAGCCCTTCCTCTGTGGGATTTGCGGTTTGGCATGGCAAGATATTCATTTTTCTGCTGGGATGGAGCCCACATGGTGAGTTGTGCTTCCACCACGCTGTTTGGTCTCCAGCAAGATCCACTTGCATGTCAAGGGTAACAAGGTGATAACTTGCCATGTGTGTTTGTGTGTGTGCAGCATGGCAGTCTGGCAACAAATGAACCAAAATATGAAATAATGCACCTTAAAAATGGTTTGTCAGTGTTTCAGGGCTCATCCTAAACGCTTTCATGCAGGAAACATATAGGAAGTATTCGAAACAGATTTGTTTTGGGTGTTGGATGCACCACATTCTCTCAGTGAACATTCTCTTCCACGAGGCCTCCAATCAGCGTGTATACCCATCCAGGAGGATCGCCAGATTTAGAAACTAACCTTCTGTCTATGCAGCAAGGACAGAAGTCAGCGAGAAAGAGCCTATAGGCATAATAAATAGCTCCCGTGTTTGTGTACGAGGCAGAGCTGTCTTGTGTCAACAGTGTCAGGTCCGTCTACTTCAAGGTAAAAAAAAAAAAAAACCTAGTCTTTAGAAAAGTACATGTGGGATGGAGGTGTCTGTGGGCTCCGTCTGGTGAGGCTTGTCAGGCTCCCTGCTAAGTATAGCCAGCAGAGGGAGAAAGAAATGATTATGTAATGAGCAGGGTAAATCTTGCTCCTCCGAGCATAAGGTGTTTCTTCTCTCGGCGCATGAAATCTGACGAGGAAATTGGTCAAAACGATACCATTTTTATTACAAAAGTCTCATTTATTTTCTTCTCTGCCCACAGCTCTGAGGTGTTATTGAATCCAATGAAATACAGATAAAGAGAGTCACGAATCTCACTCGCCCGTGCCGTATAATTAATTGCGTTCACGCTGTGAATGGAAACACTGGCATGGTCTAAATGAGCAATGCGTGCCTCTGAGGATGCAGACAGTACTTTTACAATCATTATTATTAAAATGGAAATTTGAGTGCATTATACCTGGGATTGTGTATTGTTAATTGTTGAAAATGGAACTTCACAAGTCGTCTTCTGCGTTTACTTTTGTGATGTGCCGTGTGATCAGACTGAGCAAACAGTTATTTCCCTGCGCTGACGACTTCATCTGAAGGCACGTATTATATGGAGCTAAGGGGAAATATAACAAATATCCTGCAGCACACACTATGGAAACAGGATATTACATCTAAAGATCGGTTTGCTGACTCAGGGAACCTCTGAGGTGCAGTCTCTCGTACCTCATAAAGACATGAAAGGCGTTTGTCGAATAACCCGAAGCTAAAAACTGGATGCAGCAAGGACAAATGACTGAAAGCCTGGTTAGAGACGCAGCCACACACTTGGCTTAATAAGCCATGTTGGCTTGGTCATATAAATCATACGTTGACAGTGACCTTCACTTTTTGCGTCATGCGTTGGATTCTCAATAATCCCACTGCCCACTTCACTGCTATTACACGTAATAGATTTATTTTAGCACAAGCAAAGATTAATAAAAATAATGGCTGTTGTCATAACACCAACTGTTCTTTGTTGCATTTTTTCCAGCCTGCCTAATACATTTTTTTCACCTTGTTCATCGGGGACTTGGAGCTTGAGTCTGAATCATCTTACACCAGTGTTCTTGACGCAGGTGGCGCCGCCACCTTCCAGCTGCCCCAGATATCGTTTTCATCACATCTGCAAGACAGCAAAGCCACTGACGCCAAATCTTTGTGCACTGTCTGGCGCATTTGCTTGGCGCAATCCAGCTCTCTTTGTAAGAGCCAAAAGCCAGTGCACAAACCAAATGCATGCAGCAGGAAGGGCCCCACATGACGAGCTGCAGTGAGAGCAAGTCCTCATTTAGCTTTCATCCACTGCTGCATTTAGATGTAGCATGGAGGCTTTTAGGCAACCATGACCGTCCGGTAAGGGTGGCGTTGACCCTCACGCCATGAAAAAGACAGCAGCCATACGGGAACAGAACACAGGTAATCAGAGAAGCTGTCACGGCAACGATCTTAGCGCCGCTGTTGACTATCAAAACCTCTTACGGCCTCTTGTGAGGACCTCTTTTGGTGTCATGGGGCACGAAGATATGTTCTGTCCGACATGATTCATGATCCGACGGCTTGGAGTCACGGCTACTCCCCATCCAATTACCATCCCATAATATATCAAGGGAGTTACAGCTTGACTGAGCAAAGTCAGGAGTGATGTGAAGACACCTGTGGGTACTGAACAGCGCCGGAGTTTAGTTTGGATCAGGCTGCAGACGTATTGATTCATTTAGAGGGCAACTCATAACCAGAGGCGGGAAAACAGGAAGCACTCGATCTCTTGCTCCTGATCCTTGAGCTACATTTATAATTTTTTTAGGCATCGAAAACAATCCTGTTTTTTTGGCAACACAGAAAACAAGTGCATTGTTGTAAAGTCCTGGCTGCCTTTCTCTGCTGATGGCTTCTAAGGATGAATATTCATCAGAGATTTGTTCAGCAGGTCAACAAAATGGGTGCTGGATAATTGTTTATGAATCGTACCGAGTGTGTAAATGTCACTTGCAACCATGTAGTTTGGTGGATAGAGGGTGACGGACAGACCTTGCTGGGTGGAAATTATTCTTAGCTTAATTTCAGATTATTTAGAGATGATGTGCTCATCAATGTACAAACTTTATTCCAGTCCTCTCAAATATGTTAGCATGTGTGCATAAGTGAACAGCCCAACTGCTGAATAAGTGATCCCTTTAGTGCATCGCTTACTGCAAAACACCACTCAGTAAACACGGTATGAATAAACAATGTAGCTACAGCCGGCAGGGAAAGAACGCAGCAATAACAGTCGTGGCTTTTGTGAATGACTACATATTTTATAATATTTTTTGCTGTAAAAAAACTCCAAGCCTACACTGACGTTAGGTCAGGGTGTGAGATGCTTAAAGGAAAAAGGGGTAAAGCAGGCAGGCGAGTCAGAGCCCTGCAGCAAGGCAGGCGAGAGTTGCTGTGGTGAAGTTTGAGGACTGGAGCAGGGTCATGGGTGGCTGCTGGCGTGGTTGCAAAGGATCACGGAGAACTCTTGTGTTCTTCTCCTGTTGAACGCTCAGTTTTAAAAATGGTTAACTGAGTTGAAGACATTTGTTTTTCCAGTTGTTTTGTCTAATTAAATCCAGTGGTATAAAAGCATCTGACGCATTAAAAGAGAGAAGCAAACAAAGCCTTTCATGGTTGGGGTCCGCCATATCTCTTACTGTGCTCTGTTACCTGACCAAATCTTTTCAGATTCAAGACGCAGGATTACTGACGGCCCCAGCAGGCTGTAAATACAGAAAGGGAGACTCTTTCACTTTTATCTCCCAGCCTCAGGTCTGTCTGCAGATGCCCTTTCTATATTAAACTTTTTTTTTTTTTTTGATAAAGCTTATATAGAGCTGGCTCGGACTGGCCCAGAGTTAAGCTGTCACAAGTTTAGTTTGCTAAAAAACTTCCCATGATGCACTGAGCATGTACTGTACTGTGCTCTGCTACTCGTTGGTTCTCACGGGCCATCATTAATGCATTATAGTTGCATAAACTGCAGCTTTTGGAAGACCAACACCGAGGCTGTATACAAAAAGGGGATGAGCAGACTCTACTTCCTGGGTAAGCTGATCCTTCAATGTGTGCAGCAGGATGTTGGATATGTTCTACTGACTGATTCAGCTCGGCTGCCACAAAGATACAGGAAATCTTTCCTGCCCAGTGCAGTAACGCTATTCAACACCTCTGTCTGACCGAGACTCTCAGTTCGTCATGTTGTGATATGCTCATTCTGTTTATTACTTTCAAGTTGCACATTTTTTCTATTTACACATTTTTCATGTTGCACATCTTGCTGTAGTACTTTTATCTCGCTGCTGTAACAAAGCAATATCCCATGTCTGGGATAAATGAAGTACTTCTATTCTATTTATAGATACAACTGCATTGACAATAATTAATGGTGCGACTGTGTGAAAGGGCCAGAGACGAGCAGGAGTGAGACGTCTTTTTTTGCATTTCTAGCAGTCGACCATCATTACAGCATAGAAAAAGAAGCGTGTATTATTCTCAGCTTTCTCGGTCTTGTGAATTTCCGAGAAGCAAGGCTGCCATGCCGTCGGTTCGGCATGTCATAGAGTTCAGATGCAGATGAAGCCATGGAGAGACTTTGAGGCTGCGGCCAGAAAGCACAGCAGTGTGAGGCAGGTAGTGACGCGTTTGCTTTAGTGCTCGTCCAGCCGTGCACCGAGCCTTTCATGTGAACGCTGAGCTCAGTAACTGATGGCGCTTCTGTGATGATTCATGTTTCAGGATTTCACATATAGCTCTCTTAGGACATCACAAAGTTGGGTACATTTAATAGGATGCCTCCGACTCTGTAGATTTGCCTAAACTGGCGTGAAATTTGCACTCAAGTTGCACTGAATAAAGTTTGCGCAAACAAGTTTTTGCAGAGGTGGTTAAGATTATTACACATCTATTTATGGTCAGGCCAGTGAAGCCTCACTTTATCTCCCCTGTGTTGCATTTAAGATTTATTTTTATTAAAACAGCTTCTGCCTGGATGCTGCTTTGCCGTTTCATTGGAAAGGCTACAAACAAACTATAAAAATCACTTTAAAAAAGCCTTACTTGTACGTCTAAGGGTTTTATTTTATTTTTATTTTTTTGGAGGGGTAGTGTTGAGCTCGGCAGTGTCACTAATTCTGTCTTATTGTCATGGAGATTGACTCTGGCATTTTACTATGCTGCCAAGCCAAAACATAAACATGCCAGTGCAGAATTATGGGAAATGCAAGTTTTGTGGTTTCAATTTAGGTTAGATTTTAGAGAATAACGCTGTATATCAGCTCCAGGAACACGCGATATTTTTGTCTTCACATTTTTGACTTCTTGGAAGAAAATGTTCCTCACTGAAAGGTTTGGTGTGTTGAATGTTTTTAGGGATAATCTTTTTTTTTTTTTTTTTTTTCCCCACACAGTCGGTTCTCCGAGTCTCTTGAGAAAAGGCCGGTGTTGACGACGCTGTACGTACCTGCGTAAATTTTCCACACTGTAGCTCACCCTTAACGATCATCTTAAAAGTATTTTACAAAAAGGAAATTGGATTTTTACATCATCATCAAAATGGCACATTGTGCGCTTTGTTTCTTGAGTGTCCTTTGAATACTGTATTATGGGTCCTTTGCAGCGATCAGTACCTCAAGAAAATGAGAATAAAGGAAACAGCCTTTTGGAAATCGTTTCTTCTTCTTCAGTCTACATGCACAGATAAAAGACTTTTTGAAAGGTTCTCCGGTGCACTCTGTCTGAAAAGATTCCTATTGCTTTAGTCAAACAGAATGCAATCATTGTCCCATTCACAAAATCATCTTCAAGGATTGCCTATGGTCATCGCTCCCCAGGAATTTGACACACTTTATGAACGTATCCTTTCCTCTCGATACTCACTTGACTCATAAACAGCCCTTTTTTTTTTTTTTTTTTTTTTAAGAGGAACAGTGTTATGCGACACAGTGGGGCCCTGATGGCAGCATTATAACAGAATATCATTGCTTAAGGCAAGGTGACATGGATAATAATCTATCAACCTTTATGTTTAATATTTAAATCCCAAAGGTAAAGACTGAAGTCCTTGTGTTTCCAATGCCCTCTCCACTCAGACCTGCCTCGTTTATGGAGCAAATCCAAACACGATCATAATCACGAGTCATTATCTGACAGCCATATTTATGCTCCTTCTGTGTTAAGAAGATACTAAACTTTAGGCAGACGTCAGATTTATTGGCCCCAAGTTATAATTACAGTGGGGCTATTAAAAAATTCATTTGTTCATTTCTGTCAGTTCTTCCTATTTGTGTATTTAATCATTTATTTTTGTATTTATTTGTGCATGGCTGGATATCCTTTCCTCCACTTGGATTTTCTCTGTTTTCCTTTCTTTGTGGGCACACTGGGAGAACTAGAGAGTAATATATCTATATTTATTTGGAATGAGTAGAGGGTAAATACAGTAACTTCAGCATTTATCCCAGAGCTCAGCTATGTGCCGCAAGAGAGGAAAAGATCACATAGCGGAGCTACACTGTGTTTATTAATCCCTGCGACACATCACATGTATTTAATTCAGTATTACCTAAAGTATTTCAGTTTATGGCAAATAAATCAGTAAATTCATACATTTTTTTTTTTTCTTCAGTGATGTTTGCTTTAGTACTTTTTGAAATTGGTGCTGAAATGTCCTAAATGTAGCTTTATTTCCCACACATAAATAGCATATTATGTGTATGCTATTTATGCATATGAATAGTACCAAAATTATTATCATTATTACCGTGGCGGAACGTGCTTGTGCTATGTTTTGGTGTAAAATATTGTTTATTTTCAGATCCGCCACATTGTGCGGCGGACACGTGTGCCAGAGTTGATGATCTTGTGCAACAATCTAATTATATCTCTATTCAGGAGAGATCTGAGGATGTCTCTGTGGGCTCGCTGCAGCTGACTGTGTGTGTGCAGAACCGTGGGCTTGATTACCATGTTGTTGAGTCAGCACATTCAGTCCAAAAGAGCCTCCAGCCCACAGACTCTGTACCACACAACAAGGTGCTACAAAGTCCCGCAAATAACTTCTAATTAATAATTTACCACCTTTTGTTTGACTTGCTTGTAGAAATTCATTTACTGTAATTATTATAAAGTTAACTGCTTAAAGCGCTTGCAGTCAATTTAGATTTAATGAATTGTGTATTTAATATGCGAGCCTCTGCGACTTTAATTGCAGCTGATGGTGAAATTAATTGCAGTCAATAAGAGCAAAAGCCACAAAGACATTTTTGTTATTATTCATGTTGGGTTTTGCTGGGGAAACTGGAACAAATAAGAATTTCACAAGAGATGAACTGAGGGCGAGGATATCCTGGGCACGGATATGCCGGAGCGTCGGAACATTTGGAGTGATGAGAAGTGTTTGCAAAGCTATAAAAGATAAATGCTTGTTTTTCTCCACTGTACATTCTCATAAAAAGGTGTGAAGGTCAATATTTCTACATCTAATGAAGACACCTAATGCTGCAGGAAATATGGCCGCCGCTGCACGCAAAAGGGCAGCTCGTTAATCTCGTCACAGCGGGGAAGCAAACCAAATTTGAAAACTTAAATGTCTTTCAGTGGGAGAAGTGCAGGGGATAGAATATATCAGATCTTAAGGTCAGACAGCTGATTCACACCGATGCAGAGGCCTGATGAGAGCGGCGTCCTCAAAGTTGATCCTGGATGCTGACGAGCGGCTTGAGCAGTCCCGGGGCTTCTGGGTGACGTGTTGCAGTGGGCAGAGCGAGCATGGAGCGTAACCCGAGAGAGGAAAACCCTGATAAAATGTGAGGCGAAACCCTGCTGTGAACAAACAATCGAAACGAGTAAGATGTTACAGAAGCCAGTGACCTTTCTGGAGAGAGCTGTCATCTCGCTCTGCGCTTCTCAAATCTACAGCTTGGAAGTGGGTCAAAGAATCGTGCCACTGCCTATCCTATGAACTGAATGTTTTGTTTTTTTTTGGGGGGGTGGGCTTTTTTTTTTTTTTTTTTTCCTTTTTTAACAATTTATGAGTAATGCTGGAATGTGGAATGAAAAGCACATCTTGTAAGCGTCCTTATCTGCAAACGTATGAATCGATTCTCTTTGGGACTCTGGAGGGTCCTGGGCTGACAAAGTAAATGGCCTTAACTCTGCTCTCCTTCCACAGCAGAGCTTCACCCCTTACCTCCACAACAAAGACCACTAAGACTGATTGCAGAGCAGCCCCGCAGCACGGATGTGAACGAGGGACGTGAGAGGGTCTGAGACAACGTTATACTGCGAGGAAACCGTCAAAAACATTACCAGAACAAGTAAGAAAAATCACATTGATAAATACACAAGCTCTCCCTCTCTCCACCTCATGATTTATGCTTTATCAGTAGTACACGTGCACAGATGTACGCATTTCTCTGAAATATCCCTTTGATTTCCACTGGCACTGTGAAGAGGCTGTGCTGTGGCAGCCTTCATCTAATTATCAAGCCAAGTAGTTGTGACAGCTCATGCATGGAAAAGAATTACAGTAATGTGTATTTATTAGCTATAGGTACTACGTGAAATGGCCATCAATTCCTTGAATGAATGGGTTTGATGGGTTTTTGGAATTAATGTTTATTAATTGTGTTCCTTTAGCCATATCTGTCATGGTTCAATTGGATTTATTAAACAACCCGGTCTCTTTTTTTTTTTAATCATATTCCCCCCCCCCCACACACACACACACACACACACATACACACATATATGTACTCTAAAATAATAAACTTTACTCAGAGAGAGCGCATTGGTTATTTACACAAGATAATGACTCTGCTTGGCTTATAAATATTTAGTTAAGCCTGATTAAATAATCAATCAGGCAGGCTCTATCCCCGCCCTGTCCCACCCAAGAGCACCTTAATTTCAGCGAGCAGACGCGCCTTCATCCCTCAGTGTCTGATCACATCTCCTTAGCAACGTGTTTACTCGTGATTGTGCGTTGACGGCTCAGCTGCCGTGTTGCCCTGAGTGAGAGACAGTGGGAGGGGGGAGGAAGAGAAAAAAAAAAGAACTCTTCAAAAAAAAAAAAAAAAAAAGACGTTACAAGTCACCAAGCCAGCTCGGAGCAACGTCTCAGATTAACGGTGAGCACGCATCCCACATGTTTTAACCTTACGTTGCTAATTGTCAGTAAACAGAGATGGCGCAGCAGCAGATGGTCCATGCACGCGTCCTAGTCAGATTACATGTCTGTCGGTAAATCCGGGGCCTCGTGTCTGCAGAATGGGGTCATGTCATCTCAGTCTGAATGCTTAAGCTGTTGTTTAATGCACCTTTTTGGATCCAAACGTGTGGGAGGCAGTGCGCTGGCCAGTTTCAGCCGACTGAGTCAATCCTGGTCTTGTCCTAACAATATCACACAGATTTACATGCACCGAATCTTCGCATTATGCGGGCAGCTAATTCTTGCTGACACCTGTGCAGGCATTGCCATAAAAAATATCAAAAAACATGCAACCCTGTGGCTGCACATGACGTAGCGGATATAAGGGTCAGGGCAGCTGAGCGAGTAAGGCAGTCTACTCCCCCAGAGACAAAGGTTGCCATAATCAAACGCTGCATATTTATGCTACATGATCTGTGATGCTAATGCAGAGCCATATAGAGATGTGACCTGATAGCCTTCTGTATAGCAACCAGAATATTAATGCGGATTTCAAGCAGTAACGTTTTGAGGATGTAAATCAGATGATGCACAGACGGATCAAAACAAGAGTTTTGGGCATTTCTAGCAGACTTTTGTATGACTAAGAGAAATTCCTCGTGCTTGGCAGGCTCTAAAAGCTGTGTGTGTTCTGCAGGTCTTTCAAGGTCTGAACAAGTGGCAAAAACAAATAAACACAGGCGCATGACCTCCCTTTATTGAGGTGTTTCTCCAAAGCTCGGGGTAAACAGGAAGCCCAACAGCACACTAGAGGGGAGATATTGTCTAATGAAAGTGTTGTCATACAGAACAAAAATATTAATTCATGAAAAAGTGATCCTGGTGGAACTGTGAAGCTGCTGGCTTTATTTCAGCAAAGGTCAGAATCACAGTGTTCTTTTGCGTAATGCTTCCTGTGGCAGCATTACGCAAAAGAACACTGCTGCCACAGTAAGTCTTTTCATAACATAAGGTGCAACAAAATAAGTGAAAAAAACATGTTAGTGGGTCCTTTAATTTTTAATTTGCAGAACACAATATTCAGCGATTCCTTTACCCAGAACCATAGAACATTATCGTTACATAAAAGCCTCATTTTTTCCTTTCTGTTCTGTAGTTAGACGGTGGAAAAATGATGCAGTGGTTTGGTTTGGAGACCTCAGGGCCCCGCTGCTCATCAGTTACTGATTAGCGCTGATCCAGGATAGCTACCCAGGGAGAACCAGTGATCAGGCCGGCAGCGGCTGTGGCCAGTTGCCTGCTGGTGTTTGGCTAATCAGTCCTTCACCGGCTCTGCTGCGCCATCCTCGGCTCAGTGTCGTTTCCCCGAGATGCCCTGCTGGTAATTAAGCGTTGAAATGCTTAAGAAGAAAGATTTTTGCGTGTCTGAAGTCGCGGCTTAATATGAAGAATTGGGGATACAGATTTTTGTTTGGTTTTGGTAAACATGTCTGCATTCCTTTCAGTGACAATGGCATCACCTGCAATAACCTACCCTGAAATAGGCCATCGTACCAAGAACAAAACAAAAAAACTTAATGGCAAGCCCGAGGGCTGTGACTTGTTCAGGATTTGATCCTTTTAACTTTAAATTTCCTTAACTTTTAATGTCCATTTGGGGATTTAATTATGAGGCCATTCAACATGTGAAAACGGTTCTTCTAACGTTATTCTCTGGAGTCTTCTCTCTGACACGGCCAACACGGCTCCATGCCTTTGTGTTTGAAGTCTCGTAATAAGACCTAACAAAATCCAAACTACACTACAAAGGTGACAGCACTTTAGCAGGAATTACCTCTCTGTTGCTACCATGGAGATATTTCTGCGCATGCGCGTGTGTGTGTGCACGAATGACTCTTCAGATTCAAATTAATTTCTAAATTCAATTTATTCTCCACTCCAAGATTTGTCCTACTTGTGAGGCGGTAGAAATGTAATATCCCATGCAGCGGGCAAAGAAGAACACAGAGCTCTCAACATGCAGCGAGGAGACACGTTTAGTCGGTGCAGCTGTCAAGGCCTGGAATATGGAATCATAATGACAAATTTCCATATACGAGGGGGCTCAGGCTGTTTATCTCCACGTTGTTTTCTTCTACTTACACCTGTACGTCCTCATTGTGAGCAGAAGTATCATTATGCTCTAACTAGCAGACAGTCCCCCTCCCTCCTCCCTCCCTCCCTCCCTCAGCCGCTTCTTTGTCCTCACTTGGGTGATGCATTGACATGATAATTAGCCAAACTTTTGGTTCTTTAGACAGCAAAGTTTGCAAAGGTTTCCACTGGGATCAGTGTTGTGTTCAGTGTCAGTAGTAAAATTAAAATGTCATGTGTTTATTCTTTACCAAGAAAAATATATGGCATGTTTGCAGAAACGCTGTCCTGTCAGGACCTGCGAGTCGAAGCCTGTGTGTTATATGACACACGGCGTGCTGGTGCTTGATGTGATCATTTGTTGTGTCCTCTTCGTGTCTCTGTCGGTCATCAGTCAAGCGAGGATTTACAAAGTTCCCTTGATCCGTTGCCCTCTGCACACCTGCGTGATTGGCATCCTAAAATGCGGGGCTGAGGCGAAGCTGCGATAAAAGCAGCAGGAAATGAGTTGACCCTTGCGGAACTGCGGACCTGCGTCCGACCCTGTGGTTGTTATTACTTGTACAGCCTGCAGTTTAATCCTGATCAATAGCTTGAAAGCATCTTAATATCCCAGCAAAAAAGCTTTCAGACTATTCTAGCCGAGGCCAACAGTGTGGATTGTTGTAATAGCATCAGAATTTGCGCAGAAAGATATCAAGATTAAATGAATTTGATCTTCTACAGAATCTTGAGGGATGATCAGTCTGCGATATCCACAGTGCAGGTTTAAATCATTTTTAAAATCATTTTCTTATTTCGACAGACCTAATTGAAAAAGATCCATTGATTAAACAATGATTGATGAACTACTGTGAAGCAGATCTTCTGTTTTTTGTGAAGCTGAATGCTTCCCATGACCTAAATCTATTGATCCTGTGACCCCAGTTGTTGCTGCAACATGCTCTGTTTGGGACCTTCCTCTGCTCTGGTTTGTGGATCAGAGATGATCACTTCACCATCACGGTGCACAAGGTCTTGCTCCATTGCCATATTCAGCTGTCTGTATGAGCGCGCAGTGTCAAATATGAACTGCTGCAGCTATTGTGAATGTCGAAAACCCATTATGTCTGCAGCAGTTATGACCCCACGTGACCCCCCGGAAGTACTGTTGACTCAAAGCATGCTGCTCCGATATTACCCACAGCAGCATGGAAATGATGCTTTTTATTGTGTTGTCTGCACGTTGTGGCCCGAGACGCCGTGAAAGACGGCATCCTGAAACGCATGCATCACCACTTTGCTTTAAATCATTTAATTATCATAACCAAGCTTGCCTAAGCAGGCATTTGGCGACGTATCAGCCATGAGCTGAACGGGACGGAGCAAAAAAGAGTAATTCTGTTATTAATGGAGCTCTCCTCCTGCACATCATTGCAGCCCCCTCCCCGTGTCTCTCATTTCATGTAGGCTTGCGTAATTGGTCTTGGAGTCATTCTAGGCAGCATGCAAATAGATAAATAACAGAAAAAGGAAGACATATTACTGATTTTTTTTCCCTGGTAATAATAATCCATCTTGAAGAATCCTCTGTATATCACACCCCTTACAGCCACTTTGTCTTTTTTATATGGATGTAAATTCATTCGAGCTCATGAGTGAGCCATAGTTTCCCGTCTCATTCTCAGTCTCATGAGCTCGCTGCGGTTGTCGTAACAATACCTGCAACTTCATTCAACCTATTATTTCCCCTTGTTATTGTCGGTGTTGCTCCACTTTAAGTGCTGTCTGACTTATCGCCGCATCAGTCTTCGCCAACCGATTGGGAGGCAGAGTTTCTCCCTAGCCGGGTGCCTTCTCTCCTTTGTTGTTTTATCTTGTGCACACTTATGAAAAGACCCCGGAGAGGGAGGGGGGACAATGCTGTCTGCTTCAGCTCATCTCACGGCTAGACGCCAAGGCACCGGCAGGGGAGAGAGAATATTTTATCCGACATTGTCACTCTCTGTAGGAAGCTCGGGGAGGCTGAGGCTGCTGTGACACACTCGGTGGTCAGCGGCCCGTGCGTGTGATTATGACAGCTCTGCTAGTCACGCCGAAGTTCCCGTGCATCAGAGCTGCTTTTTTATTTATTTATTTATTTATTTTTTTAATTCCTAACATTTTTCAGGACATTAACCACAATTGTTGTTGTTTTTGTTCGTTTTCAGTTTGCAGACCTTGTGTGGAATTCTGGGAGAGCAGCAGCTCACGGGGGACCTCTGACAGTTCTTCTCTAAAAAGGACCAAAAAGACTTTAGATTATTTAAAAAAAAAAATAAAAAAGCAGAAATGGGACCATCAAGTCTTTCTTTGATGCTCGTCGTCGTCACCGTCCACATGATGGAGTGCCAAACGGTCTGCAGCAGCCAGGCTCCCCTGGAGTGGCACCCTAAACAGCATGTCATTAAATTGAACTGGACTCTCATGAGAAACATCTGTGGTGGCCCCTTGGAGTGCTGGGGGCCTCGGCGAGCGCTGGAATCTGCCGGGCCTTCCCCCAGCTTCCCGCAGATTTGCCCGCTTCGGCTCCAGAGTGGAGACAAACTGATGATGTCTGCTGACGACAGCCTGAAGTCATACGGCATCAGGCTCCTCAGCGTGTCGGAGGCAAACTTTGAAAGCTGCTCTGTCCCCGGAGACTCCGCGGGTCACTTTCTCTCCCCCTACAACGTGAACGAAAGCGAGCATGTCGAGACCAAGCGGCTGAACCCGGGTCATCATTATTTCATCGCTTTGCATGACGGAGACCCGCAGCTGTGCAAGCTCGGCTTGAGACTAAACGTGTCTGTTCGGGTCCAGCTCTGTCAGGCTTATCCTCTGTTCCGGCTTTGTTCTGGGAATGGCGTCTGTCAAGCGGGCCTGGAGGACAGCGCGTATACCTGTCGGTGCTACCATCGCTACTCCGGGATGTTCTGCGAGAAATCTGATCCCTGCTTGGAGAACCCGTGTAAAAATAAAGGCGTGTGTATGAGCAACGGATCGGCTGACCCAAACCACAGGTCGTACAAATGTCTCTGTCCCCCACATTTTACAGGTAAATATGACCCACACACAGCTACTGTTTGTGTTTACATCTGTTGTGTGACGAACTTAGCTCACATATTATTTATTAGGATTTTTAGTGTCACTCACACACAGAATTTGAATTTGATAACAAACCTGCGTAATGACTCCATATTATCCTCATTTTATCATGACGTCATAACTGAATGGGCAGAAATTCTTAAACTGAGGCATCTTTTCAGGGGTTGACTGCTCCGAAGTCATCGGGAGGGAAAACTGCGGCAGAATTTGCAAAAGCGGAAGATGCGTTCAGGTGTCGCCCGTCTCCTTCACGTGCCTGTGTCGGTCAGGAGGTAAGCAGCGCACGTGAAACAGCTCATCTGTCGATGAGAGCGCGGCCTTGGAAGGCCCTGAGCCCAGAGGATGCTGCCTCCCAGCTCTGTATGCACAGCCTCAACACTTGCCTCACAGAGGCAACGATCTTCGTAAAGGTCACAGCAGGGAACTACAAAAGCCATATATCTTTTTAAATATCAGCGTTTCCTTGTGGGTTTTTGGACCCGATTTCACTTGATGTTATATTTGTCATCGTAATACACCGAGTGGCCACTCCAGATCGAATTCCTCATGTTACGACGGGCGGCCTCTAAAGAGCCGAGGCCAAACTGCTGGCTAACCGAGCATGTCACTGTTGATAAAAGGAAAGTTTACAGCGATCAATTAAAGTGGGATTTATGGTGGATTGTTTCTACGTGTGTTAAATTGGCTCGGAGCCTCCGTGTTTGTTATTCGTCTGGTTGAATCCTCTCTCGCCACTGAAGAGAGACGCCACATACACACAACAATATTTTACATTTAAATTCCTTTAATTTCCAGAAGCTTGTTGAGGCCTGCATGTATGTTTGTGGCGGTTCGTTCAGGGTAATGGCCACTTTAGCCAAGTGGCTGCTAAATTATGTAAATGCCTTTCCCCCATGAATCATTAATCAAAGAGAATTGGACATAGTTGTAATATTTCTCACTGAATTGCATTTCTGCCTGATTTAGAACACTCGTGACCTGCTGACCTTTGAATATTTCCAGTCCCCCCTTCATTACAGAGCTAATGGGTGTCATTTGCTTCCAAATGTGTATTAAGGTCAAAGGGCATTGTGTACATAAAGGTTAAACCACCTACATACCACTGACTCCAGGAAACAAGTCAGAGGCAAAAGGGAGCTGAAAAATCCAGGTGGCTCCTCATCCTGATTCATAGTTTTGTTTGGAGCACAATTTGTCCTGGTAGCGATCTTGACGCGTGTCTGCGTTACATTCTGAGGTTGGCCCCGTGCTGTCAGATTATTGTTTTCTGGTGTTTTTTTTTTTTTTTTTTTTTTTTTTTTTTTTTTTGGAGGAATTGATGACAGATGAAGTTCAGGCAGAAGGAGAAGAATGCCCCAGTAGGTTAGAGAATAATAGTTAACCGGCTCCACAAACTTCAAAATATCGCTTTGCAATCCAACCAGCTGAGCGATGGATGTCAGATAAAGGAACGTTTTTCACACCACAACTATTTTTTTTGTTTTAGATTTCATTGATAACTGAAATTTTTTTCAATAGAGACCAAAAAAATAAAAGAGAGAAGAAAAACGGAGCTGAGAACGCCTCCCGCTGTTACGGCTTTCATACAATTTGTGTTAATTTTCTGCTGCTTCTGAGCTAAGTGGGCTCCACCGGGTGCTTTCCTGTAGCCACAGTGTCCTACAGCATCAGCTTCTTGGGAGTTCCGGGGGAGCTGGTGCCTCCTCTACCTAGCCGCCGCAGTTGCCTCATTAATCAACTGGAAGTTAGCGGCTGCTGCAGCATCGGCTGCCCTCACAGGCCAAAGTCTATGCTCATAGAATAATGAGCCACACTCGTGGGATATTTCAAATGAGATTTGCTTTTGATTTGACTCTCCTCTGCACCACCTCCAGGGTTTTTGACACGCGGCATTAGCATCAGTCTGGAGTCATTCCAATTTGGTACAAAGTGCTAATTGTTTTTTCCAGACTTGTTAGTGGCAATATGAAATTCTTCAAGTTTTGTTTGCACTGTACCTGCTTTCATTGCTGTTGTTTGACTTTTTAATTAGATACTGTGTTTTTTTTTTTAATGCCTTTGCTATCTCCAGTTCATCTCTAGCTCAGCGATGTTAAATGAAATGAACAAGTTTATTGGAAACTAAAACATGAGTGTAAATACACATCATATTATTCCATCTATTAGTTGAAATAAATCCAGCAGTAGTGGGACATTTTCCAAGTTCCCCAGGTGGAAAAAAAGCGTTACTATCGCACTGGCAAAAGTTTTAATGGACCTGTTTGGAAAACTGGATTTCGGATGGAAAATGAGGGGAAGGCATGCCCTGGACTGGTACGCCGCAAGATTGATGTCCGCAGTGGAGGATACAGAGGAGCCTCTGGGGTATGACTGCTTCAGTATCAGCAGGGGGATTAAAGGAATATGCAAAGAAAGAGTCAGTGGAAAGATAAATGTGTGAGTACCTTGTGAAAAACACAAAAATGAAAACTCTCACAGGGGAGTTCCATCCATTTTTTGCTTCACCCTAAGTCCCCAGAGTTTGGTCTACTTTTATCCCTCGCTGGTACGATGTCACCGTGGCACTACCCGGCCGATGGAAAAGTTTGTGGTGCATTTGTGGAATCACAGTCAGAGCTGCTTTGTTCTGAGCCGCTGTTTTGAGGGTGGGACTCTGAACTGGAGTACAGGACTGAACAGATAGACGGCGTTTCATAAATATTGCATGAAAATTATTTCCACACACCTTTAATGACAATTTTTAACCCTTTAGTGCACAGCCACGGCTCCAAAGCAATATCAGCTGGTTATTCAGTTGTTTTTTTGATTTTTTTTTTTTTTTTTTTTTTTACAGACCCACCTTGTGAGACCTGGAAAGATCCTTGCGATCCGAATCCGTGCAGAAACAGTGGGATATGCAGCGAGGATCCCGCCGGATTTGTTTGCCATTGCCCAGACGGATTTGCGGGAGTCCACTGCCACATCGATTGCACCCAACCTATGTGTCTGGAAGAACGGAACTGTACCACAGGGCGACACGTGAGGGCCAGAAATGAGCATGATATCTTGTAACGTTATCAGATGGATCCGTTGATCTTGAAAGCTGCATCGTCTAATTGAAATGCCCCCCCTCCCCACAGAGTGAGGATAGAGAGTCGAAGCACTCTGCTTGAACCACGTGGTGGTTACTGAAGTTCCACTTTGAAACTTCTCTCATTAGATGCTTTTTTTAAATTTCACTTACATATTTTGCACAAGCAGGAGAACCAGAAAAAAGCAGTATTTGTCTAATTGTCCTCATTTGACTGTTGTTTTGTTAATAAGTACAATTGCCAATTATGTGCTACATATTTTCACAAAGCCATTTAATTCCAGATTAAAATAGCGAAATGATGGTAAAACCTCCTGAAGCGCAAATTTATTTTCTAAACTTTTGTTAATTTTTGACTTTGATAGCTTCGACGATTCCATTTGCATTACTTCTTTTTTTTCCTTTATTTCCTTTGGCCGTTATATAAAAGCGCCATTAACATTAATGCAAGTCAGAGAAGGTGCAAATTTTAGATTATTTTTATCCTCACTGTTGGTAATTGTGTGCACCCTTGTGTAATCTAACCCCGTTTTCCCCCGCGCTAACAGATGACCTGCTTTGTCTCCACGTTCAGGCGCCAGAATGTGTGTGTGCAGATGTTAATATGGTCCCAGATTGCAGGCAGCAGAAGGAGAGCGTGTGCAGCCCATCGCCGTGCCTCAACAATGCTACCTGTGTGACGAAGGGAAACGAGCCTGTCTGCAGGTGAAACACTCACAATGGAGGCCACTCCTCTCCAGATAATTAGAAAGCTTTGCAGCTGTATCTCCCACTGAATGAATGAATGAATTATTTTATCATCCTGTTGTTATATCCTGGTAATTTGCATTGCCCTCTGAATTTTCAGTATTAATATATGCCTGCATGGGAAAATGTCGAGCCTCAGCACTGGCCCGACTGATGTTCATACTGTCATCAAATCCCATCTACTGGTGCTTATTGTGCAGCAGATGTTTATTATTATGACCTAAAGAGGCAGAAACATTGACTTGTTTTCACAGAAGGTAGGAGACCACACAGTCCCCTGTTAGTGGAAGGGAAAGCAGACTTTCTAAGACCTACAAGTCAATAGCTTTCCTGATTTTGACGGTATAATATATGTTTGTTTTTTTTTTGACTGTGCAATAATAAAAATTAGATTAATCACCGGGCTGCTGGCAATAGTGTTGAGCTTGACATTAAGTCTAGTAAATGACAGCAAAGAAAAATGCATTTATGTTTACTTTATACTCCGTGTAACAACATTACTCCATCCATTTGAAAACCGGAAGCGCTGCTCGCCTCCACTATGTCGATCATGTCTATATCAAGAAAACAAAATTATAAGTACATGTGCCTTGTAATGGTGAAATTCATACGGCTTGTTAGAGCTCATGAGCTCAGGGTGAATTTGATTTTAATAACACTGACCTCTGCTTAACAGATGTCTGCATGGCTTCTCTGGGAAGAATTGTGAAGAAATAATTGACTACTGCAGGCTGCTCAATATCAACTGCCTCAATGAGGGATTGTGCTTGAGTGTAATTGGCGGATATCAGGTGAGTAACACAAAGCTGGAGCCATAATGAACACCCACAGAAATAAAAGGAAGGGGGGAGAAACCTCTCTTGCTTTAGCATCAGCATAAAAAGAATGTGTTGTTTCTTTGGTGAGGTGATTAAAAATATATATTTGATCTTCTAGTTGTATCATACGTGTGACACGATTTTCGTGTCTGTAGTCCCTTCAAAGTCGCTGCTTTATAGCATGACATTAAATGGAAGGTGAAAGAGTGAGAGAAAGATTGCTGGCGAGTTCTCTAGGAAGCAGTAATCCAGTTCTTAGTCATTACTCATTGTGTGTATGTGGAGGCTTTTTGCTCAGAAGGATGGCTCTAATTTGCCTCTGTTGGTCACTTTCCGCAGACGTCTGTGTTTTTAACACCTGTGTTATAATAATGGCTCATACTGTAGCTCCTAATTACTCTTCATCAGGTTTTATTCAGTACGCCACTCAGTGGGTCTGGTCTCAAAAATCAGAAGTTACTGGTATTATTTTGCTAAAGGTGGACAAAATCAACCACTTTTGTTCGACAAACATGGGTCTTTTTTTTAACGTTTTTTTGTAAAAATATCACGGTATATTTCGTGATGTGTTTCATAAAGATGTGAGATACTACAATAGTTATATGAAGAATCTCTTACGGTCTTGTGTTCTGATAAGAAAAGGGGAGAAAAAAGGATCTCTGAGAAGGAAGTGGGAGCCAATGTGCACCAACCAGGAACCAGCAAGGGTTAATGCTAACACCACAGACGAAGGAGTTTAATATGATTTTTGATAATAAGAATGTTATTATGTGCATGATTTCTGATCATTATATAGGCTTCATCTTGCTGGCACTTGATTTGTTCCAGGTCTGTCTGAGTTCAGGGTTAATGAGTGTCAAGCAGTTGTAAATAATTATGAGCAAGGCCTCATTTCATAAAGAGGAAGCCTCTCTAATTAGCATCAGAAAGAATCTGAATATTTGAAAACAGGCACACTTGTCTGATTGCTGTTTTCCCCCAGTGTGTTTGCTCTCCGGGATGGACCGGCGAGTTCTGCCAGTATGTGGGTGATGCCTGCTTGGTCCAACCAAACAGCTGCGCCAACGGAGCCACGTGCGTAACCACGAGTCAGCCGCGGTCCCCCCCGCGGTACACCTGCAAATGCCCGCTTGGATTCACAGGTGAGACGCAATTCCTTCATTCCTTTTTGCTCCTCTCTGGAATTACGGATTGATTTGGCGACAGAGACCCTGTTGGGGAAAATTGGTCATGGGGTGAGGAATGAGTGATTGTGTCTGGGGAAAGTAAGAGCAGCGGTGGTCACTGCGCATGCTGTGAGCACAGATTTGTCTCCTTTGTTCTGCACAATAAACTTTGCCTTTATGTAAAATAGCCCAGCTCCATGTAAAACAAAAAAGATAGATATTTTAATATAATAAAGATAACGAACACAAATCAACACAAAAGTACACATGCAAGAACAAGAAGCTTACCTTATTTAATTTGGTCTTGGTAAGAAATCTTTTTTTTTAGTGCTAACCTTGAGTGAATGCCATCCAGAACTATTCAGAAATGACTGTGCCACTTTGGAATGTCAAGGTTGGCTTGTGTCATGAAGACATACTCTTATTTTTGTGAACTCCTTTCCTGTTTACTGCTGTTTTGGTGAGGTCGAAAACGGCATTGGACAGTTACCTGATTGTTGTGTCGTTTAAAAGCTCAAACCTACTGACACTGACAAGCACTCATAAATCTGGAGAAAAATAATCAGCATTTTTGTGCTAAATTGGTCACCTGTCGGGCTGTCGCACCTGCTTCGATGCTAGAGGAGAGGATGGACTTGAACGGAGTTTTGGGGTCTCACTTGGTGGCTGGTTTAGATAGATAGATAGATTATTAATATCCAAGAGAAATTCACATTTACTGCGCAAAGGTCACAGGGTCACTGCAATGAGGGGGGAAAGCCAGTATTGTGTTTATGTTTGCAGGCGCCAACACTGATTAATGTCTCACAAGGCTGAATCAGAGCCAGCTCCAGGGCTGCTGTTCCATAACTGCACCCTGACCTCTCATCACTCGGGGAACGAGAACAAGGAAATGTAGAGATTTTTAGGAGCCAAGGTCGGACTTTTTTATTGTTCAGGTACGCTGTGGGACGTTGTCGCTTCCCTGCAGGCAGCCTGAAAAGTGAGCCGTACTTTTCACCAAACCACAGCGTTTCTGAAGATGTTGCCCGTAGCCTTGATTGCTTATGCCCTTTGCTAATTGTGTAATACTCCCGAGTGCTGCCCTGCTTGGCCATTTTGATATGCTTTTAATTTTACGTTTGTGTATTACTATTTTCATACCAAATGATCACCAAGGCAATGAGCTTTTTGCCTTTCATCAACACTTAGAACTTCTGTTAAAAAAAAAAAAGCGCAAAAAACATTGAGTGCGGGCCATTATTACTATTCTATTTACGTAGGCCTATTACTCTGTTCCTTTGTGCTCAAATTACAATCTGTACCCAAGAATATCCCTTTAATTCCCTTTTGTATTTTGTCCATGTATCCCAATCTGGCTGCGAGACCTGACGCACTCATCTGCCGCATCAGTGAGCCCTCACACAGCACTACACAAACATGTTTTTTTTTCCCTTCCCCATTCTCTTCAAAGGCTGAAACCTGTCGCCGCTCCAGTAATGGAAAATTGTCTCTTAGGCCATGCCGGGTCTTCCCGACTGATAGAATCCATCACGACATGGTGGGATTTCTGCTTGGGAGCTTTGGAATTTCAAACCAGGCAGCACAGAATGGCCAATTGGATTGCAGGCACTGTCCAGAAAGGCATACTATGCGATAAAATATAACTGCATCAGTCAAACCTATGCATTAGGACCGAGGATGGTTTCAATAATGTATTTATTTATGTTCGCCGAATACCATTTCTTGGCATTATGCGAGCAAAAATGTTGGCACCGTTTTTGATGATAGAAGCAATTTGTTGTAAAAGAAGACCAGGAAACTTATGTAATATGCCTTTTATGTTTAAGATTAGACTCCATTAAAGATCCAGTACCAGAAGGTGCACTCTGACCGTGTCTCTAATTTTTATAAAATGTCTAAAAGGTCCTCATAAGTGAACCTCTTTCTGCTTGAAAAACAATTTACTGGCTTTAATGAAGCCATAGCAGAGGATGGGCAACAAGAGTTAGAATTCAAATTTGGACATAAATGCATTTTTATTCCCGCATTTTCTGTTGGAGAAATGTGTATTTTGCCGCCGCGCTGTGGGACGTATTTTGTATATAATGACCTGTAGCAACGGCGTGCAAATGATATCAATCATGGTGTTTGTGCTGTAGCATTAGGGCACGCTGACGAGGAGAGACTTTCAGTACGTGTCACCATAGCTCCATTATTGATGATAGAACAGTTTAAATTAATACCCTGCACTGGAAGACGCCAACCCCCGCAACGGTATCTGTGAGACAGATGCTGAGGCAGCTGAGCATCAAATAAATGTCCTATCAGAGAGGCTGCATCCTCCCCACCTCCCTCGGCTCCCCTTCAGCCCAGACACAGCTTATTATCAGGTGTCCATTTTCTTAAGGAGAGAATGAGCCTGTCTGGAGACTGTCAGAGCCCAGGTTTGTTTTCTCCTATGTCTCATTTTGTGGCTCCAGGCGCTCTGTTGTTTATTAATTTCTTTCTTTTTTTTTTTAAGCAAATGTGCACATTTATTTTTATTTTGCTAAATATGAAAGTGATGCTATTCATATCAGCTGCTAATAACATTTAACCTCCTAAGACCTGAACTCTTTCATGGCATGCATTTTTATTTTGTCTTTGAAATGTAGGCTATTTGGCACTTGATGAGTGTAAAAACAAAGAATTATCTTTTTTACATGATGTAGTTGTGGTTAGTTATAATGTCCACATATGAGGCCATTTGTTTTAAATTTTGATAAAACACAATAACGTCATTATGCCCGCAAGTGAACACCAGGCCCTTGTTGACCAAAATTTAGTATTGTGTGTATTTTGGTGTGTCCGTAGGAAGAGAGAGAAGAGGAACGCCAAGAGTCTAGGACTGAGATTAGGGACTTTGAATGTTGGATCTATGACAGGAAAAGGTAGAGAGTTAATTGATATGATGCAGAGGAGGAAGGTGGACATATTGTGTGTCCAGGAGACCAGGTGGAAAGGTAGCAAGACTAGAATATTAGGAGCAGGGTTCAAGTCGTTCTATCATGGTGTAGATAGGAAGAGAAATGGAGTAGGAGTTATTTTGAAGGAGGAGTTTGCTAGGAATGTCCTGGAGGTATAAAGAGTGTCAGAGTGATGAGTCTGAAGCTAGAAATCGAAGGTGTGCTGTTCAGTGTTGTTAGTGGGTATGCTGAGGAGAAGGAAGAATTCTGGTTGGACCTTGATGAAGTGATACAGAGCATCCCTAGAAGTGAGAGAGTTGTCATTGGTGCAGACTTCAATGGACATGTTGGTGCAGGAAACAGAGATGCTGAGGAGGTGATGGGCAGGTTTGGTATCTAGGAGAGGAACACAGAAGGACAGATGGTGGTTGACTTTGTAAAAATGATGGAAATGGCTGTAGTGAATACTTTCTTCCAGAAGAAGCAGGAACATAGGGTGACCTATAAGAGTGGAGGTAGGAGCACACAAGTAGACTACATCTTGTGTAGACGGTGTAATCTGAAGGAGATCAGTGACTGCAAAGTAGTGGTAGGTGAGAGTGTAGCCAGACAGCATAGGATGGTGGTGTGTAGGATGACTCTGGTGGTTAGGAAGAGGGCAAAGGCAGAGCAGAGGACAAAATGGTGGAAGCTGAAAAAGGAAAAGTGCTGCATGACTTTTAGGAAGGAGTTGAGACAGGCTCTGGGTGGTCAGGAGGTGCTTACAGATGACTGGACAACTACAGCTAATGTGCTCAAGGAGACAGGTAGGAGAGTACTTGGTGTGTCATCTGGAAGGAAAGTAGATAAGGAGACTTGATGGTGGAATGAGGAGGTGCAGGAGTGTATACAGAGCAAGAGGTTAGCTAAGAAGAAGTGGAACACTGAGAGGACTGAAGAGAGTAGACAGGAGTACAGGGACATGCAGCGTAAGGTGAAAGTACAGGTGGCAAAGGCCAAACAAGGGGCTTACGATGACTTGTATGCTAGGTTGGACAGCAAAGAGGGAGAGACTGATCTATACAGGTTGGCAAGGCAGAGAGACAGAGATGGGAAGGACATGCAGCAGGTTAGGGTGAGTAAGGATAGGGATGGAAGTGTATTGACAGGTACCAGTAGTGTGATGGGAAGATGGAAAGAGTACTTTGAAGAGTTGATGAATGACGAAAATGAGAGAGAACGAAGAGTAGAAGAGGTGACTGTTGCGGACCAGGAAGTAGCAAAGATTAGTAAGGAAGAAGTGAGGAGAGCATTGAAAAGGATGAAGAGTGGAAAGGCACTCGGTCCTGATGATATACCTGTGGAAGTATGGAAGTGTCTAGGAGAGGTGGCAGTAGAGTTTCTGACTGGGTTGTTCAGTGGGATCTTAGATAGTGAGAAGATGCCTGAGGAATGGAGGAGAAGTGTGCTGGTTTTTAAGAACAAGGGAGATGTGCAGAGTTGTGGCAGCTACAGAGGAATAAAGCTGATGAGCCATACAATGAAGTTATGGGAAAGAGTATTTGAAGCTAGACTAAGGACACACATGAGTATTTGTGAGCAGCAGTATGGTTTCATGCCAAAAAAAGAGTACTACAGATGCAGTACTTGCTTTGAGGTGTTGATAGAGCAGTACAGGGAAGGTCAGAGGGAGCTGCAGTGTGTCTTTGTAGATCTGGAGAAAGCTTATGACAGGGTGCCCAGAGAGGAACTGTGGTAATGTATGAGGACGTCTGGAGTGGCAGAGAAGTATGTTAGAGCGGTGCAGGACATGGACGAGGACTGTAAGACATGGTGAGGTGTGCTGTAGGTGTGACAGAGGAGTTCCGAGTGGAGGTGGGACTGCATCAGGGATCAGCCTTGAGCCCCTTCTTGTTCACTATGGTGATGGACAGGCTGACAGACGAGGTTAGACAGGAATCTCCATGGACTATGATGTTTGCAGATGACATTGTGATATGTAGTGAGAGCAGGGAACAGGTGGAGGAGAAGCTTGAGGGGTGGAGGTTTGCCCTGGAAAGGAGAGGAATGAAGGTTAGCCGCAGCAAGACGGAGTACGTGTGTGTGAATGAGAGGGACCCAAGTGGAAGAGTGAGGCTACAGGGAGAGGAGATAAAGAAGGTGGAGGATTTTAAGTACTTAGGGTCAACAGTCCAGAGCAATGGAGAATGTGGAAAAGAGGTGAAGAAGCATGTGTAGGCAGGCTGGAACGGGTGTGATGTGTCAGGTGTGATGTGTGATAGAAGAGTTTCAGCTAAAATGAAAGGAAAGGTGTTCAAAATTGTGGTGAGACCAGCGATGTCGTTTGGTCTAGAGACAGTGCCACTGAGGAAAAGACAGGAAGCAGAGCTGGTGGTAGCAGAGGTGAAGATGCTGAGGTTCTCTTTGGGAGTGACCAGGATGGACAGGATCAGGAATGAGTACATCAGAGGGACAGCACATGTTAGAGCTTTTGGAGATAAAGTCAGAGAGGCCAGACTGAGATGGTTGGGACATGGCTGATAGCAGCAGATATGTGATGTGCAATTCCCTTTGCTGAAAAGAAAAGCTGAGGAAGAGTTATTTTTAGTCATGCTTTATTTCAAAAGTGCATTATGTGGTGATGTACATGATACAGCGTGTTCTCAGCAGGGGCTGAATCTATAACTACAAAAAGGTTTTCTTTCTGAAATGATAATGGGAACAAAAACAAAATATTGAAGCATCCGCCTCGACTTTGATGCCAGCAAAGAAGGTGCGCTGTTTTCGATTCCATGTGCCTGCTCTTCGCATCATCCCACAAACATTTCTGTGGTCACTCCCACTTCCTGTTCTTCTTCTTTTTCTCCTCGTAGGTGAATACTGCGAGGCTGAGATTAATGAATGCGGTTCCTTCCCATGTCAGCACAACGGAACATGTGTTGATTTACTGGGGCGCTACACGTGCCGCTGTCCTGCAGGTAGGTGGACACATCACCTGTGATACGTGACTTCTGTGTCCGTGATGGGATCAGGCATCTGCAGACTTTTGGAACTCATCTGTGGCAAATGTGGCATGAAATGCCCGGCCGGGGGCACTCCGGTAGTGCCAGTGTAGCCGGAGGTGATTAAACACTGTTGCTATGACACATTTTAGGAAGAAAGTCAGATGAGAGAAGCCATTTTTCTTGACTTATTTATGTCTGTGGGTGTGTGTTTACTGTTACTAATAATACAGCTGTTATCAGGACTGAGCTTGGCCAGTGTGGAACAGCCGGAAGAGACAGCCAGGTCACACTCAGTACAAAAACCATCAATTTAGACTTGGTTATGATTGGCAGCTGGGAAAAAAAAAAACCCATCCAAAGTCATTGTCAGTGCTTGACGATATAAGCAAAATTGCGCAGATATTTAATTTCACAATGAAACATTATGAAAGGATCATTTTTATAATTTACCTGTTTTTGCCAGACAGGCTGGATTTAAATTGTGTTAACTCATGGAGCTTCGCGATGCTGGCAGGGATAATGTGTCTGGCAACAGCTTTTCTTACCCGATGCATTCAGTAGTTACAGCAAATGTGGTCAGAACTGATTGCTCTCATTAGAAAACTGAGCAATGCACAAGTGCAATGGCGCACGGGTTCTCTCGGGTTTAACAAACATGAAGTGGAGCTGTGTGTTCTAAAAAAGACGCGCTAAAACGTATTTATGTCAGCCTTTGGTAAGGTGTTGCTTAAGATTGAATGGAGGCTGTATCCATCCCTCCATCCATTCCTCCATCCATCCATTCATCCATCCATCTATCTTGTCAGTCTTGTCAGGCGCTCCCTGCACTCCCGGCATGCATTTTGTAAGACATGACGTAAGCCCTGGACAGGTTGCCAGTGATTCTTAAGGCTAAAGTACTGACAGGAAAAACAAAGTTGTGCCTGCAGGGAGTTCGGGCACCTGTCATGTCTCTGGCCTGGACGGCCCAAGAAAACCTTTGCAGAAACTGTGACGGCTCGAGGAACCATTTCAAAACTGGTCGATCTGGAGATGGGACCAACTTGCGTGTTCAACGTTTAATATCTATCGTTTGCACAAAGCTAGTGTTGTCTCTGTGGGCTGAATTAGAATTGACCTGCCTTTGGTGACTTTTCCCGCCACATGATGTAGATTTTCTGCTTTTGAGAATAATTATCTTCCTTTCTTTTTTAGGGTTTGTGGGGCAGAACTGTGAAATCGACGTAGACGCGTGCGCTCTTGCCAACAGCTCGTGTCCTCCTGGGACTCAGTGTTTGGATCTGCCAGGCAGCCTTGAATACACCTGTCGTGTACCCTGCCCCCAAAGCCTTCAAGTGGGTGAAAACCTTAATGACTGATGAAGCCACACAATACTGTGGTTTTTTTCATGTAAAGATTATCCAAATGGATTTCTGACTTTCTGATTTCCTCTCTTTCTTTCCTTTTTATTATTGCTGTGTAATATTGAATTTAAACGCCACGGGCTTAAATGAGGAGGTATCAGATGTTAATTCAGTATCTTATTGTTAAAATGTGGGATAATCCTCTCTTATACACGCGGATAAAAATAAGTCAGTCCCATAGGAAGAGTGGCAGCATATGCCATAATCCATAAACGCAGCAATCAGAACCATTTAGAGCGCCTTTACACTGACAAGCAGTAATAATACAGGGCTGCAGACAGAATCCTTTAAGTTTTTTTTTTTAAACCCGCAACCTGCTTTCATGATCATAGAAAAGTGCAGTCACGTGGGAACATGTGCCTGACCGGACTTTAATCTTTTTAGATTTCAGAGCACATTCACAGACGTTTGATCACATGCCTGAATATCAGTGTTGTAGGAAAATGCATGTATCATAACATAAATGATGGAATGATTGCATTCAAATGCTTTTCTGCTATATCCGCTCTGCCGCTGCACATGGGAGATTTGGCCTGTAATGAGCATTGATCCAGTGTGGTCGGACACAATGTCGATGCGGCGTGGAACAGTGAGTGAATCAGTATTCATAAGTGTGTCATTTGGTAGTAATGAAGCTCATTCTCAGGCAGCCAGGAGCCAGAAATGATGAGGGGGCCGCATTGTAAACGTAGTTTTTTTTACTCCACACCAGATCCAGCTCAGGCCAATCAAAGCCATTATGACCCCGAAAGGAGCGTTTTTTTTTTTGTTTTGTTTTTTTTCGCCGCACACGGTGCCGCGTGCTCTTTAATTCGCGGCGTGTCTGTGTAACGGCTCTCCTCTATTAACAGCCGTGTGACAACGGAGGACGCTGTGTGCTGAATAATGCGAGCAGCTACACTTGTATCTGCGCGCCCGGCTGGTCCGGGCAGACCTGCCGCCTCAACGTCAACGACTGTGTTCAACACTGGTGTCGGAACGGAGCCACGTGTGTGGATGAGATTGATGGTTACAGGTGAGGCTCCAGATTGCGTCTGAATTTCAGCCGCTGTAAAAAGCGTTGACCTTTACTGCTGTTTTTCCCTTCGCAGCTGAAAGAATTCTGTTTTCCTTTTCCCCACCATTAAGACATTTTCTGCAATCTTTTGCCAGCTGCGTCTGTCCGCGAGGATTCACGGGCGTCTACTGCGAGCAGGACATCGATTACTGCGTTGATCACCGTTGCTCCGAGCACGGCGTCTGCCTGGACCAGCAGAACAACTACACCTGCCTCTGCCTGCCTGGATTTGAAGGGCCGCTCTGTCAACTGGAAACAAACGAGTGCGACAGCGTCCCCTGTGCACATGGCGCGACCTGCGTGGACCTGATCAGTGATTATCGGTGCCAGTGCCCCCCAGGTTTTGAAGGTAAGAATTTGAATGTCAGCCAATTTACAGCAGGAGATTTGTTTAGAAAGGTGCCTAGAGGCCTCGGCTGAACCAAAGTTGGCTGATTTGGCAGCACATAACTGCACATCAGGCTACGTGCACGTGAGGTGTTAACTCACAAATGTGTTTCTGGCACAGCACACATGATTCAAAACACCGTTTCAACTCCCCTTTTTATGGCAGTTGAGCAGCCCGGATGCTTTTTCTCTGCCAAAAAAACTACAGCGTGCTTGTGCATCTTATCGCTCATTTGATCCATTCGGCCTCAGACGGCCTTTTGGTTCCTCCCCACACACACACACACACACACCTGGGAGAAATATGTTTAGTGGAATTTTGAGTCGGAATGAAAATTTGCACCAATTGCTTGCGCTGTTGATCAGATCACGGTTGACAACTTGGTAATAACATGGTTACTAAGCAAAACTACTTTGCAGAATATATTTAGTCTTCATCCACCGTAATTAAGTACCTCACAGTACATGATTAACAGAGCTGTTGCCATTAAATGGAGTCATGATGCCAACAGTACAATTACCTTTCGGTGTAGACAAACACACAGAAGGAGAGAATGTCAGATGTCTGGCTCTTAATTCTGCATCGGGTCTCCAGCTCGCACAGAACTAAGAGGTGTGAAACGCCGCCACAGGCCAGATCAAGTGGAGCTTTAAAGTTGTCATTACAGTCAATTTCTACATTGTACTTTTGCCTGGGGGAAACTCGGTTTGAGGCTGTGCCGTTTGCATACCGCATGAGCCGCAACATGTTGGACACGTAATCAGTCAATCACATCTCCAGCCTGTTCAATTAGAGGTAATTAGCCGCCGCGTGAAATAAAACATCTACAATAAAACGCTGGTGGTTGATTACGGGCGCCTGGATTTGTGCTGGAGTCGTTGGCCATGCGTTGTGGCTTCCCCTCATTACTAAGTGCTCACAGTGACAGTGAAATGTGTTTGTTAGCGGCTGCTTTAAAGTGCATTTTCTGTGGCATTAAAGAGCGTTTATTTGTTTTTCTCCTGCAGGAAAAACGTGCTCCGAGAATGTAAACGATTGCTGGTTGCAACCTTGTCTGAACGGAGGCTCGTGCGTGGATCTAATAAATGACTACATTTGTCATTGTCCTCTTGGTAAGCAGCGAGCGCTCGCTACATGTTTACAAAAATATCATGCTATTAATTTTTCTGCGCATGCCTCCCTGGGAATACGTGAAGATGCTTTTCCTCATATGATTACATGCAGACCGGTTTGCTTTCTTTTGGTCATTTTTCAATGTTATATTGTAGACAAACTTCCAAGGATGGCAAATGCGAAAATTGTCCTTTAAAACTTTAAAAGCTGAACCAAGGCCACTTAAAACAAGAGACTATAAACGGAAACGAAACAGTGAGCATAAAACCCGATTTTATGAATTTTCAAGAAATAAACAGCGTGCAAACATGATTTCCTCAGTCAGACACGCACATAAATTCTGGATCAGACTTTTAATAGCACGATTTCCACAGATAATACTTATTAAGTCCATCACAGAGGATGCTTCTGCACATGTTGTTCTAATTTTTTTTCCCCACTGTGCCCTCTGGTAGTTAATTACACAAACACTTGCTGTTTACACGAGACAAAATGCTGCAGTCTGCCCACTTGGCGTTGCAAGTTCAATGTCACATTCATCAGTGGAGACAACGATCGCAACCCACAGACCCATCTACAAACCAATATTTGACTAATGCACGGAGAGTTTAAGACAGTTTTTGGCAGCAATTTGTCAGCTCTGTGATGTTTTCCACCAGAAGCAGAAGAAGTGCATGTCATGTTTGCATCTGTTTGCAAAATCTCCCTTTAAAGGGTTAGACTTTGTAGAAATGGGCATTTTTTTTTTTCCTTCGGCACCCACAGCTAAAGATGCTCCATTAAAATAACGACAAATCTACCAAAATCACAGTGAGTGCATTAAAGACATTCAATATACACATGCCCTGCTACGTGCTGTGTTTTTGTGGCAGTAACGCTGCAGCAGATCCATCACTGTTCATCGGCTCTTATTGTTTTTGTTTTGTTTTTTTACCTTCTGCTCAAATTAGATTTGGGTAAAACCAGAATGCCCATGTGTCAGTAAAGCTTCCATTCACGGTTTGGCTTCATTAGCAGATTTATAGACAGGTGTTTGTGTTATCACTTTATCTTCTCAGTAATTCAGTTAGATTCCTGCTCTGTTAGGCCTGCCTACATTTACAAACCAGGCAAAGAAAAAGGTACTGTGAGCTTCAAACTCCCATTTAGTGTCTAGAATATCCAAAATATGTAATATATCAATAAAAATATATGAGAAGGATGTTTAGATGTTTGTTTCAGCTGGTGAAAACACAGAAAAGTGCTGGGCTCGTGAAGCCTTTTGGATCAGACTGGAACATTCCATCACTGGGCGGAATAATTGCTTCTGACCGCTGTCATTAAGTTGGCTTTCCCTCAGTGACCTTCAGCCTCCGTGTGCCATGTTTGTGCACTTTAGAGCAGAGACGCTGCTCCTTTTTCCTGCCTGTCTTTCTGCAGCAGAGCTGTTCAGCTAGAACAGGGAGTCCCACTTGGAGATGGTGACACCCTAAGTGTGACATTCCTTCATGCGACATTAACCTCCGAGTGAATTGCATGCACAATTGGTTATTAAACACTTCTGAAACACTCTGTTGGAGGCAATAACTCTCCGTTAGCGAGTCAAGGCAATAGATAATCTAATGACAAAAGGGTAGCTGGAAGGTCACCAAACATGTAGACAGATGCGTTGATGTATAGTAAAATACGGCAGGTGAGAACGCACAGAAACTGAAAGCCGCTTACAACCTCAAGCATATAATCTAATGTGACTGCTGTCCTCTGTCTGTATTCAAGTCCTGATTTAAAAAAAAAAAAGGAGGGGGATTTGCATGCTGAAGTGATGTTTGAAAGCTTGCACGACGTTGCAGTGAGTGAGACCTACTTTACAGACGGCGACAGCTCGCAGATTAGTGTGACGGGGTTGCACTTCCTGTTTAGCAGCCTCAGGTGTAAAGTGTTGTCAAGAAGTTATTTACCCACAATAGGTGCAGCCGAGTGATGTCCACTGATAAATAAATAAAGCGCAATCCTAATTTCACACGTATCTTTTCAGCCATCTTTATCGGTGTCGACGTTCGGGCTGAATCGTAAGTCCGCGCTTTATTTACAGCAGTAGGTATTGACACGGGCAGATATCAGTGACATGCAGGCATGCTTTCGGTGGGGCAGATAAATGTGATATAGATCAGTTTGGTAAGGTAGGTTTCTGTCAATGGTTCACTCAATTAGCATACTGCAGAGCAGGCAGATAGCGAGGGGATGACTCCATGCGTCAATTAATCTGCCAGCGAACAGGTGTTCGAATAAAACCTCCCGCCGTGGAAATATGTGTCGCAGACCACACCCCAGCGCTTTAAGATTTGTTATTTCCCGGATGCTCTTCTTGTTAATTCGAACCTGTGGTGCAGGGTCCAAGGGAAGAGCCGGCTTTGTGGGTGTTGACCTTTGCTCGTAAGGGCTGTGCAGAGAACACACATTAATATGCGCTGAGAGTGAGGGCGGATGGAATGTCTCGTCTACGTGTGAGAGGCGAGGCAGCTGCTAGAATCGCCTTGTGGCGGCAGCACCAGTTCAGGCAGACAGTCAGCTCCAAGCAGGGCCGATGAGAACATTCACTGTTTGATTCGGCAATAATTAAATCGCTAAAATTTAATGAAAGCTGCTTCCAATTTTTTTGGCCTCCGATGTTTTTTTTTTTTTGTTTTGTTTTTTTTACACGTCTACGACCCCATCATGTGTTTATTTGTACCTCAAATGAGAAATTAGTTTGACAGCGGTTTGGTTTATATGTCAGTCCATGTTTTCCGATTGTTCTCCGTGAAGGGTCCAGGTGACTCATCGGCCTTGAAAGAGGCCTGGCCTCTCACGCGCCGCCATGATAGCAAACAATTCACGTGGACGCCGACTGCCTGCCTCTGCAATTATCAAGCATTCTGGCCATTTGGAATGAGAGCTGGAAGCCACTTCGCTGCTCGTGTTGGAGGCTACGATGGTTGAGTTTGGACGTGGCTGCTCTCCTCTGATCGCTTCTCAAGGGCAATCTGTGAGATTCTGTCTTCCAAACCATGTAATCCACCCCTCTCCCCCCACCCCCGCACCACAGTCTGACCCCTTGCTGGTAACTAGAAGTAATCTTGTATTTATCTAAAACCATCAGGAATAATGGTTTCTTCTCAGCTGGTTTTCAGAACTCTTCCTGCTCCTGTCTCAGCCTTTCCAGTAACTGATCCACCACTAAAAGCACTTATTCAAATTTCCGGTTGTCTGGGACATAATTCAGCACTTGCTTCCATCACAACGAGCTCTGTCTCACCTGAGCGCTGATTTCCATTCATTTTTCACATTGTTTTGTGCAGAAAAGCAGTCTCAAGATGCTTGAATACAGTTTTTTAGATGCTTTTTGTTCGTTCGACGAGCGTCAAGTTAAATCACACTGAGGCTGAGGCTTCCGTCAATAGTCTCATTAACGGCCCGTGTGGCTGCGTGTGTCCGTTGTTGTTGGGGTGAACAGCCTGCACATGCGCTGAGGCAGATCTGAAACACAGCTTGTTTCATGCAATCAGCCAGCGAGACGTTGGTTTCTTTTTAAACACCATTAAATGATGCAGCGAGCTGAGTCTGCACCAGCCCGACGTGCACTTTGAGTCAACGCCGGCCTGGAAAACACGCTGAAAACAACTGAGCCGAGGACTTAAATGAGACGAAAAGTTTTTCATGATTTGTCTTGCAGGGTTTGGAGGGGCCTTTTGTGAAGTCGAGCTGGACGAATGCCAGTCAAAGCCGTGCCAAAATGGCGGCGTTTGCGCAGACGGCGTCGACTTGTATGAGTGCTTCTGTGCAGACGGTACGTTTCAGTGCAATATTCATTCATTAGCAGAAAAGATGGAGCAATTATGGGTCAACGTGAGACTCTCTAAAGCAAACGAATCTCTCATATTACATTTTTTCTTCAGTATGATGACATTCATGTACTTAGTATCGATAACACATATCGATAACATGAAAAAGAAGCATTACTCTTAATTCATAATCAACTCTGGTTTCTCAGAGGAACTTAATGATGAACTGGGATGTGGTGTTTGCTAAAATATAAATTTGTGTGCTCTGGAAAAAAAAATAAAAAAAAGTCTTTTTGTGGGAAATGATGTTGATAGTACCTGGCACATTTTCTAGCTTCAGGCCAGAAAAAAAATGTTTTGCTAACTATTTTTTTCTGATCTCATTATCATTTCGCTACAATTTGCCACTGGCGTTAATGGAGCGAGGAGAAAAAATAAATACATTTCTGCTCTTTCTGCAATAATTTCCAATCATTTCCAATCATTTCCTGGTCCAGTTGACACCTTACCTTTGAGACATACTTCTGATTAAAGCGTGATTGTAGGTGAAGCCTGTTATGCATTTTTAATGAAGTCAGGATAATTGTCAGATTTTATGACGTGAGGAGAGTCAGAGATTGGATCCATGGTCAGTTTGAGGAATGATGAGGATTTGACCTGCGCCGATGGTGCTGATAGCCGAGCATTAGTCATGGGTCTCCTGCAGCTGCAGTGTGTGGCGGTGCTAATGACAGTCATTTTGCAGCGTGACCATGCAGTGAAATATATTTATGGGGGAGTAAAATGTCAGAAATTGGAAACGTTCACTTTTACTACAAGGCATTGACCTTTTATTTGCAAAATATTGAATGTGCTGACGCAACACCTCGTGTGAAACGTAGCACGCCGCCACTCTTGTTCGCTTGATTCTTCCGAGAAATGTCATGTAAAATTTTGTTCTGGGGGTGTAACGTATGTAATTCACATCCATTTTATCCTGCAGTTTACTGACCTCTGATCTCTGATCTGCTCCATCCCTTCCCTTTCCCTGTCTTCATCTCAGGCTTCGTGGGCTCGGACTGTGAAATCAACTATGATGAATGTGTCCACGCTTACTGCGCCAATAATTCCACGTGTATTGACTTGGTTGCAGACTATGAGTGTGTTTGTCCTCCGGGCTTTGCTGGTGAATTATCTATGTCATCATTTTCATAGTTTCAGCCTGAATGAAAACAGTGCAGATTAATGGCTCCTAATCAGTGATAACTATCGCGGCACTGCCAACGTCTAATGTAAGAGCTTATTCACCAGTTGTTGACTACAGCTGATTGGGAGTAAAGATATGCTATCTTTCTTCTACTAGTTAAGACCAAACACGGGGGAAAAAAGTGTGCATCAATCATTAAAATTCCTTAAATAAAGGTTTTACGTAACAAAGTAAATTAGCAGAAACGTATGATTTCCTTGAATATCGCTGCTATATAAAAATACCCAATTAGCTGCTTCATTAGCCTATTTGATCACCTGTGTTGCTACCTTGTTACCGGGGTAACACTGATACCATTTTTAATATCATTGAAATCAACAGCTTATGTCATTTCCAGCCCTACGAAGCCTTTATTTGTATTCCAGGTAAGAACTGTTCTCTTCCCGTGAATGCCTGCGCGCCAGACGTCAACTTCTGCAAAAACGGAGGAACGTGCTCCCACAGCGGTGCTGGAGAAATGCTCTGCGTTTGCCCCCCAGGTATTATTCAGACACCTACTGTAAACTGTAGATCTGCTTTGCTCATCATTGTTCAGATATAATCTTTAAATATTGTGTTATGCGGCTCGGTTGTGAAGAAAGTAGGGGTTAGCATCTTTGTAGCCTGTGCGATCCTCGGGTGATTTCGCGTTTTACCTCTTTGTGAGCGTCACAGGGAGACACATTTGTAATCAGTGTAACTGCTCCCTGAAACTATATATGCAAATCATCTGGAAGGCACTGATGACAGTGTGTGAAATCCTAATCGGTGGCGTTTGCCACGTGTGGGTAGGTAAGGGGATACTGTACGCGGTGCATCAATCACGCCTTTGATCCCACCTCTTCCAGGATACCGCGGCGCTGACTGCTCCTCGCATCTGAATTTATGTAAGTCAAATCCCTGCAAACCTGAGGGCACTCTCCACTGTGAAGAGCTGGCAAACACTTACAGATGTGTGTGTCAACACGGACACACCGGCCCGCGCTGCCAGACGCCCATAAAGCACTGCATCGATGGCCTGTGTCAACACGGCTCAACCTGCGAGGATCTATCGGGAGGGTTCAAGTGTCATTGTTCAGCAGGTAGGGGCTGCAATTTCGGTGGGATGTCGCTGCAAATAGAGGCCATGCACACACACGCGGGTTTTTGATGCTCTCTCTTGTTCGGTTTCCCGTTCTGTGGGAGTTTAATCTCTTTGGCCTTGTGCAACAACATGTAACAACCTGGTGGATTATGTAATTCTGGGCTTAGTTCATCAAATAATGAGTGAACTTCAGAGCAGCGGCAACATTTGGAAATGGGTCTGTGCGAGTGTGGTGAAAAACAATTGTCTAATCTAATTTGACACTTAACAGCAACCGGAGATTCTCCTAAAATAACTCCCCTTCAATTATAATAATAATATCCAAAGTTAGATCTCTCTGTGTGCAACTGGAGTGAAAGGTTTCCTTGAAAACTTTTCGCCCTCTCTCCAGAGAGTTTTCAAGGAAACCTTTCAGTCCAGTTGCACACAGACAGATCTAACTTTGGAAAACTATGAGCTGGATGAGTGAGAATCTACACAGATAATAATAATAGTAAAATTTAATTTCTGATCTGTATATTCAGGTTCGGTCTAAAGCACTTTTGTATTTGCACCTGGAAATATCTTCCTTGCATTTTTTTCCACTCTGCAGGGTTAAAGGGTCAGTTCTGTGAGATAAACATCGATGAATGCGAAGAGAAGCCCTGCGGGATCCTCAGCATGTGTCAAGACGCCCTAAATGGCTACAGTTGCTTTTGCGCGCCCGGATTCATCGGTAATTGACCTTTCTTTGCACGTCAAACTGGTGTTGTTGCAAAGGAATTCATCCAAGGTGGTAATTTCTCTTTGTGGTGCATTCTAAGGAAAGAACTGTGAGACTGAAGTGAACGAATGTTTAAGCCAGCCTTGCGGAAATGGCGGATCATGCGTTGACGAGCTCAACTCCTTCAGCTGCCAGTGTCCGCCCGGAGTCGCCGGTATCTCACACACCCCACCAGCATGAACATATCAGATTTACAATCTCATTTTTTGATTTTTGAGAATGAAACTGCACTTTCTGTGCAAAGACTTTTAACAAAGATTTCATTGAAATTCTGATTTAATTGTAATATCTTTTGCACGAATGTGGCCAATTTGAGTCAGTAATGCGGTTTATTTTACGTAAAGTCATGGAACAATAATTACCAGAGGAATCATGCTTAAATTATCAAATTATACAGGAACCTGAAGTCAAAGGTTTAAAGTTCCTTTCTGACGCGTCGGCTAAAAATGAATGAAAGGGCTGACAAGTAGTGAAGCATATGCCCGCAGCGCTGCTCCACACTGCTCTAACTCGACCGTGCCTCTCTTTCCAACATGGTAACTGGTTTCTTTAACGTGGTTTAAAGTATTTTGGTGGACGAAACCGTTATTGGCTGGACTGGACGCCAGTATTGACTGGATTAACCTTCAGGCCATGTTTAGATTACATGTGGAAGTAAAACAGAAGCGTGTCTGTGTCTACAGGGGCCCACTGTGAGGTCGACGTTGACGAGTGTGCATCCTCCCCCTGCCTCCACAATGCCACCTGTGTCGACTCTGTTCATGGTTACAACTGTGTGTGTGTGACTGGATTTGCAGGTCAGCGAACACATTTTACTCTACTCTGCATGTATAGCGTCCAGTGCTCCGTTGATGTTAGGTAACTCGTAATATCCCCAGATTTCCACTAGGTGCAAAGAGGTCATCTGCACCACGGCAACCGTAGCTAACCCGTTCATCAATGTTCCTTTTTGACTTACAGAACATGTGGGGAGCTCCATTAAATTCCACTGGCAATACTGGGAATCCGATCAATTTTCAAAATAAAACACCAAAAATGAGAAGATAAAAGACCAAAACATGTAATTCTCCAATGATCAAAGATCGTTTTGATTATTTTGGCGAGGCTTAAATTTTTAGTCATTCAGACCAACATGCTTGTAAACCACAACCTTTTGTGTTAAATGTCTTCTTTAAAGTGGAGGCATACGTGATTCTTTTTAATGAATTGATTCATGTGTCAGCCATTAAAAATACACACCTTCCTGTAGAGTAAAGCAAACATTTACCGTAATGAATCCTTTCTGTTTTTCTGTGCATAGGCTTCGCCCAGTTTCAGGCTGATCTGATCGTACGTGCAGGCTTCAGCTCACAGCTCGCGCCCTGTTCCATTTGTTCAGATCCCGTAACATGTTGACCGGTGTGTCATATTTCACGTCACAGGCTCCACGTGTGAACTCGACATTGACGAGTGTGCTTCGTCGCCCTGCAAGAATGGAGCCACTTGCGTTGACCAACCTGGTAATTACTTCTGCCAGTGTGCGACTCCTTTTAAAGGTAATGAGCACTCGGGGAATGGCGACAATAAGCAAAGTTAATTAACTTCACACGCTGTTGTTGTCACCTGCTGGAACACAAGTCACCTGTCTTAACAATATGACGGTCTTCATTTGCCACGTGTAATTACATAGAGAATTAGCCAGTTAGGACTTGTTTTTTTTTTTTTTTAACTTTTACAATTTGTAATAGTCAACAAAAAAGGAATTTTTGATTTTGAGTGTGGGATAAAAGTCCAAAAACATGGCTATTAGGTTGATTGGAGGCCGGAATAGATAAGTGGATTTTCTGTTATTTTTAAAAATCCAAATAGAGTTGTTTTTTTAAGATCCAAATGTGCAGCTTGAAATATTTGGTAGATAAAAGATGTGAGATTTTTCTGGCATCACTCCATCCTCAGTCAGTGTGTGATAAACAGGCTTTTTGTCATGCTCTCTTTAAAAAGAAAAAAAAAAAAAAACAGAACCTAGAAAAAAGGAAGCAACAACAAAAAACCTTGTTCTGAGTCCAAGGACCAATCCAACAGACCTGATGAGCTTGTTGGCTTTGAGGTCTTTCGGAAAGGATAACAGCAACAGCAGCACTTCAATCATCTGGGTTTTACAATAGAGTAGCTTGGAAGAAAATTACTCCCAGAAAAAAAAAAAGTAAAGAAACAAGGTTGAAATGTGAAATGTGCACAAAAAATAAAGGTACTTTAAAGATACACTGAAGAAGTAAGGAGGCAGCTTCAGAGCTCTGTGGAGCACATTTGGTTACCCTGTGTGACTTTACTGCCATAAGAAGATTTGCTAGAAAACCCATCCTGACCTGGCTGCTTTCACTCACAGCGCCTTCACAGACCTCACTTTTTGGAATCTGGCTCCATTTACTATTTTATTCGATGGTTTGGACAACAGCATATGCAGGGGAGTTGATCAACCTTTCTGGTTTTGTTCTGTCTGACATTTAATTCAAGATGAAGCAGTAAGTATGGATTGGAATCGCATTACGCCCATTGGCGGTGCAACTCGTGCGCCAAAAATCTGCCATTCTTGGTCGCAGCGGCCTTATCAAGAGCGAAAGCAGACAGTCTAATTGGCTGTGACTAGAATCAGCTGTGACACCTTCTGATTGTCTATTCCTGCTGCATTACTGCTGCACCAGGCTGTGCCAGAGATGCACCTGCATCCGTATTTTACCCCCAACCCCCCCCGAAACTGCCGAAAACTGGCTTTGAGGGTTATTTTATGGAACAGCTAAAACTTCTTTTGTTGCACTCTATCTGCTGCTGGAGTCTAAGAATAGCAGATAAACCCTCCTTCCAATGTCTCATTTGAAATCACACAGAAATGAATTGTCACTTTTGATTTCATGCACAGGCCTTTTTCAACTCCTCCCCCAAGTCTTTAGATTCAGACACATCCACTGTTTCTGTGTGCCAACAATATGAGGCATCCACACGGCAATCATACACTAATAAGAGGCCAATTTGTTCTCAAAACATATCAAAAAGATGTAAAAATCAAAATAATGGATTCTTTGATTGGTAGAGTTATTGATAGAAGTTTTAATGTTTAAATATATTTGAAATACATCTTGTATTAATGTTTTACAGTTTTCTTTATTGTTTGAAAACATCACTGTGTTACTGTGTGATGCGTAGACATAGAAAATGATTTGGTCTCACTTTGCTCTGAGTGGTTGGAAGCACAGACACACCAGTAAACGAACTGATGCTTTACTGGAATACTAATCAAACAATTTTCCATTCCAACTATCCAGTCTAATTACAAAACACATTGCAAAGGAGAGTGACCATAATACATCAAAAAACATATGACTTGTTGACATGTTTTCAAGCCATATAACCTGATGAGAAGGTGACACAAAGATCTCTTTGGCTGGAACATCCATTAGGACTAAGAGACCTAAAAAACTGCTGTCCACCTTTTCACAGGATCCATTATTGCTAGTCTTCTCTCAGAAGTCATTATTTATTATGCTGAATTTATAAAGCTATCCCTCATCCCTGCATTTACCTCAAATGAAGAAAAGTGTACTTTTGGTTCATTGACTTTTTGCAATATGTTCATATAAAAGCTTCTTAAAGACTGAAATGTTCTGCTTACATTGGACTTGTATAACCAAGAGAAGTTTAAGAAAACATGAAATATTAGCTTAATCTTTAATATCCCGAGGTCGGGATTTCCATTATTTTTGCCACAAAGATTGTGTTTTGCCATGTGACGCTCCACTATGTGTGTGTGTGTGTGTGTGTGTGTGTGTGTGTGTGTGTGTGTTTCTGCTTTGCTCCAGGTCCAAATTGTGAGTTCCTACCCTGCGAGGCCAACAATCCATGCGAGAACGGCGCGGTGTGCGTGGAGGAGTTGGATCAGGACCATTTCCCTTTGGGCTTCCGCTGTCACTGTCGCCGGGGCTTCACTGGCCCCCGCTGTGAAATTAATGTGGATGAGTGCAGCTCCAGCCCCTGTTTTCACGGCTTTTGCTATGACGGTATTAAAAAAAAACAAGACAAGACAAGAATACGTATTGACACTGGGGATGGTAGCGAGCCTCCATCTAAAAACAGACACAGACTCGGAGTCACATTTGCTTTTGCTCACCGAGTCGGGTCACAGTTGCACGTAATAAGGGTGTTATGACAGTGGTGTTATTCTATCTGATGCTAGGATCTGTGACATCACCTGCTGGAGCCGGAGCTTGATTAGTTCACTACTGTGATTGTAAGCGGAACTCAGCATAGCATCAATTCCGTGCTGTAATTTGAATAATGCCTGATAAGTGAGAAAATTAATACAATCACAGCCAAGGCTGGGTTATATTTGCTTCCAAGAGGTTGACTAGAGTGTGTGAGCTGTTGTTTGTATTAAATTCCAAACAGTGTTTTTGTCAGACAGGCTCCACCAGAACCAAATACTGCTTATGTCAGATCACTGTCTAAGTCTGTTTTATCGTCACAGTGCCACAGCAGACTCAGACCGGCCATTCGGAGGAACCTCGAGTTCACCTCTGGTTAGTTAGACAGGCCTGCCGGACCTATTGGCCGGCGCTCAGGAGCAACCAGCCAGCCACCAGGGAGTGAGACACATAGGTTCAGTGGCTGGGATGAGTAATGCGGCTGCCACCCAGGACCTAAAGCGTTTAATGAGAGTAATAGCAGCTACACGTACCAAGACAGAGTGACAGCATAGATTACCTGGTAAATCTTTGGGATAATGAAGAATCCTGGGACCCTGACTGGGGAAGTAATAAATTCACTTCTGCAATTACCTCTGTCACTGGCTGCCTGTACACCAGTGTTGTGTTGGAGAAACAGAATCATGCATCCAGCTTTAACGCCATTAATTATTAAAGACGGGGAAGAATGAGTTGTTAGCCGGAGAGAGATTTTCAAATTCTGAGGGAAGAAAGTGGCACATTTTTTACATGTGAGTAAAAAATTAGATAAGCTCTCTCCCTCTTTTGCACCTGTGTATTTCATAAAGTGTGTGTGGAGTGTGCGATGAAAAAGAGCGGCCCAGAGGACGGGTTCCTGACCGAGAGCAGTGTGCTTAGAGTGATAAACAGGTGCAGATGAAGGAGAGCTGTCACAGAGTTTCAGAACACTCTTTTAACAAATGGCGATCATGCCAGCTGATTATATGACTGGAAAGACGTTAACACGGCCGGTTGTGTTTCAGTCGTAGACGGCTTTTACTGCCTCTGTAGCCCCGGCTACGCCGGACTCACATGCGAGCAAGACCTCGACGACTGCGTCAACAGTTCGTGCAGCGCCAACTCCGTTTGCAGGGACCTCCATCTGGTGAGTAGAGGCTTTTTTTTTGTTTGTTGTATGCTGATAAAGTGTCTTTAAAATGCTGTAAACCGTGTGCCAGATGTTCTAAATCAGTACAGTCTGTACCTCGTTTTTAAGAGTGCTCTTTGTCATAAAATAAAGCTCATAAAATGGGCCTGAATCATGCAGTATGAGACTCCACATGGCTCCTGCAATATTGCAAAGGGGGTGAATTTTTTTTTTTCAAACTATATTGCATAACGGTGTGACAAAAATTCAGTTATGACATTTAATTACAGCAGCTTTCTATCCTGTGTTTTGTCAGATTTGCTTTATTTAAACAAGAATTAAATGTGCACTTTCACTGCAATGTCTTCAGAGTTCAAAAGATTGAAAAGATACAGTTGAGGTTACTTCACTGAGTTTCACTGAATATTGATATTTTATGCAGCACTGTTTGGATTAATGGAGACAAAACACTTTATAGTTACTGTTTGTTGGGTTTGTATCACATCTGCGTGCTGTAAACCTGCATAATACAGGATAGCAAGAGGGCATCCTTCTTATTTTTCAGCAGCCACATTTGAGAATATTAATTGTAATTAATTGAAAAAAAAACACAGTGGAGGATAGATTATTTTGGTATGAAAGTTCTGTAAGGTCAAAGCTAGCATGTTATATTTGCACATTTCTACGTGTGAGAAAACAATTTAGTTCCCCTCCTTTTGTATTCGCAGGAGCTTCCTGTCAACACTATCGTGTCATTTTATGTTGTGAAAGTGCGATGCTTTCAAAAACATGCCACTGTGGTAATTTTACCATAACTGAAGGGCAAATGTTTTTTTTTTTTTTTTTTTTTTTTTTTATTGCTGCGATCTGAAAAAGGTCCACATGGAATACCACTTGAGTGGAATTTCCAGTGATAACCAAAACACAACCAAACACTTCTTATTGAAGTGGTTGAGGTTGACAAAGACACATCATCTCTTTTCTAGGCTCTCTTAATGTATTTTTTTTTCTTTAAACCTCTCATTATTCAAACAGCTTTTTGGAAACCTCTGCACATCTTGTTTACAGTGCAGTTGTTCCTCTCCCTGAACGCTGTGTCCCACAGAGCTCCATCTTATTTTGGAGAATTGCAGTCCCTGAAGGTGACTTAGCAGCAAAAATGAGATTATATTCAATTGCCAGGGGTAAGAAATTGGTGCCTCCTGAAGGTATCTAATTTATCATGAGATGACGGCATCCCCCCCCCCAATCGGCAGCAGCCGCAGTCCTACCGTGTACAAATTACATCAGACAAAGTTTAACGGCTCCGCTCTGGTGTATGAAATACAGATTATCATGCATTCCATCGGCAGCAAGCAGGACCTTTAGACAGGCTTTAGCAATGAGGAATCATGGGGACCTCTTGACCATATTTCCTGTCTTAATTCAAATTAAAGTGCAGACTTGGAAATAGACAGCAAACTATTACTCTCCCACGCCATTATTAATTATCGGAAGCAGGCTTGGATGAAAGAAATGACAAGTGCTTTACATGCTGCTCTTAATGGAGGGAAGAAATAAATGAAAATGACTCAGTCTGATAGGAGCTAAGTGTATGAATCAGTTTCTTCTCTGTGCAGTGGAAAAGTCACTTTCATTTGTTATAGGGAGCCAGACAATCTCATGCCCCATAAAGGTTCGTGTCATCCAGTATATCCTGAACGTCAAGGAACAGTGTGGAGGGTGAAAAAAAAAAAGTCTCGCTTATTATCCAGCAGGTGGGTGTTGGGGGTGGGTGTACATCTGCACGGCAATAATGTAAAAATTGAAGACAGGCATGACTGTTATTTTAAACAGATTTCCATGGAAAGATGCTCTGCACTGAGTGGGAGGTTGTGTTTCAGGAAAAGCTCAGATTTATTCAGCCGAACGTGCTTACGGCCGCCATTTCCTCTCCCTACAAATGTGTATGACATAAGCGCTCTTAGATCTTTATAGATCTTTCTCAGATCTATAACCATCTCTGCATTCTTGTTGTGATGTCGGCGTTTGTGGTCTTTATTGTTTTCCAGAGTTATGAGTGTGTTTGTCACCCTGGGTGGGAGGGCGAGTTCTGCCAACAAGAAACTGATGAATGTTTGTCGCATCCCTGCAAAAACAACGCCACCTGCGCCGACCTTCTCGACGGCTACAAGTAGGTGCGGGCGCCGCCCGAGTCCACATCTGCGTATCCGCCACTTAATAAATGCGGGAAAAGCAGCAATATGCCCTTCCAGTGGCGGCAGAGATAATGAATTGCAGATGGCAGGTGAAATAAATGAGTCAATCAATGGCTCACAGCATGAAAAGGTTCCAGGGGATGTGTGACTCATTGGAGGGAAAAAAGCCTGTGTATATGCATCAGCGAATGCCTCCCCCTCCTCTCTTCTCGCTCGGGAGACATGAAAACCGCTTCAGGTGGAAAAGTTGGGGGATGAAAAGGAGAACAAGGCGGATGGGTTGGTAGGACTCGGGTACTCACTGCCACCAAGTGGAATGTTTGCTCGTCTTAAGAGCAGACAATTCAGACGCGTATGCACCATAACACTCTCCCGCTCTCTCTCTCTAGCTCTATCTCCATCTCTCTCTCACCGTCTGGCATGCATACATTTCCATTCATTCCCCACGCACGCTCACTCTAACTGCATTTGCTCCACATCCGCCTGTCTGGGGTAACAAAGATGCTCTGACCTGTGGTTCAGTTGACCTGTAAATGACTTTGTGGTTCTACACAGAGATCAGGGCGCACGTGCCAGTACACGTACAAGGGCGTTCATCCTTATCAGCGTGCGGGAAAAAATGTTGCCCATGCATCATTTGAATAAAAATATAAATATGGAGTGGTTTACTGGCAGTCTCCCTCTGTGCTGCTGCTTGGCTCTATATTTTTAGCACACTTAACCAGACTGAGCTGGTTTCCGTTTGAACTAGTTTAAACAGATGAAGGAGTTAAATTGCTTTCCGAAATAACGGTTCTCCATCTGGTGTTTCCAAGGTGCTTTTGCTCACCCGGCTGGACGGGTGTAGATTGTAGCGAGGATGTGAACGAGTGTGATTCTGGGCCTTGTCTAAATGGAGCTCGGTGTCAGGAGTCAGACGTACCTGGGGAGTTCTCCTGCACCTGTCCTCCTTTCTTCAGCGGCCCCTTCTGCAGCATGCCTCATGACCCTTGCGGCCCCGTCCACAATCCCTGCCTGAACAACTCCACCTGCCTGACACGCTCCGATGGAACAGCCTCCTGCAGATGCCCAGCTGGTGAGTGAGTACACACCTCCACAACTTCCTACTAATAGTGCTTTTTTTCTCTCTCTTTCCTTCCCCCGATTCTTTCTCTGTCAGCTCGCTTTCTTTCTCTCTTTTTCCTTCCCCCTGATTCTTTCTCCGTCAGCTCACTTTGAGTGTAAATACATCATTTTGTTCTGAGGGTTGGTGCAGGTAGAAGATAAGCAACAAATAAAAAAAATCAAATAAAAAAAATTCTTTGGTCAATTCACAGGTCAAAGCAGAAAAGAAGGGATGAATGCTATCTCTGTTAAACATGCACGTCTGTCTCCTCTCTGAGCGTGTCTTTAGGAACAGAGATAATTGATATAACACATTTTGTTGTACTAAAAACAATCTTTTATTTGCGCTCTCATTAACAGGATGGATTTAGCATAGGCGACATGCTCCAGCTTAAAACGTGTGCGCATGCTGCAGAGGAATGATTGCGTTTGGCTTGTTCTTGCTGCAGAGCATTTGCTGGATTTGTGCAGACTGAATTTGCTTTACCCTGTGTTGACTTCTCCTGACGCCTTTAAACAACTGAAGCCAATCCCGTGGAGGCAGCTGCTTGTGTTCTACACAGGGCAATGTGGATTGACTAAAACATGCAGATCAGGGCTGAGGTTTTGCATTATAAATAAAACAAGTTCTCTAATTACAAAATAACGTCTTTTTTAATATCTGTAAATATTATCAATGCTGCCATGCTGGCAGATTGAATGACCATTTGATCACAGGAACATTCCTTTTCAGATCAGTCGAATATTCTCGAGCACCTGTTCTGTTAAAGGACTAGTTGGGCCTTTCTTTTTATGCGAGTACACTTTCATAGTGAGCAATTAAAAATGATCCGGTGCTCCAGCAGCCAAGCCTATCAGTGAGCGGGTTACGGCGTAGGGTTTGCTGTACCTAATGGCTCTATCAGCGCGATGAAAAGCTGTTGCCAGATATAAATAGAAAGGCTGGGTTAGCTTCAGCAGGCTTCCTTGGAGAGGAATGAGAAATTAGGTGCTGGCTGCATACATTACACCCAGAGCTTTTGCGTGGGCCTGGTCTTTTTCACTTCACACGAGTATTGTGACTGACTGTTCTCCATTATTATTCAACATGAATTCATCCTACATAGCTTCAACTGAATAAACATAGCTGTTACACAACCCAGGGCTGGGTTCCAGCACCAGAATTTTGCAGACATGTTTTCCATTCTGTGTAGGTTATTTGTCAAGGAAATTGTGTAGGCTTTGCATTATTGCCAGGCCTAATTAAATGACTTTTTTTTTCTACTGTCCTGTTTTGGCAGATTTAGAGCTTTATACAAATCTCAGCCTACACACTGATGATGGACACGCCGTACTGAATATCACCATGGCTGACTCCTTTTGAAGTCAATTACCTAGTTTGTCCATGGCTTTTGGCACGTCTTCTCTTTTACATCGCGTAGCAAAAGGACAGCCTAACAAAATGAAGTGAATCCAGGAGCCTGGACGTGATTTATTAGCGTGACACCAGATCAGATGCTTCTCAGTCAGACGTTGTCAGATCGCTGGCGCAGAATCCGAAGTTTGACAAAAACCACCACAGAGAAACATTTCAAGATGAAAACATGCACACTGTGAATAAATCAAAGTGTTGCAACAGCAGAGTGTGATGGCTGTGCAGCCCAAACCGCCTTCTCCTCGCAGCTCAGTGTCATCCACATGATTCTCACTCACACTGGAGACAACGTGTGCTCTTTTTTTACGTGGGCACAGTCTGAAATGGCTGCAGCTGTACCATGGCCATGACAGGCTTTAGGATAGAAAGAGGAGTTCTGCTGTTAACAAGGTTGTAGAATGTATTATTGTTGTCTAGCCAGGATACACCCGGGGTGTTTTGGAATTGGATGGGGTTAAGCATCGCGCTTGTACTCATAATGTTTAGCAACACCAAGTTTTACATAATAAATAGATCACTGGATCATTTACACATTATTGATGTTGAGACTCTTGTGGGAGATGATGGGTCAGCATTAAAGCTAACTAATCAGCAGAGTGCCTTATGCATATTTATATTCTTGCGATTATACAGTATCAGAGCCAGTAAATCAACCAATACATTGGCCATTATGAACTTAGGGCAAAGCAGTTATCATTTCATCCAGTATGGGGGCCAACAAGCAGTACGGAGACTTTTTGGAATGCCATCAAGGGAAGCCAATCATTTTGACTCCCCTCTGGTGATGGGCTGCATTCCAGGTCATAAATCTAACCCCTCTGCACCTTACCAATGCTTTGACTGGCGATGCAGCATGGTGCTCAAGCAAGAACTGAAAACTCAGAACAACCATCGAGTTCCCTACATTAAATATGAAGGGAATAGAGTATTTTGTCAATATTAGTATGTGCCATTCATATAGTCACGAGTTATGTGTGTGTAACATAGTTAATGTTCTCTGATTTGATTATGAATCACCAATCAAAAAACATTCATAAACAGTGTAAAATAATAAAGGGATCAAATTGTTGCTGCTATTATTATTATTGTTTTTATTATATTATTATTGTTGTTATGTTATTATGATTATTATTATTAATAATAATAGTTTTCTTAGAAGTCGTTATTTTTGCAGTTAACGCTGATTTATGCTGGTTTGTATGGATACTGAAACAATGTCATGCTATTTTATTCACACTAGAAAGGTGGCACCACATCAGCGACCTTAACTAGTTTGTATTGCTTCTATCAAACTTCACCTTTAATTCCATTTTTCTAGACACGACTTTATCTCAGTTTCTGGCCTTTTGTGTAGCTTCTGGCGGCATGCTACATTTAGATCACTGCTAATTGAAAAAGGCGCTGCTATCTGATGTGGAGCTACCCAGGGAATTCTCTGATAGTGGATGGCCTCTGTCAAATTTTCCTGGCCAATTTATAACAATATCTGAGAGCAACTGAAAAGACTCTGTAAGATAAGGTCCATCTAATGATTGTTTAAGCCAGCCTTGCTGTGCCGAATTTGTTACAAACCTGCGTAAGTGTGTGGTCAGACTCCCTACTGGGAGGTACCAATCTTAGAAAAAATGGGGTGATGTGACGGCATCAATTTTCAGCGGTTCAACAGGAAGTAAAACACAGTCATTACGGTGAAACCTGGTCGGAGGAGAATTAAAAAGATTTGTAAAAGACATCCAACAGTACAGAGGAGTCTTGTCTACAAAGGTTCCCCGCGAGAACTTGGAAGCAGGAACTGAACCGAAGCTGGGTTCAGAATTCTTCTTTGCAAGATCGGAAACCCTTACCTCCTTTTGATTAAAGAGAACTCTTAAAGGAAGATTTTGTCCTTCCTCGCATTGCTCTGCACTCTTGCTCCGACCAGCAGCCCCGGCCTGACCAGCGCAGATGTTCTGCTTTCTTCTTAATGAGGAGCCTCGGCAGGGATAGAGGAGTGACCTGAAAACTGGAGAGTGAGGGTGGAGGTCGGTTAAGGGCTGCAGGTGGACAACCGTAACAAATGAAACAAACGTGCATAGCATCTGTCAACACAGATTAGTGGACGCAGGTACATGAGGTAGACGCTCCTGTAATCTGTAGTTCTGGATGTGGTTGTTCTTTTTGAAAATAGCCTCTGCACGCTGAACCATAGGAGTGAGATTGATGTGGACCTTGTTCTCATCTGTCATGCAGACAAAAATATTGCATTTATTTTTATGAACAACAAGTCAGCGGCTCAAACAACTGTTGTAGATTCTGTACTTCAGTTCTATAAAAGTCTCTTTGTAGTTTCAAGAGTCTGGTTCCTGTCTCTTATAAATAAGATGCCAAAATACTTTTTGAAATTTCTTTCACCTTTGGTCTTTTACAATAAGTGGGAAAACAGTCTTGCACTGTGACATGCGTTCGTTCGGTTGCACCACGCGACCCCTTCATGTGCAAAAACCTTTTGCTCTCCGTGGCTTGATCTATCCCCAAAGGTGTTTCTGGCCAGATGGAGAACAAACCCCTTTATTTGCATGGCACGCTACACTAGCCTTCACCTTCTACAAGATTGAGATTGTGTCTGAATAAACAGTTGGTTAATGAGCTGCCATGAAGCTGTGCCAACAAGAAAACTGGCTAATACCTAATATGATATTAAAAACGATGAGTCGGGAGCATGTGTTGAGAGGTCTGTTGTCTCGCGGTTGTATTCACGATGGTTATTATTTTTATAGAAGAGGAAGGTAATATGAGTGAGTGTGTGTGACACTTTATAAAGCAGATGCTTGGGCAGATGTACAGTACCAGAAAATTCATCTATTTACATGGCTCAGTTATATTAAAAAAAGATACCCCACTAATATCAGCAGTTTTATTGGATCCTGATTTGCTTGAGACTCGTATGATAAATTAAAATGGAATTTCCAAGCAGGAGTTTAACAGAAGCATGTATCTTAGCTTATATTGAATTTCTTTTTTCAGCAGATTACACACTCCAGGATTTTTCCAGCAGCATTACCAGAGAGGCTGCAAGGCTGATCACACGTGCTTGGGGTGCTGTCGCAGGCATAGAGCAGGGTGATAAGATTTTCCAGTCTGAGAGTTGCCTGCAATCCCCTAATGTAGTTACACAGTAGCGGGACTGCAAGGACCGTTTAGGCATAAGCACGCTACGTTAACCACTCGTCCCTCGTCAGGTGCACGAGAAGCTGCGCCATCATCTTGCCGTCCAATGCAGGCTTTGCTGGTCAGCTGTGTGTGGGGGGGGTGGGGAGGGCGATCTCTCAGATCTCTGTGGTTCATGCTGTCATCATACTTGGTGCTGTAGCATGAAAAGATCTGTTGCGTATTAGTGTCATAATCTCACGTTCATTCATACATTGTGTGGGCACAACACGTTGGTGTATGTTTGAAGGCTAACCTGAGACATAAAGAAGTCTCAGTGCGAGAGCGTGCCCCCTTCCATGAGCAAAGATCTCAGGATGCTAGTTATACTCCATTGCTCAGGGCAAAAGGTGCTTTTTTTCCCCCTCCATTTCAGCTTTGAGACCTGTATCTCTGACACAAAACAACGACTGCATTAAAAGCGGGAAGCAAAAAATGCAAAGAAACAGATGTGGAAGCATCAGAGGTTTTTTCCCTTCATTAAAATTCTCGGACATCGGCTTCTGACATATTGGTGTTTGACCCTTAAATGCTCACCAGCATGTAACATAAAAAAAATGGTTCTTTTTAAACCTGCGGAGATAAAACAAATGTCAAAATGTACTTTTTTTTTTTGTAGCATAGAGAGATTGGGTTCTCTGTGAAAGCAGACATCAAAAAGAAAACTCCACTTGTGCACGTTCAGTGGGCTCTAGCTATCAGAAGCTGATAGTACATTCCAATTTGCACACTGCATGGATCATTGAGACCTTAAACACTGTCTCTTCTCACACTCTGGAATGGTGTTCCCCTGGAGTGGGCAGCAGAAGTTCGGCTATAGATGTTACAGGGCGCCTCGTCTCAGTGAGGTGGACGCTGATGAGATTTGAAGACTTGCTCAGCTAACTGCCCTCTGCCATGCCCCAGTGAAGTGGTGTGGCGGCGAGAGTGCATCTGCTACGACCAGTTTCTGCATAAACATGTTATGTTAACCACATGACCTCCATCAGTGCACAAGCAGCTGCTCAGCTGTCCATTACTGTGTGTGTGTGTGTGTGTGTGTGTGTGTGTGTGTGTGTGTGTGTCTTCATGCTGCATCACGAGTACCGGAATGAGCGAGCTTCAAAGGGCTAAGTGAGAATTTATGTTGGGGTTAGGTTAGGGGTTAGGCTTCTAGGGTTAGGGTGAGGGGCTGAAGGATGCATTGTGTCTACAATTCTCACAAAGATAAAACAACAAATGTGTGTGTGTTTTTTTTTTCATGCTGCATCCTGAGTACCAGAATGAGTGGGCTTCAAAGAGCTGGTTGATGATTTAGGTTGGGGTTAAGTTTGGGCTTCTAGGGTTAGGATGAGGAGCTGAGGGATGCATTGTGTCCATAATCCTCTCAAAGATATAGTGTGTGTGTGTCAGATCCCATCTCATGCTTTGAAATACTACAATATCAGGTTCATAGAGAAAAATCATCTGAAATATAACACGCCGGACACCACAAAGAGCCGTCATCTGTGCGCAAGAGAAGCCGTTAGATCAGGCCGACAGTCGCGTCACAAATGCTGCGGTCCAAACCTAATTCATAATGCTGCGACAACAACATGGCACATTTCAGTTGAAATGCCGTTCAAAGTTAGTTTGCCATCCGCACGGGATTACCTGCAATTTCTTCTCCTCGGAGACATTCACTGGAAGGAGCAGTGATCACACACGGTCCCAGGCAGATGATGGAATGACTGTGTGAGTATTAAGTGCCTTGGGTATCTCTCCGTCTGTACTCAGTCACAGGCAGGCCTCCAGTCAGTGCTTGTGGCAGAAGATGCATTACGTTGCAGTGACATTCGGAACGGTCCCGGAGGGGCGCCGGCATGGCTTTGACTGACAGACCAGCTTTAGAAACCTGTGTTGTCCTATAATTCACCAGATGCTCCGCGTTCTCTGCGGTCTCGTGGATTTCCCTTCCTTCTTCACTGAACCGTCGGCACCGCTGCTCCGAGTGCCTCATTCTCGGTGCCGTAATTGGACTGGAAATTTAACTTCACTTTGGAAATCCTCATATATTCTTTAGCCCATTAAATATAGATTGTGAGAGCTGCTCATGGAGCTTCATTTGGTTGTGAGGCAATTTTCTTCTCACGATTGACTGTGTTCATACAGTTTGAATCGCATGAATAGAAAATTAGAAATAATGGCTTTCATTCTTTTCGGTTCGAGCTTTGTGAACTGGAGATGCTGAAAAAAGGAAATGAAAACAATTATTTATCCTGGTACAACATATTTTGTAAATGCATTCTCTGTGTAATGTTTGGGTTTATACTCTTGCCTTACAGCAGTTTTATTTAAATATAAAGAGCTGTGCATCTGTCTGAACACTCATACAGGAGTAAAAGAGCTGATAGTGTAAACAGGTCTTCATTTTTATTTTCAACTTATCGAGCGGCTTATTTTGTCTTTTTCTCTTGGAGGAATGCCTCAGAGGGCCCAGTATGCCAGCTTCAGGGCTGATTTTCAAAAGTACAACCCAACATTGGCGCTGATCTGCTTAGCCAGTTTGCCCTCAAACCTCTTAATGCAAAAGGGCAAAAGAACCCCTGGGTTTACCCTCTGTCTCATACCCTAACGTAACAAGATGTCCCCCTACCCCCACACACTCTCGCCGTCTCGCAAACACCGATGCGAGACGCATGGCAGCGCTGGAAGACTCACACCTCCCAAAACCCAAACCACTAACCCTCAGACCAATCTGTCTGTGGCACTGAAGTATTATTAGACTTACATGCTCTCAGAGGGGAACCAGCGAGCACGGAGAGAGGAAGGAGGAGACATGCTACAGGGGCCACGGGCTCTATTCGTATGGCGTTGGCTAGGGCTTTTGTTACCATCCACCCTGGCGGTAACCTCTCACGTCTGTCTTTCAGGCTTTGGAGGAAGTCGGTGTGAGATCGACGTCGATGAATGCGCGTCAGATCCCTGTCGGAACGGGGGCGAGTGTGCGGACCACGTCAACGGTTACAGGTATAAAGTAAATCACTCCGAACCAGCTTCCACAGCAGCTTTATAACTTGCGCACAAATTAAAAATATGTCAACCATATTTCCTCCACTACGAGTCTAAACTACCACACACGAACTGTGAATCAGGAAGTCGTGAACTGGCATGCACTCATTCAGCACTACTTTGCAGCTGCATCACATAAGCTGCTTATTCTTCATGTCCAGGGACATGTGGAGACGTCAGAGAATTTTTTTTTCCGTTAAAATAATGTGGCTTCTACGATGCCTGAATAGGGAAAAAAATAACAAAGAAGAGATGTGAGTTTTTAATCCCTGCTTCCCCCATGGTGAATGAGGATTACGCCATGCAATCCAGACAGATGGCACAGATCACCTTCAGACATTCTTTGACTAACAACTTACAAAAATTTGATGGAATTTGAGCAAAGGTTTTAATAAGGATACCAACAACTGGGTGTTGTAGTCCATAGAATGTTTGGTATTATGTCATTCAGTAGCTTCTCCTCTTTCATAGGACTACAAATATGGCTGGAAACATAACAAGCTTGTCATTTGTCTTCTGCCACACATGACAAAGGCAAATTTATTTTAAAACATAGAATTTGTATTAAAATATACTTTCTGACTTCCTTTGTGAGCACAAGTGTCCAAGCTATCAGAACAGAATAAACCTCATTGTGCTGCTCTATTACCTTTTTACAGCGGATGATTTTGTGTTTTTATTTGAAGGGGTTAATGATTAATTGCAGATGAGTCATCAGATGTATTTTTGTATAAAAATGTTGTCATTCCTTTTAATTAAACTTGTACAATTAATAGAAAGGCAGGCTGGTGATGACACTGCAGAGTTTTCCTGCTGTGCTGCAATCTTCATTACATCAGTTTTTTTTTTTTCCGCCAGCATTTTTTAACTAATTATTGCATGTGTGTGTCTCCATGAGCGCTTGGATTTATCAGTTCTATTTCATTTAAAACCATCCATCCATTTAATTGATATTCATACAAGTACAGAAGATTTTTTTTCTATTTTGTTTTTTTTTTTTTCATTACGCCAAAACTATCAATAGTAATGAATTTCTTTAACAGCTGCGATTGTAAGATGGGATTTTCTGGCCCTCGCTGTGAGGAGGACATGGACGAGTGTGCCCCGAGTCCCTGCCACAACGCCGCTGTCTGTCAAGACCTCGTAAATCAGTAAGAACTCTTCATCCTAATTCAGTCTGCGTTTAATTTCATTTGTACATCTGCGGCGGGGATCCATTGACCGGATGGAAATCAGCACAACCTTCCCCAAAACAAAGCACGCCAGGCTGCAGTGTTGCCTTAAAAAGGGTTCTGGTTTATATAACAAGCCCTGTCGTTATCCTTGACACACATAAGCTGCTGTTCTGAAGACACGGAGCGAATTCAGCAGGAACACATCATGTATCTAGATTGGGCTTTACTCCACTGGTGCTGCTCTCTGCTGTGCTTAATGGGAGCCCCGGGGCTTCCTGGCTTAGTTGGACAGATGGGCAGAGGAGTCCCAGGGCCAATTTGAGTCCTAAATGGTTTGTCTTCAGTTCGTCTCCCGTCATGATTTGGCTCCCATGTGACCCGGCCCTGCTCAGAGCGCTCTGCCTGATTGCACAGTCCGGGGAGTTCACATCAGGTGTGTTTTAACCCCGGCGCCACACCGCAAACACAGCGCGCGCCGCTATCTTAATCTCCCTGACCCGACAAGGCGAACACGGGCATCCGTATGCCTTTTACTGCCTGTTTGTCGGCCCTTAAAAGAAACGCTGTGAACATTGATTAGAGCGAGCCGGTCTGTCCCACAAGGCCGTCCCCTGTTTTACATGATCAGGGGGTTTTATTGCGGACGATGCCGTTTAGTGTATTACAGAGATTTGATATAACACAACTAATTTATGGCCAAGTGTAATGAATGGGAATACGATCAAAAGGCGTGGTGCACAGAGATGCCTAATGATATATGTTTCTTGTTATCTCGCTCACAAGCGGGATGCCGATCCAGGCAAATTAGCCTCGGAGCAGATCAGCCGAGGGATTTGGATTGAGTAAAGTGTTTGATTGGACAGGTTAAGCCCTTCCCTTCAGCATCCTCCAAAGCGCTGCAAATGAAGTTACACACAAGCGTCACGATATTAATTTGGCGCTGTCAGATTCTGAGTTTTTAACAGATTCCCACGTGCGGTTGTCTGGCTCTTCCCTGCCGTGGCTTCCTTCTGATCAATCCTTGTCACGCCTTCCTCAGGTTCCGGTGTATTTGCCCCCAGGGGTACTTTGGGACGCTGTGTGACCTGGATGTGAATGAGTGCGAAGACTCACCTTGCCTGCACGAGGGCATCTGTATCAACACACGCGGCGGCTTCGAATGCGTCTGTCGCCCCGGATACTCAGGTAGCTCTTTTTTTTTTACCCTCCAGTGATGTGGAGATCAATACGAGAGTCTCAGAAAGCTATCGCAGCCCGGTGGCTGGACGTTACTGAGGCAACCCCGATGCAGATCTGACTCTGACTAAAAAAATAAATAAATAAATGAATGAAAGCGCTGCCTCACAATGGCTGGCTTTTAATTCGCCCGCCTGCCTCTGGAAGATACAAGGCTAGCTTTTCAGCCGGCCTAACGAGACAAATTCATGTCACTTGTTTAATCGAATGAAAACATCTGAGAGAATGTTATTGGGTTTCACCGGACTCCAGTCCATTTGTCTTATTTTTCAATCACACAGATCAAGCTATTTTAGCACCCGCGTGTGTACATACGTGTGCGCACGACCCTAACACCGAGTCCTGTCAGGCAGCAGGAAGATTAATTTCATTTGTCTTCCACACTGTATCATCAATTTATCCTTTCCCAGTTGCAGAAAGGGGTGGGGTGGGTGGGGGAGTCCCCGTGGTATTGCTACTCTGGAGAGCCGAACCTGACACGCGTGGCCCAATTCCCACAGAAGCAGCTTTTATTATTAGGCCTGCGCGCAGCAACGCACGAGTCATTACTTTTTCTGTTGCTCTAAGCTCATCTGGCTTCCCCAAGAGAGTCAGCGGGCAGAGGATGGATTCTGTTCAGATCGGCTCAGACCAGCGTGGACTCGTACCAAATATTTGCTCCAGTAACACAACACAAGTAAAACAACTTTTCAGGTAGAGGCGCAGCTGCGTGTAGGTTTTTTTTTTCTGTTTTGATTCATTAAGCTGTGTTGGAGCAGCCCGACGGAACGCTGTGGTGGGATGTGTCATGTTTGCCACCTCGCACATCCTTTAATTCCTCGTGTCGCTCGATGGAATGTCATTGTATTATTTTCTGTTTCCATCAGAGGAGGGGTGTTATATGTGCCTATTTATTTATTTAGCGCATCCAGGGTGCCAACTTTCATTTTGACTGGAGGTTGTGAAGCTGCTTTCCGACGCGTCCTCCTGGTTTCTTGCCAACACTCTTTAATGATGCGATCAGGCAATAGTGAATTAAAATTGAATTTTCTTTTTTTGGTTTGTTAGCTGGTAATTTTCATCCCAGAGTTCTGCCATCTCAGTAAAACTTCTAAAAAGAAACTACATCTATATTTTCTTTTAGCAATGAATGCCTGGATTGAGCGCGTGATAACGAGTAGATCTTCTTCCACGACCTTGGTGCTGTCAAAGACTTTAAAAACACATTTTCTTTCAATAAAGGAGGGACACAATTTGAAACTTCAGCACTGGAGCCTCTGAAGACACAAAAGTAGCCACGTCAGATATTTTCTCAAATCACATCACTATTAAATATGAGTAATACAGTCAGCTTTGTGTGTTCAGATGTAACCAGGACCTCTCCACATGGTTGCCGTTGCCACAAATGTTGCCAGAATGGTCACAATAGAGGCCTGAAAAGGAGAAGACTGGATGTGCATCATTTGACTGTTCGTGTGACTCACACTCACTTTTCAACGTGCGCTGTCGTGATGGAAAGTTCATTTTTTTTCTCGGTGACAATCTCGAGGTGACAATGTTTCTCCAGATGCAGGTGTGAACGTGGCGTTCTTTGGCCGTTTCGTGGAAAAATATGGCTCGCCGGTTGTAAAGCGCGAGCGACAAACGTCTCATCTTGTTGCGCAGCGGTTTCAGAGTCCAATTTGAGAAGCCAGAGCATCCAGATTGTGACGCACCTGAAATAAATCACAGTGGGATGGTGTTTAGAGCGCCTTCAGCTATGGCGGGAATCAGATTTCTACTGATTTGCGAGAACAGTTTTGCTCAACTTTTCACATCTCTGGGAGATTTTTTTTTTCTTGTCCACTTTTTCAACTGTCGGGAGGAGGTGAAGATAAAACTTTAGCCTTCCTAGCTCTGAGGTAGCTACGTGCTGATATTTGACACTGATGCAGTGTAGGTAAATAATCAATAGTAGGTCCAACGTTGTGAAGCACTGACAGCTGCGATTTGATCAATATCAAATGTTTCTTCTAAAAGGCTCTTGCACCCCAATAAACTGCACAGCCATCTTATTCCTCACTGGGGTCAGAAGTCATTACAGGGAGATGATAAATGGTGGATCCTGTTTGTATAAATCACAGTGTAAGCACACTATTCTTCACCTTCTCTTTTCTCTTCTTCACCCATCATTAAGGATGGCGTTCCCCTGTGTGACACAACAGTGCAATCAGCGCGCCGTGGCCGTTCCTGCAGTCAGCAAATTGTGCGATGATGACGACGACATTCCGGCCCTCGCAGCACTGTCTGGGCTCCGTCAGCTCAGGCTGCTGCTGCTGCTGCTGAGCGGACCAGATGAATAACGCTGGGACTCGACAGAGAGCGCTTGTTCTGCTGCAGTGACGCTCATTTATGATGAATGGAATGAACGATCGCCCGTGGGAACTTCTTAAGTAAATTTTCTCATTCTGACAGTTGGAGACTGTGACAGTTGCTGTGGAAAACGGGAATTCTTTCCTTGGAAATAAATGTTTGACCAAAACATTGAGGAAAATATCATACTAGTATAGTAGCAGTGGGCTCTTCTTCAGGCTCCAGGTTGATGAGCAGATTAGTTTCTTCTGCAGAGTGTCCTCTCTCTAGTATTACTAGTAAATCTTCCACGATAATTGCAGTCCGCCAAGGTGCAAGCCTCTTTATGGCTCTTTTATTGGATGGAAAGGAAGATGACCCCGTGAGTGGCTTATTTTATGCTATGCACAGAATGATGATTAATTAAGAGACTAAGTGCAACTCTTTTGAACCATATGTCTGCCGCTACATCCATTTTTCTGCAGTTAAACTGGCCAGTGGTTTGGGACACACCCTAAAAGCACTTGCGCTGCAGACGGTGACCTTGGTCATTAAAAAGAAAAAAAAAGGGGCCTTTGAGTCTGTCTGCATAGGTTGTGTCTGTATAATTTGAAATATGATAACGGATAAAAGTGGAGCATTATGGACAACACGAAAAGGAAAGATGTATCATAAAAACTAATGCATTAGCTTAAATTACAGTCTTTTTTTTACCCACAGTCCTTTTATCAACATGACCTTTCTTTTAATTGGGAATATTATAATTGACCTTTGCCACCAGGACCCATGAATTACATGATCAATTTTGATTTTAGAAGAAATGCGATATTTTTTACATTGCGAATTGCGATAAATGTGTGTACACAAGGATAAATTATTCTCTTTTATCAAAAGTTTGACATGTTTACACTCGTCAACGAGATTAAAACAGTCGATTAAGGAGCAAGACGGCAGATCATTTTTGACATTTCTCATTGTTGGGAGTCTCAAGTAGATTTCAGTAAATAATAATTAAATGTCTTAAGTGCAAAGAATCCAAATCAAAAATCCAGCTGTGGAATTAGCTGTATAATGCTAATTTATTAAACTTTAATTCCGCTGCAAAAGCAGACACTTCTCTGAGGCAGAGCATGCTATAATTAAGGATAATGTAAACAGTCCTCAGTGCCTAGTCCGAGCTTGTGTTCTGATTTGTTAGGAGGGAGAATATTTTGACAGCTTCTGTTATAGATGATGTTGTTGCCGTCCTTACTTGAACTCTCCCCCCCATCAGATTCCTATGTGATCTCGATTCTCTTTTTGGGTGGTCTGCATAAATAATAAATATCGAGCAACTCTCCGAATAAAGCTAACTTCTGAGGGTCTGTGGGGTTGGAGAAAGTGGAGGATGTACAGTAGAGATTCCAGGATACCGCCCTTGGTGCAGGACAGCCTGTATGGTGTAGATGCAGTCGTTTGTTCCCCAATGCGCTCTTTCTTTCTCATGATTTGCCACATTTTTTTCCTTTCCTGCTGGTTGTGATTTTCGTTAATTACCGTCATCTGTGTCTCAATCAACTCGCTCAGTTATCTCTGAGTGCGTCGCCCCTTTGTTTCCCAGATCTTAATCATGATGCCCTGTGAGCCTTCATTTCAGGAGAGCGGTTCGCTTACTGCAGACGCACATGGTGGATTTTGGCCTCCTGCCTCGTCGTACTTGAAACCTTGCTGAAATTGCACTCAAAAGTGGCCTCAAGGAAAAACCTCTCTGTTGGTTGTTTCAATTTGGTGCTCTGAAATGTTAATTGGGTGTACAGTGGTACATGAAAATGTCTGTTCCATAGTTTAGTGTGATGTTTTGTTTTTAACATAATGTCTTTATCAAGTCAATTTATAAGTGTAAATTTGGTGTACTCGGTGGGTGGGTTCATCATGGTAATGTGGGCATATTTACATACACTCATGTAAAATCCACATGAATCTGTGATTTTAGGACCATTGTTGTTTTCCAAGTAATTTAAACAAGATTAGTACTAATATCAAAAGAAAAACAGGATAAAAATGTTCCTCAGAAATGGAGTTGTGACAAATATGTTATGTACAGCAGTACACATCCAGGTAATCAGGGCAATTTTGTTTTTTTAACAGAAGCATGACCATTAACTGAGCATGTTACCTGCGTCTTTTTTCTCTTTTTCCTCTTTTCTGAAGATGCCAGTAAGGAAAGAGCGCTTTCCCCTGCATGGTAATTAACAACACATCAAATGAAAGCGCGCGTAGTTTAAAGCCTCTGGCCGACTCTCGCCAGTAAACACGGTCAAGGCATGTTTTCTGTGATGGGGAAGAAATAGAAGTCCTGAGCTGCAAATCGATGCTTTAATGGGATGTCTGATAACTGGGAAGGACGTCCTCATGGTTACCACCGCTGTCAGTCTGTGATTGCCGCGCATCAAAGAGACCAAAGTGAGAAAAACATGTCACATTCAAGCGGAGTGGCTTCTGACGGAAAATATGCCCCCCGCTGTTAGCAGACGCCGTTTTGCTCTGTACGGCCACGCTGGTCGTCTCGCCGCCGCATATGGTTTGACTGACAAGAATTGAAAGTACACGGGTGCAATCCGCTGTCGGGACAGGGGGGACCCGCAATTTTTATGTTTACCTAAAATGGTTCCTATGAAAAGGTATATATTGCATGTGCTCATTTGAATCAAATGTAGCCTAATTTCCATCATTTCAGACAGGGTCACCCTCATATTCCTACTGGATGAGAAATGTTTTTATTGGTTTCTTTCTTTCTTTTTTTACGTTTTTTTCCTGCTGAAACATGCAGCTGCATGTTTAGATGCAAAGAGCGTGTAGTCAGCCCACAGGCCTCAATACGTTGTCGGGATTCTGGTGCTGATTGCCATGGCATCACAAGGGTGTCCGGCATGCAACATTTTTACTGACAGACATATAAAAGATATGATAACCTGTCTTCAAACCACCATTTAAGAAGCGAATATATGAAAAATGCTTTATTTATCAATGCCTATTTTAATTCAAAGTAAGTAAAGTAAGTTTTACTACTTGTCATTGGGAAGATGATCTCTGTGTCTTTATTCCTTCACATCAGCACAGCATGTAATTGCAAATTTCTCACATTTTAATTTTTTTTCCCCCAGTTTTTTGTCCACAGTACCAACAGAGAAACTGACAGGATTCACAAGAACTCAGTTTAAATGGACGGTGGAAGATAATGGTCTTAGTTCATTCAAGGTCCTCATCTAATTCATTTTTATGCATCCTTTTCTAGGGCCGCAGTGTAACGTTGACATCGACGAGTGCATGTCCGACCCGTGCCAAAATAGCGGGAAATGCATCGACGGGACTGATCGATTCCTATGCCTGTGTCCCTCTGGCTTCGCAGGGCTCCGCTGTGAAACCAACGTGGATGAATGCGTGTCAGCGCCCTGTCTTCACGGCAGGTACTGAGCTTCGCGACACGTGTGGGAGCTGGAAAAACTTTTCTCATCATCATTATGTACACTAGGACAGACTTTAATATCGTAATTTAAGGAAGTGACGCTTACCTCACTGATTTGACCCTTGTAGCTGTGAAGATGGAGTCTTTTCGTACTCTTGCCTGTGCCAAACTGGATGGACGGGCAGCAGATGCGAAACAAACATCGACGTGAGTCGAGAATAATTAATAAAGCGTCTGATTCAGCCTACCTACTTATTCTGCCCCTCATGTGGCCTTTAGTATCACTCGATCGATTTCCCAGCGAGATTAGTCAATGGGACTTCCAGGATTGTGTAAACATTGTACAAAAACCTGATTAAAAGAAATTGCTAATGCTTAATTGATTGAGACTGCGGCCTACGTTAATCCCTGCAGACAAAAGACCGACAGGGTCTCTGTGAAAATGTAGCTGCTTTAAACAAGAGGCAGTGTGTGTTCTTCTTTTGTTAACTGCCTATTCTTCGTTCCGTTTTCATTTTCAGGATTGTGCTGCCAGTCCCTGTCTGAATGGAGGCACATGTGTGGACCTCATTGATAAATACGCGTGCTTCTGCAAGGATGGCTACACAGGGAAAACATGCCAGGATGATATAGATGTCTGCAGCGCTGCCGCTTCCAATGTCTCACTATGCGTCAACGGCGCCACCTGTGTCGATGGTGAGGGCTCCAGCTTTACGTGTAGGTGAGTTGATCCACATTAGGAAATCTGACATCACCATACATTAAAAATAATTATGATGCTGATTAACACTGATGTGAGTGACATTTTTTTCTCCCCTGAAAGCAGGATGTGGGTTTGCTGTCTGATAAACCAGTTTGACGGAATTGCATCTCTAAATGTTTCAAAATATAGTAAACAAGTAAACATGGTACAAAGCACACATCACAATCAGTCAGGAACATTGAAAAAACTATCACTGGGGAACTTTAATGCCTGAGCTGTATCACCAAGGCCCTTGTCAATCTGAATGGTAGCCCTTACCCTGGTGGTGTTTTACTTTACATGTCGACTGTAAAAAAAAAAAAAAAAAAAAAAAAGCGCATCCTCCCACATAATTTCCTACCTGTCCCCAGCCCAACAGGTTGTCTCACGCGGGCCCTCCATCACTGGTGAATCATTACATTTTAATTGCTGACACGCTCTCCCCCCCCTCGAGTGATGAAGTGCATCTGAATGCGGGCTACATGCAGTAAAAGCATGCATATTTGACACAACCACTCCCCTGATGCCTTACTGTTAATTACATTGTCTAACCTCGTACGGATGTGCTGCTGCTCAAGTGACATGATTTAACGTGTCCCCGACAACCGCGACTACAAATAGGTTGGTGCGGTTACAGCATCCCAGAAACCAACCCGTGTGTGTGTTTGTTTGTGTGTGTGTGTGTGTGTGTGTGTGTGTGTGTGTGTGCATGTTAGGAGATGTCGCAGGCATGAATAGGTCCATGCATGTGAAAAATAAGGTACCCATTACTTTTCATCGGTTCTGCTGACAATGGAATGTTTTGTTGTGACTCACCTAGAGAAAATTGCATTTTATGTATTTTGACGGGCATTTTGGCAGGCAAACATGCTCCCACATGCAGTTACCTGATTAAGGAAAGTTGGGAAAGGCTAGTGAACTAAATGATTGTCTAATTATAAAGAAATTGTCTTTATTGTGTTTGCCTGTGTTTATTTATAAGAGGAACTTAAGAAAGTGGGGAAAGATGGGTCTTTACTGGGATACAACCGTGTTTGATAATGGTCTCGATAGTGTTAGATCAGCATTACATTTTGTTCTGTTGGCGCAAGGTTTTCTGGTATGAAATATTCCCAATTGTGCCGACCGGGTTCGAGGTCTGGTGACTGCGAATTGAAAATCCATGAGAGCCAGCAGACCTTGGACTGCCGTGTCCCCCGGTAGCTCTGATACGTGATTAGGCTCATTGTTATCCCGCAAATGAGCGCCCCTCGTACAAGCAGCTACTATATCTGCAACATCAGGCTGCAACTCTTATTTTTAAAGGTGTAGATTATCACAAATTACTCACTTCACTTCACAACAACTGAGTATTTCAGAGATACATTTCACACTGATGTGACCTGCTGAATGAATCCAGGTTGCTAATTTCATGCTTGTGGTCTCCAAACTTGAGTTTTCAGTCACGCTTTTTTAATTTTTTTGCTCTTTCCGGCATGCAGGGCTGCACTCATCAAAGAAACAAATTAGCAACAGTGACATTAACACATAAAGACTCGCATCGATTCAGTCGACCCGTCCACAAAACATCCAGGGCACTTAGCCCGAGAGCGCTGCATCGGCAGCTCCATTTATTACCTCCCGTCACAATGCAAAGCGGCCTCATTGAAGTGGTGTCCCGCACGAAGAGGCGTGTGTGTGTCAGTGTGTACTTCCACCAGTAATGCAAATCTATCATCAGGATGTAACATGGGCTCAGCTTTGGGACCAAGACCAAGGATTTGATAATGCACACGTCTAATAACCCTCATTATAATGAGTTAGTGAAGGTTTAGGTTCTTTTAAGGGTAATAATTGTGAAGCTACTGTTTAAAAATAATTAATTGTATGCCTCACATATCTAATGTTATACAAAAAATCTATAATTTAAGAGGAACATTTTTCATCAAAGTGGTTGTAGTGCATGTCCTCTTGCTAACAGGCAAACACAAAAAATTACATTTGAGTCTGGCTGGAAATGGTCAGTGTATTATACATATTCAATATTGGGTGAACAGGAATGCCTTTGAATTTTATTTCCTGCTTCACTGATTCTTCTGTTGAATTTGTCAGGTTTTTTTTTTCTTAACATTAACTCTGAAACAACAAGGAGCAGCTGAGTGTGAAAAAACATTAAAAGTTGGTGTATTTTTTAAATAATGGAAAACGAGAACTGTCGCCTCACAGCAAGAAGGTTCGGGGTTCAAATCTCGGCTCTGGCCTTTCTGTGCGGAGTTTGCATGTTCTCCCTGTGCACGCGTGGGTTTTCTCCGGGCACTCTGGTTTCCTCCCATGGTCCAAAAACATGCTTGTTAGGTGAATTGACCAACCTAAATTGACCATAGGTGTGAGTGTGAGTGCTTGTCTGTCTCTGTGTTAGTCCTGCGATAGGCTGGCAACCTATCCAGGGTGTACCCCGCCTCTCGCCCCTTGACAGGACCAGCGGGCGGGTCTGAGGCAGCCACGAGGCTCTTTAAAATATGATTGTTTCCCCCAGCTGTGCGGCCGGCTTCGTGGGGGATTTCTGCGAAGTGGACGTGAACGAATGTTGTTCCGCACCCTGCCATAATGGCGCCATTTGCCAGGATCTTATTAATAGCTACGTCTGCCACTGCAGGCCAGGTGAGTTACTCGCACATCCTGTGAAGCTCTCAATTTGCTTTGAAAACGAGTCAGCCCGAGAGTTTGTTTTTTTTTTATTTTTCATGAATCCTTCATGGCTGAGGAACAAACGCTAACACACAGGCTGTGGTTGTTAGTGCAGAGTGCATTCTACCAGATCTAAACCATTTTCACACACTGAGAATACCGTTACTGGATTGAAAGAAGCCACTACGGGTTAATATAATGCCTACATAATGCCTATTTTTCAAATCTGCCATTTTTTTTCCCCTCCTGGGAGGAATTTGTAGTTGTACGGTACGAAAACACGATCCAGGCCGGACTCATTAAAATGGATGTGCCATCTTCCTCTTTAGTGAAAGCTTTTTCTTGTCTTTTGTATGTGCGTGAACCCAAAAAGAAGCAAATCAATGTAGGAGCAATCTGTTTGATATTCTCTTCAGATGGTGGAAGTTAGAGAGTCCCGGCTCACCACTGCTCTGTGTGGGCTTTTATTCCTGGCAGGTTGGACAGGCTCTCACTGTGAGGATGACATTAATGAGTGCCTTCCACAGCCCTGCAACCAGGGGATATGTATTCAGAACGATCCGGGCTATGGCTACACCTGTTTCTGTCGTCCTGGATTTGTGGTGAGGTTCCCTAGCTTATTACTATTGTTGTTTTCTTTCCCCCTTTATCATTGCACTTCACCCCACCAGTTCTCATTTTTTCACTCATTTACACAAGTTTCACTGATTTGTTCTCACCATAAAGCAGAACATCTTCCTCGTTACAGGTCAGTTCTACATCTTCTTGAGATTAAAGCTTGAATTAGCAGCAAAGATAAAATTCCTGTTTTCTGAAAGCACGGACGGGTCAGTTCAAAGCATGAATGCCTTCTAAATGGATGCTTCTGAAGCCTTTTTCAGCTCTTCCTGTTTATAAAATGACAGCGTTTTTCCTGTTAAGGGTTGGTTGTTCTGCATTCTACACGTTTGAAGTGGCTCTTTGGAGGCTGATTTCGGCACACTCGAGCTGTGATATGTTTGGTTTTATTAAAAATACAGATATTTTAACAAGGTTAAAAGCATGGATTCTATAGATTTTTCAGATTTGTTATTATTAGAAGCATTTTCAGGGCTTAACACAGCAAAATGAAAATCCCTGCATTATCTCCTAACATCTGAGTTTTTGGAGAACAGGCTAAAAACTGCTCCATCTAATACAGAGGGGAGGGATGAATGGAAGCTGTTTTCACGTTTTTTAGTCTTGATAAGGACTGGGGTGCAGTAAATTACCACTTCTCCTTCCTGTCCTGATGAACGTCTGACTGTAAATCCGTCGCACCTTTTACAGGGGAACAACTGTGAGCACAACTATGACGACTGCCTCCTAAATCCCTGTCCAGAAGGCTTCTCCTGCGTCGACGGAATCAACGACATCAGCTGTCTGCCGCCTCTTCTTCTGGAGACCACTGTGAGGAACATCAGTCACAGCCTCGCCACCAGAGATCCAGTATCTGTAACTGAGCTGTCTGCAGGTATATATGAGCGGAATGTTGAAAAACAGTACCAAAATAATAAAAAGAATCCCATCTTTCAAGTGGCTTCTAATAGTAAACATCCTGTATGATCCAAAGTGCCAGATGAAGTTTTTTTCCCTGAAGTTTAAATGCTAACACTGATCCGCTGTTAATTCCCTCCTTAAATTTCTTCATGATGACGTATTAGTGGTCTATGAATCCACTGACAGAAGCCAAAGGGTGGAGTAGTTTTTTTTTCCGACACTGCATACAGTAAACGTTGTGGCTGCGCTCACCTCTCCCGAAGAGATTTAAATGCATTTCACCTGACAATGTAATTGTCAATCGATAGTGAATGTTCCCACTTCAAAGGCTGCATTTTATGCGTTTAGTGCACATTACATTTCAGAGCTGGGTAGAAAATAATCATCACGTTTCTCACACATGACTAAGTTGGATGATGATAATAATACTGTCTATAGCTTCTTTGAGATGACACAAATTATATTAGACCTGGCTAGAGCTGAAAATATGTTACCTAATTTTATTAACAGCTTTAATGCCTTATTCGGTAATCGTTGGGGGCCCAATAATGAGACTCACGCGGAGCCAGAGTGCTCTGTTCTATCCCTCACTCGTGTTTTGTTGAGCTGTGGATCACTTTATTCTCAGCTGATAATCCCTCTGTTTCTTATTTGTGGTGTTGCAGACGTAAAGATGATTACTGGAGTTGTTTCTCTGCTATCTACTGGTTCTGCTTTACCAACAAAACACTTTCTTTTTCTTGAGGAAGTAGCTCTTTCTGAAATCACCATTAACATAATAATTGCAGGAAAAAGTGGCGCTTAATAATTTCAGTTGCAAAGCCATTAAATGAAGCAGTTAGCCTTGAAGGTTTTATTATTTATTTTTTTTATAAATCCTTTATTGGCATGTCACCCCTGCCGAGCTGGTCCAAGTGTGATCTCAGAGCATTTGGAGGAGAGCAGGAAATTATATATCAGGCCTGGATGGAGTGATTGTAGCAGTTTGTGCAGCTGTGTCACAAAATCCATCTGAAAGCATTTTGATTTCAATTTGAGGAGAATGATTTCAGAGCATAAGTTCAATCATTATTTGGCTCCGTGTCCGTTAACACCTAAATGACATACACCCAACACAATGTGTTGGGCACCGTTGGTATCAGAATCAGTCATCTGTGCAAGAGGAGGAATTGGAAGCTGTGGGCAGATTGTTACTCCTTGACAGATGATGTCTGTCTGCCTTTGAAACTGTTCACAGAGCTGTAAAACGGACCCAATGAGCACAGAGGAGCTTGAGCCAATTCAGCACGACACTCGGCAAATCACTGTGGCCCAAACATAATGCAGTTTGTCCCCGCTACACCTGATCCAGTCCTGAACTAGTTTGGGGAGGGGAAAACACACACATACACACACACACACCGACACACGCACACTCAAGAAGAACAACCCCACACATCTATACCACGTAAAGCACTATTCTTGTATATAGAAACGGGGACCTAAAAGTTGTTAATTTATCTAACTAGGTCACCATCTAAACACTTGCTTCGCCTTTGGTGCTACTTGAAATAGACTTGGATAGCACTGCTTTAATCCTGGGACTGAGCCGTAACCTTGGATACGTACCGAGTCGACATAGGTCACACCGGCACGTTGCGCAGGTGTGTTAATATGGTTCGAATCTGATCTAATTCTAGACAAAAACGGGGAAAAATGGATGCAGCTCAAGATCTAGAAGCAAAATCATCATCTGTCTCCCATCACGTATGTGGATTGTTGAGCCTCCCAGTATTTTAGTGGCACAATGTCAGAGCTGATGGGAATCTCGACCGGAGCCTGCAGACGGAGGGCGTCTTACTGCAGCTAAGCCACGTCTCTGCCTCCACGTCTCTCCTCGGAGTGATCACCGGAGAACAGGTGAAGCTGTTATCTTCCGCCGCCATGCGCGGTGGCAGTGAAATTACTTAAGCCCCTCAAAATCAACTCAATGAGTAAGAGGTTAGCCTGTGGGGGGTGGGGAGGCTTTTCACGCACCACCTGTCTTTGGGCTACCTTGTTAACCTTCAGCTTAACATGCACACATTTGTTCTGCTCGCTGTTAGCTCCATTTTTTTTTTTTTCTCTTTTTTTTTTTTTTTGGGCGCAGCTTGTTTTGAATTGAGTTGACAGTGCCTGATTAGTACGCCTTAAACCATTTTGATATATTCAGTGACACAACTTTGCTTGTGAGTCATAATGGCGCTCACACAAATTAGCACAGCGATGAATATTCAGGAGAAGAAGGCGACGGGAGCTGAAACGCAAACGCTTGATTCCAGCTGCTGTTTGTACGCCTCTGCGGTGATGCCTAACTTTATTATTTTTAAACCCAGAAGATATAATTATCCACTACATTGAAACAAAAATCTATTTTTAGCTTCAACTTCCTGCCTTTTACATCTCTGGAGTATTATAATATTCAGCTACATCTTCTTACGTTATATATCCTTAATCGAAGTCATTTTCTGCCAGTGTTGTAGGTACAGTACGGAATGACCTTTTGTCTTCCCTCCCTGCTCTGAAATTGCACGGGTCCAAGAATGAGCCTCAGCAGTGTTTTATCTCTGTCCTGTGACAAGTTCAATCATTCAGTCTATTACCTTCCCCAATAAATCAGGGACAAAAGAGGACTCACATCCCGGCTTTTCTCTAATAAATGGAACATTACATCTATATCAATTAAATCCCACAATTCCCAAGTCTACCCTCACATTCATTGATCTTACTTTCATATTTCTCCAAATAATTTTTTTGCTTCTATATCTTGTTCTTTAACCTGACTGACATCTGCTCGGAGCCTGCTAAGCAACGCGGAGCTCCATATTTCCTGATTATATATGACTCATATCAATTTCCCCACCTCTTTTATGGACATGTATTAATGCTGGCCCTAATTAAATCTGATGCCAAGGATTTATGTCGGGGAAGATTCCCACCGACTTTTTACTTTTATTTCTCACTGAAATTGGAAAAGCTTTTGAAGAGTAGTTTGAAAGTCTGGCATCAGCGGTTTCTTTTTTCGGACGGTAGGAATCGCGGCGTGGCGTTACTGGTTGGGGGGAGTGAAAAAAGGAACGATGAAGTGTAAACTGAGTACATTTACAATTTAGATTGAGCTCAATGTCGCATTAAATGCGCTGATGAAACTTTGCTGGGAGAGTCTTCGGCAGAGGTAGGGATACTTTGAAAGGAAGACCTGAGCTAACTGCTAATGAGGTACAGTATTGTAGTGCCTCCTGGCAGCAGCCTCCATCTGCATCAAAGACTACAACAGACTAAACAAGGCTTTAAATTTAATGAATAGCTTTGTCTCGGAGGGGTAATTTTCCATCACCAGCATTGGCAAAGCCCCATTGTCAGGAGCTGAAGCCGAAGACGCCGCGCCTTTGTTGCCGTGTGCATTTATCCTCATTAATTCACAGATCACAGTAGGTCGCCTCCTGATGTTTCTCACTTTTTCTGTCAGGAAATTTTCCTCGGGGTATTGGCCATATTACTCTCCAGACGAAAGCGGGGTATTTAGGCCATGTTGTTTGCCAAATACCCCAAGGGAGCCTCCGTCAGATCAAAGCGGGGGCTGGCCTATTAGGAGCTGACATGTAACAAATATTGATAAAGGTCTTCCTTGCATCTCCTCAATTAGTCATGGCAACAACCTTAAAAGAGATTTACTGATTACCGGAGTGGAATCACTTTTTTCCTGCAGATAGGCCCCACATAGTTGCGTCCCCCAACACCTCATCTGGCGTGGACTTCCAGTCTGCCTCTGCTGCGACCTAAAAGTGAGAAATATTGAGCGCGAGCGCCCCTAATGCTTAAGTCATCCTCTTAAGTGTGTCTGCGCCACTGCCCCCAATAAGCTCGAGGGCAGTGCAACATTTACGGAAATAGCCGCATAATTACCCATTCTCATGGATGATATAAGCCAAGTTATTCCTCTATAAAACGAGGCATGCAATAAACTTGTATGAATAGTTTCATCCGAGCCAACTCCTCTCACAGCTAATATAGTGCCGTATGCATGCTTCACAGCTTTCTGGCAAATAAGACAAGCTGCTGCAGCAGCCGAACAGTGAGCAGAAGGAAAACTGGGATGACCACGGGCCTTGGAAGCCATTTCATAATAATAATTCTCAGTTTTTTTTTATGTGTCCAGAGTGCCAAACATGTTTATATGTCATGCAGCAGTGTGTGTAACAGTGCAGAGGTTTTTAAAAGGAGGTCAGTGTTAAAGCCTCATCAGTATCCGGCCTGCTGGGTTGTTATTAGGCAGAAGCTGAATCTTAAATAACTCTGAGGTCAGTGTTCTGCATCTGCAGCCCTCCCTGCGGAGGAAGTGAAAGAAATGTTGAATCCTCCTTTCAAGGATCACTGGAGAATCTCAGCAGAGTTTGCAGCAATAATGCATCACCTGGAGTCAGGCTGATTTCAGGTTTTCTCCTTTTTCCCTGTTTTCTAAGATTCCAGCTACGTCCGGTACTTTGGGAATTCCTATCTGGAGTTCAGAGCCGTGGAACTCGCCGTCGTCAACAACATCACTGTGAGTTTTCAGACCGCTGCAGCCCGGGGAACTCTCCTGTATGTGGACCAGGGTCCCGCGAACCCTCATTTCTTCATGAAGCTCTTCGTCGTGGACGGACTCTTGCAGGTAGAGACGACCACATTCCTCACAATCGCGACCACATCAGTTTAAAGATGTTTTCGGACTCTCACATTTTTGCAGTATGCCTTCTGCTGTAACGAGGAGGAGGGGGTTACACAGATCGGAACACCGGTCCCTGTTGATGACGGCCGGGTTAACGTCGTTAATATCAGGTATTACTTCCTGCAATCATGGGCTTCTTGGTTAGGGTTCAGTGTCTGATTCTCTAACTTTTGTCATCTGAAGAAAGACAAATATTTAATCCATTCACCATAAGCTACTTAGCGATCTAAACTATACTTCTTGTGTAGCATTAACCTTTTCACTCCTTCCACAGCTTTAGTTAATGTGAGATGGAGCTGAGTAATTGGCAACATTGCCAAGAAAAAAGAATGCGCTGAGAATTTACACAAAAATTGAAGCAAGCACCAGGATGCGCCAATTAAATTGCATTAGTAATCATTTAGACGTGTTTTACTGGCTGTTCTGAAGTCTTCATTTGCAGTTTTTCGTTACCAAGAGATTAACAAGCACGAGCTGAACACAAAATCAATGTTTAAATGATTTAAAACGAGGCTGTGGCCCCCTTAGTTATATTGTTTCTAAGCCTGAGTGCAACCTTCCTGCCAGCCCTCTCCATTATATTCTGACATGGAGAAAAGACTGCGGTTTAGCCTTGAGACCAAAAACACTTTTCAAATTTCCATCCGGAATATCTGAGATTAAGGCCAAAAATTCAGAGATTAACAAAGGTCACTGAAGATCACAATGACCATAACCGGGGAAAGGTGAGCACTTATTTTTCCTGTTTGCCAGTGCTGAGCACTGGGGCTGCCTTGTGTTTCTTAGCTGCATCAGCTTGAAGAGCTTCCAGGTTTTGTCCCTGTGTTTCTCTCTTTTTTTTTCTCTTTCTGCAAGAAAAATACAACAGTGGTATGAAATCAATCATAATGTTCTGTACCAGCCCCTCGGAGACATTACAAGAAAGAGAGCTGTCATGACTAGAGGGTTAGCACTCTGGAAAAATGGTTCTTGGTGTCACAAAGCAAATTCTTTATAATTGTCCAATGGCCAAGCCAGTCCATCTTTGTCTGATTTGACCCAGAGCTACAGCACCGCGGCGATCCGAAAACGTCGCCGCCTAACTCATTATAGACTTTTAATATATCTTCCCGTCAAAGACACTTTTCAATATGTTAAATAGAAAGCCGGTGGGGATGACTTCTCAAGGACAGTGAGCACAGTGCCCTCTGGCTGCCGGCCAGGCCGCTCTAGCAGACTGCTTCTAAATTAACCGTTTCTCCATACCGGCTCTAGAAGAAGGACTTGAGTTGGCGTCCCGAGTGTTTGTAGGCATGTGCAACAACCTGCAAAGTACAGGCTTAACAAATCACACTAGATTGCTTCATGAACCTCCTCACTTTCACGAGGGGTATCAGGAGACACTGGAGAGAAGCCCAGACGTGCGAAGAGCGAGCACCCTCGAGCTGCAGATGGGTATTCAAGAATCTGCACTTAGGTAATTATCTGCCCTCCCCTGTTGTTTCATGTGGAGAATTTAAATTTGAAGCCTTCAGATGGCCGAGGGGCTGACTCCAGAATCCCTTTGCGAGGGTAGCAAGGAGACCTGGACACGGGAGACATGAAGGAGTTGAGGAGCGCCGCTCGCCCAGGCCGCCGCTTCATCCGTCTCCGCGGCTGACTCGCTCCCTCGACTCCACACGGCGACGTCATACATCAGTTTTATATATTCGACTGGAGATGATTATTTCCATATTATCTGCATGATGAAGTTGCATCTCGAAAGCAGCACCGTAGAAAACTTTCTCTTTTCGCTCGAGCGGTGAAGTAATTGAAAACTTGTACTTGTCGTTGTTTTCCCCCCCTGTACTTATGTGGCTTCTGCTTAAAATAAATCCATTTGGACTTGTGAAACAGATGAGGTTCGATTCTGTATACTTTGAAACCAGACGTGGAAAAACAAACCCGCATTAAACTGGAAACGCCTGAGGCCACTAACGCTGGTAAATATGCAGAAATTATCAGAATATTACCTGACAGTGTCAACCTAGAGTGCCGCAGCATTTTTGCGTTCCAGTATTTAATGGGTCCTTTTCTGTTCTTGTATTTGCTGCTAACAGCAAATCTAAACTTGGAATAAAAAGGAGAGTATTTTTTTTGGCATGTTCGGTGAATTTTTTGGACTGCGTTGGTCTCGAAACCTTAAACGTGTTCACCGATAAGAATCTTTTGTCTTATTTAAACTAAACTATGACGGCAGGTTTTCCACCCTGACATGATGTCTTTGTGTGTTTGGTAGACAACATTTGACCCCCTGCGAGGCAGAGCTGACACTCACTGGACATGGCAAAATTAAGAGCAATACAAGCAATTACTGGGTGGGTCACATGATGGAGGGAACAAATCACATCTTCACAGGTGGTCTGCCTCAACACTATCTACCCAATCAGGTGAGGTTCTGACCTTTTCCTGAATCAGCTTTGTGGAAATCCTATCAGTCCCACAATCAACAGTCTTTTTTTTTTTTTGTTTGTTTGTTTTTTTCTCTCCCCCACAGAGAGCAGAACCTTTCCACAACTACACCGGCTGCATCCAGATAATTGAAATTAATAATCTGAGAAACTTTCACACATCGGATGCCATCGCCGGCAGCAACATCGGCCAGTGCAGGTGAAGTCTCTGATGTTTCACATCTCTGTCCTGCAGCATAATTCCAGTAAAATTCGACGGCTTTAGAATAAAATATTTGTCCAATTTACAGAAATGCCATGGTGGACTCGGCAACAAATACCTTAGATTTGACAACCCAATTGCCTACTGTTGACACGACACACACAACAAAAATTGCCGGCCCTGTTCAAACACAGAAGCATCCAGCAGGCGGACTTGAAGTTTGTGGAGACGGCGTTTGTGGCAATGGAGGAACCTGTTGCCGGCTGCCCGGAGAAGCCCTGCCGTCCTGTCACTGCCCGCTTCATTTTACCGGAGCTTTCTGCGAGAAAGGTGAGGCTTGGACGGTTTTCAAGGTTTGAGCTGTCAGACTTTTCCAGCTTTCAGGTCTGATTTTGATTTACCGAAGGCGCACGAGCGGCGGGAAGCTTCAAAAATAGCCTGACCTCTGCTGTGCTGTCATCAAGCGGCCTGCCACCAACTTACGCCAGTTAATATATGTTGAGCCTCTTTGCTAATACGTTTCACTATAAAAGAGAGAGGCTCCGCTGCATTAAGAACCTTGAGTCGTATGAATTATTGAGAATAATGATTGAATTGAAAAATCTACGTAAGCGGTTTCAACCATTGCAGTTTCCATAGTTACCCCCAACATTCACCAGGAATAAGATGACTGTGTGTCACTTCACATTCAGCTGAAGGTTTTAAACTGACCTCATCCAATGTAGATATCCACTGATGTCGAATGTAGACTGTTTAGACAATATACATCCATTCGAACCATATGTTGTAACAACTAATTAAATTATTTAACCTTAAAATCCACCAACTTTTTCAAGTTTTTCTTTACGTTTGTAAGCGTTGCCATGGTTGATCCTCTTACACATTTGAAAGAGTTTTGAATACAGCAAAAGTTGTTGTGAATACGGCTTTTGTCCTTTTACATGCAGTGGAAGGGAGCCAGAAACATTGATATTCAATGGGAATATGTTAATTATTTGTAATTATATATGGCATATAGCAAATTACATTTGCATGCTGTAATAAATGAAAGACGCATTTTTTTTTTTTTTTTCCCTACAGCTCAGCTTTTTTTTTCCACTGTACTGCATCCTTCCAGAGATGAGCATTTTTTTTCCTCCATAGCTCAGAGCACTCATCGTGCTGCCAATTCAGCTTTGGAAAACAGCATACGCGCCATACAATATGTGGCGTACATGTCTGGTGGAATTTGTGAAGTCTATGACGTAGAGTTTCAATTATAGAGAACGGGACTGATATTCACCTTCTCCGCCCCTGAGCATGATGTATGCCGAGAGCGTAGCCGGGTAGCCGCAGAACGCCCAGAAATCTGGCAGAGTTCTGCCCATGGTTAATGTTTACAGTCATTAACCTGGCTCTGGTGCACCTGGCACCTCGTCATGCATTCTAACAAGTAGGTTGCAGACGCTTAAGTAATCCGCTGAAATGTTATCTGTCTCTTCAGGCACTGTGGAAAAACGTTGCCATTTTCCAGATCTTGGTCTCAATGATTTTTCCTACAGAGGAAGTCTCTCCAGTAAACTCTCACGTCTTACGCCTACATGATAGAAACGTTGCGACTTTCAGGTATCAGAAGTGTAACAAACACGTGACTAACACATACAGAAGGCGTTCTTTGCTAAGTGGGTTTTATCACCGATAATCCCAGCTGACCGCCGATTTATGCTAGCCATTTAGGACAGTTTTCAGTTTTTTTCCCCAGTCAATTATTGTGACAATAATGAGATTTGCTCTCTCTGGAGGCTTTCCTCCATCAAAAATTTGTCTTGTGGTATATAAATCCTAAGAGCAGCGGTGGCCTCTCTGACTCGTTTCTGCTGAGATCGAGGAATCGCTCCTCCTCAGAAGTAGTTCGGTCTCTCAGGATTAGCAGAGCGCATTTGCGCATCGTCCATGGTTGGCGCTTTGCAACGGTCCTGCAGGTCCAGACACCGGGGGAGTCCGGAGCACGTGTGTGTGTGTGTGTGTGTGTGTGTGCTGACACAGTTCATGAATGTGTATTTCTGCCACAGCCTCGCTGGGCGACAGCCAGCTCTGAATTAAAAACAGACAGAAAGGCGATCAAAGCAAGTCACCTCTGCTCTCAGTTAATTATAGATACAACGAATCATCGTTAACAGTGACTCGTGATGTGAATGTGGACCTGCTTGTGTCCTTGGTGAAATGCTGAATTGTCATGTTTTTAAAAATATGAAAGTGTACTTGAATGCTCTTTGAACCTGACTTCTAAAACCTAATCTAGAAATTTAATTGATGTTATATAGACTATTAAAGTGACAGTATGATATGATGCTGCCAGCAGCACGCTTCACCGCAGGGATGGTTTTTGGGCAGCTGAGGATGGAGCCTGGTTTCTTCCAAACATGGAGAATTAAGGCCAAATGCTGCAGTGATGGTTTAACCCTCTAAACTTTTATTTATCTGAAATAAAATCCAATATCTAAAATCCACAATATGACTCGCGCATGAAACAGATTGTTTGCTTTGAGCCCGGGATATAGACATGCACGCACACTGTACATGCATGCATACACGCATGGGGCGTGTATGTAGTTTGTACAGGTGTATGTGTGGTTAAATGGTGCACACAGTGGATATGTGGTCATGTGTCGCCTCAATGATTCCTGTTCATGTTTTTCCGAAGCTCACGAGCAATGAGATGATGTTTCCAGTAGTGAGTTAATGAACTAGTCTCTGTACGTTCATTTACATAATCCTGACCTCACTCCCGGTTGGCGAGCATCTTTGTCGTGACTGCGTATTAAAAACATTTAATGCAGTAGCTTTACCAACACCAAATCAAACAAACTTGATCACACTTATTAAAAAAAAAAACAAAAAACAAAAAAATGAAACTGTTCAGATTTGTTTGTTTTTGACAGTCTGCGTGATCCGTGTGCAAGTAACTTTGACACCGCGTGTGCTGCGAGTTTCGCTCCGTTATGTGTGGGCCCCCGTAGCTGCACTTCTGGCCCCGTGGGTTGTAATCTAGGTCAGTGTCTGATATCAGGTAGCCGACCTTAAGACGCGTTTTGTCAAGATAAAGCTAGTCCGTTCAGCTTTGTTGGAGTTTTAAGCTATGATAAATCATCTCCAAAAGAGACCCGGCAGGTCTCAGACCTTGCCAGGGACATTCTTTCAAGTATATAAAAGCATTCAATCGAAAGCTAAGTGATCACAAAAATTAGTTACGGAGCATGTGGCAGCAAAGTGCACAGAGGAAAAAAAATTTGAAAGCAATGAAGCCTGAAATTATTCAGAGCCAGTATCAGCCCTGGTGTCTCATTTCCTTATGTCCTGTCTCTGCTACATTTAAGGTTGTGATATAAAATATGCAAGAGAGGCACAATCAGAGTGAACAAAACAAATGCTGAGAGTAAGTTGTCCTTTCATTTATGTCTAAGTAGCAACTTTTCTCTCATCACCACATCAATCCAAATCAAAATATTCTGTCTTTAAGATTTCTTAATTCGACTCCACGCAGTAATGTGTTTTTTCCTTCAGCTTGTAACAACGGTAAAGCAGATTCTGATCGTGCCATAATAACGTTTGACAGCACAGTTAATTTTTTGTCCTCCTGTGAACGTAGTTATAAAGCCTTTATAAATGCTAACAGACAGACTGCGTATTAGAGCTTCTTTGGTATTTGACATTAATGGTAAGAGATGAGGGGCTCTCAGCTCCCCGCTGTGCCAGCACACAGACAGGTGCTGCCAGCTCTTTTTGTGGGCATCTAGTGGTGTGTTTTCTGTAATTGCTGATGCCTTTCAAAATGAGCCAGCTCAATCTGCCGTCGTTAAAAATTGCCAACAAACATTAGAGAATTGATTCATCATTTTCGGCCCATGGAAGCGGCTGCCCGCTCTCCCCTTGTCTCTCTCTCTCTCTGTCTGTCTCTGTCTCATTTAAAGTAGTGTTTTTATGGCTGCTGCCATCATTTTCCACATAACTCTGAGGATTCATACGCTGTCACCGGTCAGGAGGCGAGCACGGCGGCACGCTCGCTAAGATAACAAGCTCAAGATTTTGATAAATGCTACAACCGGGCACACGTCTGGGGTGGCGGTCTAATAAATGGTCTCAGATGCAGGTCACTGAGCAGCCTGGGACAATACTGCAAACTGCTGCAGATACGGTCACAAAACTCTTCTTGCTGGACCGCAGAATTCCTTTAGCCAGCGTGCTGCTGACCGGGCTGGCTGATATTCGGGGTTTTTATACTTTATTCTGGTTATTATTAGCACAGCAAATTTTCAAAACAATGACTTTCAAATATGGCACCCGTAAAGTTTTTTTTAATATTTATCAGTTTGTGTAATGTCTTTTTTTCCATCGATTTGTTGTTTGGCTCAGGTAGTATTCGCTGAGACAATTTTATTCTTGCATGAAGATAATTATTAAATATAAATAAATATCAAATAGAAAAAGCAGATGCTTTAATCATGTTTGCTTGCAACCAATAACAGAATCTTATACAGATTTACAATAGGAAGAGGAATGATTGCTTTATTTGGAATAAACCATCATGAGGTCACAGATATCAGTCTGAAGCTGCTGTATATGCTTCACTCAGATAATAAGAGTAAATGTAACAATAGTGGTTTAGTGTAATGTTTCATTACACTAAACAACTCATTTCCTGTTAGACTAACCCTTTGGTTTAAGTTGGGCATCATTATTCTTACTTTGGACTAAAAATTCTGCAGACAACTGCTGCTGACCAGCCAAAAAAAGAGCCGGCAAACCTGGCTTTATTTAATCTGTTCTAAATGTTATCATTTCACAAGTTAAGCTTCAAGAAAAAAATATCCATCTGATCCATCATCAAAGTCCAACGCAGGACTCATATTTTTTCCCATCATTAAAAGTTTTTCTTTCCGTGTTCTGGGCTGATGCTAAACTGCGGGTTTTTCCCAGCAACTGAAGGCTGGATCACCAGGGCAGCTGCAGCGGCCTGTTCTGAATTGACTGTCATGCATCTGAAGAGCCCAGGAAGTGTAAAGTGTCCTTCGTGTGAGAGCGACACTGGCGGCTGGAGTTGATAAGCTACGCTGTTATCTTTGCCACCTCGGCCTAAACACATAACCCTTTTTCGACCCGTGGGAAATCACACACCGGAATGCTAGCAGGGCCGTGCTGACACCAGCAGGTTGTTGGCCTTTGGAGCCTTTTTCTCCTCACTCGTCATATTGTGTGACACTGGCTGTTGACGTCCGATTAACTCTGTTCTACGTCACTTATGCTAATAAAGTCATGTTACAAAGCTAACCGAAATACACCACATCTGTGTCCGTGATTTGCTTTCTTTCCTGTGATCAATCGCCACAGTGGTTAGCACTGTTACCTCACAGCCAGAAGCTTCTGGGTTTGGAGTCCCCTGTGTGGTTTTTATGTACTCTCCCCGTGTCTGCGATGGGAAGAAGCAGTCTGCCGACTCTAAAGGCATAAATGTGTGTGGATGATGGATGGACCGATGGTGTTCCTGGCGTTTCATGGATATGTGCCTTCTTTTCCAGATGTAACGGTTTACATTCCATCATTTGACGGCACCTCTTATTTGGAGCTTCGCCCCCTCTCATACTTTCTCCAGTCCCCTGGCTCCAGCCGTGACCTGCAGGCTACCGTCCAGAACACCACCGTTACGCTCTCTGTGAGCGTGAAGACCAAAGAAACACAAGGCACCATCCTGTACAGTGAGTACAAGCAGAACATATAAGAAGATAAAAGCGATAAAGTTTAGAAAGAATCTATTATTCACTGTAACTGACATACTACAGCGTAAACAATGACTTGCACAGTACTACTCGGAAAATTAGAATATCCTGAAAAAGTGCATGCATTTCTGTAACTCAACTTTAAAGGTGAAATGTACATATTATATAGACAAATAGTATGCGAATCAATATATTTCAAGATTTTATTTGTTTTTTTGCTGATTAGGACTTGCAGCTTCAGAAAACCTCAAATTCAAAAACTCAGAAAATTAGAATATTGCTTAAATCATAATCAGCAACATTACAACAAAAAATGCTCGAGATATCTCACTTTGCATGTAATGAGTCTATAAAATGTATTGGTTTCACCTTTTATTTTGGATAGCCTGAATAAAACAACTTTTACAAGATATTCTAATTTTCCGAGTAGTACTGTATTTAATTCCAGCTTCTAGGTGATTATTACTGTTACGCATACATTTAACCATACAGGAACCCAGGAATTATGCTTGATTTATTCAAGATAGTGTTCCGAATATTGGAAAAGGCTGAACTGAAACAAGAGTTGATATTTAGCTGAGGGTGTTCAGTTCTGACAGTGTTCAGTTCTGAGAACTGAAGAAGCCTTCCAGGAAATCTAAACAAGTCCAGCTGCACACAGAGATCTAACCTTGGATAACTATGACCTGGATGAATGAGAATCTACAGAGACATATGTCCACAGTGGAACTCTGTTCTGACCCTGGTCTTTTGTTGCCAGATCTGTGCATTCTGCTTCCCTGTGCTGATTTTGATGACGTGAGTTACAGCCTAAAGGAAAACAAAGGAATCTTTATATGAGTAAGAGTCGGATGTGCGAGGAGGATGATTGGGCTAGCCTTCACTTTAATCATCAACTCTGTTTCTTGCTCTAGTTTCCTCATTTTGTTCCCACACCTGCACACACACAGACCCTTACATTTCTATCCTTGTGGGGACTTTTGTAAACAATACATTACTAACCACTCCCTACCCTACCTAACCGTAACCAACTAACCACCTAACCCTAATCTAAGCCCAATTCTGAGATCAACCTGAAAACTATGGTTTAAACAGTCCTTTGAAGTTGTGGGGACCAGCCAGAATGGCCCCACCTTGGTAGTGGCGCACGCACACACACACACACACACACACACACACACACACTTGCTACAGATTTAGATATATAGGCCTCACAGGTACTCAGTGGACTCATATAACAATAGAGCATTGTTGTGAGTGGAGCAGCCATGTAAGGTGAAATTGCTGGATAAAGCTAAGAAAAAAATCATACATGTGCATGTGTGCGTGCGTGCGTGTCTGTCTCAGTGGAGTACAAGAGCAGGGCCTTGCTCCTTTCTCAAAATAGCGCTCACCTTGGTTTTGGGAGTCCATTGTCGTGCACCTTTAAGTCACGCACGCGCGTGCAGGAGAACTGTAAGCAGCCTGCACTGTGCGTTAATCACAGGTGATTTATTACGCTCCAGCAGGAGCTTCCATTCATCTCGCCGGTGGAACCTAGATTAACCCCCTTTGCGGCATCATCATGCAGGTTCACAACCTCTCATTTTCATTTACATAAAGTGTATATGTCAAACTATAGCACGTGATTCACTGAGATGCACCTGCAGGAAGTTAATATGAGTTTGGTCATGTGACACATAAAAATGTATAATCAGCAATGATAGGAGAAGAGTTTCTTACAAATAAAAAGGATAGTTTAATGTCAACCGGTCTTGGAGCTCTGAAGATAATGTTGTTCCAGCCAAAGCCTACACAACTGTTGTCACTTCAAAAGTTTACTTAAAAGAGAAACTGTGCTGGCATTGTAGCAAGAAAGCACCTGCTGGCCGTGTAATAGTGGGCTGATTTTTTTTTCTTTTTCTTTTTCCTTTTGCACAGCCAGGGTTGACCTCTCATCGTTGCTGCTGACTGTTCTACAAAAGACTTAAGTCTTTTGTGCTTTCTGAGCTATTTACAGCCAGCTGTTAGAGCTTAATAGGATTCCTAATTGGTGCTTTACATGGAGTTAATGTGCTTTAAAGGGCAAACAGCTACATCTTACGTTAAACTCTGACGACGGTATTTCTTTAACGACGCAGGAGTGGTAGATGCAATATATGATATAAAAGGTATCCTGAATCAAACAGGTGATGTAGTAGAGGTTTTATATACATATTGTAACTGAATCATATGTATAAAATATGAGGTTATGACTGGTGCATTTCCAGCAGGGACACATGAAGAGTGTCTCAGTATCTGAAGGAAGATCACAATGCAGAAGTAGCCTGGAGGATCACATGTGATAAGCATCAAGTGATTTAGTCCGTTAGAGGTCACACTCGCAAAGTTTTCAAAGGCCATATGAGTCATATAAGTTGCCATGGTTCAAAAGCAGATTTTAAAGAAAAACATCAAACCTATCGACTCATTTTAATTTATTCCCGATTTTTTTTCTAAAACCTTTTCTCTCCGTTCCAAATCAAATTTGTGCCACTTTATTGGTGCCGCATGTGGAGGAGGACACGTCATAAAGAGGGATGAATGTTCAGAAAGAATATATAGAGGGCGCGCTGCCTTTTATCTATAATGCTCCCTGCCTTACAGTGCGTCATCTCTTTTACATCAGAGGACAGGAACTGAAAAGAAAACTCTAGAGATCAAACAGACAAAGTTAATCAGAAGACAACCAAAAGACACGCGCTGAGATGTGGAGAATATCCTCCGTCGGTCCTGCTCCTTATTCTCTGCTCCCCTTTTTTTAACGCCTCTCCCAGAAGCAAACATGCAGCCCTCCCCGCGGACTTCAGCTGTCAGCTCCTGAAAAGAAAAAGAGGGTGGAGGGGGTGAAGGAGACTGAGGAAGAAAGCAAAGAAAGAGGGAGGAAGAATAGGTGACAGGCACTGACAAAGGGACGGGCGCTCTGTTAGGCTCGGTGCAGCGGAGTAACAGGGCCATGGGGACGGGAGGGAAACAACATCCTTACCCAGGAAAATAGAAAAATAAAAGCTGGGGCAACACTAACATTTGGAGTAGTAAATACTAGGTGTCAACAAATGAGTTATGGCAACGAGCAGAAGCAACTGGTTTGAAAAGGAGACTAGGACTCGTTGCAGAAAGATGTTGAGACAGCGGTTTTCCTTGTTCTTGGTGCCGCATTTGTCATCTTTCAATAATTTCTATTTCCACTTTTCTGAGTCCCGTGTGTGCTGGAACATCGCAGACAAACCTCGACTGCATTCAAAGGTCTCAGCATGCTGCGGCAAAGCGCCTCAGAATCTTTAAAGCCTGCAGCACAGCTGTATCTTTGCCCTGCCCCGCTGATCTGATGCCTGCCTCTCTTTACACCACCGTCGCTGTCGCCATGGCGTCCACAGGGTCACCACTGCCTGGGTGGTTCCTTGCTGGTAGCGCCCTGCTTTCATGTCAGTTGTTCTAATTCTGCTGATCAGCTGAAAGGACTGAAACATTTTGGGACCCTCTAATGTCAAAGTGGTGCTGTCCTGCCCCCTGCCCTGCAGTCACCGCTTCCTTCTGTCTATCTCTGTCTACCCGCGGAGATAAATTCCTTCCTATCGCCTCCTGCCTGGGTATTTTGTGGTAGAGTTGCAGAACTGGCACATAGTACCTTTCTGTATCCCCCTGGAAGACACTAAGTAGCCCGGGGGGATAATTAATGCTACCCCCATGTGCCACCCCTCCTCCATCCCATCACAGCACATTGTTTGCAAACCCAGCAGAAATGGCTATTGTGCTGTATTACAGTCTGTGGGGGCGACATGGCTCCTTTAACTAGTATCTGCATGGCTTTGCAACCACACACGGGGGATAAATGTGCACAATCAAAGGCAGCAGCATCTTAGATTCAGGCTGAATACTGTCTCTATAGACTGGCCTCTTGGTATAGTGTATTTTAAATATTTTATAATTCCATACATGCTACAGTATATATGGATGAGGGATTATGGTTGTGTTTCCATTTTGGCAAATGGAGTGAATAATGGTAATACCTCTGTATCCATGAGCCAACGGTAGCAGCTGAAAGAAATGTGGTTCAGCCAGAGAAGCCACCCCCCCCCACCTTTTGACTTATTAGGCTTTATGTGCTTCAGCTAAAGTGTGATGACTTTTTTTTTACTTTTCGCACCAAAGATGGGGTAACGCTGGTTGCAGGGGCCTGCAGAGTGTGATGGCAGCTACTGTGTCTTTCATCACACTTTCTTCTGACTGCAGCTCAGGAGCAGACCACAGGAGATCAGTTCCTTCACGTGTTCATCGAGGATGGAAGTCCTGTCGCTCGGCTGGGCTGCGGTCACGGTCTGCTGTTAAATGCTGCTGCAGAGCAGAACATCGACAACGGCAGATGGATGAACATCACAGTCCGGTACGATGAATTTAATTTACTTCAACTGCGTTCTGCCGTCATCACTGAGGTCCTAGAATACCCAGGGACCGTTATCTACACCAGAAACAAAGCAGATCTCTAAATCAAAACAGACGTATCAATAGAAAATCCAAAGCAGCAGGTTTGTTTTATCTAATAAAGCTACTGACTACCAAAAGCAAATGTATCAACCATGAACCTCTGAGCAGTAAAGAAAGAAGCTTCAGAATCAAGAGATCAATAGTCCCTAGTTTTACAAAAAATAGTCCCTAGTTTTACCAAAAAAAAAAAAAAAAAAAAAACCTCAGGACATGTAGGTGTGAGTGAGAAGATGGATGGATGGATGAATGGATGGATGGATGGACAAAAGAATCATAAAATGAAAAAAACGAATGAAATTAAAGGTGTAGACGTAAAGTACTCACAATGTGACAATGTGTTCTCACTGGATTTTACTGGGATTTTACAAATGGCTGCCTGTCACGGTCTCTTCTGTCCAGCAGCTTATAAATGATTTATGAGATAATTACTCTGAGTTTTATACTGAGTTTCAATTAAATCTGTCACACACACACACAAAACCTAACTGTGGGAAATTCAGGTATTTTTGATCATGGACACTGAGTCAGCTGTGCTTTGTTTTTTTTGTTTTTTTTGGTTTTTGGAGATCTGCTTCAAACCATGATTCAGAGTCTTTGACCTCTGCCATCAATTCTCCCGTCAGAATTGGATATTTTGGAAAATGATTGTGGAGCATGTTGTGGAGTGGCATATGAAAATTACACTTGATTTGATCCCATTGAAAAAAAAAATCCCAACAACAATGATTAGATTTGAAAAAGGGAAGGAAATGACACGGTGTGTTTTTATGTCAGGGCGCAGTGAGATGTTCCGACAATGATCTGCATCACGGCGTCTCATCAGGACTCAGATGGCTGCAGTTAAATGTGACCATAATGTGATAATCAAAACCAATTTCCCCCACCAACATCTTAAAATTGTCATTACATTTAATTGCTCTTACGTACGGCACCAAAAGTGACGCCGAAAGCAGCAAACTGAGCTGTGTTTGCAGAAAAGGAAGCACTTCCTCCTGTTTTGCGGAGCGTATGGCAACAATTGTTTAACTTAATCGTATAGATTTTTTTTTTTTTTGTTTGGTACTTAGCTGCATGATTGTGTGCAGCAGAGAGGTCACCAGCTGTAGAAATAAGAGAGCTGCTGCTGCTGCTGAGCCCTTTTTAAGCAGTTTTTATTGCAAATGGAGAGATGATGTCATCCAATCCAGATCAGATATGATGGTGTGCTGTGAATACCTACATGGTAGCGTTCAACACTGGGTTCAGACGCCGTTGCTGTGCAGGTAACTGGTAAGAAACGTTCTGGAAGTTAACAAGAAGCACTTTTGGAGTCTTTACAGCGTCACTTATCCGAGCAGCATTCCAGACACGAAGACTGAGGCAAGATCCTCTGAGCATGCCGCGATAAAATAAATGCTGCTCTAATTTGTTGATGTTTAGCCATGCTGGGCCTTTGTGCACAGTAGTTGAGGTAGCGGCATAATAGCTGCTGTAAGCAGTTACGATGATGAGCGCGGAACGACACATTAAACAATGTGGAGGGTTTATTTAAATGTCATTAAACACTCTCCTGTGTGTGATCCACGCAGCTGTTGCTGCAGCTCAAATGTCAGAGCTCCACACAGCCCCCCACATTTCAGGTAATCTAGGGCCATAAACCAAATGATATCTCCCCAAACTCTCCGTTAAAGTCTGAGAAGGGTTCAGGTTTTCTTTGTCCAGGTCTGTTTCCAGCTCAGTGAGGAACCAGTTTCCAACAGGTTCACATCACTTTATGTTGATAATGCTTTGTCAATAACGACTCTAACACTCATTGTCCTAAATTTGATTTCATTTGACAAAAAGTAATTTATCATATTTATGTGAATATAGTTGCTTATGACGACTGATGCCATTGGAATGTGTTAAAGTTCTGTGTTTTTCAGTGAATTAATTCAGCAGCATTTTCAGAGGCTGTCGTCGATGATGCTACGGTTGTTGCTGCTACCAACTTGCTTTTTAATGTTGCAGGCATCAGTTACGTTGTTGTCTAGTAACTGCTGATTGATGTCTGAGCCTGGCAGCTTTTGGGATCAAGATTTCCAGTCATTAACAGATTTCTGCACCCTCACCCTTCCCCAAAGTTAAAGTCTCAACACTTTTCTCAGCGTATTTTGCTCTCCTTTAACAGTGATGGAAGCAGAATAACCCCCTTACTGATAATGTGCTTTTTGAGGATATTTGTGTCTCCAATCTGCATCGCTCAGGGCAATTTTGTGCACCTCTTGAATGATGCAGAAATGTCAACAACATAATCCTGAGTAACACAAATCCGTCTACCTGTTAATCAAATTATTTCAATTGAACTGCTTCCTGTCTGGGTTTTATCTCTTCAAATCATTTGAAGTGACTTATTGGGATTCTTTATTCCAACATGCATATCATCAGGAGCAATTACGGCCTTCAGCTGAAGGCGCACGTCAACATGTTGACAGGGAAAGTGAGAGATAATCTTGCCCAAATGATGGATGATGGACGAAGCAGAAATCATCAGGTGTCTAGCAGATTTCTACAAAAACACTATAACAGAATTCAGCCTGTCTCTGCCGTTCCCTTAAAAGCTCTTCGGGGCCTCAGTAGGTGCACGAAGAATGGATGGAAATGGCTCTGAGAGGCTGATCCTGGTTTTGAAAGAATGCCATCTTTGTTGATGACCAGTTACTTGAATTAGTTTCAAGGCTAAGACCATAAGTGTTTACTCAGAAAACACTGTGCATTATGTGCGTTTTTTTGGATAACTGACATCCACCAGTATGAGACTGGCTGATGGTAACAGTATTAAATGGCTGAGTAGAGACCCAGAGAGTGGAGAGACACGTACCTCCACCACAGGAGCCTAAAAGTGTTGCTTGGGCTAATACATGCAAATGTTCAATTTGCAGCAGGTGTTCAGGGTTACAGTTGAATCATTGCTGCCGTAATTAGTGTTTGAGTAATAGGCGACGGAATCCTTTTTGCAGTTTGGACAAGCAATTAGTAAGCATGCACTGATTCCTTTTTTTTTCCTTCTGAAATAACATCAGTGCGGATCAATCCACAATACTTTACTCGTGTGTTTCATTGTCGGAAGATGGCTCGTGTTTGCAGATACGCATCTTCCTGAAAAAAGAAGAAAGTAACGTCTTCAGATTAAAAGCATTTTGGTTTTGTGTCAACATCCTCGCCACACAAAGCTTAATTTGAGGTAGCACATGCTTATCAGTGGCAGGGCGTTCGGCATTTGTATTGACAAGCCCTGCTATAAAAGATGCATTGAAGAAGCGACCGGCAGTCCTGCTGGCTCACTGGGAATTTCCTTTGTAAGGCCCGTCAATGCCGAGAGGCTCAGTGTGTGCTGTCTAATTGTATTGCTGGAGATATAATGATAGAACACAGCCCAGCCAAATTAATTGAGGCTTGCCAGTCAAAGTACAAATTATGCAGCAAATGCTGCAGTGTTGCGTATGGAGGGGGCAGGAAAAAAAAAAAAAAGTCGCTGCACCAGAGTCATTCAGAACAGGGACTACGTCAGCGTAGGTGCTGATCGTGGACTGTTGCAGGGATCAGTGCACGCTAAAAACCAAAAAGACAAAAGCATATCTGTCCTGATGTTTGTGCTATCACTGTGTATATTTCCAGTTATTCACCTTTTTCAACTGTTTAATTGTTGAAGTCAATACCACCGTTTGTGTACGTTTCCTTGGAATTTCCATGTTGGTTTATTGATACGCGCAACATCTGTGCCCTGAATAGAAAAGACCGCGGAGAATTTCCTCTTGATGCACAGTGAATAAACTCTTTATGCGGGCAAACGGCTTGCAAATTATAAATTCATCCCCAACATGTTCCACATTATGGTTTGACGTTCCTTTTTTTATAATTATTATAATTCTCGTTGTGAATGTGAAATATGATTACAGTAATAGGCCTCTGAGAAAGGGGAAACTGTTGCGAGCACTGGTGCTGTACTGCCATCTGTTGCCAATACTTTCAGATGATTTATGCAACGCTGATATTTTAATGATGATTCTCCCCTCATTATTAATTTTAGTCAGGGGACTCTGAAGGAGGTGCAGCCAGAGGCAAACACCTCACCATCAGGTTTAACAAATACCTTTGTGTGAAGGTGTGGCACTCAAAATATTTGCAAGGTCTCTAAACATTCCTCATATACATAATCTTTCACGGTGCATGTGCATGCGTGTCTGTGTCTGTGTGTTGTGGGGTTGCCATGGCACAGAAAAAAACCATCTAAGTGGGCATAGTGAAGATGACAAATTGCGTGTGATTAGAGTGTTAGCCAGATGAGGGAATGCATAAATGATAATGGGGTAAATAAAAATGTTTGTTTGGAGAAAATCAAATATTCATTTGTTTTTGTTTGTTTTCCTAAAGCTCTGAATCTGCTGTTAGTGTTCCTCAGAGACCCAGCATGCAATGGTGCAGAGGGAGCCTGATAAGATGCCATACAGCACTTCATCTTCGCATTTTTCCTTTTCTTTTTTCATTAAAAAAAGAAAAAAGGGGGATGTCTTCCTCTGATTCGCTGGTGTGTTTGTTTGTGTAACATAAACCATTGTGGGTTTGTTTGTATGTCTGTGGTGGTGGCGGTGGTGGTGCTGGACTGTGGGGCATATTCTTATCTGTCTAGCTGCTAATCCAAGTAACGCAGCCATAGTCATCTTTATAAATTGGGCTTTTTTCCTTCAAGCGAGACCGATGTAAATTAGAGTGGCGTAGCCTTCAGTGTGCTCACGAGAGCTCATCATGTAACATCATCCTGTTTGCGTAGTGAGCATGCTCACTGGGTCTCATTGGGCCAGCCTTTGCAGCATTAGCAAAGAAACAGCTACTGTAACCACATTATAACCTTTCATATCCCATCAGTGCTGTTTTGTTTCTGCACAAAGACCAAATTCTGTATTTGACAGCATTGAGTCTTTCTTTTAGTACTTTTTTGTCGCTTAATTTACCATCAAAAACACCTCTCCTGATTTACATACCTGTAAATAGTCCTACCTGAAGCCGCACACATGACATTGCCTCAGGGAAGTGTCCTGGAAATCTTTTTCAAATTAGGAGGAGGGCGATTGCCCTGATTGTTTCCATCTGGCCGTTAAAGCAGATGTGATGGTTTGGCAATTCAGAGATCGCATGTTCCAGTGGTACTAATAAAAAGGCCAAAGCGTACATACGGCCATGTTTTGTTTTTGCTGCGCTGCACCAACCCTCTGCATAATGCACGTGCAACGTAAAGACGCTGCAATTACATATTGTCGTTGTGAAGCCAGTGATGAATTGAAGAGAGGGAATCACTTGACTTTTCCCGAGCAGGAATATGACACAAGTAGACCAGCTACTTAACACCAAGGCTGCAACATTAATGACTAGTACAATAGTGTATTCCCCCAGAGACCTTCTGGGGGTCAAATGATAAAATTGTCTTTCTACTCATTAGATTTAAAATGTATATGCAGTTTGTGCCCTCATTTTTCCCCCTGTAAATTAATCCTGCATGACATAATGAGCACTTAGGATACATCATTATTATTATTATTATTATTATTGTCATTATTGCTGTCTTGCATGCGTGTTGTATTGTGTTCTTTCCTCTAGGTGTCTATTTTCATGTGGACGGTCTGCAGACACTTCAAGCAGTGCATATCATACAAATCCAGAGGGCGTAGCCTCTTAGGAAAGATTGTGAAGATTGTGAAACATATAAAAAGATATGCATTGCCCCTTTTCTTGCGTGAGTCTCAGTGGTCGCATTAAAAGCTTCACTACTGCGTCTGTTTTCCCCATCAGGGTTTTTTTTTTTTTTTTCATGCTTTTCTGGATTTATTGATAGTATCAGACATTGCGAGCCCTCTCTAACCAACCCCAGTCCCTCTCTATTCTCTCTCCACAGATACAATCTGCCTGTCGGCAAACGAGGAGGGTCATGTGCAATTGAAATAGCTGCGGATAATGGCACAGCTCGCCATCTCAAGGAGTACGTGTCACACCCTGCGCCAGAGGTAATGTGACCTGCCTGCAATCAACTCAACGCTTTGTCCAGCAATTATGTGAAATTAGCATCTCGATCCACCGTATGTGCATCTCCTTTTCCTTAGATAAATGATAATGCAACTCGGAGGGTTCGACGTTTCTCTTCGGACTCTGTGACCTTGGCAATCACAGGATCAACAATCAGAGAAATAGGGGTTCTGATGGCGCCGTTAATTCCCTTCCGCTAATTTCAGAACATTGTCAGAACATTGTTTTTTGTTTGCAGACACATTTTATCAATCTATTTGTCAAAATACAAAATTTTATAAAGAAAGAAAACTTAGCTACTGAAGGTTGTACCTTTGAGGTTCTGCCTTTGATGTGGTTAGCATCCTTTGATGGAAATAAATGAGTTGGTCTAGAGAATGTTACTTGATGTGAAATAGTAACTGGTAATTCAACATAAATGAGTTTGAAGGCTAGTCTTGAATAGAAACTTCAAGCAGATTAGAATACAAAGGACAGTGTAACTCAGCAACAGTAATGGTTTAAACTTCTTCTGAACAGATAAATACCTGTTTCAGTATTTGGTAAATACAAGTGACAAAAATAAAGCTCTTTGATAACAAACATGTACTTGAAGTTGCGCCAGGCTGGTTGTTCTCACCAGTTTAGCACAGGCCAGTCTTTTCACTCTGCCTCATTAATTTGATTAACAGCACCTATATTTGTTATTAAATTAATAATTGTGTTTTTACTTTCAAAGACGCAGAGGGCCTCAACCTTCCCACAGGCGCAACATCCCTCCTTCCTCCCATATTTTGATTTATTGTCTTCTAATTTGAGAGGCCAGGATGGGTTTTTTCCCCTTCTTTTCAAATTCATAAGGGCATTCCTTACAGAATCTACCTGTGCTCACAATATATAACATATTGTTTGCTATCATCTTTTCTTTTCGGCTTTTCCCTTCAGGGGTTGCCACAGCGAATCAGTTGCCTCCATCTAACCCTGTCTTCTGCATCCTCTTCTCTCACACCGACTACCTTCATGTCCTCTCTCACTACAGCCATAAACCTCCTCTTTGGTCTTCCTCTAGGCCTCCTGCCTGGCAGTTCAAAACTCAGCATCCTTCTACCAGTATATTCACTATCTCTCCTCTGGACATGTCCCAACCATCTCAGTCTGGCCTCTCTGACTTTATCTCCAAAAGCTCTAGCATGTGCTGTCCCTCTGATGTACTCATTCCTGATCCTGTCTATCCTGGTCACTACCAAAGAGAACCTCAGCATCTTCACCTCTGCTACCTCCAGCTCTGCTTCCTGTCTTTTCCTCAGTGGCACTGTCTCTAGACCAAATGACATCGCTGGTCTCACCACAGTTTTATACACCTTCCCTTTCATTTTAGCTGAAACTCTTCTATCACACCTGACACTTTTCTCCACCCGTTCCAGCCTGGCTGCACATGCTTCTTCACCTCTTTTCCACATTCTCCATTGCTCTGGACTGTTGACCCTAAGTACTTAAAATCCTCCACCTTCTTTATCTCTTCTCCCCGTAACCTCACTCTTCCACTTGGGTCCCTCTCATTCACACACACGTACTCCGTCTTGCTGCGGCTAACCTTCATTCCTCTCCTTTCCAGGGCAAACCTCCACCCCTCAAGCTTCTCCTCCACCTGTTCCCTGCTCTCACTACATATCACAATGTCATCTGCAAACATCATAGTCCATGGAGATTCCTGTCTAACCTCGTCTGTCAGCCTGTCCATCACCATAGTGAACAAGAAGGGGCTCAAGGCTGATCCCTGATGCAGTCCCACCTCCACTCGGAACTCCTCTGTCACACCTACAGCACACCTCACCATGTCTTACAGTCCTCGTCCATGTCCTGCACCGCTCTAACATACTTCTCTGCCACTCCAGACGTCCTCATACATTACCACAGTTCCTCTCTGGGCACCCTGTCATAAGCTTTCTCCAGATCTACAAAGACACACTGCAGCTCCCTCTGACCTTCCCTGTACTGCTCTATCAACACCTCAAAGCAAGTACTGCATCTGTAGTACTCTTTTTTTGGCATGAAACCATACCGCTGCTCACAAATACTCATGTGTGTCCTTAGTCTAGCTTCAAATACTCTTTCCCATAACTTCATTGTATGGCTCATCAGCTTTATTCCTCTGTAGCTGCCACAACTCTGCACATCTCCCTTGTTCTTAAAAATGGGCACCAGCATACTTCTCCTCCATTCCTCAGGCATCTTCTCACTATCTAAGATCCTGTTAAACAACCCAGTCAAAAACTCTACTGCCACCTCTCCTAGACACTTCCATACCTCCACAGGTATATCATCAGGACCTAGTGCCTTTCCACTCTTCATCCTCTTCAATGCTCTCCTCACTTCTTCCTTACTAATCTTTGCTACTTCCTGGTCCACAACAGTCACCTCTTCTTCTCTTCGTTCTCTATTGTTTACTATGACGTATATTATATTTAAGTCTCTACAAGATTGTAAAAGGAAATTTGCAGAGACATATTGTATTTACATGCATTTTAATGTGTGTATAAAAGTGTTCCTAAAGTGTGCAGGTTTTTGTCAACATTCAGATGAAACATTGTTAAAAGTCCTGCAGCCACTAGTATTTCAAAAGGAGCAGATATGATATTACACAAATCTATTTAATATGCTGCCTTTTTGTCCCCTTGGGTTTCTTTACATTGATTTTTGTTTACTTTGCCCCTAATTATACAATGATCCCATGTGAAAAACACGAACAGACAAATAATCCCGGATGCTGAATATCCTAAAGTGTGTTTGAACAGCTGCTGATCAAACTCCGCGAGTCACGTAAATAACAGGAGCTAACGATTCCCTAAAAAACTCTCCCCAGCAGGCTGCTCCAGTAACCTCCTACATCGCCGCTTTTTACTAACCAACCACTCATTACACAATCCGTCGCGATCAGGCCTTTCACTCAGCTGCTCCTAAATTGAGGACAGCAGTGGCGCTCATTATGATCTACAGACTAATCTTTTTAAAAAATGAGTAAGCAACCGGAAGTGTGGACTGAATGTGTTTGTTTCATAGATCAGTTCTCAGTGGAACGCTTGCTCGCGGTTCTACAAACCGCTAACACGAGTGTCATGAGATTGAGTCCCTTTTTTTTTTTTTCCGCCTTCACAGGGAGCATTTGGACCTATATTTCTTGGGGCAGTCTCGTCCCTCTGGGAGACCCCTGGCAGGGCTGGGGAGGGTTCGAGGAGATTCGTTGGCTGCATCGGGAAACTCCAGGTCGACTCGAATGACAGCGACCTGATGGGGGAGGCAGTGAGGGGCCGAAATATCGAGAACTGCGACCCGCCTGTCTGCCAGCACCTTCCCTGCCGTAACGGAGGAACGTGTGTCAGGTACGAGGTCACATTTCACACAACGTATCAGTTGGAAGTTGACCGACATTAACATATTTCATTATCATAATATTTTAGTGAACTAATCAAGGAAGTGTTTACAGAGTAGACCTCCATGTGGGCGTTATATCTCCCTCTTCAATCTAGCTATTTCCTGCATGCAGCTTGGTGCCAAACTGTCGGCAAGTCTGTCTTTCTGGGATATATATTGCAATTTAAATTGTTCTCCCAATCTCTAACAAGACGAGCGTGGACGCGAGGCAGTGCAGCAGCGAGCTCTGCGAGTGTACCGACTCAGCGAGCCAGTCAAATGAGAGTTTGGCAGCAGCCCCTCGTTCCACCAGCAACCGTCTTTTAATATGGAAGCGTAAAGCCCGTCTTATCTGCTTCGGAGGGATCGGAGGAAATTCAGGCCTTCTCTATGCTAATTATGTACTGTGGAAATTGGTCCGAAGCGCCGTATCAGCAGAGAATCAGCACAAAAGGATTCTATCAAAGTGGTAAAATAAAAATAAATAAAAATCCTTCGGCCCTGATGACAGTTCTCTTTTTTTGCTGTCGCTCTTTTCATGTACTTTTCAACACTCCCCCATAGTTATTGAGCCCTAAATTGTTCCTAGCTCTTCCCGGAGACTTGCCTTGGATGAAATTTTGGTGCGAATTCTCTGAATTCAATAAAGCCCACGTCTATAAAGCAGGATTCGAGCCTAGACTTTGAAATGGCCAGTTCCAGCAGTAAATTCAGTTTCTCTTTGAACAGGACTGAGGAATTTCAACCTGAATTCATGTTTTTGTACACAACACCGGGTAGTGGCCTGATAAATTTGTTTTAATATTTTATTTTTGCTCCATGGGTATTTCATTTGACGTCATACGCAGTGGTGAAATCCAGCTGCAGTACAGGAAACACGTGGTAGAGGTACATTTTTATTGCCTGGCGTAAGACCGAAAGCGAGATATGTTCTGTAGTTCTCCAGACTGCCATAACAACCCACTTCTCAACAGATTTGCCTGTCTTTTATGCATTAACCAAAGGTGGTGCTCCATGTCGCCAGGTTGTGACACTTTAAATTAACAGAAGCTTTTATTAAACAGGAAATGAATATTGATATGCGGTTGAATATTGATATGACCAGCTCTTAGAATACCAATTAGGACGCGCTGGCCTGTCATGTGAGGAAGAGAGGGCCTTCCAATTATGGTGTGATGAATACATGTTAATGCAGCATCCTCTTGAACCTCGCAGCAGGCAGGGGGTCACCGGGAGTTCACGTAGCTCTTTCCGTTCACTTCGTTCTCTCGCGTTGCCACAACATCACAGAGGAGAAATGGGTTTTGATACGGGGGTTCAGCTCAGGTTATTGCAGCTTGTACACTTTTAATGTGGTTTTCCCGCTCACTTTTGTCAGAACGTCGAATGATTTATTATTAAAGAGGGGGAAGGTATTTGAAGTGACACCGTGTGAAAGCCCTCCAATCAGTGCCTCAAAAGGTGTCAGTGGCAGCTCTATGATGCTGGACAGGAGTGTCAATTATAAACTTCTACTCTGGCTCACTGAATAGGTCCAAACGCCGTAAATATTGTAAATCGAATGCATTTGTATTATACTTTACACATTAGCCTTGCTCTAGTTGCCCCCCGCCGGCTCCCTGTAACGTTTAGGCCCGACTTAAAGCTTCTGCTCAGGCTCAGACCGAGCTTCATCGCTAACTTACTCTACCCTCCTCCGATACTGGTTTCATTGGAGTCTTCCAGCAGCGACAAGAATAAAAACGCGGATGCATAAAAGTTTAAAATGCACTTACGTTTGCTTTTAACTGGCTCTGGCGAACACATCCTTTACGGTGCCTGCTACTGCACCTCTTTAAATGTGATTTATATGGTTTTATCCATTTGTTGATTCAATTTCTGAGCTGTATGTTTTCTTAAATGCTATTCCTTTTTTATATTTTATATTTACATTCACATTTCTAGTCCACGTTCTGCATGCCATGTCCTGTGTTGTCAGGCTGCGTGTGAAAGGTTATCAAGCGGGACAAAACTAGGAAGCGCTCTTGATCCCTCAAAACAACCGCCGGCTACACATGTAGAAAACATTAAACAACTTTGTTTGGAGTCATGCTGTTGGCCAAATGACATCACACAGGCTCGCTTGTTAATTTTTTATAGTGCGGCAAACAAACTGAAGAAGACACATGAAAGAGGCCAGAAGAGTAAACAAGTGAACAGCTGCAAGGAGCTGGAACCTTATTATTTATGTACAAATATTGAGCTGGTTTCATTTGAATCTGAATTTTAATGTTTCTGACAGACTTGGGTGTGGGGGGCACATTCATTATTGAGTCGAGGATGGACACAGACACCCACATGGAGATTATTTCTCATTAATATTTCTGCGGTGTTACTGATGGACTGCTTCACACGTGCGCACGCAACAGCCAAGTCTCACTCTGCTATTTCACTTCTTGCGAGTGTCAGCCGGAACTAATTTTATTTTAATCCTGCTGCGCTTTTTTTTTTTTCAACGCACTTGTAAAATAAGTCAAGGTTTATGAAGAGGGTTTTTTTAATTCACCGGAAAACATAGATATCACATCCTCTCTGTGACGTCCCTGAAGATTGTTCCCAGCAAAAACTTGCTCATTACGCTGTTTATTGTTCTGTGTGCTTGAAACTGGAGGACACGTCACCGAAGTTTCTCCTTTATAGATTTTTATTTCTTGTGTAACCCTGACGTACGTGTGGGTAATAGATGATTATTGTAGTGGTGGGAAAAGTTCAGAGAGAAAAACATTTGAGTAAATCTGCAGAAAATGTTCCCTCGGTGGTAGAAATGACTGCTTGTCTCTTTCACAGCTACGAGATATGAGAACACGTTGTGTAGGTTTATTCCTAGGGCACGCGGTCCACTATTGGCACGCTGCAGTGTTACTACTGGAACCCTACCCCAAAAACCACAAACACCAGTTTATGTGTTCCCTTTTCCCCAGTAAATGCATAACTGCACGATAAACGTTTAAATGACTGTCGATCGTGGCGGTCTCTTCCGACAAGAGAGCTTTGCAATAAACTGCGTTTTTGTCTCGACTTAATTTCCGCAAAGTCTAAATCCAATCCGCAGCGCTGTTGTTCTTCAAACTTGCCTGTGGCCCCGCAGTCTCATTCAGGCAATTCGCAGTGATAATGTGACTTTGATTTCATTATTACTCACCGGCTTTAGGAAATGTCATTTCAGCAGCGTTTATCGGAAACCGTTTTTAGTCATATTCTCGCTGAGGTTCTGCAGGCCTGTGCTTTAATTACACAATTAGGATATATTTTTCACCGCACTTAGTATAATATCCATCCATCCATCCATCTTCTTCCGCTTATCCGGGGTCGGGTCGCGGGGGCAGCAGCCTAAGCAGGGAAGCCCAGACTTCCCTCTCCCCAGCTACTTCGTCCAGCTCTTCCGGGGGGATCCCGAGGCGTTCCCAGGCCAGCCGAGAGACATAGTCCCTCCAGCGTGTCCTGGGTCTTCCCGGGGGCCTCCTACCGGAAGGACGTGCCATGAACACCTCACCAGGGAGGCGTCCGGGAGGCATCCTAACTAGGTGCCCGAGCCACCTCATCTGACTCCTCTCAATGCGGAGGAGCAGCGGCTCTACTCCGAGCCCCTCCCGGATGGCAGAGCTTCTCACCCTATCTCTAAGGGAGAGCCCAACCACCCTGCGGAGGAAACTCATTTCGGCCGCTTGTACCCGCGATCTCGTTCTTTCGGTCACTACCCAGAGCTCATGACCATAGGTGAGGGTAGGAACGAAGATCGACCGGTAAATCGAGAGCTTCGCCTTTCGGCTCAGCTCTCTCTTCACCACAACGGACCGGTGCAGAGTCCGCATTACTGCAGACGCCACACCGATCCGCCTGTCGATCTCCCGCTCCATTCTTCCCCCACTCGTGAACAAGACCCCAAGGTACTTGAACCGGCTGAGAACCATGGCCTCAGACTTGGAGGAGCTGATTTTCATCCCGGCCGCTTCGCACTCGGTTGCAAACCGGTCCAGCGAGAGCTGGAGGTCACGGACTGATGAAGCCAACAGGACCACATCATCTGACCCGATCCTGAGGCCACCAAACCGGACCCCCTCAACACCATGGCTGCGCCTAGAAATTCTGTCCATAAAAGTTATGAACAGAATCGGTGACAAAGGGCAGCCCTGGCGGAGTCCAACCCTCACCGGAAACGAGTTCGACTTACTACCGGCGATGCGGACCAAACTCTGACACCGGTCATACAGGGAGCGGACGGCCCGTATCAGGAGGCCCGACACCCCATACTCCCGGAGAACCCCCCACAGGATTCCCCGAGGCACGCGGTCGAATGCCTTCTCCAGATCCACAAAACACATGTAGACTGGTTGGGTAAACTCCCACGCACCCTCAAGGACCCTGCCGAGGGTGTAGAGCTGGTCCACAGTTCCACGTCCAGGACGAAAACCGCACTGCTCCTCCTGAATCCGAGGTTCGACTATCCGGCGGACCCTCCTCTCCAGTACCCCTGAATAGACCTTCCCAGGGAGGCTGAGGAGTGTGATCCCCCTATAGTTGGAACACACCCTCCGGTCCCCCTTCTTAAAAAGAGGGACCACCACCCCGGTCTGCCAATCCAGTGGTACCTCCCCCGATGTCCACGCGACGTTGCAGAGTCGTGTCAACCACGACAGCCCTACAACGTCCAGAGCCCGAAGGAACTCCGGACGGATCTCATCCACCCCCGGGGCCCTGCCACCGAGGAGTTTCTCAACAACCTCGGCTACCTCGACCCCGGAGATAAGAGAACCCGCCTCCGATTCCCCAGGCCCTGCTTCCTCACTGGAAGGCGTGTTGGTGGGATTGAGAAGGTCTTCGAAGTATTCCTTCCACCGATCCACAACGTCCCGAGTTGAGGTCAGCAGCACACCATCCCCACCGTACACAGTGTTGACAATGCACTGCTTCCCCCTCCTCAGGCGCCGGATGGTGGTCCAGAACCTTTTCGAAGCCGTCCGGAAGTCGTTCTCCATGGCCTCCCCGAACTCCTCCCACGCCCGGATCTTTGCCTCGCCGACCGCCGCAGCTGCACCCCGCTTGGCTCGCCGGTACCCGTCTGCTGCCTCGGGAGTCCCACAGGCCAAAAAGACCCGGTACGACTCCTTCTTCAGCTTGACGGCATCCCTCACCGCAGGTGTCCACCAGCGGGTTCGGGTGTTGCCGCCACGACAGGCACCGACCACCTTGCGGCCACAGCACCGGACGGCCGCCTCAACAATGGAGGCACGGAACATGGTCCACTCGGACTCAATGTCCCCCACCTCCTCCGGGACATGGGTGAAGCTTTCCCGGAGGTGGGAGTTGAAGCTCCGCCTGACAGGAGATTCTGCCAGGCGTTCCCAGCAGACCCTCACCATACGTTTGGGCCTGCCGGGCCTGTCCGGCATCCTCCCCCACCAACGAAGCCAACTCACCACCAGGTGGTGATCAGTTGACAGCTCCGCCCCTCTCTTCACCCGAGTGTCCAGAACATGCGGCCGCAAGTCCGAGGACACGACTACAAAGTCGATCATCGAACTGCGGCCCAGGGTGTCCTGGTGCCAAGTGCACATATGGACACCCTTATGTCTGAACATGGTGTTCGTTACGGACAATCTGTGCCGAGCACAAAAGTCCAACAACAGAACACCACTCGGGTTCAGATCAGGGGGGGCCATTCCTCCCAATCACGCCCCTCCAGGTCTCACTGTCACCGCCGACGTGAGCATTGAAGTCACCCGGGAGGACGAGGGAACCCCCAGAAGGAGCACTCTCTAGTACTCCCTCTAGGGACTCCAAAAAGGGTGGATACGCTGAACTGCTGTTGGGGCCGTAGGCACAAACAACAGTCAGGATCCGTCCCCCCACCCGAAGGCGGAGGGAGGCTACCCTCTCGCCCACCGGGGTAAACTCCAACATACAGGCACTAAGCCGGGGGACGACAAGAATCGCCACCCCTGCCCGCCGCCTCTCCCCGTCGGCAAGTCCAGAGTAGAAGAGAGTCCAACCCCTCTCGAGAAGGCTGGTTCCAGAGCCCTTGCTATGCGTTGAGGTGAGGCCGACTATATCTAGTCGGAACTTCTCGACCTCACGCACCAGCTCAGGCTCCTTCCCCATCAGAGAGGTGACGTTCCACGTCCCTAGAGCTAGCTTCTGCAGCCGGGGATCGGACCGCCAAGGTCCCCGCCTTCGGCTGCCACCCAACTCACACAGCACCTGACCCCTTTGGCCCCTCCTGCAGGTGGTGAGCCCACTGGAAGAGGGTCCCACGTCGTTCCTTCGGGCTATGCCCGGCCGGACCCCATGGGCAAAGGCCCGGCCACCAGGCGCTCGCCAGCATGCCCCACCCCCAGGCCTGGCTCCAGGAGGGGGCCCCGGTGACCCGCGTCCGGGCAAGGGAGACTTGACACCAAATGTTTTATTCATCATAAGGGGTTTTATTAGTATAATATAATAATAATAAAATATAATAACAACTTTCTTTCTATTTATGATTAATAGATAATAAATAATTATAGTTATTTATAGTAGAGGATAAAGAGCTGGTTTAAATGCTGATTCCTACTCAGCTATAACTTAAGTCACATTCTGATTTTGAAAATGAAAACAAATGAAAATGAACACATGGCGCAAACAGTTTTTTTTTTACCTAGCGTGTTTAATTTGTTAGTTATTGGGAAAACATTAACATGATTTGCCTGAGAATTCAATTCTGTTGTTTTCTGCCGAGGCTGGACTGGAGAAATATTGTCTTTCCCCTTGACAAAATGTTCCCCCGTCATCCGTCTACAAGGGTTTTATTTCGAGTCATATCTAAAATCTGCTTCTTTGTGGCAGCAAGGTTCAAAAGACTTAACTGCTTCCCAGTGCCAGGGGAATGTTTGCGGGGGTGCCTGAAAGAGGTCACGGAAATATCGAGCCGCCGTCTGCTAAAACAGGAGCCCGAACGCGTCAGGTGGAAGCTGTGTGCAAATTCCACTTCATCCCTTTGCCTGAATTCCAGGGGCAAATAATTGAGTGTGGAACTAGTCGACTTTCAAATGAATTTCCCTCCCGGCAACACGCCGGGAATCATCATAAAGCAATGAAACGGTGTCCGGTTGGCGGTTCACAATGCTAGAAAGCAATTTGGTGGCACGTTTCAGCACCAGCACTGCACTTCTTTTGTCGTCTTCATCTGGTACAAATAATAGCTGCTAAGCCAACTGGTCCTTTTTATTCAAAACAAAGAATAAATTGTTCCTCTCTGGAGGAACAGGAGATGATGGCGTAGCTGCGGCACCTCATGGGTGTCCTAATGCAGAAGTGTGTTTGCATACCAGCAAGAAATATTCGGTAACTGGAATCAAACGGAAGAGGAGCGTGTGGCCATTATTGTTCTGGCTGATGGGGATATCGGAAGCTGAGCGGTAAATTATTCATCATTTTATCTGGTAGTCATTCAATTAAAAATGGAGTCTTCCTCAATTCACCCCGGCCGCAATACGCTACAGCGGCACAGACTTTGATTGCCGTGAGAAAACGGCGAGTCCTGGCTTAAGCAACCACCATTAATATATTTAAACGAGTTTGCAAACATTACTACAATTTTGCAATCAAACACCGACCAAATTAAAACAACCTTTCATCACTCCTCACATCCAGGTTTTTGATTACACCAATTTAGGCTGGAGTGTTTTCCGCCGCCTCCCCTGTCTGCTCTTTACCTTTGAGGACCAGTCGATGCATCTGCTTCCCGCTTCCGCCGCCTTAGCAACGCTTCATTATCTGTCAGTAAATTAACTCTGGTGTCGGTGATGCACTGTTTAGCATAGCCTGTTTGTTTGTTTATGATTTTCTTTTTCTCTGGATCCTACAAGAGGACATGCATATCTAGATGGGTACCTCCAACAAACATGAACATGCAGGCGTGTCGGCTGCACTGACCAGGAGCGTCCGTCATCAAATCAGGAGATATCACTCGGTTTGCTATTTCAAGGCCAACAGTGTAATGAAGTTGCCTCCAGTGGCTCATTCTGTCAAAACTAAACAGTGCAGCCACACTTTACCTGCAACATTTTCCCTTTTCCAGGGCTAAAAGTTGAAGTGTTTAGCGCTTCTACATTAAAATGTGGCACTTTGTTGAATCCGTCCGTCATCGTTTTCCATCATTTGCTGGATGTCTGTCTTTGTGTGTCCTCTGGGTGGAATAAAAAGCGCTGAATAAATGAAAAGCAACAACAAACACACTCAATAGTCACCTCAACGAGTATCCAGCTCACGTTTTGACTGCGAGAGAGCAACGGGAGGCAGAAATAGATAAACCGAAGCATATTGTGTCATTTAAACGCAAACATAAACTGACAAAACCTGCACAAATTAGCAGCACGCAAGGAACTGAATCATTTAAGCGTGCTATTAAATACATGATGCAGCTTGTCAGTTGGGCCTGATAAGGATCCCTGTTGTATTATTCTGAAATAAATATCACACATGTAGTGGAGACGGCGTGTAGCCGCAAATTGGTGTAGACTAAAAGTAATGGACATCAGCATGTTGACGTACGCAGAGTTGTACTGCACAGCGCGGCGTCCTTTTCTACTTCAGTAGAGTTGCATGCAACCAAGCTCAACTCTGTAGATGGAATGTAAATATTTTATTTCAAGGAGCCGAACCCCATCCTGTACTGCCACTGCTGGAAACGCATTATTAATTCATCCATTTGAAGCCCCACCGATGCCTCCTCTATTTGATATTGTGCACATCGCGGAGCGTTCTAAAACGTCCCTGTCTTCATATTAGTCTGCAGGCTCACTTATCATCTTTTTCTTGAGAGAAGCGCACACATATGCACCGAATAAGGATGACGGAAAAAAATACGCTGCAGTTTTGTGCTGCATTTTCCCTCGTCGTCTGCAGATACTACGGAGGCTACAGTAATTTAGCTTTAGCAAAAACATGCTTTTTCTGTCTTAGCAGCCTAGATGAATAAATCCTCAAAAATGAACACTAGGTGACACAGTCGAATCATTGCATTTTAGTAAACCTCATATTCAGTATTTTACATGCTGTACTCGCCTGGGCGCATTCTCTCTTTACATCTTTTTCAGAGCCTTCAGGCATTCCAGGGTAGGCTGTTGTGTCATCACGTCTCACACTGTGCCTTCTGGAGGCTGTCTGGATATGTTGCTACAAATTCACTGCCCGGATTTAACCTCTGGACTAATGACGCCTCTCTCTGTTTCTCCATTTTTAGCGATGCGGAGAACTGGTTTTGCCAGTGCCGCCCACTCTACATGGGAAGGCTGTGCCAGTTCAGCTCTTGTGAGCGCAACCCCTGCAGTCACGGAGCGACGTGCATCCCGAAGTCCCCGCTGGAGGCCGTGTGCCTCTGCCCCTATGGCAGACAGGGTCTCCTGTGTGAAGAGCGTAAGTGTTACAAATTGGTACAAGACACATTTAACAGTTTTATTGAAGGCTTGGGCTGCGAACTTATAAGGGCCCAGTGAGCAGGTTAATATAGAAATATTAAAGTAACTAATGCTACAAGAATACACTCTAATGCCAGCACACCAACATTTTAAACAACACCAATGGCACCGTCATTACAAAAATCTCCATCGCCCTCTGGTGGTGGGCTCATAACCACCTCTTTGTAGCCTATTTAGATTTTTGTCAAATCAAAGTTCTCTGCAATGCAAGTTTTTGTTAGCTGATTGACAGCTGAGCTCTGCTCACAGTTATGACGGTATTCTGTGTCACAATTTTGTGTCAAATTAGGTCAAACCCTGACTGGCTTTGCTTTTTCAAAGCAGGATTTTTAAAGTATTTCTGAATCAAAGCATCACAGCTTTGTAACTTTTATTCTCATGCGTACAAAGTTTCAAATGATATAAACTCTAGTGACGCAATAGTTCCCCGGGGAGCATTACTTTTCCAAGTATGAGTTGTTGAATCAGCAGTGACATGATTAGCAATAATGTGTAAGAAGGTTAGCTTTTATTGGAAAATGTGTCATTACACACAAAGTGTTCTTTTCCTAATCGCTAAGTCAGCATCTACAGAACAAATCTCATATGAAGAGATGACATTTGATGAAAAAAGAAAGCTGACTTGAATTGGAAATTATGAGACATTGGTCTGTTGAATGAGCAGTACAATGGAAGGGAAATAAACCAGAAAAACACTGAGGCAAACAAAGGGCTCAGCCCTGCTGAAGGGGTGCTGGAGCAGCGGGGTGCTTACAAGCTGCTCAGCCATGTCGCAGCCCCTGACAGGATCAGCACCCACGAGTCACACAGCGCCGTCCAACCTTCCGCCGTCAAACTGAGCACGCGGCTGACATTTGAATTTTTAATCCTGATAACATCTGATAAGATCAGAGTCTAAGAATGACCGCCCCCCAAGGTGACACCGCTGGTTTGGTCAAGCACATTCTCTGGTAGTCTTTCTTCCCCCTTTTTAAGATCATTTTACAATAAGTTGTTTTTTTTTGTTTTGTTTTATTTTTTTATTTAAAAAAAAACAGATCAAGCTGAAAATAGGTAATAATATTTTCAGATGCTAGGTTGCGTGTGAACTTGTGCTCGATAGGTCCATGGGCAATCAGGAAATGGAGGAAGGGGAGAACAGGAAGTGCGACTGATTTGGGAGTGCCTCAAGAATTGACTTCATGAAACATTCATCGTCACATGACTTCACTCAGAATTATTAATGTTCTGTCTTTGTGCATAAGTTGCTTCCATGTTAAAGATTTACAGTTGACAGAAAAAGAAAAAAAAAACAAACAGTTAAATACACAGATGCAGTTAATTAGTTTGTTATTCTCTTGGAAGCATTGATGACTGCGAGCACTTGAAATTCAAATATTTCCAGTCAGGGATCTATGTGTCCTGGGATGAGCCACGGAACAACAGTGCTTTTTTTTTTTTTTTTTTTTTTTTTTTGCTTTGTTTCGGGGTTTTTTGTCTGTTTAACGCAGCCTAAGAACAGCCTGTGTCTGTAGACACGGTTATGTAATGCAGCCTTTTTTTAGAGCATCATCTTTCCGTGGATCCTTCTCATACAGTTAAATTTGAATGGGTACAATGTACGTCTAAACTCCCTGATTTAAGTTTCCTTTTTCCCCTGACAAGCACCATCCATACAGTGTATCTAATTAAGGTGTGTTAGTGGGGCAGTGAAGGTATTTCACAATCTCTTGTTCACTACAGAAATATAGCTGCTAACGCTAAATATCATCTGAAACATGGATGGATGCATTTTATGGAGGGATGCTCGTTGTTAGGGCTGTCTGTTCTGTAAGCATCATTACAGCCAAATGCTTCTGCCGTGTGTTCTAGTGCACAGTAAATATCAACTAGTAAATCTCCATGATCATGTTTACACATCAAATATTAGGTGAAGGATGAACGGGCAAATATGTTTTAGTCTGCGAGTCTTCAAACCTCCTCCGTCACGTCTTTATCGCCCGTCACCGTTTTCTGTCTGTTTAATACTGTCAAGGTTATTATTAGATTTGATATTGAATTTTAGAGTTTAATCTCTCTCCATTTGGAATAAATATAAAATTCAATGCTTTCTTCAAACTTTTCTTCACCCAGGAGATGACAGGGCCGCACATCTTAGGACAAAGCAGGAGATTCTGATTGATCTTAGATGCATCTGTGGCCCTTATTAATCCTAATAAAACATCACAGGCTGTGATGTCTGGGGTCATCACTCTGAAGCCATCATCATTATTTTTTTTTTCTGACTGTTTTAGCAAAATGCTGTCAAAGCTCAGGTGCCACCTTAAGAACAGGACTGAACAGAAGATCTGGTGGGAAAAGAGTGTATTCCCTCCATCCACGCATCAGCCTAAGGTCATTTAATAGATAGTATCAGGTCTGGCAGCATCTGTAGCCTCGCTGCAATGAAACAATACGTAATCATCGGCCGAAGCAGAGACGATAATAGAAGCATTTTCCGTCGTATTAATACTTCAGCAGCTAAATAGAGAGTGGGCCCAGTCACAGAACGGCGCTCTAAACTCGACTCAGTCATCGCCCCAGGCTGCAGCACAATATGCACGGTGTTCTTAGTGCAGAGGAAATCCAGGTTGGTGCTTGGAAACTAAGATACAGCATCAAAAATAAATAAGGGCCAGACAGCGGCCTGTGCAGTGGAATGAGCACAGAGACATTTATTCTGAGTCCTCTGTGTTAAATTAAGTGGATTGTTGAAATGGAGAAGGAGCGCGAGCATGCATTGTAAATAAGTCAACTCATAATTGAATATTAGTAGGATTATAGAGCCGCACTCGTGGCGCTGGGTGTGAAGCCGGGCCAGAATCCATCCTAAATAGCTATTAATGAAAATAAAATAGGACTGAGGAGGTGATAGTGTTTGAAAAGGGGGTCATGATGTTATATAGCTGAAAAGAAAAGAAAGTAGCTCAGGCAGCGCTGTGTGTAATGTGTAGCAATAGTGCCATCTTGTGGTAACCTGTGAGGGAGTCCGTAATGAATCAGACCTGGTCTCCGCCAATTCCAACCAGATCAACTCCAGTCACTGACGGGCAAGTGTTTTCCTTGCAGCCATCAATATCACCCGGGCCAGGTTCAGCGGTGGCGGCCAGTTCGGCTACACATCCTTCACGGCGCATTCCTCCCTGCCAAGCTTCACCTTCTTCTACCAGTTCAGGCTGCAGTTCACGCTGGCCAATAACTCCACGGCTGCAAGGGACAACCTGGTGCTGTTCGCCGGCCACAAAGGCCAAGGTGAGGCTGGATCAAAGCACCCAAATGTGCCGTGGAATTAACAGAAGGCCCGAACGTCTGAAGCTGGATCTTAGCTGCCAACATTTATCACAGGTTTAAAAGTTTTAATTTGGTGCCATCTTTAGATTCAGTCAAAAAAATAGTCCCTTAAAGGATCTTGGCAGACTTTCAGACATGGAAAAAAAAGTCCTCCCCAAGACAGTTATTAGTTGATTTCCAGCTAAATTGTTATTGTTCTTGGCTTTTAAAGAGAGCGAGTCAGAATTGCTGGTGAGAGGAAAAGAGCCAAGTATGGGCTTTAATTGTGTGATATGGACAGGAAGGTGTGGGTGCAATGTGATGCTGTCAGCAGCCATCACTTTAAATTAGGACTTCCTCTCTCAAGGGTCAGACTCTGTAGCAGGTAACCACAGTCACTGTCACCGCCATGTTTCATCAAAGAGAGGAAGGAAAGAGGAGAGGACGCGGAATTCTGTGCATCTTCTGCGTTTGTTTTCTTCTACTTTTTCTCTCTTCATCTCTTGAGAGCGTAATTCATCAAGGTGGAGGCAAAAAGAAAACAAGGGGAGTCTGAATAATGGAATACTCTGGAGCGTGAGCAGCACAGCAGGAAGTGGCTCTCATCCAAAGGCGCCATGTTAGAAGAGATGAAATGTGAGAAATTCACGATAATTGGTTTAATGAAGGGGATTCTTTTGATCAGACCAGATACTGAGGGAGGATGCAGAGGTAATTACCTCATTGCTGGAATCAGGATGTGTAGACAAAACTAATGTAAGAGCACATGAAACATGCAGGTCAGAAGATCTTTAGGCAGTGTATAGACTATTGTAGGGTAGATCGCTGTCTATCCCAGCAGCAAATCTGTTGCTGCTGGAGCTGATGATGTTTGGCTGAGTTGTGTCATGTGACTCCGGGGTCTCCGAGTGACATAGTGTAAATAATGCAACGTGAGTTATATGCGGCTCCATGGCCAAAGAAGGAGCTTGTGCTCATGTATAATTGAAAAACAACATTTAGAATGTGGATCATTAATGCTATCAAAGGATTTTCATGTTAGTTTTATTATTAATTCTAGCCAGAACACCTCTGCTTACGTGTCTCCTCCTGCACGGACCGACTTTTTTCTTAATGCATTTTTCAAGGCAACGACGGGGATGACTACCTGGTCCTGGGCCTGCGGAGTGGCAGAGTTGTGCACAGGTACAACCTGGGATCGGGCGTGGCGACAATAGTCAGCGATCGACTGGACCTGCGGGTCAGCATCCACAGCGTCACGTTCGGAAGGTCCGGGAAAACAGGATGGCTGAAGGTGATCTGGCCACTGGTGTTAGAGAGTCGTGTTAGACCCTCGCAGGAAAAAGCAACATTCCTAAACTGCAGCTTCCGGAAGCTCGCAAGGACCAAAGTGTTAAAAGTTAGCTTTTTCTCGGGAATAGGAATGACTCTTCACGGGCTTCTGACAATCCTTTAAATCAAAGGAGGAGCAGAAGAAAAAGGAGCGTTTAATTTAACTACTGATACTGCAGCCTTTGAAAATCCTCCAGAACAAGTGCAACTAAATTATTCTGCTCTTGCATTTTTCAAGTCGGATCTAAATTGCTCTGTCTTAAAAATCGCTGTTTTTATTTATTTATGCTCACTTTTATCATCTCTTTGTACCTGCTTACTGTTGAAAGAAAACAAGTTTGGAAAAGGCAAAAGGAAAAACTGATTGACACTTAGTAGTATCAGTCATTTAACCTCTGACCTTTTCATACTTTCAATCTTTCTTTCTAATTCAGATAATATCAGTTTAAAAGTCTATGCCTTGATGATGATGATGATGATGATGATGATGATGCTCCCTCTGCAGTGTATTTTCACATAATAACTCAGGTTTTTTTTCCCTTTCATTTGTCGTCTGACTGTACGGCAGAATTAAGACTTTTGTCACGTTTCTTCGCATCGGTGAATTGTGTCAGTTTGGTCATCACCAGAACAGGTTCTTGACATCATCTAAATGTGAAATGTGCTAAATAGGACAGTGAATCGATGCTTTCAAACATTTAATATGCTCAGAAGTAAAGATGGCGGTGTAATATTGCACCTGCCGGGGCTGCCAGTGTACACGGAGAGGGAAAGTCAATGCAGGCTTGTTCATCTACTCACCGTTCCCACGCTGACTCCTACCGCTCCGCTATTGAATTTTATTATGTTTTGCTCAGGTTGATGGACAACGAAACCGAACAAGATCTTCTCCAGGACCCCTGCGGGGCCTCAAGGATTTCAAGCATCTCTTTGTGGGTGGCTACAGAGAATACACCCCTGAACTGCTGCCGCTCGGCTCCAGGTTCAGCCAAGGATTCCAGGGTGAGCGCTCCAGGCCTTTATTACTGCCATCTCTGACGTCTGCAGCGACAGCACCGGGGCCTCTGAGTTTACCCCCACCACCAGTCAGTAAGCAGGGGTAACGGTACAGGTGTGTAACGGGAAGAGAGTTAGGGATTTTTCACACGGCCACAGTGGAGCTTTGAAGTTGATTGTATCTGCATCCTTTAATCACTCCCTGTACAGTGTCTGGTTGTGTGCAAATCCATTTCGATGCTGATAAGTCACTCCAACAAGGGCACCATACCAATAATCTTCGTCATCAGTGGCATCATTTATGCTCCCTCATAACTGGGCCCATGTAGGAATGCTTTCATGGGAGCATCCATTGTCCTTGATAATGTGCCGAGCTGTGGAGCACAGTTGCCATAACCATAATGATGACGGGGAATATCATCATATCCCCATTCAGAATTCTCTTTTTGTTTGTTTGGGTTTTTTTTTTGGGTTTTTTTTGTTGTTTTTTTAATGAGGTGGTGCATCCATTTCAGGTGAATAATGACATTTTGTCTTCAAGGACTGGCTCAGATTTGCACAATTACATATTTATCTAATTTATTTTTCTGCTTGTGAAAACAGCAGATCCGTGGTGGCGGAGTGTCGCACTGAGGCAGAAGGTCACTTTACCACCTCAGCCAAGTGACACCATAACTTTTTTTTTTTTTTTTTCCGGGCTGTAATGAGAACTCATGAGTCTAATCAGATCAGTGTGACCTTCCCCGAGCCCTAATCAAGATGGCTGGCAGTGAACACACTGATGATGCACTTCACTCCCAGTTATCAACAGACCCACCACCTCAACGTGGAAAGGTGGCAGGGGGAGATTTTGTGGCTGCTGGGTGGTGGAGGGTACACAGAAATAAAAGCGTTTGTGTTTGTTTAATTTGTCAGAAGAATAAAAGGAGCACTCGTGCTGCTTTGCGGCGTTTTACTTTCAGCTTTTTCATCCGTTTCTCCATCATCCATAAGACAGACATCACCAGCCTTTAGAGTCTTCCCTGTGAACCCACTTCGCTATTGTTTTTGCCTATGTTTGCAGCTTGGCAGCCATCACTTGACTCTGCCAAGAAGACAACATCGTGCCATGAATATTCATGAACGAGGATGACATTTCCCCTGCTTCCTGTTTATGCCAGTGACTAATGCAGCAGAGAGCAGAGCGGCTGCATGTGCAGATGACTGTGGGCCTTGTGCTCGGGCCTCATATTTATTGAAGGGCCCCGTGCTCTGCAGGTAGAGGCCAAGGCAAATATTGCCTTGACAAAATTGAATTATGAAAGCAAAACAAAAAAACAAACAACAAACATGAGGGAGAGTATGCAGGTGATGGAGAGAAAACTCACATGTGGGTTTTTGAACTGTGTGGACTGCTGCTGTTGAATGCTCACGGGTTCATGCACAATTAATCAGCGTTTGATCTTCTTCAGGAAATATAAAGGATGAGGCCTTTTTCCCTCTGATAATCCCCTTTCCCTCCTCCTATTCCTCCTCCGCTTAACCAGAAACGACTGTTCTTCTCGAAGGGTGCATTTTTGATGTGAAGTTCTCCACAAGAAGAGGCGGAACGTTCCAAGCACTGGGACACCCATCCTTCGGGCGCAACGTGGGCCAGTGTGGCGTGAACCCGTGCGATCACGTCCACTGCGGGCACGGCGGGACGTGTGTGGACTCTGGTTCATCTGTGTAGTGAGTGGAAATGTGTTTCTCATATTTGCCTTCTGTGTTGAATGAGACCTGTTTGCAGCCCATATACAGGCCAGTGGCTCCATCAACAAGAGTTCCACAATGTCTGACTCTGTCTACAGTTGCCAGTGCCCATTAGGATGGAAGGGAGCTCTCTGCACTGAGACCGTGTCTGTGTGTGATGTCGAGCACAGCCCCCCTCCTCTGTGCGCCCAAGGCTCCACCTGCATCCCTCTTCCGAATGGATACACCTGCCGCTGCCCCCTGGGGACCGCTGGGATGTACTGCGACAAAGGTCCCATCATTAAACCCTTAACTGTGCCATTATTAGCATTCGCTCTCTCATGTAAATCACTGGTGGTTCTTGCCCGTTCAGCCATGACCATAAGCGATCCGTTCTTCAGTGGCAGCCAGTCATCATGGATGTCTTTCCAGCCAGTGAGGATGAGACACACAACTGTTTTGCAGCTGCAGTTCCAGCCATTATCGCCGCACGGCATCCTCTTCTACGTCGCTCAGCGCCTGAGTGCCAGTGCAGGTGAGGATCACAGATCTGTTTTTGCATGTCCCAACTGATCTGAGTTATGCTGCTGGGGTTAAATTTATTTATTTATTTTGGTAGGCTTTGCTGACACAAGGAATTTTGTTGCTCAAGCATTTAACTAACTTTATGAGTCGTGTTGCTCCCCATAAGGTTTTTATTTGGCACCATCTTTTCAGTTAAACTTATTCTCTTATTAAACTCTTATTTTGCCTCTTCTGCAGGTGATTTTATCTGCCTGTCCCTGACGTCTGGCTTCGTCCAACTGCGGTTCAACCTCGGCGACGGCGTCCACACCCTGAGATCTGCGGACCGGGTGGACACGCTTGGCAGTAGCTGGCACACGGTCAAGGCTGGTCGAATGGGCCACCAGGGCTTCCTCCGTCTGGACGACAAAGAGGTGAAAGAGAATGAAACCGAAGGGATGAGCACCCTCGATGTGGCCACGGAGATCTTTGTCGGGGGCGTGTCCACTCTGAGCCTTGTCGCTGTGGACGCAACTGAAGGTGAGCCGGTGGGCTTCACCGGCGGGTTCAGGGAAGTTATAGTCAACGGGGAAGAGTTGGAGTTAACAGAGAGCGGCGCTGTTAGTGGAGCCAATGTAGGAGACTGGGACGGGACCGCCTGTGGGTATAAGGTGTGCCGAAATGGAGGTCGCTGTACACCAGTGGGAACTGAAGCATTCACTTGCACGTGCCCGACAGTGTGGACCGGTTCTGTGTGTAACCAGTCTGTCACATGTGTAAACAACATCTGCAGACAGGGTTCCTCATGTGTTCCATCCAATGTCACTTCATACCGCTGCATATGCCCACTAGGGTGGGGAGGCCGGTACTGCGACTCAGAAATGACAACCGACACGCTGAGGTTTGTGGGTAACTCCTACGTTAAATACAGCGACCCCAGGTACAACACAAGAAACCTAAGGTCCACACAGGTTTCTTTCAGCTTCCTCACGAAATCACGCCACGGTTTGATCATGTGGGTGGGAAAGGCTGAACACGAAGACAACGACTACCTCGCAGTGGGACTGGAAGATGGTTGCCTCAAAATTGCCGTCAACCTGGGAGAGAAGCTTTCCTCCCCAGTCACTCTCACAAATTTCACATTCTGCTGCGGCAAATGGCACAATATCACCTTATCCTTGAGCAGCACCGTTATTCAGGTGTTCAACAACAGTAAGAGAATCCTCCTCCAAAACCTGGACCCATTCGAGCGTTACGTGGCCTTGAACTACGGAGGCCAGCTCTACTTCGCAGGATTTGAATTAAACAGAAAGATACCAGTCGTTACTTCTGGGCTGTTCTCAGAAGCGTTTGAAGGGAAGCTGAAAAATGTTTACCTGTTTAAAGATACCAAACCCTTGTTGTTTCGCAAAGATACGGAAGGTTTTAATGTTTTTGAAGACAACGAACAATAAAAATGAGCTAAAAGAGCCAAGAGCTTAAAAAAAGTCCTTTCCATCTGAACGTTTTATCCAAAATAAAAGAATGTTTAATGCCAGTCATCTATTGGTCTGATTTAAACGGACACAAAAGCACATCTGATAAGACCGATCTTGTCAAGAAATATAGTGTAGGCAGCATTGAGTTTTTGCTTTTACTATAATTAGATTTCTTTAATATTAGAAAAGGATCAATTTTATTATGAACTGTACATAAACACACAGTGCAAAGGCACATGTAATCTAATATATATTACAAGCCAAAATGTACACTTTTTCCATAGAAAGTTGAAAAATATTTAGGCAATTTAAACAAAAATTGAGTTGAAAGAAAAGCTGCTGTGTTGATTGTCCTCAATTAAATGTTATTTTCTTGGATACATTCATGCTGACAGACACTGTTTTTGACAAATGGTCCACAAATCTGCATTTTACCATAAAAATCAAACACTTGCCAATTATTTGAAATCAATACAGCAGCCTGTTATGGACAAGAAATGTACAATAAAAGGTTAAAAGCTTGAAAACAATTTCAGTATTGTTTTTCTTCATCTTAAGAAAACATAAAATATTCCAAATGAAATGATGTTTCAGTTTGGCTGTACTCTAAAAAAATGAAACCGAGGAAAAGAACATTTCAACTCAGTATAAAATAAACACACTCTCAGTCACAGAGCACCAAATACTAAGCCTAAAAAATCTAAAATTAAGAATAGCTGTCTCTTCTTCGTCCGTTTTCATAATCGGAGTCCCGTCTGTGTCTGTGCCTGTCCTTGTCCTTGTGTCGGCTGCTGTAGTCGTCGCTGTGTTGCCTCTCTTTCCTCTTCTCACCAGGACGGTCCTCTGAGTGTCCGTAGTGCCTGCCCTTCTCCCTGTGCTTATCGTCATGGTTGCGATCGTACTTCTTTTCGCGCTCCCGATCGTGGTGCCTGCTCTTTTTCCCGTGGTAGGAGTCCCTGTAGTGGCCGTGTCTCCCGTGGGGGTCTCTGTCCTCTGTGTTCCGCGGCCTCTCCCATGGGTCATGATATTGCTCCTCTGCCTGTTTGTAATGCCTGACCACGGACGAAGGTTTTCCGGTTTGATCGTACTCGTCCTCGTCAGGCTGCGAGTGGTCGGAGCTGCCAAATACCTGAGGCTGTTGCGGCGGGACGGCTGCTGCACTGCGATGCTGAGCTTCAAAGGCTTCAGTGTGCGACGTTTGCTGTGGCCCATCAGCTGAATGAGGAGGGACACCTACCGGAGAATGAGTCTGGGATGTAACCGGAAGTTCCTTTTCACTAGTGGTTACTTTGTTGTCTTCTTGCAGTTGATTCCTGGCCTGAGATATCTGTAAAACTCCTTGGTGAAAAGTTGTAATTGCATCACTTCGAGTGCTGCTTAACCCAGGACCAGGTTTAGACCTAACAGAAACAGGGGGACTGGCTTTATCCTTTGGTAGCACCGTTGTTTTGTCTTCATTTGCGCTACAATAAGATGAAGATTTTTTAAGTATTCCACTTAACGGAGGTTTTGAACCGTTTGTGTGCGATGGAGGAGTTTGGGACATGGGATTCTCTTCTGATGGTTGTATTTCAGGTTGCGGCAGAGGGCCGGCGCTGCTGGTTTCTGGCCCGCTTTGCGCTGCTGAGAAGCTCTCCAGGAAGGCTTCAGTGGATACATCTGGGGGCTTATGTTTCAGAGAGACCTGTGTAACAGATGCTCCCTGGGTCATCACTGCAGCGTCCTTTTCTGGAGGATGGTGTGTTTGCGCGTTTGTTGGGCTGGCTGCCTCCTGCTCAGCTTTAACAGGTTTGGCTTCCTTCTTCTTAATAACAAAGCGAGGCGCAGCAGCTGTTGGACTTTTTGTGTTTCCATCTAACGGCTCTGTTGTTGGATCTTGTTGAATCTTCGGGGCGTCATCTGCTGCCACAGCGGGTTTAACGCCAACATCAAGCAGAGGTTGTAAGTCTCCACCCTTGCCAACCAACACACCAGGAAGAAAGCGCAGGGGCTTTAGGGACTCCTGGCTGCTTGGTTCTGTGGCAGGTGGTTCTTCAAAAGGCTCTGTGATAGGCTCATCAACAACCTCAGCAGTGTTGAGCCGTTTGTCCTTTTCTTTATCGTGTGCTATGGTTAGGGAAGCGAGGTATCGCTTCTCCTCTTCAGCTGTTCTGGTTTCTATTGCAGCAACAGGGATGGGTGGTTTGGGTTCAGGAATAACCCTTTTAGATTCAGGCAAGTCCATGGGGAGAAAATCCCTCTTGGGTCTCTGGCGAATTATGAGTCCAAGGAGAAGGTTTGGACGGCTGTTTTCTAAACCTGTCAAATTAAAAAGTTTTCATTTGTTAAAAAAAAAAAAAAATATATATATATATGTATATATATGGTTTGTGTGAAAGAAAAGAAATATCTGTGTTACCTGGACCATCAAAGGGAACAAGCTGATAGGGCACTTTTTCAGTGGCACCTAAAGGAATCAGGTACATGTCCTTCACTTGCTTTCGGTTATTGGACACAACCCCAAAACGCTTACGACTGCTGAAATAGGCGTAGAGAAGGGTGTAGGAGATTTCATCTTCCTCCGTCTCAGGGGAGAAGCGAATCAGACACACCTCCTTTAATTAAAAAAAAAAAAAAAGGCAAATGTCAGGAAGATCTACAGTGAAGGTGCAAGGTTTTAAACAAGAATTCATCCATTTAAAGGCATAAAGATAATCATCTAGTAGTTATTTAATTGGAATTCAGCTCTCAATCAGAATGATGAAACATATGGAATTGTGGGCGCTTGCATTTCAAGACTTTTCAAGATTTGTTAGAACCTACTTTTGTGCCAGTTGCTCGAATCTTCTCCAAGTAATCCCAAACAATCTGTGGACTGATCCTTCCACCAACCTGAATGCTGTCTGGAAGGTCCTATTGGGAAACAAAACAGGGTGAAACCTTGCTGATAGGTCCTTGCAAGTGGATTTGTTTGTGTCCGTGTTACCTCATTTAAGTTGTCCATGATGCCCGAGACTGAAAAGGCTTTTGTCACCAGCTTTGCCACTGCGTGCATGTGAATGAAGCCACGCCACAGGGTCTTCAGACCAGAGAGGTAAGCAGCTTCTTCACTGTGACCTACTACATGATCAGACCTGTAGCCAAGGACATTGCAATGAAGCAAACTGGTTAAAATAACAAACAACAATGGGGAAATAAAATAAATAAAAAATACTAATGAGAGTGACACGGACCTTCCTTCAGAATCCGAGTGAGCGTTCCGGAAGCTCTCTTCCAGCACACTGAGGTGGAGATCATCATCCAGGGGAGGCGGTGTTGTGCTCTTTGTCTCTTCTACTTTGGTAGGTTGTCTTTTCACTACTGTAGTTGAAACTTTGACCACTTTAGTGGGTGCCTCTTCCACTGGCGGTGCCATACGACCTTGATATGAAGCAGGGCGCAAAACAGCAAATGGGTAACCACAGATGGTAAAACATTAGCTCCAGAAATGACAGCATTTTTGAAGATAGTGCACCTGTGCAGATTTTGCAATGTAGGTCAAATAAGTGAGATTTGTGTTGACTGGTGGTGTCCTTTTCCAGTTTGGTTTTCTCTGGTTTCGTCTCGGGGGATGTAGGGGGTTCTACTGAGACTTCTGTCACAGCGGTAGGAGGCTCAGGCTGTCAAGAAAGGCAAAAAATAAAAATGAGAGTATCCTTTTACTGCTGAATACGCCAAGATGTGTGGTGCCCCTTACCTCTGGAGGCTCGTGTGCTTTCATTGGTTCCTGGCTCTCGATTTCGATTTCCCCTTTGTGTGTGATTTTAGTGATGGGGCGCCTCTCTGCCTCTCTTTGCTCTTTTTCAATCATCTCAATAGTCTGTGAAATGAGAAATGTGTGCATTTTACCCTCAAAGTTTTCCATTCCGAAAAGAAGAACACCCATTACTACCACTTGAATTACTGAAGCTTATGTTTATTCATTACATTTAGAAAGAAACAAAATCATAGACTCACGTGTCGGTTCTCCCTTTTGCGCCAAGCGGCCAGTTCCTTTGAGGCCAGTTCCTCAGGGCTCATTCGAATCAGGTTCCCAGGTGATATTTCACCTTTGAGAACTTTCTTGTACAGGACCTGAACAATTAAAACAGTTTACATGCAACCATATCCACTTCATCATCATCATAAAAAAGTTCACATTTGGATCATGTCTGATTTTACGCTTCTTACATTATTTTTAGTATCTTTGAGGTTGAACATCAAGCTCCGGTACTTGTTCTTATATTTGTTATCAGTGTCCTTATACGAGTGGAAAAGCTCTCTCTCAATCTTCTTTGCAACATCAGAGGCTTTTTCCACAGAGATATTCAAATTAGACTCCTTCAACCTAAAATGCAAAGAGGTATCATGCTTTTCAAGTGTTACAATGAAAAAAAGAAAAAGCTTTGAATGCATTGTCAATTAAACCATTTGCCAGACTCTGGGTAACTTTTTTTTTTTCCCACTGAATACCTACCTTTGAATAAGGATTTCTTTTAAAGAATCCCGAACACTCCGTCTGATTGCCTCCACAGACGCAGGTTTCTTTGTAGCTGAAGAGGGGGGCTTATTTTTTGTCTCTTGTTTCTGCTGAAGGACTATGAACACAGAATAACAAAGCTGAGTGCTTGTCTGCAGAGATTGTGTAGTAAAATAAAGTTAACCTGTAAAGATGGTACACGTCGTAACTTATCAAAAGTGCTTCTAACTTTACCGGCACTTAAAAGTTACCTGTTTTATGAGTTCCTTCTTTGACATCTGTGCACTGTCTTCTATCTTGATCCTTTTTGAAAAGAAATGTGTGAAATTTAGCCACAATCCAAGTCAATACTACTGATATTCTGTAAGAAACTCTGGGGGGGGGGGTGAAAAGGCATATAGAAAACTAACCCAGTCACAAAATGTAACTTATGTGGACAAAAATGTAAACCACACACCACGTGCAAACCTTCTGCGAAGGCAAAGTAAAAAGACAACAAACCCTCGTATAGCAGTAACACTGCCTATGATTAATATCAGAGGAGGAAATAGCTGGAGGAGCAAAAACACACACTTTAAAGATAGAAATGTAAACAGTTTATAAATCAGGATTGTTCAACAAAGCATGGTTGCACCGCTCACCTTTCTTACTGGTCTGACCCCCGCTGGGGTGAGAGTTTGCGAGGGTCCCGGCTGGGGTTTGGGGGGCGGCTTATGATGCTGTGTGTCGGTCTTTGTCTGAGCCGCATTCGGGGCCTCGGGTTCCATCTTTTTGTTTTCCTCCTCACAGCACTTCAGGCACACGTACATCTGGTCCTCCTCCTCCATTTCCCGAACTTTTGTCAGGTCCAGGCCAACGCAGTCCCCGTGAAACCAGTCGTCACAGCGGCCACAGCCTACCATGAACCTACACAAAGTATGGCTATCATTTGTTAAGATCAGGAGCGCTCCAAGCACCACAAATGTATGAAGCCCGTTTTACTGTCAGTATAAATAGAAGCTCATTAACATTTTATTCATCAATGTTGTTTAGTTTTGGTAAAAATGGTGTGACGAAAAATTCAGCAAACACAAGTTAAATATAACAAGAACATAGTAAAACACAGCAGGAGAACAAAACTTACATGTTATTATGGTGCTTTTTACATAAGCCACAGCAGTTGTTCCCATCCCATACAGTCTCAGTGGTGGCGGGGTGCTCCTCTGGAGTTTCTTTCTTCACAACAGGAGCATTGTCTGGAATAAACAGCTGTGGCTCATCAACAGAAATGCTCCTTGAACTCTTGTTCTTCTGCTTCTGAAGAATCTTTTCTGGCTTTTTCACTTTATGCTTTTCTCCTTCATCTGTAGCCTTCAAAGAATGGACTGGGTGGCTGAGTCCCTGGTGAGCAGGATCTACCTTGGAACTGCTGTGGGGATTGTGTTTAGCTGATCCCTGTTGACTGACACGGTTGCCAGACGGGCTCTTCTTGGCTGCGGAGTTAGGTGCAACGTGCAGTTTTGGTTTTTCTTTACCATCTCCTGAAACCTGTATCTTCTGTATTTTAGTATTCTGCTCACTTTGCACATTTTCTGCAGGCCTTTTCAAGGATGCGCAGTCTTTCTTTTCCTTAGGAGACTTCATTTTCTGCTGTTCCTCTCTTTGCACGGCTCTGGGCGGCATGTTCTGGGTTCCTTCTTGACCCATAACGATGTGGTTTGGTTTAACTGAAACAATGTCCTTCTTCTCCTTTTTCTTGACAGGGCTGATTCCTTGTTTGGCCTTGAGCGGTGATTTTACTGTAGCCTGTTGTTTTACCTTATCATCCATCTTATTAGCGATAGGTTTTTTGCCACTGTCATTGCTTTGGGACTCTTTGACTTCATTTCTTTTACTGCCTGGCTTCTCCTTCTCAGAAACATTCTGGTTGTCAGGTGTTGTCTCTTGAGCAGACACGCTCCCTGTTAACACTCCATTGGAGGACTGAACATCATTGGGATTGACATATGGACCCAGTCCGAGGGAAGTATCTTCTGCACACGCATTCTCAGCGACTTCCACCTTTTCAGTGTTCTGAGGTGTGGGATTCTTGACACTGCCAGCACCGCCTGGTAATGCAGCAATACCCACATCTGAACTGTATAACAAACCTTCATCATAGTACACAGACTGCTCTGTCTCAACATTCTGGGTGTAAGAGGGTCCAGGAAGCAGCTCGATCTTGAATCCTCCAATTGTGACAGTCAGTCGTCTTAATACAACCAGGGGATTCAGCCATGACCCTCCATCAAGATCATTAACATTAATACGACCACCCAGAGTTAATTCTTTTTTCAGCTGAGTGCCCTTTACTCCTTTCTCTATGAGAAATGACTTTTGCAGCCTGCTCAGAGGCTTCCTTCCTGGTCTTCCACGGACCGCAGTATTTGAGCGCATATTGACAGAAAGTGGCCCACTGCTATTTTCTGCTGTAACAAGGGAAAAAAAAAGTTAGCATGCCACATCATAAACTTGTACTGTAGTCCTATAGCTAAAAAAAGGAAGTGTGGACGCACCACCTCCTGTAATAGGTGGCCCTTTCCTCCTCCTGCCAACAGGTCGTTTACCTGCCTCTGTAACTGACACCTCCTTACTGACGCCTGTTGGTTCTGAACCATCGAGACCTGCAAATGCCAGAGGAAAAAAAATCAAAAACAATAATACACGCATGACCAACCTGATTATCAATAAATGGTGCATCTCATATATCCAATAAAGGAGGACTGAAACCGACTAAAGTTACTACTCTGTTCAATTAATCCTCCAAGGCTCACAATAAGGAGAAAAAGCAGCTATTGTAAAAGACTAACTTAAATTCAGTTTTGTCAAGATTAAGTATTTTTTTTCCCCACACTCTATTTACTGAGTGGGCTTTTGTATATTTTTTAGACCCAGTACAAATAAGCATTTTTATCATGTTCATACCTGTTGATCCAGCAATAGGAAACACTGCATCTTCATTGTCCAGCAGATTAAACTGAGAGCTTGCAGACCCAAGCATTGGATCTTTATCACTGAGCATGTTCTTCAGCGAATTTTCCAGCTGAATTCTGGGCCCAAACTCATTACTGCCTTCACATTCCAAATTCTGACCTATTATCAGAGACTCATCCAACTGGTCGCTTGGTATTAAGTGGTTAAATGTGTCCACAATATCCATGAATGCCACTGCCCTCCTGTACACAGAATGCTATCACACACACACACACACACACAATAACAGTCAGGTAAAGTGTAATACATCGTTTACTACCCATCAGTCTGTGATATTCAGTCAGCAAGCAACTTTTCACCACTTTTGAACTACTATTTGACTAAAATTTAAAATATAAATTGGACTGTATACAGAAAGATCGCGATGGATTACACAGAGTTTAACAAGTTGATGCTAGGACAATTCATTGAGCTGGAGAGGCTAACGGCTGTTGTGCTATGTTAAATTAAACGCTACTACAGTAATACACGATTTTGTCATTTCTGTACAGCTTTCAAAAGCTACCGTGTAAATGCACTCAAACGCGCAAGACAAATCCATCAAAATTATACCCGTGAACAATCTGCAAAACGTGTAAGATGTATAACTACTAGCAGGCTCGTTCGGCCTGTACGCTATCGTTTAACTGCAGGGATTATAAATTGTCAAAGGCTCAACAGTGCATTGAAGTAGTAAAACGTTATCATTGCATTTCATTTTTATGACTGTAGAAATTACTGATTACATGGTAAATAAAACGATGTATCTTTTACCACTTTAGGGAGTTTGGTAGGTAGCATTATAACGGCACGGATGGCTAACAACTGTCCACCGCACAGCGCCATCACATATGTTTAGCAAGGCGAGCTTACCATTTAGAAGAGGCAGCCTCTAAAGACCCGTAGATTTCATTAAACACCATGTGCCTCAACAAATATCTCTGGCCAAAAAAATCCCAATATAATGCATAAACTTTCAGTTTTACAATTCGTTCCTGCAGATCTTTAGACTGGCTTACCAGGTCCCGTTAGCATAGGCCTTAGCTACTAAGTTTGTTTATAGCCCAAGCGCAGCTAGCGGATTTTTGATGAGCAAATCAATATTATAGTCCCCAGCTTGGGATTTGAAATGTAATCATCCTTATATTTGCACAAAAACGGCTCGAAGGTCTTACCTTGCTCTCACATTAACGCCGTAAATAAATCTTTGATGGTTACATAGTAGCTCAGCTGCTGCCACTAACTTCCTGTAACTCAGCCGTCATTCGTGTTGTTGCTGCAAAGCTTCTGTCAGGCAACGCTGCTGGTCACGTGGCTTCTGTTTACGGGCGCCATAGTGACAAAGTAGAACAGAAAGAATCCAGCCTCTGGTTTTAACTTTTTACAAGCAGTTTTTATTTCCCTTATGAGATGATTATTTGTTAATAAACCGAGTAAGAAAAATCAATAAGATTTTTTGTTTGTTGATTTTGTTAAAACAGGGTGAAGCACAATAATGATGAAAATTGCCAAATGAAGATATAGAAAAAACAATAACAGCTTTTTGATTCTGTATAGATGATCAAGAAATTACTTTTGATTACTTAGAATGTCCCAGTTTATTACCAGAGCATTACAGAAGAGATAAATTGCAGTACAAATTGTGGAACGATTAACTTGTGGTTGCATAAATATTGTAACGATGTGCCCAATCCTTAATTCTGTACTTGACAGGATTGAAACCACTTATAAAAGGTCAGTGGGGTAATGCTTCTTTCAATCTTTCACCTGGGTCTAACCCATACCATAGGTTATCTTTATCCACTGCAGCCCAGGGCATTCTCTCTGTGGTAAATTCAGCTGCCCACTGTCCGGATGGAGACACAACAACCGCTCCTCCTGCACCGCGCACACGGTCGCCCATGTACTGCAGAGCCAGCTGTGAAGACTCTACTGCGGATTTACCTGGCAATATGTAAGAAAAACTTAATAATGCATGCAAATCATTCTGCGGGGCAGCATTGTTTACGAATGAAAAACCTGAGGATGTTAAAACCTTAGAGCATGTTACCTTGTTCCATGTGTGAGAGAATAAGTCTAGCCAAGGTGGCTTTAAGGATAGATTCTCCATGACCAGTGCAGGACGCGGCACCACTGAGGTTGTCTGCATATCCTCCACAGCCTGGTTTGCACGAGAGACACACAGAAAAAATGAAGGCAATGAAACTATGGGAAAACATCTGCCAGCGCATCTGTTGATGGCTGTCGTACCAATAATGGGAGAGTCTCCAACTCTGCCAACCATTTTATTTCTGATCCCTCCGGTGGAGGTTGCACAGGCAACATTACCAGCAGAGTCAACAGCAACTGCTCCCACAGTATCGTGGGCCCTGCGGGGAGGAGACAGGAAAATACAGAGTGCAGAAGAGAATTCTGGGTATTTTTGATCACCATCAAGACCAAGGCTGTGTCTCTGCATCCCCGTAAGTCCAGAATGAATTCAAATCAGTTCTTACCACCGTGAGTTGAAATCTTCCCTCACGCCTGTGTTATAGCTCTTGTGTTTTTCCCATTCTTTTCTCTCTTTTGCAGTCACTAACGTGTCAGTAGGGACGGTGGCCATGCCAATGCTCTCTGCAAACAGGTTTGCACCTCTGCCAGTCAACAGCAAATGGGGAGTCTGGAATATTCAGCGGCATCTTTGATCAACAGGTAATACCACTCTGATGATGAGACAAATGTGGAGGATTCAACAGCAGCACCTTTTCCATCACTGCCCGTGCCAGGGAGACAGGACTGGGGATGTCCTTTACTGACGACACAGCACCGCTGCTAAGCGTCCGTCCATCCATGATGATAGCATCCAGCTCCACATCACCATCAGCATTCAGCGCAGCTCCGTGACCTAAAATTCAATCAATGTCAAAATCAAAGCCTACCCCTTATTAGATCTATGTCACAGCTGTCACAGTTAGTAGATGAAATGCCATTACACAATGAGAAAAATAGGATCAATGAGATTTGTATATCTTATTTCAAGACGGAAAAAAATATGCTGCTGCGAAGTGAGTGTCTGACAGTTTTTGTACAGAAGCAGAAACTTTAAATGGAAGCATAGGTGCAATTCTGTTTTGTGTATTTTGTAGATTAGTTCTTATTATTGGAAGATTACGAGGATAAAATCAGTGCATTCAGCAACCTCACATCCGACTATCGCTGATGTCTTTTACATGAATGTTGGCATCATCGCCAGCAGGTGGAGCCAGCGGGCTCCTGTGCGGTCAGGTGTTAGGTGTTTTTTCTTTGTTTGTTTTGTGTGTACGTGTGTGTTTGTTTTTTATTGATACTTTACCTGCATTAAACACAACATTATCCTCCAGATTCCTCACAGCTGACTCCACAGAATCTAAGGCACTTCCTCCTCCTTCTAGTACTGAAAACCCGTCCAATGCAGCCATCTTCACACCATCGACGGTGGCCTTGGCAAGTTCGTCCGGGACTGACCAGGCCCCACCATGCACGACGATCACAGCAGGCATTCCCAGGTTTCCCAAAAGGGAAATACTACCTGTGGAGGTTACCAACACTATGTCACTTAATTAGATGTTCACAATTAATAGTTTGACCACCTTATTAATTATCTAAGGAAAGTCATGACTGTCCAAAAAGTCGCTAAATGACGTCAAATGACGTCATGTTTGTCGTTGCATGTTATTGTAATGGCAAGGAATAATATCGTGAGAGAGATAAAACAGCTAACATATGTTTTGAAAATTAAATTACATTTTTATAAATTCACATAAAATAACTTTGCACATTCAGTCAAATGATGGAATACATTTTTAAAAACCCACGACTGGGTTAATTGCTCTCAAAAGGTTTTTTGTTTTTTGTTTTTGTTTTTTTCCTTTACCTTACCTTACCAGACAGCGAGAAAGATGGCAACACTATTAAACGGTCAAAAACACGTGACTCTTTATAATATTTTACAATCCCGTTGTTGACACCTGACCGACGGTTAAAGTTTGTTTTTTTGTTACCTCCTCTCTTCCTGAAGTTTGACAAAACGACGACCTGTATGTAAGTACTGTAGTCCTTTTCTTGCATCACCTCCAAATACATAACGTTCAGTAAAAATAATAATTAAACCGAATCCGGTCACCGTTTTCAAAATAAAGGCCATTTTAATTGAAGTTGATATTTGCTATTTTGCAATACAAACGCTAATTTACTTTTTGAATTTGTGACGTTAATCGTGTAATTTACAGAATTTAATTTAAGTAAACAAACAAAGCTCATTATGCAAAAAATACACCATAGAAACGTTAAGAAAATGTGCAATAGTTAGTTGTGAACACTAGAGGACAGCCGTCAGCTGTGAATCGTGTAATAATTTGACTCGTATACTAGTTTAAAATATTAAAATACAACATGACTCATAGCCTCAGTGGAAATGTATTTGTTGTCTGTGTAGATTCTCACTCATCCAGGTCATAGTTATCCAAAATAGATCTGTCTGTGTCAACTGGACTGAAAGGTTTCTTTGAAAACGTTTCGCCCTCTCTCCAGAGAGCTTCTTCAGTTCTAAGTTTGCTGGGGCAGAGCTTGAAAATATAGCCCTGTGGACCACTGGCATGTTAATGGCCCGGGTGGTCACCTGAGAGTCCTTGGCAGGGTGGTTGGCAGGGTCGTTCACCTAGTTTCGGTTGGGGTGCTTCCCCTTTGTCTGTTGGGTCACATGTTAATGAGTCACCAGGTCTGGTCAAACAGCGTGAATGTTTGGAATGCTGACGAAAAGAGTGGAGAACTGCATTGTACGTGGGTGACAGAAAGTGCCTTAGTCCACCACCTCTGTTTAAAGATGGTTTTTCCAACTTGACGTGGATGGCTTCCTTGACACCCCTCTCAAACCAGAGAAATAAACCAGAACAAAATGTGTTTGTTGTATGTCTATCAGCAAAGAATTACTTTATATTGGATTTAAGAAGGAATCTAATCTTCATCAAAAAAAGAACACTGCGCTAATTGGTCTTCAAAACCTCTTTGGGGGTTTCAAAACCTGGATCCATCAGAAATAGGAATTAGTAATCTCTCTGATTTCTATATCCTAGACATCAACCACATCAGTAAATTCAAGCCACCCGTGTTTATTGTGCAACAAGAGTATTTTGACGTCACCTGCATGATTGGCTGATGTTATTGATGTTGACAGTGATCAGGACAATGGACAGAGACACAGCTGCCACAGGGTCGTGCATTAATAAATCCACTGCATAATGCAAGTATGTGTAGAACTTATTATTCATCTGCATGTATTGATCTATATTATGTGCAGTCTGCATATCTGTATTAACTACAGCCACCTTTTTTCTAACTTACAGTGATGAGATCTGTGCCTGTGCACGTCCTCACTTGGATCCTGCTCTGCTGCATATAACGCCTTTATTACATCCACGATCACAACCTCAACTTTTTTTTTTTTTATTCATCCCACCGAGAGCATCGCCCAATTTCTCTGTTGTCTTTGTTTCCCAACAGCGCCAGTGCCTAGAATATGGCCAATAACGGTGCTTGGGGGCGGAGAGCAGCGCGGTGTGCAGACCCAACCAGAGATGAGCAGAGGCAGCAGGCACCCCCGACAGAGATGGTCTCGCATCTCTGAAGCACACTCCGCTCTCCAGCCGAGCATTTCGAGGACCTGGGAGTTGGTTTTGGTCTAGGATTTCTTCTTTTTACCCCCCACTTCCAAAGGGTTATTTTCATCTTTTTTTTTTTTTCTTTCTTTCTCGGGGTGCTTGAAAGGAAACACACACGGATTCCGAGGCTTCGCACCTGCAGTCGTCTCACCTGCACCGAAGTGGTCCGGAAATAATGCATCCAGAGAAGCACTTACCTGAGCTGATGGCCGAGAAAAACAGCCTGGACCCCTCTTTTGTGCACGCGGTGCGCCTGCTCGCCGAAGGTAAGTCAGGAGGAGAGTTCTCCGCGCTCCCTGATCTGCGTTTATTGGAAATGCATGATACGATCCTAATCCCATCAGCCTGTCAGGAGGTCGTGTTTCGCTCGTGCTCCGCTCGTGCTCGTTGGCTCCCGTGCACAACTTTTCTGTCGTCATGGTGAGCAACAGCATCTGCAAAAGTTTTATCCTCGGTCTGACCCTGGTCTGGTCACATAAACATAAACAACCGAGGGAAACGGCAGCAAACATCATCATCATCATCATCATCATCATCATCTTTTTCATGAAATTCGTTGGTTTGTAATCAGTCATTCAGTGGTTGGTTGGTGGGGGGGAGGTCTCTCAGAGTTTCTGACTGTTTTTTCTCCCTTTTCCTACTAAATACTTACCTGCAGACTGATGGAAGTTCAACATTTCTGTGGCAAAATGCAGACAAACGTGCTCTCTGGTGCTCCAGTCGAAGCGGATGCAGGATCACACGGAGAGAGATTTAAACAAAAAAAAAAAAAAAACGCCCTTTAAAGTAAAGAAGATTGACCATCCATCTCACTCCCCGAGGTCCATGATATTGATTTGCAGTGTAACAAGAGGATCTAATCACAAACACTCGGACTTTTGCAGTCTGAATTTTCAGAACTTTTATTCTTATTCTTCAAGAGTTTGTGATTGATTAGAGAATTACTGTTTGTGATCCGGTACTGCTACCCCGCCACCTCCTTGAATATACTTGAATCCACCCAAGTGCAACTTCTCACCAGGGCAGAACTTGTTCACAAACCTAATCCGATTCCTTTAATCTTGTGTTCATGTCTTGTCCAGGCCTTAATATCGGTGCGGTGTTGAATCTGCTCAGATTTGATGACAGAGCTCGTCCTCAGCCTCTCATTCCTCCAGATCTCAGAGTGTGAGGCTGGTAGCATGCCAGCTGAATGAAAATCCAGTCAAACTGGTTGTCTGGGCGACATGTTGGGACCGGGCGGCGTGCTGAGGCTTCCTCTGGGCTTTCCACTTAAAACGTGTTGATGAGACACCTGACGGCCAGCCAGCCAGCCAGCCAGCCAGCCTTGGCAGATTTGCTCACGGCTGACTCACAGGTTGATTTTAAAAAAAGAACAGCCAGTTCAGTATGTTTCAGATGCCTGTATTTGTATATACTGAGTGATGGAGAGTGGACAAATAAGCTGCTGTCCGCTTACACTGCTGCTCCACCGGGCTCCCCATGGGCAGCCTGTTTTCGGAGGGTTGTTAGTGTTTCCCAGCGCGTGCAGACCCCTGCAGACGGTCAGACAGCAGGATAAATGGTGTTACAGATTCACAGAGACTTATCGGATGTAAGACACATCCTCCTGAATTATTCACATCCTGCACAATAAGCAGCCCGGCGTGGCTTTGCCGTTGTCTCCTTTTAAAGCCGTTTAGGGGTTGGAGTTGTTAGATGTGCTTAAACTCTGTTGCCTGTAAAGTTATTTGTCTTTCTTTAAGCACTTTGCAGCTCCTCCAGAGGGTGGGTGAGGCTAAGGGGCTCTGAGCTTCTTGTTTGCACTGATAGTGTCGGTAATAATGCAATTAGTCAACGTCATTATAATGATTTTATATATTTTATCACAAATACAGCAGTCATTTATCTTCCCACGTTTTCCGCCACCGTGCCTCCCACCACTGCTCTTCATCTTCTTGTCATTGTGTGAAGACTGGCGTTATTAAGTCCCATCTAAAGCTTTCCGACATCATTCCGCGCAGCCCCGTCACGTCACAGAAACCAGTCGGCTTTGTAGTACTGTGTGCAGGAAGTCAGAGGTGAAACATTTGATGGACAGCAAAGAGAGCGCAAGAGGAGTGTGCGGCGTGCTCCCTTTATTGACTCAAACTGCAGCTTTTCTCTGTGTTTCTGCGACGCTGGACACATCTGGTTCTCGTGGTCACCGAGAGGTCCTGGACAGATGGATAAACACGCCTAAAAGAGGTGGATCCATGTGATCACATTTCTTTACCAGTCTGCACCCATTTAAAAAAAAAAAAAAGAAATAATATCCGAAAGCTGCTGTAAGGGAGCTATGCATTCAGCTGTTTAAACCAGCATTTTAAGTCTTTCCAGAGTGCCACTTTTCTATGTTGCTGAATACAAACACGCTCTCAGCACCACAAATACAAGAAAACAAAGCAGATTCCTCACAAAAAAAGTCGTGTTTTGTATTTCTACAATTGCCTGGGATCATTCTCCACCACAGAACGGGCCGCTCCCTCCGAAGGGGATTGATTTTCATTCAGCCTGTCCAGGGTTGTTACATTACGTTGTCACGTTTTGCGTGTATGCAGGCCGAGCCCGTCTGGGCCGTGACCCGGCGCTTGGCGGGAGATAAACGCCGCCGCCCGCGTCGGGTGACCTATCAGAAGGACGCCAGGATTACATTTGGGAGAAAGTGAGCCGTTGCATTACATTTACAGCATTCAGACAGCACTCTTATCGAAGGCGGCGTGCGACCAGCGCCTGGGTCGAATAAGATTAAATTCCAAGGTCGTGGACGTTTCAGGCAGCAGGAGCGAGTGGACACGCCGCAGCACTCAGGCAAAAGAGAGCAGATATCAGATGATCACACCGCGGCCCGTGAACGTTTACCTGTAGCGGGAGAAAGTAGTTCGCACGCAATTAAGTTTCCTAAATCAGGTTTATGTGTGAGTGATGAATGCCACCTACGGGGCTGGGGTGGGGGGGGCGTGACGCTAATTTCATCCAGCTGGGCAGTGATCACACACCGTGGTGAATCTTAGAGACGTGTTTCCTTAACGAAGATGAAAACCTGCTTCAACCCTCCTCGGACAAACACGTAAATGAAACCGATTTCAGATCGCAACAGCCAATGTTAAGTCTCTGAATTCATGAAACAAAGAGACATGTAACGTGAAAAAAATCTACCGAAGCTGGGCTTAGAGAGGGATTTCTTCCCTGACCATTGAAGTGATGATTAAATAGAATGAACAGGTGAGCTTTCATCATTATTACATGAGGTGTAATTGGCTTTTGCAGTGTTTACTGTTGTCATTCATTAGTAGATGTGATTATAATTAGCTCAACGTTTCAGCACTTGTATTACAGTGTTTCTGCCAGAGGCTTCCAGTTTGATCCCACACGTCTGTACAGTCATCAAAGTGGAGAGAAGGCCAGTGCAAATTGCCCGCCTGCTTCACCTTCCTGTGTGCAGCGCGGCGGCGCCGCTTTTAGCGCCGCTTTCTGCATTTGATGTAAACAAGCAGTCTGTCATTAGCCTGCATTTAGACGGACGCACAGTAGAAGACGTTAGCCGTCTGGAGACCAACGAATCCTGGTGTCCTGACGATTTCGAGCAGATTCTGAGTGAACCTCCATTGGGGTGAGAGTTGAAATCCGCCTCCGTTCTCACAGCCGGTTTCAGCAACAATTTGCACAGAACTTGGCAAACAGAGTAAACACTGTTTCCAGCGCACACACACACACACACACACACACACACACATCCACTGTTCCTTTTCCTTCTATTTCAGGACGTCTGCTGACATTTAGATTGCAGCCATTCACTTGTGCACAAGTTTCAATAGATTTCACGCAGCGAACATAATTTCGCCACTGGAGGTGCACTCTGGGTATACCTGAGTGGCAAAATAATATTCCCACTCAGTGTGAAACACGTGCTCGGTGACGGATACGAGTCGTGAGTCAAGATGCAAACAAATTGAATTTGGCCCTAATGGAGCAGCGTTATTGGTGCCGAGTGTTTATGTGGTCACTGCTGATTTCCTGCCTGAACAGAGCTATTTAATCCCTATTTGGGGCTGACCGAGCACATGGTTTCTTTTCCTGCTTCCTGCCGCCTCGCTCGTGTGTTTGCACACATTTATCTGCTATCAGTTAAACCCCCCCCCCTCCCCCCACCTTCCTCATTCGCTGCTGAAGGGAGTTTGGGCAGACCAACAGAGGAGATCAAGAGCACCAGAATAGCTGCTGAGAGTGTTTTTACTCACTCAGTCCCCCAATGAGATTTTTTACTTTGTGTGTGTGAGGACTGAAATCAGTGACCTTGAAAGCACATTCTCCATTTTCTCATCTTAAGGCCCCTGTTGCTCTTATATCTGACAACGATGATACTTATGTGAACACTTCTGCAGCTTTATTTAATGTAAGCTTATTTCGCTCCCTCTCTCTCCCTTTCTATGTCACTCATCCACTCTACTTTTTTTTTTTTTTCCCCAAGCACACAATCTTCCTCCAAGTTCACCGGCAGGCTGCAGAGCAGAATGGAGGTGTCTCGCGTTAATGTTCCGCTCCACGCTATAATCGTCGCGAGGCACTCTAAAGACAGCTCCGCTCTGCTCGCCCTCAAAAACGAACACGTGATCAAACCTGACCTTAAATCTGGTGAAAGGCAGGAGAAAACCAGGAAGTGGAACTTTACAGCTGCTAATTAATCTAATAAACTGAACTAAATGGTCCAATAAGCCCCCAAATAAACAGTCACACAGGCTGGGCCCAGTAAACACACACAGCTGTAGCTCCTGGGAGAGCATAAAGTATGGAAACGACCCAGACAATGTGTTTGGTGTAATATCACCTGTTACGCATGGACAGATGAAACCAGATATTTCTAAGAGCGTTGTTGGGAAGCGTGAGCCAAACAGGCCCCCAGGCCGGGTTTCCCATCATGACATGATTGATTAGAGTTATTGCCAGCATGCGCACAGGAGTTTGTGTGCCATCAAACACTGTTGTTCTGTAGCTTAGTTTTCTGGTTTTTGGGTTACTTGAGCCATATGACATCATTTAGTCATCATTTCCATGGAAACCAAACAATAGTCCATGCTTTTCTCCTTTTTTTTTCAGTATTTATTCCCCAGACACAAGGACACTCGATAGGAATACTTCTGGAAAAGAGGCTTGAAACAGTTTATTATGCTAATATCACCATGGTTGTGACAGTGACTGTGATCTGATTTTTTTTTTTTTTTTTTTTTAATTTATGGAGTTATTGGATTGTTAAAGTGATCAGCAGCATAATGTGATATGATCTATCAGATATCGGCAGCAGTATGGAGCCGAGGCTGCAGATCTGGTAGCTCCCAGATTAGGACGAAATCCGATAAATGGATTCAAACATGTAAACCAGGACTTTTTGATTATCACATTTGGATGGATTTAAATGCATCAGATCAGATTATTATGACTACCGAATTACTTCCACTTATTGGATTTCTCACTCAATTTGATCATTTTGAAAAATATAAATAGATGCAACACAATTAACACAAGTTCCGCTGATGACTTTTATGTAACTTTAACTAAAGGCATGTTTGAAGTGCAAAACAGTGTCTACTCTTTAAAAATCTATCATTTTTATGACGTTCTGATCCATTTCTGATGGCCTGCGTGAGTTTCAGATTTGTGTCTCTGCACATTTTCGAAGCTTCCATCTTGAAGTTTTGCTTAATCATGCTGGATTAGAGGCTTTTGTGGAATGTAATATTGGGGGGAAGTGGCTTTAAACGTGTCCACCTGTGATTCCATCAAAAGGATTCAGGCGACGTGTGTAACAGACGGCACTGATGAGCGCGGCACATTTTCACTGAATCCACTCATTAACTGGAGTTGTTTCGTCTGAATCATTGAAATGATCCTTTTCTGACGCTCACTCAGCCACGCTCTCCTGGTTTGTTGACCTCTAATTTCCCGGCCCACAGAGGAGCATTCCACACTCGGCATTTTCTTCCTGACAGCCGTAGCACAATCACACCAATTGTGTCAGCCTGGAAATAATTGGCAAATTTAAACTGTCAGAGTGAGTTTTTTTTTTTTTTTCCTGATTTTAATGAGAGTAAAGTGAAAAAGTGATTTAGACTGAATCGATAACAAAAATGAGAAGATTGTCTTCACTTAATATTTTTATATTTTTTTAAAAAGTTGTGTTTGGTACTTCAGAGGAGATATTAATAAAAGATAATATTCAAAAGCTCTTGTTCAGAAACGGCGGCTACATTCTTTTAATATCATAAGGACTTTAAAAACCGGTGTAAGGATGCAGTGGGTGGTAGCTTCCTGCACTTGGCAGTGTCCTTAATAATGTTTTAGTAAGTAAAAGCATTAAAAATAAAACTAAAATTCTAAGTATTGTGTAGGTAACATTTTGACCATCGTCCAGACACCAGGATCAGTGTTTCCAGGAGGATTCTTGGAGAACAGCGAATAATACAGTTTGAGTGTAAACCGTGTGACAAAATGCATTAAAATGTGGAAGAATGTGCAAACAAGTTCGCAAATGTTATCTTTAACAGCTCTGTCGACTGTTTGCCGATGGGATCAAACTTGCTTAAGCTGCCAGAGTCCTGTGTCGTGCAGGGATCAGAGCCTCCAGACGGCCCACTCGAGCTGTGTCTGCTGCGGGGAGAGGCTCGCAGCCAAGCAACCGGAGGCGGGTTGTCTCCATTGTTGCTCTAATTGGAATTACTGGATCCTGAGATCACGGCTTCCAGTAAACTGGCGTGTCAAGAGTCAGTGAGAGCGCAGTCACAGGCGAAGTCACGACTTTTAAAAAGCAAGGCTGCTAATTAGCCTTATGATTCTGTTTTGTTTGTGTTTTCTTCCTTGCAGAGATTGAAAAGTGTGAAGGAGATGAAATGAAAAAAGATGGCGACATGAAGAAATACCTAGACATCATCAGTAATAAAAACATCAAGCTCTCGGAACGAGTTCTCATTCCTGTCCAGCAGTATCCGAAGGTAAGCAGCCTGCTTGGGGATCATGCAGTGGTTGATTGTTAAGCCTGGAAAAGCATGCTAACTGTGGAACTCATTACATCAAAAATTTGAATACTGGGAGTCAGATAATTGGAATAATGTGTTCTGATTTGTTTACATGCAGTTCAGAAATGCAATAATACTGGTTTACAGGTTTCAGTCGGTTTAGCAGATATTATTTTATGTCACAGGAACAAAAGAAATCAAATGAAAAGATGTACATGTGCGGAGACATCCGAGTGTTGGGGAAAAACTTTCACTCAGATTTGGTGCCAGCTCAACCTGCTTTGCCGAGAAAAACCAATCTGTTATGCATCTCGTGATGTCAATTCTTTCTTCTAGCTACAAAAACAGGGAGAAAAGAAAAGGGAAAAAAACAAGTTTTGTTCACCAAAGTGCTCCGGGGTATCAGGGTAGCACAATGATCATAAATCATCGTGTGACAAAGTGGGTTGTTCTGAGTCGTACTGCGTCCGCGGCGACAAAACTTTGAGACGTAGCTTAATGAGGCAGCTGCAGGTGGAGCACCAAAAGACTTTACCGGTTCTGTAATCAAGGAAAACCTGCTCCCCTCTCTTTCCGTCCCAGAGCGGAAACGATGCCTTCAGCGCTACAGATGGCAACAAGACACCTTTTTTTTTGACTGCATACGTGACGGTAACAGTGGGGGAACATCAGTGTCGCTCCGCTCAGTGTCATCGGGTGGCTCAAATCTGAAAGTCTGCCGTTGTTGGTCTGTAATCATCAGTATTGATGAGCTCAGCTGTTCTTTCATCATCTACAAATGTCAGTCTCATCAGGAGAAGCATAGGCAAATGTCCAGCTGTGTTGCCATGGTAACTTGTCTGCTCTAAGGTGAAACATCTCCTGTGTCTTTGCAATGATGAAAGCCTATATAAATCCTAAGTTTTTATATGTGTTTGTACTCAAACAAAGGCAAAAAATACACACAGGATGCACATTTTAAAGCATTTTTAATGACTTGTTCTTTTACTTGTATTCCCTCAGCACGTAGCTTAACTTTTAAATCATTTTTAATGAGCTAGCTTTACTTTCATGGTTTCAGCCACTTTCTCTTGGCCAGCTGGATGAACCACCTCCATCCTTTGTTGTCGCGCAGCAGTTTTTAATGAACTTTATCGGAGTCACACTTTCTGCCGATGAGCATGAGTCGGGAAAGGCGCCAGCCCCCGTTGTCATAGTCGTCAGCGATCGCTGAAGCACTTTAGAACAGCTCAACAAACACGAAAACCACTCAGAAAACCGCAGTCGTCGGAGCGTCCTTGGGATCGCCGACATTCGCGAATCTCTCAAGACCCTTCAAATAAATCAATTTGCTGCTTCTTCCTCAAGATCAGTGTTGAGAAAGTAATTAAGCCGTGTCCAGGAACTCCTCACTCTATTACATTGATTAAAAATCTATATAAAATACCAAATGAGCCAGTTCCTGGGGACGATCTACAATGACTCACAATGACATCTTCCTCTTCTCCTGTTTCTGCCTCATTAGGCACATTTCCTGCTGCACCGCAATGTCATTTAGAAAGTTCTTTATGATTCCGAGCATTGAATTTTCCTTCAGATTACCAAGTGCATTAAGGAAATAAAGTTTATACTACAAAAGTCATCCATCTCTTAAAAGATGTGTGGCACTGAAACGCCATTGAAATCCTCACATTTGGTTTAATAAAACTGTCAAACGAGCAGCACCCAATTAAATCATCAATCATAGCTTTCCCATTGATTTCCAGGGAGTTAAGGTTCCCCGGTGGCTGATGTTTAATGGAAACCTCTGGAGACAGGAACGCTGAGAGTCAGTAACTTTTTTTTTATGGGTTCTCAATTCTGGTTCACTGTAATGAGCATAAATCTGTCAGCTCTGCAAAGTAAGCAAAGCGGTGCGGCCCAGAGGGACACGAGTGTTGTCCAGCTTCTGTGATGTAGCCGCGCCGTCAGCACTGCTCAGGACTGCTGCGTCACTACCTCAGCCATCCTGGTAACGCTGCACTTTCAGCTAATGCTAATTAGCCACGCGAAGGGCCCCTTTGATCCAGTGCAGAAGAGAAGCTGGTGAGATGCAGCAAGGATGCAGTTCCAGGGATCAGACCTCTTTTCTCTGATGACTTGTCTCTTTATTCACAGTAGCAGGCTATTTGTGCTCACTTTTGCCAATTTTCAGCTTTATAATTCAGTGCAAATTGATGACGTGATTACATGGGCAGTATTGTGTGACACATGGAAGATTAATGTCAACAATGAAACAAGCGGTGGTGATCAAATCTTTATTTTGCTTCTTAATTATAGGCTCCTCTGACAGATGCAGATTGTAGACCCTTTTAACTGCTGGCACTTATTGGATCAGGTCCGTTAGCTTGTTTCAGGACTGCCTCTGATTTTGTGGCTGAATATTTTATTTGCTGTGACAGAATGCAAGTTCTCAAAATGTTTTTTTTCCCACCTGCTCTTTTCTGACTTGTAAGTGTCCCAGTTTTACAGACAACTTAGTGTCTCCAACAAATTTAAGATGAATTTTAATAAAATGAGTAAAATAAGCTCACACTCTGCTATAAACCCTCTGATGTAAAGTGAAAACAATGAAAAAAAAAAACAAATCAGAACACCTCAGCATTAACCATCTATCCCAACTCAGCAGAATCCAGTAATATTTCTCTTTATTTTGCTGTTCGTTGAGCATGAAAAATGTAAACTTATTTTAAGTTATGGGCATGTGCTTGGATCATTAATAATATCTTCCTGGGAATATGGAATACGGACTGGAAAACCTGGTATCTGAGATGAGCTTGGAGCAAGAACGTTTTCATTAGATTCAGCTGCTGATAACTAGAACCTGCAAAAAGAGACAGTCATCAAAAGAGCCACATTCCTACACACACTCCGATAAAGACATTTTTTAAAAGACCTTAAGCTTCCGGGTCCTCCGTCCATCATTTGTTAACGTCCTCCGCAGTGGAGCTGTGATTGAATATGGGCTGGTTGTGTGTACCAGAGTAGGTTTTAGCATTTTATGCACCCGTTTCTCCAAAATGCACATCATACTTGTCATTTTACAGCATGACAAGACGAATAGCTGCATCCTCGGCGTCCCGCTCCGGCAGCTTTACTTTCATTTTAATATTCTCGCGGAAAGAGTGACGAAACCTCGACTGGCCTATCGGGAGGGGAAGGGGCCGCATCAGTAACTGTCCCATTCTGACACGTATACAAATGGCGTGCTTGCATTGCACTTCTGAATACCTCTAAATTCAACACCTGCAGCACTATGTTACTCTACAAAAAAAAAGCTTGATATAATCAGTGCAGTCATTCATTATCCCTTAGCTAAAATATATCCTTCTGTCTTTAATGAGACAGTTTGATTACCATCTCATAACCTAAGGGTATAAGATGGATTTTCAATGTCTGATAATATCGACTAGTCTGGCACAATTACGTGTCTACGAGACTATTTCTTTTTTTATTTCAAATAAACTCAAAACTTGTGTGTAAAAAACTTTTTAAGCTGCACACAGTGTTCACCTCACCTTAAGTGTGAACTGGGCAATTTATATACAGCCCGTGACATTCGAAAATGTGTTTTGTCCTTTCGGTTGTCACAGTTTTAAGCTTATCTGTCTGTGTTTACTATGACCTTTAAATACTGCAGCAGCTTTTCCACCAGTGGAGAAATTCCATTTTCCTCCACCCGCAGATGTTACCCTTCCCGAAGAAAGGCCTTCCGCGGGCAGGTGCTTCGCCTCGATAAGTGCTGAGTACAGGAGGGTGTGAAGTCAAATTAAGTGCTTGCCTGATAGCATCGCGGCGTCTCTTCGGGGATCTGCTGGCTTGTGATGAGTTTGTCCGTCACAGTAGAATAGAATGATAGAAGATAGAACAAATGTTCGGTACCCCCATGTTAACATCCACCATCGTCCAAGTCAACAGCACAGAGCTGACGGGAGTGAAAGGACGAAATCAGACTTTCTGACTATTATGTGTTCAACAAAACACGTCCATGAAACAACAGTGTCAGCCCTCCTGGTTGTTCCAGTGTTTGATGTTGGGTGCGTGTGTGTGATTGACTTTGTGCTCTGTTAGGGGTGTTTGCGCTGTCGCTGTGTGGGTCTGTGGCTGTGGATGTATCAAGCAGCTCTTCTATATATACACATTTTATATATAGTGATATTCTCTTTTAGGTTTCCAGACACTCTTGTGGAAACTGAAAAGAACGATTTAAAATCCCTTTCTTATGATGGCACTGATGACCCTTGCAGCAGATTTGTTTGGTGTGTCCTGTACCGTTTTGTAACCAGACAAAGCTGTGTATATTTTATTAACATCTCCAGGAAGGCCCCCTCTGGCAAACAGTCTGTCTCCCTGAGTTTTAAATCTGTTGTGGAGAACAGGGAAGAGTTCACGTGTTCCACTCAGCACACATATGACCAACCAGGAAGTGGAACTGATGGGACACACTCCTCTGATGTGATTAAAACAGAAACCTGTGGCTTAATCCTGCTATCAGGGAGGTCCTGGACCGACCACGTAGCACAGCTCTGTAGCCTGGCAAAGTACCTCACAACATCTACACGGGTCCCATTAGAGTCCATTACAGGTGAATATTCCCCATTGGGGGTGGTGGCAGGTCTGAAACCCCACAGTTCAGGCTATGACGATATAAGTGCTGGTTTGATTCTCCTCCTACTTTTAGCAGCATTTAAACCATAAAGTTCTGTTTTGAAAGCTTTTTTACCTTTTTTACTTCATGCTAAGATATTCCACGCCGCTCATTCGACAGTCAGTAGGGATGTTCTGAGAGATGAGAGACCTTGTGGGTCACAATATTGACTCGCTGTGAAATATTGATGCAGCCGGAGGCGAGTTTCCTCCATTAAATAAACAAATCTTGGAATATCGAACTCTAACAGGATAGGTAATAAAAAAATATGAATCTTTAAAATATTGCAATTTATTTATTTCTTGAGTTAAGAGTAACAACAGCGTGTTCGTCTTAAGTACACGTGAAAAGATGGCAGTAAAATGTTGTGCTGTATCACTCTGTGGTTTTACGTGTTCTGGATCGCTCCGGTTTCAATCCTCCGGCAGTGAAAAACCCATCGGTATTCCTGGGTTTGTTTGTCTTTATGGCAGCCTCGGTGAGCCCCACATCAACTCTCTGTCCCAGAAAATTGTAATACTCACAGAAATAGCCCCAGTGAAACCGTAGAGTGGCACCATAACAAAATATGTTTCGCTGCGTTTGTGGTTTCTTTGTTTAAACTGGAGTCGGGTAACAGATTAAACCTATAACGCAGTAGTTTTACTGCACTCAGACATGAATTTTAATGTTATTATTACATCACTGTAGGCAGTTCATCAGTGTTTGGTGCTGGAGAGTGTTTTTTTTTTTTTGCTTTCTCAGTTTGCAGCATTCATCTTTAATATGCTGCCCATGGTGAGGATGATTAATGTAAATGCTTAAATTTAGATTTCTCATGCCGCAGTCTGAACAAAGGCTGCATGTAGTGGACTTTACATCTGCAATGCTTCTATGCAAGACCTTTAAGGTACCTTTAACTCTTCTAAATTTCCTTTGTCTGACTCTTTTTGTTTTTTTGGGTTTGTGGTGTATCGATGGTGTGACAGACCTGGTGTTACACCTCCTCTTCTCACCCTGACAGGCGTGCGAGAAACTCCTTCCACAGCGATTATGTAGAGTATCAATCACCAAAGCTCTTCTTTGAGTGTTTTTTCACGTGAAGGTGCACTTTGTAAGATGGCAGGAGCCGCTCGCGCTTCCAACTTTACACCTGAATTATTCAGTGTCTGAGGTGTATCCGCGCACATTGTTTTTGCAACATCCAGTTAATATGGTGGTCTCCGAGCGGTTACCGATGTAGAGACTGCAGGGGGCACAGTGCATCATTTCAAACCTCATTTAACATTGTACTGTGCCCTCTTTCTAAAGCCCAAATTGCTCACCGCGGAGCGCCAGTGTAGCTCCAGACATTCATTAGCTTAATGAAAACAGGCCAGTTTTCCTCCACTGCCCAGCGAGCGCCGACTCCACGCAGCCGCGGAGACCATCTGCTCCAGCGCTCCCCGCCAGTCACAGGATAGTGCTGTCAAAGCAGCGGCTGGGAGGAAAGATGGAAAGTTGTCCGACATGGTGCCTGATCAGCTCAGAGGTCAGACAAGGAGACGGCGCGGCGGCTCGCTTGATCGTTGCCTCTGTATATAAATGGCGATCAGGCCACCAGGAGAGAGACTTTTCCGTGAGGAGGTTAATATGATTTCAGGATCGAGGGTGTGTGGTGGTGGGCGGCTAACCACCTGTTCAGCTGTGGAGCTCTTCACTCCTAATTTTATTACTAAAGCCTGGATGAATTAGTTTAAGTCGGTTTAGCAGTGAATGATTAAAACTCCCTTCTTTCCTCAGAAATGACCCATCTGACTGCAGCCGGGTTTTATGAGTTTCACCCCTCGGATTAATCACCACTAATCTCAGCAGTGTTGCGACTGTAACAACCCACAGCTGCGCTCCTCAATATGAATTCCAGTGCAGCGAGAGGGAAATGATAGTCAGAGCCGCGGGGCTGCGATCTGATGGTTTGTCACCGGGGTAGTATAACTTCATTTCCCACTGGGACAAAACTCATTATTTCTGAGTGTGTCTCCGCGCTGACCTCTGGAACGGTCTCGTGACCGTTACTGGTTTGTGGCAGACGTGACATGGGTGACCATCCGTCCGTAAAATACATGCTAACAGCGCAGCAAGCAAGTGGGCTGAACTGCAGAAGAGCGAAACGTTTGCTCATTACAGAACTTTTTTTTTTATAGGATGAAAGGGGAATCAAAGGGGACTCTTGTCTTGCATGAGCCGCACGGCCTGTGAACCATTTGTCCATTTATAACTCTTCTTTCATCATTATTTGCCCTTTTCTTGACTAATTGATTGGAACTGCTGTTAAGGAGCCTGATTGCCTTTCCACCCTCACCTCCCACACCCCTCCTGTGTTGCAGTTTAATTTTGTCGGGAAGCTGCTGGGACCGCGGGGAAATTCCATGAAACGATTACAAGAGGAAACCGGAGCGAAGATGTCCATCCTCGGCAAGGGGTCCATGAGGGATAAAGACAAGGTTTGAATGACGCGCTTGTGTCAGAATTTTATCGGGTCTTCCAACAAAATTAAAGACGTAACATCACCTACAGGGAGGCAGAATTAACGGCTTTGAGTTGACAAAAATATGTAGGAGACAATCACCTTCTCCCTGTCTGCTGTGTATGATAGTATATTCTGTAAGAGTCGTTTACAAATGCAGAGTAATGACTCTTTGCCGAAGCCATTCATCCCGCTGAGTCCTGCTCCCCTGCAGCCAAAGCTTTCTGAACGTGTGCAGAAGAAGCAACCTGCTGAATTCAGCGCTCAGAACTATTGAGTTACATCCCCCATTATCATTGTAACCTCACATTTAGTCATCTGGACATGGCAAAGGTGCAGAGTTACCACCTCTTTAGCGAAATCAGAGCTGCGTTTCATTAAGTAGAGAGCACGGGCTATCATAGAGGCTGCATCAGCAACTTTAAAGCCGCAATGATCAATGCGTGTATCATAAAAATATCGGAGGCAGAATCTACCCATTCGTAATGGAACTGTCTGCATCGAGTCATACTACAAAGTCTTCTCTTAAGTATGTTTTAGTTACTGTGAGCTTTGATGCTTTGAAGTTAATGATAAAATGGATTTTAATTCACGACACAAATTAAGTTAGAAACTAGCTGCTTCGCTCAGAGGAGGTGCCACTTTCCGTCTCAGAAATCGAGGTGGAAGGTTCACCCTCGCCCAGAATTGTGCTTTTTTTCTTTCATTTGTACACCGAAGGAGCATTTTTAAAGCAGGCAATCATCCGGATGAGCAAGCTTTTGGAGAAGGCGACTTAATAAAATCCACACGTCTCCAGAAGCCGCCCGGCTTTGTAATTAGAAATTAACACATTCTGGCCTAATTGCAGGGCTGAAATTCTTCATTCTGACGCAGATGCATATTTATTTGCCTGTGACTTTTTTTTGGCCCCTGCTCAAGTTCATTTATGAATTTGGCATCCTGCCACTTGGCCTGTTCTCTTCACCCATGTGCTGCATTCATTTGTCTTCAGAGTGAACACCCTATGTCTCATAGCAGCTCTACCACGGTGCACTGTACACTTCTGCGCGCAGCGCTAACCGAAGCCTTAAATGCGTTAAATCACACGTGGAGATGGAGCATAACCACAGACGGTGCCCAGATACAGCTGTGTATCTGACCGACTGTTTGCTGATTTTTTGATCCTGACTGCGTTTGTGCAGCCAGATCACGCCTGAAGGACCAAAGGTCACCGCTGCTTGTTCAAACCAGTAGTTTACACATGCGGCGGTGACAGAAATGTCAGCGTCACACACATCAAGCTCCTCTTTGCGTCGTTACGACTGAATGTTTCAGCGTCCAGCAGCTGAAGCAGAATAGCACCGCACTCTGGGTCTGATCTCGCTTTGGACTCCTTCAGAATTGACTTTCTTGGTTCATCCAGCTCCTCTGGAACACCGTCAGGATTGGCTACAAGCGATCTTACAGATCTTTTAAACCCTTTAAGCCGGTGTGAAGCCTCAAGCGGGGCCCCGCGGGGCCTGGGGTAAGACTTACATGCAATCGGGTTTCTTTGTCTGGGATTTTGTCTTGTTTAAAAGATTTCTGAATCTGATCTTATTAATCAGGCAAAACAAACAATTTAAAGAAATGTGTGATTTTTAAGACTGTTTAATAGAGGCAACAATGCACGTATTTGATTAGCACAGCGCTAAAATATGTTTTTACCACCCACACAACAATCAACAAGCACTCGCCTCCATATTTTCCTGTTGGCTTGACTGTACAGTCAGTACAGCACTTCTTTCTGTGTCGCTATAACAACCAGACATGCTGAAGTGGAGGAGCAACCACCTGTCACAACACAAGCCAGTAAAGGGGTAACTCTGAGTGAAAGAGAGTGAAAGCAAGTTCTTCTGTAATTATTCCTCGGAAGTTGAGTTAAGTCTCTCACATGTGAAGCGGAATCCTTGTATTTCAGCTGTGTTCTGCTCGAGGGCTGTGAGAGAAGTTGGCACGGTGTCACAGCGTATTATTTTAGAGGAAAACTGCTTCTTTTGGAACAGAGCTGTCTCAAGCCTGCAGCGCCGGCTCACTCGCGCTAATGTCACAGCCTGCTGGTCAGGACTGAAATATCAAAGCTGTCTACGTCTGTGTGATGGATTGTCTTGAATTCCTCATCCTCCCTCTGACCCATCATCTCTTCTTTTGCTTCTTTGTTGTTGTTGTACATGTAAAAAAAAATGTATAATGGCAATGAGAGGTATTCTATTCTATTCTATTCTGTTTGTTTTTTTTGTAAGCTCTGAAAAATCGGTAAAAATAAGAAAAAAAGAAACGGTCTCGAAAACATGACAGAGGTCATTTAATTTATGGGGAGCTATGGATAGCTGTACTTTGGAGGAAACAATCAGGCTTTCAAACCCATCCTCAGTGCACTCCTGAGAATAAAGTCTGGCTAATTTAGATTTATGTTGAGTGCAGCATACTGATGAATAAGGACCATAGGATTTTCATTAAGCGTGTTGCCGTGACAACACATTAACCTGGCCTGGGCTTTTTTTTTTAAGTGGTAACTCAGTGTTTCCTCAACCTCCTGTTCATTTGTGTTCAAACAGGTGATAGTTAAACCAATATAAAACGACCAGCTTATTCTACAGCTTTTACATCTTTTACATCAAGATACAAGGCGCCTTTTCTCGTGGAACGTTGTCAGGGAATATCTGTCCAGAGAACGGATGGGTTCCTTTGTTCACCCCTGCATTATGAGCTCATAACACATCCTGCCCCTTCTTGACTCCATGTCGTTTTTCATGTTTTCCATCCTGCGAATAAAAGAGTCTAGACGCGAAAGAGAATGTAGGATTACCGTGTCTGCAGGCGGCCGCCAACACTTCTGTCTGCATTTGCTGGTCGCTGCAACATTTTTCATTGCAGCAGTGTTCCTTTCAGCTGTTGACGGCCTGATATTGTTTTTCCTGTTATAAATACAGTGCGCTAAAATTTCAGGCTGAGTCATCCCGACAGACATGTTGTGTCCGTATATAGGTCCATTTTAGTTAATTTATAAATACACATTCTGAAAAAAAACCAACAAAAAAAAAAACATATGCGTTATTTTTCAGCACAATGTTTTAATTAACACCGTAGTTGATGGACACATACTTCTGTTATGGACTACAATGCATGATTTTTAAGTTCCAGAAATTGTTTTATATCTGTTTTTCACAGGAAGAAGAATTAAGGAAAAGTGGAGAGGCCAAATACGCTCATCTGAGCAACGATCTCCATGTGCTAATTGAAGTGTTTGCTCCACCTGGAGAGGCTTATTCCCGCATGAGTCACGCCTTGGAAGAGATTAAAAAGTTCCTTGTTCCAGTAAGTTTATCATCCCCCACCCGACTAATTTGAATGTTTTGTCACTTCTAAACCTCGTTTTCCCACTGGGTTCACTTTATCTCCTCTGTGCTTTTTGCATTTATGTGCAATTCTCAAAAAAAGAGTCATGTATTTACCAATTAAAGGGTAACTCGAGGAATTTATAACCCAGAGAACTTGTAATTAGTGCACACAGACCGAGCATAAACCGAGAAAAGGTTTGCAAATATGCCAAATATATCTATGAGTTAGTAGTCTGCTTTTTTAATATAGCCTGGGATTCTTAAAAACATATTTAAACATCATAACAGTACGAATACACCCTCTATTTGCATCTTCTGTGTAATTATGATATATAATTTGAAAGTGTAGAGTTATCCATCATGAAGTGGGTGTGATGGCCAGGTAACTAGAATAAGGTTTTTCCATCACTCTGCTATGATTATTGAAAGTTTATGAATCATTTATTCAGCCTGAAGTGCGTTGTGCATTAAGTGCCTTTGCGTTGATGTTGGACGCAGTGCTGGTGTTTTCTTTTTTTTCTCTCCTTCCACACCTTTCCTGCTATTTCTCGAGCTGAACTCGTCACTCATTACAGCAGGAGGGCAAAGAATTTGCATGAAAATGGAGGCTTTAGAAAAGTCTCCTACTGCACAAATTTCAAGATGCTCATGTCAAAACACGTTTCTTAAACCGATAATTAACACCCAGGATGTTTTCCTCCGAGCGGTAATATCTCCACCCACTGACGTCTCCCACGTCCTGCTCTGGTGATTAAAGGTCAGCTGGCGTCTCTCACTGTTTACTGATCAGCAGGCGCTCTAACGTGTTGTTTAACAAAATACTCCACCTCCGGATGCTAATGCATCTCGCCGGGAGAGCCTCGTCTCTCACCTTAATTGCAGTAACTTGAGATGAGGTATTGTTTCTTCTAAATTTCCTAATTAGGGTGCAAGCAGAACTGGCTGCAGTGCGCTGCTTTTTTAAATTGGAGCCCACACAGTAAGCAGAGGCTGTTTAGGCTTGAAAGCGCTGTGAATCTTTTATGCTAATTTAATGTAGGGTGCTGGGAGTGTAGTTGAATAAGATTTACTAAATAATTACTGCCGTTATAAAGCACATTTTTCTATAGTGGATGTTGAAATCATGCTGCAGCACAATAATGAATGATGCATGTTTATTAACGCTGCCAGAATGATAAAAAGGCCTTCAAATATAAAATACTCACACGTGTTTATTTGCTACCGAAACAGAATTTTCCTGGCTTTTATCGCCTTTTTTTTTAAAGTGGAACCCAGGAATGTAGCAAAGAAACTGCACGTCTTTTACTATTGATAGAGATGACAAGCATCAGTCGGTATCCATGGTGACAGATGTTATCTGCCTCTAGATGGAGGCATGTGCATCCTGCTGCTCAGTAATAGACAGCAGCCAGACAGAGAGGAAGCCTCAATTTCAGCTATAAACTGGTCAATTTGCCTCAAACAGTACCTAATAAAATAATGTGTTTAGGGTAAAACTGCATATATGCATAATGAAATGTTGTGCTCTAAAGCATCCAAATTACTGTAACTGGAACCACAGAAGAATATGTTTTTAAGCAAACTGAGCAAGTATGGTTACATATTTTAAATTCATGTTTTATTCACATACTTGACTGTGGAAAATTGCTTTATTTGGTGCCTGTTTCCTGCTTGGTAGGTAACAAGCTGCACATTACAGGCTAAAACACTGGAAGAATTGCATAAAAGGTAATAATTGCTGGCACTAAAGTGTGATTATAGTGAATAATAAAGAACGCCCTGGTTTCACTGCGAGGCCATTTTAAGCAGATGTACACACAACTGAGAGAAATTCAACGCAGTGCGCGATCAATCACTTGATGATAATTAACAGCGGGTCCAAAGAGTCGACCAATTGTTCATAGGGAAACAAAACTATCAGGTGTAAGCTGTTAGCAGAAATGCCGCAGGAACACTGGTGGCAGCCTTGAGCTCCCAGGAGAGACTGGCTGTTATTATTTTGAGAGATTGGATGTGAGCGTAATTATTTCAACAACAAAAGAATACCAGGAAGACTCTTTCTTTTTTTTTGGCTTGTACAATAAATGAAATGTACAAATGAAAAAAAAAAAGCTGCTAATGATGTTGTGAGATAAGCAAGTTTGATATCCGCAGACAGTTTGACCCTCACATGGCTCACAATGGATTTTATCTCTGTGCCTCTCGTGTTAATGGCTGTAGGTAATCAATGCTTACATACTGTGGCTTATTTATTTATTATCTTTACCATATAAGCTGCCAGCACTTCATTTAAAAACACTGTCTCCTCCACACCAGCAAATGCCTTTAATTCACAATGTTGTCACTGAATGTTTCTGCAAAATATCATTTATGAATAAATTTGAATATATTCTGCAATTTGATGTTACTGTCATAACATTATTTAACATTATAAACATCCTAACATTTGTTATTAACCTGTAAAATACATATTTTCTGAATTGCATTTTAAAATGCAATTCAAAAAGGACAAAAGAGAATGAAGTGGTGAACTTAATGATGATATATAAATGTCTAAAATGTCTTTTTCAAGGTTTTGTGCATGAATATGAAGATATACATTCAAAATATGATTATTCAATGTTCGTTTGCTGTTGGAGATGTCATATTTTTTAATTCCTTTCATCATTTAGGTCAGAAAAATTGTTTTTTTTTTTCACCTCAGGTAGCTGTTCTGTGCTCTGCGGCATGTTTCTGTGGAAAAAGCCTGTTTATCTGTCAGCGGCGACAAGATAATGAAGGCCGCTTTGTCCGCTGCCGCATCTGCTGTGTAATGATCTGTTACGTGTTCGATAACAGGTCGCGGGAAAAATGCCTCAAAATGCAAGATAATGGCGTTCCACACAAATCTGTTCAAATAATTGCGGGCTGGAAGATGGTGATTTTGAATTAATTCAAATCTTTTTTATGAATGAAGATAGCTATAACTTATTAGAAACAAACTTTAAAGGACAGGCTTACTAATTCCTCTGCATGTAACATCCTTTCCATCTTTCTTTTGCGTCTTATCTGAATTAAACGCAAGAAAACCCATAATTTTTATCGGGTATTCAGCTCGCCAGCGCTGTGTGTTTCCTGTGTACGTCAAGACAGTTTTAATTTGACTGTGTTCGCGGATGTTGCGAGCATCTGTTGCATTCTGAAGACAAATGTGTTTGTTTTTTCACTGTGTATGTTGTTCTCACAGGACTATAATGATGAGATCAGACAGGAACAGCTGAGAGAGCTCTCGCTGTTAAACGGCTCCGATGAGTCCAGCAGAGGGAGGAGTGCGCAAGGGAGGAGCGCACGGCCGGCCACCACCGTTTCCATCAGGTAAAAAGTAGAAATTAATATAAAAGGTCATTAAAAATGCTTGATTTGCATCGTTTTACTCGGCAGTTATAGGAGTGACAGTCAGCAAAAGATCAGGTCAGTTTTAATTTTATCTCCCAAAACCAAAGTCAGGCTTGCTTTGATAGGCTTTACCCAGAAATGAAAGCCGAAACCTGAGGAGGAACCACAGATGGAGGGCGGCTCCCTCTCCAAAGACACATTAAAAATAAATGACTAACCCGCACGCGGTGCAACATAACGTGCAAACAGCTGTTACAGTGGATGGTAACGTGATTGAGCCCTGGCAGTTAATCTGTCACGCAGAGATGATTCAATCCAGCTTTATTTATACAACATCTGTTACAGTCAGGATTGTCTCTAGGCTCTTTACAGAAACCCAGAGCCCACTGCTTTAACAGGAAGAAACCTCGAGCAGGGCTGGGACCCTCCTGCTGATGGCAGCTAAAGGAGGAGGAGGAGAAGGGGAGCTGAGGCAGGGAGGGGGTGGAAAGGGAAGAGGAACAGACAGACCTGCAGACACCTCACATCCTCTGGGAAAGTTCCAGAGCTGTCTGAAACTTTTGGAGGACAAGCTCCTTAGTCTGTCCAGCTTGTGGCGGAGAGGGCGGTCCGGATTATCCATCCATGCATGGGAGTTTGTGAAGTGTCCTCCTCTCCAGCTTTCCTAATCACTTTATTCAGTCTGTTCCTGTCAGCAGCTGCGGTGCTGCTTTCTCAGCACGCTGCAGAGGAAAAAGAGACCGCTGGACACAACAGAACACTTCCAGCGCCCTGCTGGAAAACACGCTGAAAGATCCCAGGAAGTCGATCCTGCATTCAAAGCATGCAAAGATTTCTGATACATATTCACTACCTCCAGAGTAGTGTGAATGCCAAGCATGTACTGCATCTAAAGGAGATCATTTTGCACATGTAGGGATACGGTGGTGTTACAGAGCCTGCCCTTACTGCCTCAGTTTCCTTTTGAGGGCCAATTTAAGAGTAAAATGTTCACAAACTTCCTTGGTGATGGCGCCAAGAAGGAGCAGGTACACTTCCCCATGACGGCCTGGCCTAATTTAGCCAGGCGCATCTAAATGAGCTAAATCCCACAGAAACACGGGGAGCCCCCAAATATGAAAGCACCAGCACTTCACTACCCCAGAGTTGTTCCTTATGCTGCACAGATAAGCAATTATTGTAAATCTCTATGAAAAATATGCACCAGTATTTCAGGACCAACAATGGGCTGTTACTTAGTGCTGGAGGAAGAAAGGGTGCGCTAGCCCACCTACATCACGCTGCTGTTCAAATGTGAAGTTAGGACACAATAGCTTGCTTTGAGGCTCTAAACCCAGCCTTCAATCCCCACGGAGGTTTATTACTGAAAAGTCATGGCTCCGGAGGAAAATATGCAGTAAATTACCGATGCCTGGATGGGTCCTTCACGTGTGCCAGCTCTCAGGTGGACGGCGCTAATAAAGCCGTCGCTCTTTGAAAGAAATAAAAAGAAAAGCCGCAGAGCTGTCTGACCGGGGCTACACCAAGTTTCCTGAGTGTTTTCAGCATGCCTCTGGCTAAAGAAGGTGCGAGTTTCTGCACAGGTCAGTTTATTAAAATAAGCAAGGCATGTCCCCCAGGCATGTTTGCAGAGCTGGGAAAGACACAAAGCGATGTTCCTAGGCAGTCTGATGGTTGCAAGGTCTTCCTCGGTGCTAGTTGAGGTTATGTTTATCTTGGGTTTCTCACAAGACCATCAACTACCTGCACATCTATACAGGGATAACTAGGATTAAACAATTTTATTTTTTTTTTACCGTTTTTTTACCGAGAAAATGTCTCCAGGCAAAATGATGTTGGAACGCTTCTGTTTTGCTCAATTCAACCAGGGGCCACGGAGGCACAGGAAGGAGAGCGACGGCAGCAGTGCCTCGAGGGACAGTGGCGCACAGCAAACTTCCCACGACCGGTTTAACGAGGGAGGCACAAGCTTCTAGAGCCAGGGGGGCAGCAGGGAGCCCTGGGTACAGGCCCCCGCTGTTGGCCGTCACACATGAATCATACAACAACTACGTAAGTCAAATCTTCTTTGCACTAGAGTAGAGCTGATCAGAAATCTGTCTGAAATGAATGCAATTCAGGCCCCTTAATGTGGTCTGGTGTTGTCAGATGGTGGAGTAGGGGCATACTTCCTCTTTAAGGACAAGTGAGATGTAGTTTTTTACTGAATGCACTCCTGCATTTATGTGGGCATAATCCCAATATCTAAAACTCTCTGAGACTTCTAATTGTCAACCACCGCATTTCACTTTTATACAATGTGAAACTGACGTACACGTGCTCCTGCTTCCTGTCTCTGGTGTTAATGCGCCGCCATTGTCACACTGAGCAGGAGGCAGGCATCCTTCACAGGGTACGTGTTCTCAGTTTCACTCGAATAGAATAGAATAGAATAGAATAGAATAGAATAGAATAGAATAGAATAGAATAGAATAGAATAGAATGTAAATTTTGGTGTAATGATGCATTATTAAATTCATTGTAGATGACATTGGTAGATGTTGGTGCATCTGCTCACAGCCTGGTGGATTCCCATAGAGATAACAAATTATTACCATAGAAGACATTATGATTTAAAAAATGCAAAGCAGGTTTATAACACAAAGCCGGGAAGATTCACATTGTGATGTGTGAGCTTTACTCTCAGGACTGATCTATAACTCCCCCCGACACACACAGACATCCTTATACTTCTATCTTTGTGAGGACTTTCATAGGCTTAATAGCGCTTATCCTAACCCTTCTATAACCCTTATTCTAACCATCCCTAACAATAACCTAAACACAATTCTAACCCCAACCTTAAAACCAAGTCTTAGCCACCAATCAGGTCTTTGAAATTGTGAGGACCAGCCAAAATGTTCTCACTTTGCTAGTGGAATGAGTGTTGTGGTCCTCAGTATGGAGGAAGTACAAGAACACACACGCACGCAAGTAGTGTCATACTTCACACAAAGCAGAGATCCATCTCTTTAAAAAAAAAAGTCAAAGCTAGTTAAATCCAAACCTCAGAAAATTTCTCAAGGTCATGTTGAAAAGATTACACAAGGTGAGCCTTTCCAAATGAAAAAAGGCAACACTTTTCCAAGACGATTTCCTCCGAGCCTTCCCGCTAAAGCCCCCGTGTGTGCTGGCAATTGAAGATTGGTCTGTCTGCATGGGGAAATGCACAAGCACAGTCTCATTACCAAACCAAATTGAGTTCCGATGTCGAGTCTGTGTATTTCCGAGGAGTAAAAAGTGCAGTGTTCCTTCTCTTTGTAATTGGAGGCTGGGAAGAGGGGTGGAGGCGCAGAGACAGGGGATTAGAGAAAGATGAGTTTGCTTCTCTCATATCTCACTTTTGCTATTTTGCTGGGCTACGTTACACAATTATCTCTGAACATGTTTCATAAGTAAAGGTCCAGTTCTGCCTTTTTCTGTCTCCGCCGCAAGATCATCTGCTCTATAGATGCATCTTTGTCACTTACAGTACAACGTGCACATTTATCCAACGGTGTTGTGTGTTTAGGTATCGTATAAACGGCTGATTGATGGACTCTTGTCAAACTGGTTGTCTGCCTCCCAAAAGTGATAACTTTAGAATATCTGTAATTATATCTAATCGAAGGAACTATTGATTTAAATCTTAAATGGAAGACATGGGGAAGCTGACACCTCCTGTGTGTCACCGTTTACTCCAGAAGATTTGCTCTTCCTCATCCTCCCACAAACCATTATGCTGCCTTGTCCCTTTGTGCGGTTCCTTTGGAGTGTGACTCTCTGTGCGCAGTGATTCGGGCTCGGCGTTGTTGCGTTTTGCTGCTTCACTTGTCTGACACTGAAAACATCAATCAGCAGTTTAAACCTGGAAGTCTTCTGTGGTTACTGAGGGAATTTAAGGTCAAATAGAATCAGGGCCATATTTTTCCAAGCTAATAAGTGATTAAAAACAAGATTAAGCCTGCTGTTTTCTTGAGTGTCTTTGATGAGAGATAGTTTAGATTTTTTTTTTCCTGCATCAGTAATGTCACACCATACAAATACACATAAATATAAACATAGATAGATAGATAGATAGATAGATAGATAGATAGATAGATAGATAGATAGATAGATACTTTATTAATCTTTAAGATAAATTCACATAAACATATGCATAAACATTAACATACATACACACACACATATACATATTTTATGCTGGACTCTTTGTAGTTCCTAGGAGAGTGGATCAACAACTACTTTATCCATGAAAGGAGCTTCTTTATCACCAGCCTCCATTCTTCTTCTCATTGTCACTGATCAAAAAGGATAAATACATGAGCCCAACCTGAGGAGCGTATTTATTGCTGGCTTTATGCTAACTGACTCTTCAGAAACTTGTCAGGACGTATAACAATTAATAACTCGGTGTTTTCCGCTCCGTGCGCGCTTTCAGGGCTCATTAATCTGTTCTCAAAGTTCTGGTGACGATAATAGCTAATTGTAGCATTCCTTTTCTCTCCTCACCCATCAATTTTTTTTCCCCCATGTCTCTTTGGGGGCTCTGTATGGACTAGTCCGGGGGGGGGGGCACAGTTGACTCCGCAGGAGAGCACGGCCCCCCAATGCCCGCCCATGGCGCCTGGCCTGGCATGTTATCTGGGCGTCCTCTGGAGATTCCAGTGATTAATGGACTCTGTCACGCTGTCAGTGTCACCAAACTAATACTGCGACAGAGGCTATTATCGTACCTTCTAAAGGATGGTTGAGATTCCAGAGCAAATCTTCAGAAAATGAGCCGCTGTCTTCAGGGATCCAGCTGCAAATATTTTAGCATTAAACGCAAATGAACGTTTGGGAAGAGATAGCTCCCTGATCCGGGCATTGATTTTCAATTGTGAGGAAAGATGTTAACACCTAAAACATAATGTTCCTGGGTATGGGTCTCTATAGAGTCCCCCCCAACCATTGCGCTTTTAGCGTGGCTGTTTGTGGTCTCCTGGTAACCGTCTTTACCTTGAAATAACATTTGATGTGCTTTCTCCCCGTTCGTTTTCTAATGAGTCCTCCATCTGTGAGAGGGCTTTTTCTGAATGCGTTTTTGGTAAACGGTCTGTTTTCTGCCCATAAATCAGCTTGTTAAGCAAGCAGCTGTTGTCCTGTGTAAAACTATTGTGATTTTTTTTACGGCTGTTTCCACAGAACATTTGCCGCTTCGCCGTGTAGCTTGTGTAGCGTGAGTGCCAGCATGGGGTTCCTCTTCCGACGATGCGTTTGTGTACTTAGTTTAGCTTCCCTCCATAAAGCCCAGTGGGTAATGTCATTTAAAACTGTAAACTCGCTTGGGTGAAGATTACTAAACGTGCACAGAAATGTCTTGTGCCGCTAATGATGTCTCAGGCAGAAAGCAGATCTGCGGCAGCTTTTCAGCCTCATTCTGGTGCATCATTCAGGAGGATTCAGCTTACCGAGGAAGGACTTTAGCTCTGGCAGCGTAATGAGGTACCACATCCTTGAAAACGATAAAGTAGCTGTCGTGCAACCATTTCCAGTTCTGGTCATGATTTTACAGCTTTGTACAAAGGGCGGAGAAAGTATTAATATTCTCTCATAAAGGGCAGCAGGCAGACAGATATCGGAAGAGGAGGAGAGAAAAGGGAGATTAAAGATGTGACTGATGATATTTCGTACAGGCCCAGACCTCTGTATAACACTGAAGATCAAGTCCTATCGAGCTGAGATATTTTTCTTTTAATGTCAGGGTTGACAATGGGGGAGACAAATCTGAGGGTGATACAGGATTCCGTCCCTTACAGCAGACCATGAATTGTACAAATTGTGGGTGGAAATAGAAAGGCACGGCTTAGTTTTTAAACCTAAGCCCTGCAACCATGGCCAGGCTTTGAGGGAAAATGCCATAATGTGATTAAACACAGAGCTTTGAGGAGCTTTAAAGAAAGAAAGTTTAATCTCGCTGCTGTGGAAAAAGCAAGAGGACACCCCTTTGAAATGGGGTGGAAAAATTTTGCCCGTGGCATTCATTCGGTGAACACAAAATATACGTGAGATTCGTGACGTTACGTGCATCTTCCGGAGGGACCGACCGCATCCGCTGTAATTGCTTTATAACAACGGGCGAGACACACTGCTGAGTTCACATTTGTTTGATTAATTATACAAATTCTCCAAGCACAACCCTGCTGTTTATTAAAACAGATGTATGACACATACTTCTCTTCAGTTCGCCTCTCTTCTGGGAGGCGTATCTGAAGAGGACAGATGTTGCGGGGAGGTCTGGAGCTGCTGTTGCAGAGGTAAAACAAAGGTGCACCCTGACTGAAGAGGCACTGTTTGAAAGCCTGCACAGCAGCATCTAAGACAAAAGGGCCAACAGACCTCATTTTCTTCCCCATTCTTTGGCATGGCGCCGTATTCACGGGCCAGTCCCTGCGAAGATCGGTCACTGTCAGAGGGCATGCGGGTCGTCGCTTGATAATGAAGCGCAGTGCTGAGGGCCTTTAGGTTTCAGTCGTCCTAATTACAGCCAGCGAGGACTCTTCACCCTTGTGCTAACAGTTGATTTATTTCCTCCACCATGTCTGAAAGGATTGGCATTAATTGTTTTCACAGAACGATGTCAAACTGGAAGAATCAAGGCCTGTTAATCAGGGGCTGGAGCATTTGCATACAGAGCCTTGTTGAATCTGAATGCAGACCATGTTGTGGGTTACACTCACACGGAGGGCAGCAGCCAGTGATAACATTGTGTGTGTACGCACTCTTCTGCTTTCCTCAAGCTCGGTTCATTTATCATACAGGCTGCTGTTTCTGCCCACAGAAATACCCCCAGTTTAGGATTACACAAAAACCAGTCTGGGTTTTATGCCCTGCAATGCGTTTCGCTGAAATTCACCCCGTTTGCATCACATTAACGATCAAGCGTGGGCTGATTAATACCCTCCCATCAAAATTGTCAATTACCAAGATGCTGGCGTCTGAGTCTCTGCACAGAAAGTCACAGAAAGGCACTGCGCGACATAAGCCCCAACTTTAGTTTTATCAAAGAAATGTCTATGTAAATAAAGTCACACAGGAAGTGCGAAACACTTTGAATAACCATTATCTGAAAGAAGGGAGAGTGTGTTCAGGGGCCTTAAATGGGAATCATTTTGTCTTTGCAGCGCTTGATGTACCTGGCAATGATCCGTCTGTGTGTGTGTCACAAAGCACAGCCGTGAATCAGCTTCACTTTCAGCCTGCCTGTGTGGGTTCTGAGTCATCGGGGTCACACTCACAGGTGTCCATTCGCTTCCCCTTGTGCAACGCGTTAACATACGGATTTGTTTTTACTTGTTTCCCTCAAGACAGATTTATGGACATTGCCTTTGGAGCGGCACACATACTGATTGTTTATAGATTATTATATAAGCAATAGGAGCGGGCAGAGATGATGAGGGTTATATGTATTCCCTCACAGGGCTACGATGACGGCTATGAAGACGAATACAGCGAGAGTTATGAAACCTATGAGGAGGATTACAGCAGTCAGACCAAGAGGTGAGCTTTCCACTCAGCAGAGCCCCCCAAAAAACAGCTTTTTACGTGAAAGTGAGGCAACTTCTCCTTCCGTTGTGTTTACATGTGGACTGTGAAGATGTAGCACACTAGATTCACACAAACCAACCAAAATACCTGAAAGCTGCATGAAAATACTTGTTGTTAGCGTTAGTGTCAATGACGTTGACATGAGCCGCTCACACCTCTGCTGTCTTCAAGATGTTTGGAAAAGACAAAACTAAATTTGAATTTTAGCTCTTTTTCTCAGTGCCCAGCAGTCTTGTGCATTCCATCCATCTGCTGTAAATATTGCCCAGAAAAATATGCACTCATCTGCTTCTAGAACAAAGCCCTGAAACAAATTCATGCATTTATATTCACAGATATCAAATCTTTACAACCTTTTAATCACTGTCTGATTCAGCATTTCAGATTATTATGTCTACGGCTGCGGAACCAGCGATGAATCCTACAACAGCTATGGTATGAGAGCATTTATTTTCCTATCCTGAATAGTGATTATGAATCTCATCTACCTCATTTGTCTTCTTTTCTTATGATCATTGTGCCACCAGTTCAATAACAATAATCCCAGGATGTCTGAGTGGCTGAGGAATCCTAAGAAAATGGACAATAAAAGAAGAAAAACTTGCCAATTCGGTGTAAGACATCCACATTAAAAGAGAATCTTTTACTGTTCAGTTTCGCTATTATAAAACAGCATTTGTAATTACTGAAATCCTTTTTACTTTGGATTAAAGTTAAAACAGTATTTTCAAGCATGTAGAAGATGTTACAAGCCCCGGAGATTGTTCCATTAATAGTTTACTGCAGTAACATTCACTTCCCTCTGGGGCCTTAGATTCCACCACTGGGCGCCCAGTTCTAGTTCTCTGCCATTCTCTAATCGCTCTTGCATCTGATAGCTGGCTCTTTTCCCTCCTAGTCAGGATAGCTGTGCTTTATCCACCTGGAAGTGTTGGGTCATTTAGAGGTTGTTTTGGAGCGCACGCTATCTTACGGACACAATCAACTCTTAGGCCAGTAACCAACAAAGTCAACTGCTGGTTATAGGTAAATAAGTAGGGGCACCAGGGGCAGATATTTAGACAAACAAGTGGTATTTAGATTATTTCTGGGACTTATTTCATCTCAGTAATGGTGCTCTCCCTGTCCCATAAATGGTGTGTTTGGGTGCGCGTGGGTCTCTTACTCTCAGCTAAACAAAACACTGACTGAGAGTAAAGTCCAGTGGATTGGAATGCCCACTAAGATGGCTGTGTGGGAAAGATATAATATGTTACAGTAAAATATCTGTCAGGAGTGGGATTTGAACCCACGCCTCCATCTGGAGACCAGATTTCCCAGCACGTCTGGAAGGAGAAGATCCTTGAGTCTGGCGCCTTCGACCACTCGGCCATCCTGACTGTTGTGGTGGGACTCTACGGTAGAACTAATCTGGTTCTGTGCATGTGGCTCCTGGGTAGCCTGTTCAGAGAAACCAGCTTGAAGTCTTCTTATTCTTCTTCTCGACTTATGAGCCATTGAACTTGAAAAGACATTTTTCAAAGATGCACAGGAACATTGGTCCTGGTGCTTCTGGTCACTGTTCAGGGAGCCAGACCCAGGGAGCTGCTCCAGCAAGGGTCTGCTTGAAGAATGGTGTTTTTCCTTTTTGGAAAAAAAAAAGGCTCACTTTTATTGGCAGAATAAATGATCAGGCGGCTTTTTTTAAGCTTAGTTTACCGTAAAATGGCTCGGAGTACCAGGTTGTGACATGAGATCAGCCCTGTGTTGACTTGGCAGCTTTGCGGGCTCATTCATTTTCAGCACAATCAGCTGTGCACTGGGGGTGTTGGGGTCAGACCAAACTCAAACCAAAGGGCCCGTGATTTCATTTTCTGCTCCGTAAACACTTTCTTATTTGGAACCGCCGCTGCAGCTGCTGCTGCGAGGGCCACCTTAATCTAATTTAGCAAATCTCAAGTGGAGGCAAACTTTTGATAAAATTTGTTGGATTGAATTTCCCTGTCTTGGTTAAAGGGATTGTGCAAGGATAACACATGACACCCGCATTTCTGCACTTTTAACGCGGCAATGGTGTTTGTTTATTTGTTTGTGCAGAAGAGGAGTGGGGAAGCAGCCGTCCCAGTCTCAAAGCCCCAGTTTTACGGCTAACGAGAGGGGGCTACAGAAAACATCCATATGGTAGATACTGAAGTTGCTGCAGACATGCCAAGTCCAATATTGCAAATATTTATATTATGACTATTTTTAAAGCCATCATAATTTGTTGTAATAGTAAATTTTTTTTTCATATATGTTTTGTGTTTTGCAGAAACTGAAATTTAGGATAATCCCACATAAATCCGCATGTTAACCTCATGGCCATACTCTAATTCGTTGATGATGTGAATTTAGTCTTTTTTTTTTCATCTAAGACACTAAACAAAAAAGATATTTTAAGAATATAGGGAAATTAATTGGGTATATGAATCACCTTGATTACCTCCAGGAATTTTCACAAGATACTTTAGGTTTATTGAAGATATTGTTGAGTTGTTTTCCATTGAATGCCTTTAATGCAGTGATTATCAAGGTTTTCACAAAATGCTGGATGAATCTATCTATCTATCTATCTATCTATCTATCTATCTATCTATCTATCTATCTATCTATCTGTGTGGTTTGGCACTGGCAACAAAAGTTGCCAGTTGGAAATATATTTTCCAAATGCTTAAAATAGCTTTCCTCTGACTATCATCACCCTGCTCGGTGGCTCCAGCTGTGGGCTCAGTGTGGCCTGAGTCCTGTGAAGATTCTGCAGCTCCGTGCTGGTCTGCAGAGATCCTCAGTCTGTGAAACACCAGCTGAGTGCCTGATAAACACCATTAAAGGCAACATGGAAATGAAATCCAGAGTCCAACACCTGATTATAAAGTGGATTAATGACATTTCTCATGAAAATCTAAACTTTATTGGAGTCGATCCCACAGTCAAAAGTAAGAAAAAGTCATATTGTGAATTTAAAATGTAAGAGTGTTATTGTGCATAACTCTTTTGTTTGGGCACACAGAAAAATCCAGTATGTAATTTTCTAATGCGTGTTTTGTGTGTAATCTGTATTTGTATATAAAGCATTTAATAAAAACAGCATTAATCTGAGCCCACTGTGTAAGACTCTCTAAACATGCTGATTTTAACAGTAAACTTTCACCCAAGACTCTTAAAGGACACAGATGTTCCCAAATAACATTTTATATTCTTCCTCATCCCTTCCTTAAGTCTCACTTTCTTATTTTTAAACTAATACATGTCTTTTTTCCTAAAAGTTTTACACCATTACTCTGATTGACTCTGACAAAAGATAAAGAGGTAAGAAGTCCTCAGATATTCTAATGATACCACAGAAATGCTCGCCCTTGAAAGCTTTCCACCAGGATGTAAAGAACCTGAAAGAAAACAAAAAAAGCAGACAGATAGTGGATTTTTACCTGCAGAAGTCCATCAAGCGATTTAAATTCTTTTTTGTGATTAGTACACCTGAAGGCTACAAGCGTAGATCACTGAAGGACTGAAGGGAAGACCAAACAAAAAGCAGGTAACCCTAATAATAACAATAACAGCAATAACTAAATGCTAACTTCCACTTAAAAAAAAGTAAACCTGCCCTTTTTAACCTGAAATAAAACCCAGCTGAATTAAAAAGAATCCTTCAATTCTCTGACTAAATAGCACTAAAACGGAATTTCATTTCCTGAATAACACATTTTTATCTAAAAAAAAAAAAACAAAACAAAAAAAAAAAAAACGCTAAAATATTCTGAAAACTAAACATCACATCAGTGACTTAAACAAATTCCTAAAATTTGCTCAGAATTCCCCTTTAGAGTTCATGATACTGACAGCATAACTGGTTTACTTTTTTTCACAGTGATAGCGCGCAGTGTCTGCTCTGTGATGTACGTGTTGAGTCCACGCATGCTGCCCGCCTGTGCTCCTGATCTACACCTTCGCACACAGTACTGATAATCACAGTCTTTCTCTTTTGTTTCTTGTTTTTTTTCTGTAGATAAAGAAAAACTTCCAGGCGTAATCTGGCTGAAGAAGAAAAGGAAATAACCGGTGAGCAGAAGTCAAAGGTCACACACCCCCCCCACCCCCCCCCCCCCCCGTGAAACCATCATAAAACTCATTTACACCATTTTAAGAGAGTCAAAGTAAACATCTAGATATGATCTGTTTATTACATTTGTTATTTCAGTGTGAAATTCAGCAATTATGTTCTTTTCACGCCAACCAGCAATAACACCATAACTGAACACGTGAATACATTTGCACTGAGACGATAGCAATTTATATGATTTGTTATGCAAATTATTGTTGGAGGTCTTTTGGTGTTTTTTTTTTATTTGTTTTGTTTTTTTTTTGTTTCAATTAGACTTTGTTGTTTTATTATAGTAACCCAGCGTTTAACTGTAGTTTAAACTTCACGCTGGGACAAATATGCAGCAGTGAAAATGAAGCGGTCATTAATGAACCGCAGCAGGACCTTTGGATCCACGTGAAGAAGCGTGTGTGTGTGTGTGTGTCTGTGTGTGCGGGTTCAGGTGTTTTCTTTCTTGTCTGTAGTGAAACAAATTGAATCATATTGTCCTGCGGCGCTGTTCAGTTGAATTGCTCTGTATCTGCACATCTCCTTTAATGTCAGTTCCGTAGCAGCGTTATGTCTCACATTCCCTCTGACTGCTTGTTCTTTGCAGAGCAGCAGCAGCAGCTTTGGAAGCGCTGGACTCCAAACAACTGTGAGGGTTGGTGAGGAAGGTGCAGATTTTATCTAAACACCCATTGAAATATCCTGTCCATGCGTTGCCAACCTCTACCATTTTCCTGTGCATGCCGTGGACAAGCCATGGCATTTTTTTTTTTTTTTGACTGTTGCTGTTTCATTCATTCACATCTGATTCATTTGAATCCATAATTTCAGCTTTTCCATCCCTGTTCCATACGAGATCGGCTTGGTTGTGGCTGCAGCCGTTGCCCGAGGCGTTCTCTAAACCGTTTTCCTCTCGAGACCGACAAACGCCGCCAATAAACCTCTCCGCATTCCGATTACAGGAAAGAAAACATAAAAACAGGAGTGACGTGGCTGCTGAATGGCTCTGCAGCCGTCACCACATTTCTTTTCTCGCCACCAGGCAGCGTCAGACTGGCCTGATGATAAAACACAGCCAGCCGTTTATTCTGTGAGATTTGGTTTGTTGTGACATTAGTAACACTGTCACCACACTCTTACCGTCATGAAGATTAAAAACTGTTTTTATTGCAGGGATGCGTTTAACCTTGGAGAGGATGGACGACGGCTCGGGAAACACCGACGAATGGGGTCCAGGTATGAAGTCGCTGCATCCATCCCTCCAAATTTTAAGTGCTTTTCAACTGATGTGGGGTTGGAAGTCTTCTTTGAGCGCATTTCATTTCCAAACCAGGACAACTCAGGAGAATTATTTCTGGCAGAGGTCACACTCACTGCTTTTTATTATATGTCTGATTATGCGAAGCTGTAATAAACAAAGAAATAGTTTTGTATCTTGGGGAAATGATTCTGTTTGCTTTTCCATGAATAGTTAATGAATAGCCTGTGGCGACGTAGTTTTGCATAAAAACGCTGGAAAGGAAAAAAAAAACAATAATAGAGAATCTGGCTGTCATCCTACACATTACAGTACAGACATCAGGCTGCCTTTAGTGTTCACTTTAAACTGTCAGCGAGGAATTGTGAACTAGTTCGACTTTTATGCAGTAGAGCAGATATAACTTAGAAGAAGTTCCAAGTTGAGTGGGACCTTTCTACAATCTCTCCATTAGCCTAATCAGGAATAAGCAGCGGTTAACAAAAGAAAATGGATGGATGACTTTAGATGCCTAGATTAAGTAATAACATCCGGCTGAAAAATGTCCTCAGATATGCACCAGGCTGCACTATCTAATCAGTTAATGGCCATGTGAGGAAATAAACCTCAACTACACTGTCTTTTGTGTCTTATCCCCTCTCCATGATTGCACCTATTTGTTCCTAACAAGACAAGACAAAGCTCGTTTGAAAAGGTTGAGGTGAGAGCAGAGAGATTTGTCTCCACCTCTGCCTCAAGGACGAGCTGATTGTCTCTGGCTAAAAGCTGCGTCTCAATACAAAATATCACCCTGAAAGTCAGATATGTGTTGACAGATTATAACTTGGGGATTCATAAAGAGACAGGCCAGTGGATTGGGAGGAATTACCGCGCTGCATTTGACACGCGCCCAACCAAAATGTCAGATTTGTGGCTGGAAGACACACCAAGGACACCATGCTTTTGTTCACACATGCTTCCGTTCAGTCCATCCAAACACCCCCATACATGCGTCATATGTGTGTCCTCACAGCTTCAAAGGAGGGTTGAGAGCGTTAAGACTTGGTCTTAAGGTTGAGGTGAGAACTGGGTTTAGGTCAGGGTTAGGCTTAGGAGCTGAAGAATGTGTTGTGTCTTATGTATTATATTATTTCCGTGCAAAGACAGAAATATGAGGATATGTGTGTTTGTGTGTGTGTGTGTAGGTAGGTTGTTTGTTTGTTTGTGTTTTATCACATCTACCCATTATTAGGGTTTCATGTCGGCCTAAAATGAGATGTCTTCCCAATGGAGATGCACGGAAAGCTTCTCATAGCTGTCACCACCGGTGTGAGTGCACCCCACCCCCCGTCCCCACCCGTCTGTTCCCAGCACACTAATAAATGGTCGACCTACCGTTGCCAACATGAGCATGTCAGTTCATTAAACAAGCGGAGACTGCTGCTGGCGTTTTTGACCGACTGTCACAGCCAATTTTCACGTCCAGCTCAACACAGCTGCCAGGACACACGTCCGCGTGTACGGCTCACACCTCGTGTTCTGATGGTCACAGCAGATGCTGCTGTCTGCAGCTCTGCTCAAGCTACAGTACGACAGCTATGATGGATTCAGCGCTCAAATGCATGTTTAATATTTATTTATACGTTAAATCTGTACAGAAATAACCTTGTCGAGGCGCACACTAGGCTTGAACAGCTTGTTAGGTTAACCAGCTGGGTGTAATGCATGAAAATCCCTCATCTGTTTGGATTGAGAGGATTTTACGAAGCTGCACAGAAATTTCATTAAAAGCTCCTCTGATTCATCTGCGCTCACACAGCTCGTCAGGCTGACACATTGATTTTCCTCAATATCACTTGATCTACATGTTGGAAACACAAAGTAGGTCAGTCATGTAGCTACAAACGTTCAAGTGATGCAAGAGAGTGCATGGCAGCGAATGCAGCACGCAGCGTTTAGTCCATCCTGAGGTACCTGAGCAAACTCAGCTTTGTTTAGACAGCTGCCTGATGGGGGGGGGTTCATGGTGTTTCGCTTACGACAGTATGCCAAGATCTGAGCCAGAAGTCAGATAGTGAGGATGCCAGCTTTATTCTTAGGGTTTTTTTTTTCTTTCTGCTGAACTCAACTCCCATTCGCACAACATTCCCTCCACCTTGGGCTGATTAGAGCCATCTTTAGGGAGGTGAGTTATGACAAGTTGTACCACACTGCACATGCGGTGAAAATAAGCAGTAGGTAAACTGCTGATCACTTCGAAAAAAATATTTTTTAAAGCATCCAATACACAAAATGTTTGTGTATTAGAAACTTTTAATTTAAATCAAACTTAAATTAAACTTTTAATTTAAATCACCTTGTCCCTTCAGACAAAAATGAGCCAGTTCTGGTAATAATACCCTCCACGGTGTTGTGTTATGTATAGGAAGCTACGCCTGTCAAATATATTTTGTTTATTTAATTTTATGAGCTATTTGTAGTTGTTTTTCAAGCCGATGACGCGTCAGAGATCTCTGGTCTCTTTGACAGCTCTTGTCTGGTGTGTGTGTCCCCCACGAGAAACAGAAGACCCTCAGACAAACAAAAGGTCAATATTCAGAGATGTCCCCAAAGTGTCTTTTTTCGCCCCCAACCAGGTCTCTATTTACTGTATTTTCAGAGTGCCAACACGGAAATGCCAACAGCCATCCCTCAAGACTTTATGGCTTTTTTATAGATAAACTCTCCAGTTTATCTTTAATGAAATTACCATCCACCACTGGTCTGTTCCCAGGCCTGAGGGTTTGCTGCAGCTGGCTGTTTTCACTGTATTGAGTTTACATTGTCCTCATATCATCGGCATGACAACCTGCTGCGAGGTCGCATGAGAGCTTTTTTTGCTCCCGAGGCTGTATGATTTTCTACACCTTTAACACTTTGGATGCTTTTTCACATAAACAGCTTTCAGTCGAGTTGTTTGACTTCAGGAGATGAGTTCTCCCAGGATGATTTCATACAAGTCTAATGAAATATGCAGAAAGTACAAATTTCCATGAGACTCTGTAAAAATGAAAAATGCATGTGGTTGTGTCAAAAAAAACTAGCTGTTTTTGTTATGGCTGTTTTGTTATGGGAGTGTGTGATCTCTGCTCCTTTCTCTGCATGCAGATAGGAGTGTGCCGTACCCGATACGGGATTGGCTGGTGTTGCTTCAGTTTCGTTCTGATTGGATGATCATCTATGAGGGGCCAATTTTTAAGATGGTGGTGAGTGATGAACTCATCACCCTCTCCACTGAGTGAACTAAATGGATCACAAGCAGTAGGAGTGACCTGCCATTTCTGTGAATTCCTTTTTTTTTTTTTTAAGGATGCCATGTTTGAAGAGAAATCTTGCTTTAACAAAACATTTTCATTTGATTTTCTCTATTCTTTTTCCACAGCGTGCCTCAAACCTAAGCAAGAGGTCTTTGTCTGTGTTTCTGTGCAGAAATTTCCCAATGATACAAAGACAACGTGAAAATAGCTGGAGGAAGCTAAAGGCAAGTTATCTTATATAAAATTAGATATCAGAAGCTTTTTTCATTAGAATAGCATTCCTACTGCAGGTCGACAGGTGCAGATAAGAGGCTGATCTTTCCAGAATAATCAATATGTAGCCTGTTAGGAAAGTTCCCACATTAAAAACTGAGAGTGGAGTAAAAAGTGATATCCATCAATCTGGAAGGGGAGAGGGGCATCCAGCTTCAGCTCATCAATCTGTCACTGTCAAAGTGGAAATCCGGGGAATTGCTCTTAACTCTGATTCGTCACACTCCAATTGAATTGTTATCTTCCATCGGTTCACAGCCGACTGTGTCAGTGAGCCAGGCATCAACAACCCGCGGCGCTTCGACTCCACCCCCTGCAGGCAAAAGAGTGAGCACTCAGCTGGATGAATGTCAGGGCCACTCGGTTTCCCATCATTCCTCAGTGCCCACGACCACAAATGCCATTATTAACAGGGCGGGTTGGTCTCCAGATGTGTGCGTGTCGCAGTTTCCTGAAGGTTCGTTTTGGATGTTTGGTTGAATCTACTTTATAGGAAATGATGGTGACAATTTCATGAAACCTCAGATGGAGGAAATGTTCAGGATCAGGATCCCGATCTGCACATTTTAATCTCATTTTGACTCTAATGGTCACAGTCCAACTCCCCATCTCAGTCTCAGGAAGTCTAATTTAAGTGTGATGGCGGGGCTTTGAAAGAGGACTGCTGAGCTCTCATCGTTTTATTGTTTCAAGTTCTGGGAATGTACTGCATGGAGTACAATATTCTATTGTGTCTTTTTGTAATTCTGTCATTTTCTTCTCATTCGCAGGTCTCTTCCTGGCCACTCATGTGGCTCAAAAGTTCAAACTTCAGGGGTGAGGACTGACGTCTCCTTGACGAGTTTGCAACAACCATTATTAACTTAAAGTAAACAACCAATAAAGAATCGTACCTTCAATCTAAATTTTGGTTGCTTTCATTCTATTTTATCCTTGGCTGCACTTGCACACGTTGGCTGTACCGTTCAGATGACGGACGTGATGTAAACACACTTAGAAAATGGACTGACACAAATGAGGTTTACAAGGTTTACAAATGTGCATGAACAGCAGCAGCAAGATCTCATTTGTTCCTGCCATCAAAGTTCAATTTACTAATGAGAAAATAATAGCAGGTAAAGATTAAAACTTGAGCTGGGGAAACTTTACATGAGCATGAAACAGACAGCAGCGTGGAGAATAAAACTTTGCTTGTGTTGGGGCGATTAAAACCTGTTTACAGACGCAGGCGGCAGCAGGGATGCTTTTAGTGCCTCTCGCGCCTCTTCCATGAGTTTTGTCTAACAGGAAGTGACAGCATGGCTGCAGGTAAAGCTTACAAAGACTGAAGATGGCATGAGCAGAGTTAATCACACGAGCGGCGGCTGAAACATCCGTCAAATTAATGAGACAGGGGCCCGAGAGAACGATGACGAGTTCACATACAGCTGCAGGAAGTTGGCCTCCAGCTTTACATTGATCAGCTTTGTCACGGCTAATTTCGTCTCGGACTTGTTTGGCACATTTGTTTTTCTTTATTTTTCTTCGGATGAGGTGGTTCTCTGGACCTGACAGGTGTCACACAAGTCGGTGCAATGTTGATCGGAGAGTAATTGATCCGTTGAGCTGACGTTGCGATCAATAAGAAGAGCACCTGCGAGAGACGGTAATGTAGACCCGCGTCTCGGGATTTAGCCTAACATGGTGATGCCGAGAGGTAAATGTAACATCTTAATCTTAAAATGGATGCGCTACACATGAGCAAAATGGAAACCTTACACGTGGAAGGAAACCGTCAAACCACATTTGCACTTACGTTCAATCTTTTATGACATTAGAGTACTAAACTGGCATACATAAAAATATATAATACAACAAAAGAGCCCCCCAAACAAATACAGGTTAATTCAGTTTTATTTAGAAAGCTTCTGTTACAAAGTTGTCTCCAGGTCCTTCACAGAAACCCAGAGGCTGACCCCCGAACAGGCAACAGTGGCAGGAAAAACTCCTTTTAACAGGAGGAAAGAAGAAAAGTACTGTTTCTGCACGCACTAAGCTTGCAGTGCTGAAGACCCACTGGGAGTCATTTCCCCTCCTGCTACCATCACTGGGATCCCAACCAGTGACCCTCTGACAGACATAGCGTTTCCCTGAAAACGGAGTCCCTGGATGGGCTCAAACCACCAATCTTTCAGTTAACAGCCAAATGCGCTAACCAATTACGCCACAGAGACCTATGAGTAACACAAGATCTGATTTTTTTTGGACACTGACTAAGAGTGATTAGCAGCTAAATTCAACAGTTTCTATGTTGATTTGTTGTTTTACTTCTGTGCAATTGAAATAGAAAGACATCAGTCCATGTGTGCAGTGTAACAGTCTTGATTACAACATTCATAATTTTAAAAGAAGGGCTCTCAGGTCACATCAGTATCCAACAGTTGTTTTTAAGTGACAACTGAAAAGGATTTAAGACATGAACAGATAAATGGGTTTACTTTTCTAAGGCTGAAAAGAGGAATTCAACATGAACGACAATCAAGGATCTTAATCCTGAAAACACTGCGCTTAGCACAAAGAAAAGTTCTTTTATTGAAATTTCATGGACATGCTATTTTCATCTCCACCTCGGCAGAATAATATGCCCAAACTTTAATAAACTTCACAGTCTCCAGTGAATCACGAGCGCTCTGAGGAAACCAGAATGCCTGAAATTGAACAAGTCTTTCCAGAAAAGTCTTTTTCACAATTTCCCAGATGCAATATTGAGGCAGTTGTTAGCCGAGAGCAGCAATGTTTTCCACAAAGCTGTCTTTTTTGATAGCCCCTCCGGAGAGGAAAAATGGATTCTGTGTAAAAGCCCCATTCTGGAGTGCCATATACCAGCCACAAAAATTAAATGTTGAAGGGTTTGACAGTATAAAAATGATGATACTGTATATTCCTGCGGTATAACTGCACCACAAAAAGTAATGTCGAATAGGCTGCAGCTCTGTGGTCGACATTTAAATCAGTATGATGGAATTGGGTGATTTCTGAGGCCCAGTCATGATACAGGAATGGCAATATTGCAGCATTTTGGGCACCACGCAGTTCTAGATGAGTCGTGTATGCAGTCAGGGCCAAAGTATTTAGCAGTATGATATGTCCTTGCAACTGTTATGTGCTAGCAAATCTTACAACAATTATCTTTAAGTGTGTTTGGTTTTTTTTTTTTGCATATTGACATCCCACAGTCATCACCATAGATTATATTATTAAATTATTATTTAATTTAAAAATTATTATTATATTATTAAATTAAAAAATATTGCCTTGTTGTTTCATATTGCCACTGGCTTGTTTTGAATTTTGTCAGACCTCAAGGCAACCTACAAAGCAGAGGACCCAAACAGTGAGGTGCTGCAGGCCTGTTGACTAGCAGCACCTAAAACACATCACACCCAACAGACAAATGTGGAAACACGCTCAGAAGAGGTGCAACGAAACGCAAGTACAGTCAAATCATGATACACAGGACAGATGCAAGAAGTATAATTCAGTGAGCAGACATTGAATACATTTTATATTTTACAGTTCTGTCCTGACAAAAGTGCTAAAATTCCCACAGCCAGACTTTAGCATGTCTGACATAGAGATATTTATTGTCACGCTTCTTTTGTTAGATGATGCAGAAATGTGTTAAAAATGTATTGTGCCACCTTCCTGTGTAAAAAGTGGATTGAATGAGGTTTAACTAACCGTGATGCAGTTGATTGACACAGGTTAGCATATTGACCCGGAGACACAATGTCAACTTTTTAACCCAATCAACGTTGATTTTTTTTTTCCACGTGTAAAATCATGAACAGAAAATAACATTCAGCACATCTGAAGAACATAGCCACTGGAACCAGCAACAGGTGGAAAGGAGGCGATTCCTTTCTTGCTGATTCTTGGCTAGGTTTTCCAGAGTCTTCCTCACTGGTGGTGACAGAAGTTATTGAGGCACAACTATCTGTTCAGTTATGCAAGGAGGAAGTGCACGAGCACTGTCAGAATCCTCCAAAATGACCTGCTGTTAGAAACTTACTCCAGCCTGGTAGCGGCCCACCTGTTCTCCAGTGCTGAATCCCATCAAGGGCCCCCCTGGGTCATCATGGATTGTTAAATCCACAGACCGTCTGGGAGCTGACTGATGCCTCTAATCCAGGTCTGGGATAAAATCCACCCCCAGGAGACCATCCATCTTCTGGAGTGAACCCAGACATTGTAGGGGGAGCATGCAGACACGTGGAGGCCACATTATGAGCCTGGGATCTTCTTTTTCCACTTTGATGTTGAGTATGATTATAAATCTTGCCCTGATTGAGTTAATAACTTGGGTTTTCACTGTTCTAACATGAATTTGTTCTCAAATACACTATGTAGTCTAATAAATAAAGATTTTCAACCGGTTAGTTTGACTGGGAGACTGAGACCTGGGAAGTGTGATTTAAATGTTCTTAAGCTTTCCTTTTACTTTGCAAGGCAATTTTTCATTTAGCAGCATTCAGTTTCACGCTTTTGTTGCCTTTGGCATTGCACTTCCCTTTATTTTAATTGCTCGTACTTGTGTTTGCAGTACAAATGAAGGTGTTCATATGGGCATTTTTAAGCTCCAAAGTGAAAAATCTGTCCAAGGCTGAAAAAGAAGGCAGAAAAAAGTCACTAAGGCGCCACTATTCATGCATACAGATTCACCTCGGACGTCAGCATCTATACACATAAAACCAATGTTGCGGATGGGCCCTGGATTCAATTTCTTGCCTTTCCGAATGAAGTGCCATCCCCAGGAAGACCTCTGGCCCATGTAATGAGCATCAGGGAACATATCAGGGAGTAAAGCAGGCGAGTTTGTGACTAACGATTGTAAATCCAACTGCCTTCCTCCAGCCTGAGAAGGTGCCAGCTTTGTCAAACCGACTCATGCTCCACCAAATATAAAACATCAAGGGTCTCGTGCCGACAGCAGCTCGGCTGCGTGCCGTTATCCAGTTGCCTTATTATACTGAATAAATCCTCTCTGTGTCAAGCGCCATGCCTGGATTTAAAGACCTAATTTAATTCCAGACATGTGCAGTTCTGCAGCAGGGGCTGTGTGTGTTTGTGTGACGTGTGGCGCAGTGATGAACTGAGGTCAGAATATGTCGGAAAGTTGAAAACCAAATAAAGGCTGCAGAGCAAATAAGCGTGTGATTTAAAAAAAATGCAATCCACTCTCTGGGATGAGAATTTAATTTTGTTTTGTTTTTTTATCATTGAATTTCAGAGAGGCACTGTCTTTTAATCACCTGTTCCTTTATTTGGCCTCCTAGGAAATCAAGTATTTATATCAATTCAGGCTGCCTGTTCCATACGTCTAACTGGATCTAAAGTTGGTAATCTTGTCAGAGTTGAGAGAGTAACAGTCCGTTCCTGGCGCCTGGTGAGGGAAGGGTTTCATAATTTTCCACAAACACTGGAGGAGCGTGAGGCGGTATCTTCTGACCACACGAGCTCTGGATTAATTACACTGTGGCTATAATCCAAGTCACAACAATACTGCGCAAAATTGTTTATTTCCCTCCATCCATGTGCCACCATTCATCCATCCTTCTGCCAGCAGACACAATGACAGTTTTTCAGACAGCAGGGAAATGCCCCGATTATCAACCCCCATAACCGCGGCTTTGCCAGAACACAGAGAGCCGAGACGGTCCAGAAGCAAAGGTAAGGGGGGCGGGGGTGCAACATGAAACAGGTGAAATATAAAAATGGAGCTTTAATGAAAACAAACATTTCTGGAAGATAAAATCATCCGTCTTGAAAGAAAGAGTCCAGGTCTTCGGTCATTTCAGTTAAATCGCCCGTGGTGTTGGCCGTTGGCCCTCGGGCTGCCCTGGCCGCAGCAGTTTCCTGCGACCTCTGTGGAGTGTCCACCTCTCGCTTCAGGTCCTTTCCTCCACCCAGAATCTTCTGGCTCTCTATGAAGTACTGATTGGGGTGACTGAGCGAGAAACTGACGTCCTCGACCTGTGGACCCATGAGAAGGAGGTTTAAAACCCTGCTGGAAACCGTCTTTAAACATTGATTTCTTGTCTAACAAATAAACAAAGAAAACCTCTTTGCTGGTATGAAATCTATGTTAATATAATGTACATAAAAAGAGCACGTGCATTCACCCTGTGCAATGTGTACTTTGCTTCCTGGCAAAGTCAGATCTGCGGCTTTAAACCACTAGAATGTTTGTGCATTTAAAAGGAATCAGGGGAGGATTAGTTTAGTTACAGCAGCAAGAACTTCCTTTAAATCTGTAACCTGTCAAAATCTGAGTAATAAGTTGTTCCAGGCTTTCTAAGGCTGCCTCTGTTTACAGTCCTACATTTCAACACATTATCGCTGGCTGTACTCGACACATAAATGATCCAGTACAATAATCGCTGCCTCATTTATCTTCTGAGTTGTTTTTAACCATGTGTTGGCCTTGGTTGCTAAAGAACCCTTTTTTTTTCGTGGAGTAATGCGGATTCATAACGTTTCGGTCACCTTTGCATATCAGAGAAGACCTTTCTGTAGCGTGGCCTGGAGTGCTAAACACTGAGGAGAAGAAGGTTTTTTTCCATCAAACAGATCCAAAATGTCTAGCACCGACGTCACACACTCATCATTGCAACTCCGTAGTGCGAGTGCAAGTGGATGCTTCCCCCCACCCACCCCCCGCCCTGATCGCTACTTCAGTCTGAACTGAGTGTGACTGAAAGGGATGATGAGTCAAGCAGGCAAACCTAAACAGATTAAACTAAATCAGTATCCACAGGGGACAAAATGCATCTAAATGCTATAATAAACTTGGAAAAATTAAGTGGTTTTGACAGGCAGGAAATGACAGGGGCGACAAGTTTGGGGTCTTTCTCGGAGCTTTAGGGTCAAATGTTTGGCTAAAGGTAACCCTCTTTACCCCCCCGCGCCCCACTTACATTGTGCGTTAACTCAAAGTACTTCTGGCACGCCAGCTGATAGTGCATCCCCTTAACCAGCTCCAGGATCTGCCAAAGAGGACAAAGATCAGAACGTTTTCCTTACATAGATTTAGAGTGCATACAGAATGACACAGATGAGATGTATTTCAGTTTCTCTGTAGAATTCTGCTCATTTTGTTAAAGCCATGCTTGAGGTTGGACACATCCAGGACACATCAAGGACATCAAGGACACATTGAGGCTGAGAGACCTGCTGCAGAAATCTAAATGAAGGAGCACATCTTGGTCTGCCTCCAGGTGTGACACTGGCGCCTGGGTGTTCAACACTGGGGCCGTTAGTCAGCCAATCATAGGTTGTTCACAGCCTCCAACAGATATTTTCTAATTATAGTTGAAACAGCAGAACACTCAAAAAAAAAAAAAAAAAAAAAAAAAGCACATTGCATTAGCAGCGATTCGAGTTTTGCGTCTTTTCTTCTAACACAAATGGGGAAAATAACAGTTTGCATGTCTGCACACTGTGTCAGCTGTTATATCCAGTGAGCAATATTGAATCCACTGCATCATTATGCCTCCAACAACCATGAATGTTTGTACAAACATTGGCTCCCTTTCAGGACCTGTGTGAGATTCGATTCCCGCTGACCTGACGACCCCGTTGGCCTGCTCTACGTCACATGCAGTGGTGCTCTGGTGTGAGAGCAACATTAAAATGCAGGAGCAGGAGCCCTTGTGCGTTTCTATGAGGAAATGCACCCACCTGACTGATTCCACTGGGAGGCACCTTGTAGACCTGCAGCTTCTGCTTCAGCAGCTCAGGGTCGCTGTGTCGGAATGGACATCCTATCAAGACAGAGAAAGCAAAAATAAATCCTTATTACAGATATTCTGACCATATATTTTTCAAAAAAAAAAAATATGGAAGCTCAGAAACAAGACTTTGTCCTGAATATCTGCTTTTAAATGATGCATTATGCCTGTTCTAGTTATTAAACCCTCCACATTGCTCTGAAAGTTTATTTTTTCTCTCTCCTCTCCACTGTGCAGTTGTTTGGTCTCTATTGTCTGATCACATACTTCAGCCTGAACACTGGCTCAGTGTTTTGTCACGTTAATTGCTTCTTCCGTCGGCCGCCGACTCACCGTGATGGTCGCCTTGACCCGGCGCGTTTGACAAAATCACCTTCATGCAACTGTAGGGGGTGTAGTCGGCCCGCTTGCCTTCTTTGCCGAACATGTGGCGGATGCTGTAGGCATAGGCTTTGTCAAACTGCAGAGACAGACGGAGGAGAGGATGAAGGAGGAGACGGCTGTGAGAAGGACAAGGATGGGCTAAAGACAGACGCTGGTGTTTATCACGTCGGCTGTGACCGAGCGTTTTCCTCTATGAAATATAAAGCTGCAGGAGAGAGAGAGAGAGAGAGAGAGAGAGAGAGAGAGAGAGAGAGAGAGAAGTGGAGCAATGTGCCGTAAATAACACTCATGGGAGAGAGAGGCTGCTGGGGAGGGTGTCACACTTGAGAAATCTGGATCATAAACACTGATATGACCACTCCTGATTTGCTGTCCAAAAAACTTTTTAGGGAAGTTAAAATCGAAAGACTCGAGAGGTCACACAGTAGTTGCTGAACTTTTCACCTTAAAAAATGCAGACATATTAATGGAATGTACATAATATTTAAGGCATTGGTCATATTTATCACCTCACGCCTGTAAGACTATCAAAAATATTGATTATTCTGTGTCACATGTTGCTACAATGAAGTGATAAATTCCTGCTTCACAGCCTTCAGTGAAGCCAGACATTTGAGGATCTAATCCCCTCATCCTCCTAAAAAGCCTCACACTGTTACGCTCCTCATCACAGGCTTTACAAATTCCATTTAGGCTGATTCCCATCCAATTCACAAAGAGAAAAGTCCACTGATCTGATAAACACACAGCTCATTAGGAGCGTTTGCCAACTGTTTCTCTGCTTCTGCAGTGCAAAAGGGCCACAGTTTAGTAACCAGGGTCTCTTCCTCCCCTCCAAATATCACAATAAAGTTGGCTCCCGTTCATTCCCCACATTCTGAGACACATGCAAAAACCAGTGGCAGGAAAATAGGACACAGTCAAAGGGATGATACGTGTGTACGCTTCACACGTGTGTTAACGCCTATAGTGACAGATGTATCTGTGGGTTCACTTCCAGTGGTATGAAGACCAACAACGTGACAGTTCAGTCAGTTTGGATTTTTTTAATTTGGTCATTTCCCTATTGGGGGAGAAATAAAGGTACATGTCTTTCGAGTCTGTCTCGGTGATTTCCTGTATCTGAAGGTTGCTCTGGTATGATTTCATGGACATGATTCAGGAGAGGTGAAGACGACCTTACTGCGGCTTACGGGCTGCAGGAAGTAGGCTGATGCAGCCCCTCCTCATAGTTCTCTCCACTGAGGATTTATCCGTCACTCAGTCATTCCAAAAGTCATTGTCTTAGCCTTAGATGAAGCACGTGGGTTACACAGAGGCAGCCATCGTGTGAGATGAATATTCATCTCTGTAAACCTTAATCAAATCTGAGAGCGTGTAATAGTCCTGAAAAATGACTTGCATATACAGTGAGTGGCTGGATAGGAAAAAGAAGGGAGGTCTTATAGCAGCGGTTAATAAGGGCTTCATAACAGCAGCCAGAGGGTATTACTGGGAATTCCTTCAACAAGACAGGCACAGGTTAATTAAGAACCCTGGACTGTCCAGAGGGAACACAAGCTGCTTTGCTTGACAAAAGCTCCAATTAGACGCTGCCCTTCACTTTTTTCAATCACAATAACTAAACATGCGTCAAAATTACCTTGTCAGCATCCACTTTTCCTTTGACAAACTCTGATCTCCAGAACTGCAGCGCCTGCTCCAGAGAGAGGCCAATCCCTTTGAGGAAGAGCCCGTACTGCATGCGACCGCCGTGGCGGAGATGGTGGTTCTCCCTGAGGCTCTGGTGCAGCTGCCTCATGCAGAGCGGGAAGGATTTTCCTGAAAGCTGAACACATGACCATCAGGTTAGGTGTAGGTGACCGCATCTGTGCCTCTTTATCTTTCTTTGACTGTTTTAATGTGATGATTTACTTTACTTGTATACTATATTACTTGTATACTATATTACTGAAAGAGGACTTAATACTTATTACACATCTACAAGCAGCAGCCCTGATGCTCAAATCTACAATTTAATGTATGCTTTTGGGTTAGGGGTTAGACAGCCCAACCAGTGAGGGCCAGTGCGACTTACTGAGTCGACCTGTTCCAAGGAGATCCTTCCAACGTTCTTCTGGATGCTGTAATCCTGCCCCACATAAGCGTGACTAAAATAAGACCGAATAAAAAAATATATCACTACCACGAACAAACAGTTTGCAACAGAAATGCAAACATTTATTCTGTGTGAAAAGAAAACAAAACTTTCTTTGGTGACTCCTTTTAAGTCCCACTTTGTTTTCATGTCACCCAGAGATTAGCAGCCTGCTCACTAATCTAAAGAAGATGCCTAGTAATCCCCACCAACAATCAGCAGACTTCTTCCATTGTGTGTTAATCTGCTTTCTTTTATTTAAAATAAAATCTAAACCCCCTCACTGCCTTCTAAGATGCTCAACATCTGGGGAGCTTTTATATCTCTGAAAAGATCTGTAAAGGACACAAAAGAAGCAAAGAGTAAAGTGATTTTGCTCTCCGTACCTGAGGTGAGTGAGCAGTGGCTGGAGCCGTTCATCAGAATGCACCGCTGGTAATGAGCGCGCCGTCAGCTGCAGGACAGACGGACACGTGAGAAGCATTACACAGTGGGGCCCAGAGCGCTGTACCAGCCTACCATGAAGCAACATGTAAAGTACCGCAGAGAGAGGTAATTACAGAAAGGTCAAACATTCTCAGATTGAAATCTGAGACTGTGGATGTGAGCAGATCGAGCCTTGATTGGATTTTCCTGCATTAGTTGTTCCGTTTGCCTTTAACAGGACTGATGCAGCATGTCTGAGGAGGGTGAGGCTGTAAACATGGAGGTGCAGAGGCGGAGATGCTGGCTAATGGCACGCACAGCAGAAAGAGGAAGCAGAAGAAGAAATATAGTAGTTGTAGAACTAAATCTGTAGGCTGGATGGAGGTCAGTCCTGAGGCGCTGCAGCTGCCTGTGCCCCCAGTGTGGCCTAGCCTGGCCTGTATGCATTTGAAGGGGGAAACCAGTTCACCCTGCGGAAACCTAGAGAGAATACTAACAGTGTAGCTGGAGTTCAAACCCATGACCTTCTTGCTCTGGTGGAAGCATTTCATGTTTCATCTGGGATGTGGTAGAATGGAGGGAGAGGTGCTGAAGCAAATTCAGGATAAAACAAACAAGGTGTTCTGCAGCTGCTACACCTGCAGTGGAAGAGAGACTTTGAATTTCTCCAGTAACACAGTCACTCGAACTCTTTGGTGCGTTTTCTTGTGATTAAATCTGGTAAGAACAACTAAATAGTAAATTCATTAATGAGGGTCAGTCATTAGCCTGTGCAATGCTAAATTATTCTTCATTGATCTAATAATCTTCAATTTTAAGTTAAATCTTGAATGATCATTTCACGTATGGAGTCAGTAATTACCTGCAGTTCTCTGTAATGGTTAATTTCAGAACTCCCCGTCACAAAATCATTAATTTGTTTCACATCACTGACAGAAAACAAAGTCAATTTATAAATTTAAATACCATCCTCGAATGCTTTAGACTGCCTTTGTGTTTTGTGTCCCTCTGGGCATTTACTACAACACACTGTTAATAATATTTCTACTGCTTTAGAATAAATAAATGAGTAAATATGTGGAGGAAAAAATAACCAGCAGGCCTGCAGGGACATGTGCATACATGTTTCCTCAGGACATTTGATGTCATACACACTTTCATCTGGACATTACATTTACTCCACTGCCCTCTGGGCACCAAAGGCAACAGTGACTGCAACAGGCAGCAAATGTGCTGTAAAGAACCAGGCAAACCGTGCCGAGAGAATGTATTAACATAAACATGCACTTGTAAAGTGGAAAAGAACTGTGTAAAATTAAGCTTTCTGGAATGAATCAGAAGACTGACAAAAATCTGTGGGGCTAATTACAGCCTTGTTCACACTACACGACTTTCCGAGTCGGCAAGCCTAGTCGAAGACAGGAGTGTTCAAGTTTCAGTTGAGGAACGCTAAATACAGCGCTAATTTAATGTGCAAATATTACGTACTATAAACCCATCTTTCTGTATTTCAGTTGAAGATGACTGGCAGCGCAGTCGGTCACACCTCCTGACGGAGAGAATCGTGTAGTGTGAACACTCTCGTCTCCGACGAGTCTTGTAGTGTGAACAACCAATGCTCCCGCAGCCCCGGCGCCTCGCCGACTTGGAAAGTCGTGTAGTGTCAACAAGGCTTAAAATAAAGACAGCGAGAGGACACACCCTGCTGTACCACAAATACTGCATTATTATACAAGTGGCAGTCATGGAAAGAGTGAAACTATCTGACAGGAAACTTACTGCAAGAGCTTTGGACAGTCTGGTGCGGAAGTCGTTCAGTACGATGGTGACGATGTCCTGGTGAGGGATGTACGCGTAGCCGGCCTTGAGGTACACCTTCCTCGTTCGCACAAGATCCAGTGCGTCTTGAAATGGAACCTTTAAAATACCAGTTGACATTATTGAGTCAATGCCTTCAATTAAAAATGGTTATTAATATTCATTGTTGAGGCCTGGAAACTTATGATGGCAAAGCCTCCACAACCCTGGCAACGATGTTGAGGAGAAATATATATATATATATATATACATATATACACACACACATTTACATTCCACCTATGGATAAAACCCATTCTGTAACATTTAGAATGTAAATTTGAAGTCAACTAGCTTGCCATGACATTTAGCAGCTTTCCTTCAGAGAATAGACAAAGCATCATATAGTTAAATTCATTCAGCTGTGAAAGTCTGGTGGAGGTTTACTACTTAGTTCTAATACTTAGTTTAACTCGTTATATTTCTTTTTTAAAATCATCTGAATTCCTCATTCTAAGATTCAGTTTTAAGACCAACAGAGGTTACGAAAGCTGTGAAAAAAACAGCCTCAAAGCAGACAACCGATTGCTTTATTGTAAGGTGTTTCATGTATCCCCTTTAAACTGGACCAGACGCTGCTCTCTGGTACTGGTAGTGTAATAGCCAGGCTTGTGTGGCGAGTCCTCCACAGTAATGGCGGGTCAGCACGTCATTGTGCTGTGAATTAGGTAAGTACCTTTTCTACTATTCTGCTAATTTCTAGAACCCAGTCTGTGGAGGAGGAGGTGGCTGGCATTGTAACAAATAAAAAAAAAAAACTCTACAGAAATGTAATTTCTACATCATAGGAACTCACTTTGTAGAAGTCCTGCTGCTCCACTGTAATTCCACTGATGCCGTAACTGGAGTCTATGAGTTCTCTCTGCAGAGACGATTTCTCCTCTGCGCTAATCTGAAATTGAGAAAAAGAAGATGAAGGATTTCACTGGAGAACTGAGATAAAGGTAAATACACACCTATTCATAGATTATTTTAATTACTGTGATTGTAAATTTCGCACAATAACCATTTAAAAAAATTAATGATTTAAAAGGTTTTAAAACACAGGTTTGGTCCTGTTGGTTACCAAATAGCTCCATCTAGTGGCAGAATTACTGAACGCGTTATTTGATTTGATATTTTCATATTTAATAAAATGCCCTAAGGTTAATTAACTTCTAGCTTTCACTTAAAGATATGGTTGTAATACACTATTGATCTTCACATTTGTCTCTGATTCTAGTTACGAGAGAGAGAGAGAGAGAGAGAGAGAGAGAGAGAGAGAGAGAAGTGGAGAAGTGTGCCGTAAATAACACTCATGGAGTATATTTGCTGATATAAATCCTGGACAATGCTGCTATTTTTCATTGTGTAAGCACAGTTATTCATGTACCCTATTGCAGATTCCTATAACATTTACATCCAAATCTAAAACCCCACTTATTTAGATACAAATTCATTAAAACAAATGACAGTGGAGTAAACTGAGGCTAAAATAAAAGTAGACTAAGGATTTTTGTAATATTTCAAATAGAACTGTCTTTTTAAAAATAATACTAACAAAGAAACACTTACTGCATCATACTGCAGGTTATTCCTGTGCAGAAATTCCAGCTTTTGTTTGGAGTGAAGTTCACTGAAGCGATAGCGAAAAAGATCCACCTCCTGTTGTATAAACCACCGTCTCAAGTCCTCCCTGTAACAATTATATACACCTTTTCACCTGCAGCTCCCACATATATGTTTCTGAATGCAGTATTTTCGGACTTACGTCTGGCAGTAGGCAAGTCGGAGGATGAAGTGCGAGATGTGGTCCTTTCTTCGTTTTTCAGACTCACTCAGTCCACCTGAAGGGATTTTTTTGTCATCCTTAAAAGACATTTAGGATGAAAGCTGTTATTCAATATTGAGTCTGTAACTTAAGCTGAAAATTAAATCAGAAAGCTTGCACAGAACTACAAATGAGATGTCATAGCAAATGTATGAATAACCTTTACTGTACATGTCGGATGCCAAATAAAATACCAAAAATAGTGTTCATGACAGGTAATTTAAAAAAAAAACTACAGCGGTTATTTAAAGATACTCACAGTTTCTGATCGGTAGGGGAAGTTCAGATTTTTGGACTCACTCTCCAGTTTCTTTTTGTACTGCTCGGACAGTTTCACATAACTCACTCCCAAAGTCTCAATGGTCTTCAGCACTGCCGTAGTATTTATAGAAGAAGGTATAAACATGCTTTTTCTCAACAAAGGAAATGAAATATCCAGATATAATAAATTATTCAAATTTTATTTCACTTTTAAAAGGTAGGAATAGTCCCAACAAAGTAATTCTACTATATAAAATAAATATAAAAATAGATTCAGTGCCTCACATTTCAGACGCTCCACAGCAAAAGTTTCAAATTCGCTGAGAGAGATGTTTTCAAGCGGAGGATGCGCATAAAACTGCACAGCATGTCCATAGAGCTCCGACTGGGAGCTGAGGTTCACCTTCCTTTTTCTGCCAGAAAACAGCATGGTTCCTACGATGAATGGAACAAGATGATTTAAAAAATATTATTAATAATAATAATAATAATAATAAAATAAACCAACAGATCATCAGGCAAAAAGCCACCAGTAGATACAGTACTGAACATACGCAACAGTTCAGTCACAAATGCATAAAGGTGCAAAACAATTGTTCCACACATCACTCATATTAAATGTATAACCATTAAGTAAATGGTTTTAAAGCTAAAGTATATCCAGCAAAGACAACCTGTCAAGTACAAGGAAAACCAATCAACTCACGAGAGCTCCAAAAAATTAATCACCACAAAAGTTATGCTAATGAATTGATAGTTATAACTATGTAACACGCAGCTAAATGAGAACAAACGAGTAAAAGGCGATTTCTCAAAGGTAATCGAGATAATCGATAGTAAACAGTGCCATTACAACAATACCGCTAACTACTACGTGATGTAAGATACAAGCTAACACACAGCTAAATAGCAAATATCAGCCTCTTTAAGAAAACAGTTTCGAGAAACAACAGACCGACACTAAATATTATTAAGATAGTACCGAGTTTATGATGGAAAAGCTTCTTCCAGGCTCAATCCCGCCAAACTGTGGACTGTTCAACAAACGCGGGTAAACCGTGACGTCATCAGTCCATCCAGGAAGAGAAACAATGTCGTGTCGTGTGTGCACTCGTTTTTGTACCTCGGCTCGACCCGCTAACTCTTTTATGTCTCAAAAGTATTTAGGCTTATGGCCAACTACCAGACAAAATAGTTATGTGCTTAATATTATCCTGTAAAAGTCAAAGAAGGCAGTATTTTGAAATATGTTTGCAATTTGCCTGGCCCTGTTTTCGATGGATGGAAATTTTGTTCTCTTCTCATTTGTAATCTATCAACACCAAATCAAACGTACCCGGTAGTTTATGTAATTAGAAAAGTCATTTTCATGTCTACAGTAAATGTACTTTGTTTGTACCAGTTTATTCGATCATTGTTTTATGTTTTCTCTGTTTTCTCTGTAATTAATAAAAAAATTATTTAATATACTAATGCTTAAGGTTTTACAAATTTTAAAGATTCAATCATGTCTACCTTCAGATAAAATAAAGCACTCTTCGCATACAGTTGTCATAATTAGGTGGGCATCGTGTTATAGCAAACTTAATTTATTTTTTCGGGTTATATCGTGCGTTGTAATAAATCTCAAAATCTGTCTTTTCAAATATGTATTTATATTGCTCCTAAAACCTTAATTTATTTAAGAAGAGCAACAAAGAAGAAAAAGAAAAATCAAAACCAACGAATTAAACGAATTGCATGTAAAGATACAGATAACCCTCTTGACTTGGCACACTCTCTGACCTGCTGCCTAGCAACAAGCAATAGCGAGGTAGCCAGTTGCTGGCTAGCTACTATCACGCGCTACGTAATGCAGACTCGTATACTGGTAGCGGTGCATTATCATCCTGTAAATGTCACAGATTTTGTATAGATTGTGGCGTCAATTATACACCATCAGGCATTTTGAAGGGCACAACACGTACCCTGCGTGGTTGTTAGCTATTTATTATTAACGTGTGGAGGTGTAAGGTTCTTTTTCTCTGTGAAAAGTGGCTAACCTTAGCCGAAGTAACCTTAGCAGCCAAGTCGAGAGCGTCTGTCTTGCCTCGGACAAGAACAGAGAGGCTGTAGGTATGTCACTGTAGGTCGACCGTTCGGTTTGGCCCACCTTTTTAAGCGGACTTTGTTCAGGTAAATCTCCACTTAAAGGTAGGTAAAAAGGTATCTTCCTACATTTCTTCCATTAAGACAGTACAGCTGGGTTATTTCTGCTGTGATGACCATGGAGCAGCTGCCGGGTATCAAACAACCCTCCTGCCAGCTGTTCAACAGGTCATCTCCAGCAAGGCAACGAAATCTGATCTGAGGGAATGAAGCAGACTAGTAAAAGGCTCAATCACTGTCACTGGTTTCAGAAATACCTCAGACCTTTTATTGTATTTCTAAGGGATGAGTTTAAACAACCCCGCCTTTAGGCCCAAGCACCGAATATTGAGTTTTAATGTGTTCTCTATGATGAAATGGTCGAAGCATAGTACACCAGGCTGTAGTGCTGTATCTTTGATACTTTTCTAACATGTCTAGAATTGTGTGATTGCAAAATATTTGTCAGAATAACCTTCATCTGTACTGGTATCAACTTGGAGTCGATCATATGTATCTAATTAAAATGCATGAAGATTATTAGCTTTTAGTGGCAATACTTTGAGGAAGAGAAGTCACTTATTGATTCATTTACCAGACATTAGGTTGGCTTTCTTTATAATACTTAGTCGGGTTTTGACAGACTTTCATTTGAGACAGCGGCTTTTTGTAAATCAGTGCTGAAACATAAAAATGTTATTTGAGTTTTGACTCAAGCACGATTTATTATTTTAGCTGACGTGTTGCCAGAGTATTGTAACATCATGTTCTTACTGATGAAAAATCATCTGCTACAAGATGTACAGTGTGGGCTGGTTGACACCACAGGCTGGGTACAGCACACATTTTTCCTGTTGTTATTTTGTCCCACATATTTTTGTTATTTTTTTTTCCCCCCCCCACTGAACATCTCCACACATGCACGAGAGATCTGTTAGTTGCTATGTGATTCCACCCCCCGCCCCCACCCCCCTTAGCACTAATGGAACAATAAACTCATTACACAGTTGCTGTGAAAACATAAAATGTACAATGATAAGTTCGAGGTGGGCGCACAGGGTTCCACGCTGTTGCGGTTATCTCCAGTTACATTCCTCTGATTGGCTATAATGCGGTATCTGACGATATTTCATTGACTGCCAGCCTGAGAAAGTTGAGACCAATTCTTTCATGAAGAATGATCTCATTGAAACTCAGAGAGGACTGGAACAATATTGTATCTACAGTAACTTATTTTCATTTGGAGTGTTTTGTGGATGCTTGTTCTCATTCACATGTTAATTCTACCCTCATCTCACACTTTAAGGTGCTGGATGTAAGGTGTTGCGTCCCTTTGTTGCAACCACCTGGGCAAAGTGGAACTGAGAGAATCAGTCTGACATCGCCACCATGTTGGAGGAGGACATGGAAGTGGCCATCAAGGTGGTCGTGGTTGGCAACGGAGCGGTGGGCAAGTCCAGCATGATCCAGCGCTACTGCAAGGGCATCTTTACAAAAGACTACAAAAAGACCATAGGAGTGGACTTCCTGGAACGACAGATTGTGTAAGCAGTTTCTCAGTCAGTCAGACTGCAGTTCCAGATGTTGTCATAAGGGAGCGAATGTTTGCCAAGTGTGACCAAGGACCGCTCCTGCTCATCGTTGCAGTGTAAATGACGAGGAGGTGCGTCTGATGCTGTGGGACACCGCCGGGCAGGAGGAGTTTGATGCGATTACCAAGGCCTACTACCGTGGTGAGACAGCTGGAGCACCTCTGTGTGAGGTCACTGACCTCCTCGATGTGGTAGATGCGCTGTGATTTTACTCTTTTAGTTTCAGTAGAGAGTCTATCAGCTGTTGTCTTACGTTCCAGGGGCCCAAGCATGTGTGCTGGTCTTCTCGACCACAGACAGGGAGTCATTCCAGGCTATTGACAGCTGGAGGGAGAAGGTCGAGGCTGAGGTCGGAGATATTCCCACGGTTCTAGTGCAGAACAAAATCGACCTGCTGGAAGAGACCGTAATAAAGAAGTACGCCTCCATTTATTGCTGTTTATTCAGGAATCAATAATGGCTGAGCAGCTGTTAAAGGAGTGAATTTCTCCTCTCGTTGCAGCGAGGAGGCAGAAGCTTTAGCCAAACGGCTCAAGCTGAGATTTTATCGGGCTTCAGTAAAAGAGGACCTGAACGTCATCGAAGGTGAGTCCATGGGAAGATGGCGAAGATGAAGGGGCGTGGTTGTGGGCAGCGCTAACATTTCTACTACTCCTCTTCAGTTTTTAAATACTTGGCTGAAAAATATCTTCAAAGACTCAGACAGCAAGCAGCAGAGACAGAGGTGGTTCACACAACAAGCAATAAAATAGGCAAGTTCCAGAGCAAGAAGAACAAACATTTATGTTATATTTACATTCAGTAAAGTGACTTATCGCTGATTTCATTTTTTAAGGTGTTTTTAGTACTACGAGTGGTAACATGTGCAACCAGAACTCCAGCAACGGCAAAGAAGTCATCACTCTGCGACCCAACAAACAAAGAACCAAGAAGAGCAAAAATCCCTTCGGGGGCTGCAGTCTTCTATAGATGTGGCTGATTTCTGACAGCAGAGGGGTCTTTATCGTGTCCTGTAGCCGTAGCAGAGGTCTGGGGCGCCTCTTCTCCCAGGTTTTATTGGTTCCGCCCGAGTTTCCATCAGTGATCCGTCAATGTTTTATCCGCTCTGGTTCTGTCTGCAGTTGCAGCGGCTGCAGGCAAAGTGCATGTTTGTTGCGTTTGATGACTCGCTCCGTCAGACCCAGAACCTTCTCCATTCCTCCCATTTCAGCTGCGTTTGCATGACACAGAATATTTTGTACTATTTGTGGTTCAGTTGATCATGACTGAATTGATATTTGTGGACAGGACATGATCAAACCATTTTGCTGTTCAGAAGTATTTTTATATAAATCACGTTTAGTGTCGATTGACGTTGTAATTGAGGTGTTGACATGGTGCCAAATAGAGATTTAACACAGAATTAGAACAGGTTCTACTCATCGTTGCACACAGATATAAATATCTAACAGAGCCTGAGAGGCATAATTCAACTTATCCAGGTTTTCCTTGTGGAGCTCTTCTTGACCTTTGGTACCATCTCCTGGATCCAGTTGGTCATTAATCAAACGCGGTACTCGATATAGACTTTTTCTGTTTTAGTGTTTCATTTCAATCTGCTCCTTTTCAATGAGGGAAAGTGGGAACGAGCGAGAGCAGCAAAAGATGAAATCTACTCTCAAGAATTTCGCATAATGCAGATTTTATTTTTCTTAAAAGAAAACAAACAAAACAAAAAACTCCTACAGGTGCTTAAAAATGTTCCAGAATCTCTACTTCTCCCTCTTCAGCTGTGTAAACAGTGCTGTTCTCCAGCATGGAAGCATTTCTTTGTTCAGTGAATGTCCAGCGACGCCACATTGCCTTCTCCATGTTTACATCCACCAGCCAGCATCTGAACCTCCATCACCTCGCTTCCTGGTTTCTGCTTATTTGGCCTTTTGTTGTACTTGCTGTTGCCTGATTTGATTTAGTGCACTTTATCATGAAAAATGGCATATAATCTGAAAGCATCCTTATGTGCTGTCACTCAGGTGTTGTGAGAATGTTTGTCTTTATTTCCACACGCGGCTCCTAAAAAATAAAATTAAAATCGCGCATTGATAGAATAAAGCTGCAAACGAATGCTTTCAATCAGACGAAAACCATCTGTTGGATTTTTGTGTTATTTTTGGGGAGTTTTGACTGTAATCTGATCAATAAATCTTTACTTTTCGTTCTCCTCGAGCATCTGGTGTCTAATTTGTACTGCGACATGCATTTTAATTGTTATTTTTACACCTTTATGTTGTGGATTGAATAACGCCTGGTTCAGAATTATATTTCACAAATTCCAGATTCGTGTGTGAACACAGCATCCAAACATTTATTCTCTTATTGACACACTGACATTCATGCAAGTATAAAATGATTTATGTTTCCTTCACGCAAGAGGTAGCAAACACACACCTGAAAACCTGATGATTCGACACTGAACCCAGTTATGTTTCAAAATAAGTGTCCTTGTCTTATATGCAAAAAAAGAGTGTGAAATGATGTTAACCTTGAGTGTGATTACTGTCAGAGTGCTGTTCCACTCATCCTGGTGAGCTTAGTGGCAGCAAACACGTGTAATTTCAGTGACTCGGCTCATTGGCAGCTGGTGTTTGCAAGTTTCTGGTGATCCATCAGCTTGATGTTCTTCTCAGCGTTCTCCACGTTCCGCAGCAGAGTCTCCAGCCTCCGCTTGATCTTCTTCTGATCCTCCAGAGCGCAGCTGATCACCACGGCCTGAAACCTCTGGTCGATGGGGACGGCGGGGGCCTCGGTCAGGCAGGCGGCGTGCAGGGCCAGCAGCCTCTGCCGGCCGCTCTGCATGTTGTCCAGCAGCTTCTGCACCACTTCGTCAATGATGGACGTGGCCTTGTTCAGGGCCTCCTCCTGCTGGGGGTTCCTGACGGTGCCGACGGAGACCTCCACCGCCAGCGTCCGACCCATCAGGCGGTTGGCGGTCAGCTCCAGCTCTTCCCTCTCTCCTGGAGTGCAGAGGACATAAATCAATCACAAAACATCAGCTTTCAGTTACAAATCTTGCTCGGGCTTGTCTGATTGGCTGAACATTTGAAATCACGCTGCCTGTCTCTCTTTTCTCATGCGCTATCATCCTGCTCCAAAGCATTACATTAGTGGAACATAAAGTCCCGCAGCGGTGTCAGAGCTGTGATCGTGAGCAGCCTCACCGGGACAGATGTTCCGCATTTCTTGTCCGGTCTGAATGGACTGAATCATTTCCATGATGGACTCCCTTTCCTGTTCCAGAGCAGACGCAGCTTCGCGTAAAGCCTCCACCCTGACAGACACCAGAGAACCCGACTTTCTTCACTTTACACATAAATAAATGGGCATTGAAGAGTTTGGGTGTGTGGAACGTGCACCGTTGACAGGAGCGCGCACGCCCGCGGGCCCGTTGCTCAAGTGTACCTCATTTCCAGCTGATCCAAACTTTCCAGGAGTTGTCCGGAGCGGTCCGCCATGGACAGAGTCCTGCTGAACTTCGTGTTGAAGGCTTCGTTCATTTTGGCCTGTATTTTCGCTTGAGCCATGGCGGAGAGCGATGCTGGAGACTGAAGAAACTTCTGCGCCGTGTGGCGTCAACAGCGCACGGCTCAGCCCGGCTGACTGCGCTGGACTCCTGGGAGGAGATTTCCTAACATGGACTTTTGACTTCCTTCACTCGCTCCTCTCAGAAGGTTCCCGAGGAGACGGGAACAGCTGCTTCCAAACTGTGGTCCGGGGACCCCCGAGGGTCTGGAGACGCCTGTTCAGATGTTGGGTAACAGCGTGACCGTTCTTATTTAACCATTAGATGTTATAATGCTTTTGATCGAATTATAAACATTGAGAATTGTGCAGAATTTGGATCCTTAAATCCTAAATATTCTGCAGCAGTCACGGATCTGCTATTTTTATTTGGACTGGGTAAATTTTTAGCAAATATGATAACATGCCATGACGACAGAGCAAAGGCATCTGGTGTTGGAACAGAACAGAGGCAGAATCGGCCCTGGAACTTTAGATGTTGGCTGTGAATTCCTCAAACAGCAGAACACCTTTATCAACACTGTTTGAATCCATTTTGACATTTTATAATTTCTTCTATATTTTCCAAGAGTTTGTCAAAAAGTAACTGTCAAAAAGTATCCAGCTGATACTTTATCCTACATCAATACAATATTGGACATCGGGTTTTGAGAGAAAGCAGGAAGCAGCTGATCTTCGGTGAGGTAACAGGTTCTATCATGGTGCCACCTGTAGCACTCCAGCTTAAGCCATAAGAAGCTGCGGTGACACCAGTTTGACCTTCGGTCCCCGTCAATGACATATACAAAACATCATGGTTTGATAAGGTGACAGTCCTGGGACAGGAAGTGACAAAATCAGCAGCAAGAACAATAGTTTGCTATTTTTAAATAAAGAATATATATTTACCATCTAGGCCCAATGTAACACACGTGTCCACACCAATCATTAACAGAAATTTGTGATATTTTACAAAAGGTCTTATAGTATAACCCAAATAATTATACTTTAAAGAGAAATTGGTCCGGGGTCAATGTGGTTCTCTCTGATGTTGTGTGTATATTAATAATATAAAATAAAAAAAAAAGAAGCAAATATTTATTTTATTCTAAACAGAAACATTGGACAGAAAATATTTCAGTAACGTCTGGTTAGCAGTGCATCTCAACAAAAGATTAACTCTAAATTAACTCTCTCTCTAGAACTCTACAAGACTTCTTTGGAGGGCTTCTTCCAACTCTGTAAATGAAGGGAAACAAAGATTCCGGTTACAGGATGTTTAAACAGATCACCACAGGAACACAGAGAACAATACAACAAAGAGCGCTGTGCGGGAGGCCGCAGAGGCCTAACAACAAGGACTACCTGCTGATTCTCTTGCTTCTTCTGCACTGAGGGACGCTGCATCGCTGGCTTCATCTGCAACAGAGCAAAAATAACATCTATTATTATTAACACTGCATTGTTTTCAATATTAGGAAATAAGGTGGTACTGTATGTATGCACATCAATCTGTAGAAAAATGGCTGCCTTAATTCCTCCCTACCTTTGTATACATTCCCATCTTTGTTGGCCTGGTCCTCATTCAAAACCGCCACCAGTGTTTCGTCGTCAATCTCTGAAATTGCATAAATATAATTAAACACTTCAATGAAACACAGATTAGTGCAAAGGGAAGATGACAGTAGGTTACCGCTGGTGTCGGGTTTAATCTCCACGGCGTTGAGTATTTTCACAGAGGTGGGTTCCGTCTTGGCGCCGTGGCTCCTGGAGCTCGTGCAGGGGGCCAGCGTGCAGTGCTGAGAGTGGTAATGTTTATGGAAACTCGGTACATCTTTAAAACTCTCCTGGCACGCTCTGCATGCGACGTCGAAGGTTTTCTCCAGGTTCAAAGCTGGGTGTTTTGTATGGACGTGGGTTTTGATCTGTGCATAGGATGACACAAGCACACCACAGGGAGCGCACGTGTACTGACATTTGCCTTCAGCAGCCAGGTCCTTCATGCACTGAGTGTATGTGGACTTTAGTTCCTCCTTGTTCTTCTCTGAACCCATGCAGGGACATGGAGGCTGACCAGCGCCCTGACTGACTCCATCGTTATTCATACAGTAGTAGTCTTTGCTATGAAGACTCCTGTAGTGCTCCAAGAACTCCCCCTCAGATTCAAACTGCATGCTGTCACAGAGGCCACAGAAGTGGAAGCTCTTTATCTGCCCGCTGTGCTCATTCACGCAGTGTCTGCGAACGGTCGACTCTTTAAAGAACTTCTGAGGGCAGTGCCCACACATGAATCTCTGGAAACTGTGACTGCTTACATCGCCGCAGTGCTCCACAACGTCCTTCTCCGAGTCAAAAACGTCCTCACACATCCTGCACATCCAAGACTGCTCCTGTTTTACGGAGGCGGGATTGAAGTGGCTGGTGGAAGCGTGACTGGTGGATGGCTGAGTGTCAAAGATGGCAGGGAGCTCCTCGGGCATTTCTTGTTCGGTGAAATAAGTGTGCCCTCTGTGGTCCTCTGACACGTGAGACAGGATGTCTTCATATCGGGGCATTTCGATCTTGCATTTGCGGCAGTAGAAGAGGAAGTTGGAGAGATGCGCTCCCCCGTGAAAGCGGCTCATGTGTAGGCGGGTGATTGGTGATTCCTCCATATGTTTCCCACAGACGCCGCACTGATGGAAAATCTGGTTCACGGCAAAGAGATGCTTCCTGGCTGCGGCTTCTTCGGAGAAGTATAGGCCACATTCACAGCACCAGCCCACCGCTGAGCTGCTGCTAGTGCTGGCGTTCTCGCTTGGGCCTGGTTTCTTTCTTTTAGCAGAGTAGCCCTCACAGGCGTTCCGTCCCTGAGAAGGTGCTTCCAGGCAGCCGGGCTGTCCCCTCTTTTTTTGCGCCACTCTCTCTCTGCCTGTGTGCTGTGTCTCACCAAACCTGCAGTGCTGAAGGACGGCTTTCTGCATGGTTCTGTTGATCTCCACGCCATGACGAGTCGATTCCTTGTGGCTCGTGATTTCGGCTTGGCTGAAGAAGAGTTTGCAGCAGAAGCAGCACTGGCCCCGCACTTGCAACCGCTGCATCACCTGCACAACTGTATTGTCAGCCTTGGCTACTGCACAGCCATGTCTGCAACGCACGCTAAAAGAGAAAAAAGGAAAAACGAGTGTGGCAAAACAAGCAGGTAACATTTCAAGTGTTGACTCTGTTTCATTGAAATGTACTTGAAATGAGCTTGAGCTGTCTGATGCGAAGTGAGCACTTGGTGACACAGAGAGCATCGCACATTGAACATTATTTCCTTGCACAAGGCCATGAGACGATTCTTCACATATTGTGGGACAGGAACTGGCAGAGCCCTCCCTTGGGTTTCTTAAGGGAGAGAGACGTGAAGATAAAGATAATAAACCTCCTGCATTCAATACATGGTGCATTTACTCGGCTGTTGGCTCTTACCAGTTAGGGGGAGCGACTCAGTGAAGTGGTTTTTGGCGGCCATGTGCTGAAGACACTCATCACGGAGGTTAAACAACAGGTAGCAAGAAGGGCAGGCAAAACAAACAATCCGCTGATAGGTTTGCGCGCTGCTGTGACCATCGGGGGTGGACATGTTCAACTGACAACCACGGCGCACGGATTAAAACGTGTTTCTTTCAAAAACATTTACAACTCAGAGTGCAGTCAGAAAAGTGCACCAACCTTTGACTTGACATGTTTCTGCCATTCCTCTTTAGACTGGAAATGCTGTGCACACGCAGCACAGCCAAAAAACTCAGAGGGACATCCCTTAAGATTGATGGCTGGGTCACAAGGAGAGTGATCAAATCTAATCAGAAAATGAAGAAACACATTTTTTTATTATATATTTATAATGCCTCTGGGGGAGTTAAAAGGATTACCTTTTCAGGTGCCCGTCTAGAAGCGATGTATTGTCAAAACACCGACCACAGTTGACAACAGGACAAGTGTGCTTGCTGGCAGCATTCACAGGGAAAGATGTGCTTCTCTGTCTTTTCCTAGATCCTGCACCAAACGCTGCACAAATACAGAATTCAAAATAATCATTTCCACAACAAGCCATCTTAAATCAATTCACTACACTAAAGGGAAGAACATTTGTCAAGTTTGTCAGTATGCACCTGGCATCTTCAACCACATGTCAACGCAGCGCTTTGCTTCCTGATTGGTTCCATTTGCCGAACTAAAAGCCAGCTCCTGCTGTCCGTGAGCTTTTTGTAAATTCTGTCTCTCCTAAAACGAAAAGGAAACGACACAGCATACAATCTCATTCTTAACTGTAAGAGGGAAATCAATTACTTTCAGGTTGCCTTGGTTGTAGTCTAAATTATGTCCAGAGGATGGCGCTGTTTTGTTACAATTATCATTCCTTGACCTCAAATAGACTGAATACTGCTACTCATACACACATTTGTGTGACAGTAAAACCCATCTCACCTTAAAGGCTTTGCATTTATTTGCTCTTTCCTCTTTGTCTTGAGCCACCTGTTGTGCTAACCTTTCCAGGGTTGAGGTGACCCGTGCTTTGTCACAGGTGATTTTATCTTCTAGCTGGAAAACAGAGAGCAAGACAATTTCATAAACCCCTCTACACACATGCACACTCTCTTTTGTTTTTTAAATACTCACAGTGCCTGTCAAAGATGGGGAGAACCCCTCGTCCTCACTGTCGCTCCCTAAGTCAATACATTCCAGTACTGGTACTGGACCTTCCTGAAGAATACAAGCAACGTATTAAAGGTGGACACGGATTATTTTTTTTTTCAATACAATGCATTTTGAATTTTGAAAAGATGTAACATACTGAAATAAACTCCACTTCTTCCGTCTCATCTTTATCTGCTTCAATGGAAGACATTTATCTGAGGACAAGCAAGCTAAAGTTAACTTTTTCATTGCAGACTGACACGTGATAAATCCATCTCTGTACACGTCTAGTTTTCAGAACGCTAATAATGGGTCATTGCTTTAGCAAATTCCAGCATCAAACGTCAAATATTGGGAAGTGGAAAGGCAAACCTAAATAGCTTTTTAGTGCTACAGTGCAAAACGTTAGCTAATGCTGCACATGTGATCCATGCTTAAATGCTTTAAAAATGACTCGAAAGCAAATATTGTACAAAGTGAGGTTGCAGAATTGTAATCAAAAGACAACTTACACCAGAGCGATGCGGATCAATTGCATTAAATTTACTAAAGTCTAATGTAAAGTGTCACACAAGGGCCGTCACTTCTTCCTCGACTACAAACCAGAACCATCTACTCTTCAGTGCTGCCAATGCTGGATGGGAGCTAAATTACAGCCACCGACAAACGTCACAAATTTGTGACGCTTTATCTTTCCAAGCAACTGTCTTCTGCAGCAGCAACATAATGACACAGGTTATAGCTCCAGTGCATGACTGGTCGATAGTTCAGATTAGTTTGTCGGTTTCTTCTTCTGCTGGGCGATGTGTTTGTTTGTAACGGAAGCGCTCATTTTTTAATGTGGCGTGTGCCGCCTGTGCGGAGGTACGAGGTACCGAAAGCCTGGAAGGCTCCACCCATCTCACCAGTGCAAACAGTGATTTATTGCGAACTATCGCTCGGTTCTCGTAGACATATGTCAGTGGTTCTGTCTCTGTGAACAAAAAACGGCACACCTATAAATCAACCCAAGATGTGTAGGACCAAGTTATTTTATTGCTGTATTAAATATATTAAGTAGATTGTAGTGATCATTTAGTATGACACAAAACTGATTTTTCACAGTAGATAAATAATCTAGATAAATAAAAATAATACTAAAATAATTTAGATTTGAAACCAATAGATGGTTGCAAGGATTACAATCAATGGTTTACAAATCGTGAAATTTCCAGGGATTTGTGGTAGGACGTCTTGTGCAGGATATATATTTGTTGTTGTTGTTATTGTTGCTGCTGCTGCTGCTGCTGGGGCTGCTGAGTTTTGTGTTGCAGGTATTTGCAAATTACTACTTGCAAGCCTGCTGGAGAGTTGTGGTCAGCCAGCCACTGCCCCAGTTCTTGAATAACTTACAGCCAGCAATAGCTTTAGATTTTAAAACAGCTTTGGGTCGTTTTCTGTGTCCAAGTATAACACAATTAATTTATTCTCTATACCATTATACCTCTATATCATTGAAGCAACAAAAAAAAAAAAAAAAAAAACATTGTTGTCCATAAAGTTATTGGTTTAGACACAATCTTTTATTTCCATCATCAACTCTGACCAGAAAATGAGATCATATTGTCACAATTATTAGAGATAACAATAAAATACATATTTTACTCCTTGATGGGCAACAACGCATCCTAATCATCATTTTGGGCACCAGACTCTTCCGCAAAATACTGCGATGTCGAGATGAATTTGCAGACATTTCCTTACCCGTTTTTGGGTAGAAAATAAATAAATAAAACTTGCGCGTCTGCTGACTCACGCATTCACGACCATGATATCAGCCGTCTGTGCTGGTGAACCAGAACGCTCTCCACAATATCCACAATATGCCACGATGCTTCGCGCACGTCAGCCAGCGTCTTCGGACTCATATCGGGCTTTTATCGACAAAACGGCATCAGAGGAGTCAGATGTCTGAGGCTGCGGGATCTGTCCTACATCTCGCCTCATGATGATTGCTGCAGCGTTTTTGGTCCTCTTAAGGCCCTACAGCATTCAGTTCGTGCTGCTGCTGTTACTCCTTTTAATCGGAACTGTAGCTACGATCTTATTTTTGTGCTGTTGGCATCGCCGGATTACTCATGGAAAGCATCCTATGAAATCTGTTCTCTCCGGGCGCACTAAGAGCCGCGGTGAGTAACGCAGGATGGCTGCATCTCCTTTTCATCCTGTCAGCACACATCTTCATATGTTTTTAATGTCTGAGCATGTGTAAATATCATAACGCGTCTATTATGTCATTCTTACGTCTGTTATCTGCCCCATAGTTGGCCTGCGATCTCATCATTTTCGATCAGAGGTAGGATGAACTTCTTACCTTTATGAGTTTGAGTCAGTTATATATATGATTACCGACAGCTAGGGGGTCCCATGTAAACTCTAAATCCCATGTTATTTTTATGTTCTTTTAAGAGATATGCATCACAGACCTATTACTTTGGACTTTAATAGAACAGCATGACTATTTTAAGAATCGCCATGTGCGCAATGCGCATGTGTCAGTTTATTAATAATTAAATTAAACGTGGTATTTTGCAGTTTTATTCTTTTTACAGAGAGTTTAAAGTATTTACCCTGTGTTCTTATAAATAATGCAAGCCACGAAAGAATCGTCAGAAATCAGAACCCATCTGTTAATCATATAACACCCGAAATGCTACGTTATCTTAATGCGTAAGCAGCGCTTTTGGATGTGTTTCCGTTTTACGCATTGTGCTTTCAAAATAAAGCAGCACTATAAACAGACAGACAGACAGACAGATAGATAGATAGATAGATAGATAGATAGATAGATAGATAGATAGATAGATAGATAGATAGATAGATAGATAGATAGATAGATAGATAGATAGATAGAACTTCTAACTTCTGACATTGCCATTGAACAACAGAAAACGTCCTCTCTGTTGGTAGAGCTTAAGTTTCATTTTCGAGGGAACAGCAGGAGAAATGAATAATCATCAGTGACTAGACATTGTTCATTGCTCTCTGACTCAGCAACAAATGCTGAGGTTTGACAGAAGACAAAGATCAGATTTTCTATTCCTGTTAGTGAAATTCCAATTTTATTAACAATGCTGATCAAAGCAATAATGCCATAGGGATTTTAAATCTTTGAATGTGTTCTTTTGCTAGTTTATAATTGCTGTCAATGTGTTCCAGGGGTTCAGGCACAGTCCACGTCATGCAAGAAGGAGCGCACATGCTCGGGTGGCAGAGGAAAAGCCAAGTCTAGTCCAGATTCCCGAGAGTGAACCAGATTCATCATCAGGTCTCAGAAAGCGTAAAGTGAAGAAGAGAGTTCTACCTGAATTTTACCAGTCTGTACAAGTCACCCCCACACGCAAACTTGTAGGTACCAACTCAACTCTGACCATGATAAATAGCAGTACTGCTTTATGCTTGCTCACCTCGGCGGATTGAATGTGTCTGTAAACCGCTCACGGCTGCAGTTTGGGATGAAATGAAAATTTACCAGCCACTTTCTTTTTTGCTGCAAATATGGAGCTAAAATATGTAGAACACAGTCTCTGCTTGGATTCATATGGCTGCAGAACATATTGCAGACAGAGTTCAGCTGTCAACCATTAGGTTGTTAATATGTTTCCGTCATTAATTTTTTTAAAGTGATCTCAAAGGGCAGATATCAACCAGATTTGAGCCAATTAGAAGAAATTCATAAACATTTAATGCAGCCTAACATCAGAAGCCACGCAGTGCTGTACTTCTTTGGGAAGCGTTAATGTTGTCCATCGGTAGTCTCAGACCAGATATTTCCATATGTCTTTGCATGTATTCATTTGTGGGATTTCCATTTTCTGTCGGGACCAAATGAAAATACCACAACATGAAAATGAAAAGAAAATTAAAGCAGTTTTTATTTAAATATGAACAAATCAACCTGTCTGCAGTGTAGTTTCAGAAATAAAATGTTTATATATATATGTTTTTTCAAATGAGGTCAACAAGTTTGTCCAAACATGTTCATCTGCCATAAATAGCTGCAATATGCCATGATGTTGAGGGCTGGGGTGTTGTTACTTTTACACACAATTATAAATGTCATTTGTTTATTGACCATATTTGCATGTTTATTACATGTCTGCATGGGATTTCTACTTTTATTAGGCTCCTATCACGGTCCCAAAACATGCACAATAAGGGTGTAAGTGAATAGCCTCTCCTGTCCAGGCATTCTTTTTCCTTCTTTCTTCTTCTTTTCTTTCTTCCCACCCGGTGACCGCAGGAATTTGTGAACCTGATTAGGAATTAACTGCAGTTCACAGGAAGTGAATGTACTGATATTCTTAATCTATTCAAATCTGCCTCAGACTAGAGCAAATTGAGGACACTAACAGGAAAGAACAGTAAATAGACCTAACAAAGGTGAGAAAACAGACACTTTGACACCCGACCCATAGATTGATCCATTTCTTCCTGGAAGAGAATGCATGAGTGAGCATGAACCCAGCTAGAATCACTTGTGCAAACATAAGACGCCCTTCATTCCTTTTGTTTGTTCTTTTTCTCCTTCTGCCCCCTACAGGTATTTAGATCCTACATTTGCAAATGCAAAAAAAAAAAAAAAAAAAAAAAATGATTTATTGTATCACAAATACTTAACATTCAGTAATAATAATAATCAGTATTTTTTTATCCACAGCTTTATCCATCAGCAGCCTGGATATAACTCGTATGACTCATTTCTTTTTAACTATAAATAAACAGAAAACTGATATGCTGTCTTAGTCAAATTAAAGGTTTATCCTGATGAAAGTGATGCTGCGATGAAATTGCAGCTAATTTTAACAGGATGCTCCTTTTATCTGCTCCACAGGCGTGACAGACTGTCACCTCGCTGATATTTAAAGACTACCACTAACATAGTAGAAATGATCCCAGAAGCGCTTTAAACAACATCTAATCTCGTGGATCCATTTGGAACACCAAGATTTGCCAGCAATTTCTTAAAGTGTGATTTATTGATGAGTAAATGTAGTGGAATTGTACAGCCGGTGTTTGCCCAACCCCTGTCCTTCACCTGATTTCAACTTCCTGCATTCAGTGTGTTGCTCATTATTAGGCGTGTCAGGGTGCAGTGTGGGGAATTGCAACACAAGGTGATTCGTTCTCTCTCCAAACCCCATCAAAGATGAAATAAATGTTGTTTGTTTCCTTCAGAAAGAATGTGATTTCAATATAAACCCGGTTAAGCCTTTTTTAAACAAGTGAGATTGGCTGTAATCAGCCCCTCAGCCGTGAACATGTATCCGATGCTGAGATTATGTAATCGCGTCCTCGCAGCGGTGGTCTCTTTGCGGATCTAATGTGCATGTGTTCTCAGCTCTGTCACGCTGCTACTCATTGTATCTGCTTCCGCTTTCGATGTTGGTTTTATCCAGCGCGCACCTCGGTATGTGCAGGCGGCGCTGTGACACCGCCGTCACCGCTGAAAGCTGCTGATGTTGGCTGCCGGCTGTGACGCGCAGACACATGCACCCTGCGCTCCCGTCACGCTGCACACCGCGCACACAGTACCATCTACAGCTTCTCTGGAGATCTGACATCATTCTCGGTGCTCGGATAAAGGGTGAAGTCCTGGCCGGTGCATCCTTCAAAGGGCGTGGCGCCTTTCGAAAATGACGCACGGAGATGTGTGACTGAAAGGTGGAAGCTAATATCGCACAAAAGCGGATTTTTCTTTCTTTTCTTCCGTCTGACAGGTCTTCTTCATGTACACAGTGGTAAGTCTTAATGTTGACCTGGCGGGGGAGCCAGATACTATTGATTTTGCATTGGCTTTATTTTACCAAATCTGTTATTGTTTTATCCATCTTTGCGAGCTGTCACCGAGCGTCTTCGCGCTAACCTGCGCTCATATTACGCACTTTGACTCGCGATGGTGAAGAAATAAAGCAGGACTTGTGCGTTTTATTCCTGCACTGCACGGCATCGAGACGTTGTCCCCCTTTTTTGTTTACCCCCTTTTTCTTTTGTCTCGCAGAGCTCCAGTTCAGGGAACCCTTCCCTGCACGGATCCATGTCTTCCTCGGCGGATTTCTCAGACGAGGATGATTACAGCATAAAATCGGGATCGGCGTCACCGGCACCCGGTGATACTTTACCCTGGAACCTGCCCAGACATGAACGTTCCAAGAGGAAAATCCACGGAGGGTCTGTGCTGGACCCTGCGGAGAGAGCCGTGCTCAGGATCGCAGGTGAGCAGCTGCGGACCGGTTGTCCCGTTTTCGAATACACCCACAAAATATGATCAAAGTGGGCTTCCTACGGCGAATCTTTTCTGGATGCTCATCATCATCTTATTGTGACTGAATTTGTGCAGTAGGTTATCCTGTTAGCTGTTGGTTGTAGATTTGGGGGAGCCTATGTGATGGTATTCTGGTGCGCTCTGGTTCTGGGTAGGATAATATATAAAACACGTTAGCCCTGAAGATTAGATTATTAGTTACAATGTTTTCTAATTTTTTTTTTATTTGGTTGTTTTATTTTTTAAGACAATGGTACCTGTCAAGATGTGCTAAACTTAAAAATATTCTACATTATATTAGTCTTTCTGAAAGTGACTTAACGTTGGCTTGTATGACGAAGGATTTATGACTGGCTGGCGTAATGAAGAAGGCATAATTATTTTAGAATCTGCTACCTGGACGTGATAAAAATCCATATAGACCACATGGGAAGTTTTCTCCTCTTTGGAAATTTGACTGTTTACTGGCTGCTGATCTGTTCCTGGCAACGCCATTTTCAAACACTGATAATGTGCGTGGACCTTTAAAAAGGTCTTGCAGGCGGATTTAAAGAATAAACTAAAGTAAAGGTGTTGACGTTTACATACTGTAAAAAAGGGAACTTTCACTGAGTCCATGTTTTGATATTTTATTTGACTTAATCCAACATTATGAAGGAAGTTGGCGCATTTTCTCTCCTTTATTGACATACTCTTGCTTAACTATACTTTAATTGTAAATGATTATCTTTAATATATAATTGTTTTTTTAAAGACAGCTATTTTTTTAGTGCGGTCCTTCCAATCAATCCAGTAAGAGGAAGTGTTTCCTATTGGCCAGGGCGCCAGACAAGGGAGGGATCTAGGGCGTTTTCTTCAGCTCAACAACAGCGCCGATCACTCTTGAGACCTCGGCACACACACACACACACACACGCTCACGCTCACGCTCACGCTCACGCTCACGCTCACACGCTGACACGCACACACACACACACACACACACACACACACACACACGTAAACCGCGTCCCTGTCCACCGCTGGTGAATGTCCAGTCAGAGGGGCTCGGGTTATGGCTCAGTACGCGCCGCAGGCAAATGCGCTCTCGGACGAACAGGAATACCTCCAGGCGTATGAGGACGTTTTGGAGAAATACAAAGGTAGGAGCGATCGGTTGATGTCGTTGTCGGGGGGCTTCGGGAATACGAAGATACGGTGTGATTACTGCTTGACAGTTCAGTAAATGTCAGTCTCACTCCCACCCCCACCACCCACTCCTCTTCTGGTAACTGGCCGGTCAGTGGCTTTATCCCTGCTGTGGAAAAGTGAGAATGTTTCCTGCATGACATCACTTTTTGTCTGAATTTTAATAGGCAGGACAAAGACTTTACTATGAGCATTCCATCCCACAACAATTGGCATTATTTCTTGCCTTGCTGAATATATTTAGGCAGGCAATATTTCTGTAAAATATTACATTTAAACCAGATTATTACACAATTCTTTGTCAGATTTTCAGGGTTAGTCAGAGGCTCACATTCTTAATGTGTAAGTAAAGTATAAGCCTATATTTAGGATGATTGCTCACTGGACTATCATGGACTAAATGTTCGTGCATATCATTGCAGAGATGTCTCAACTCATCGCTCATGTCACTCTGTGTGGCTGCTCCTGGTGAGCCAATCGCATTAATACGAGCAAATCCATCACACGTAAAGGATCTATGTTGTTCATTGTCTCTCTGACAGCTAGATACACATGCAGCATGAGGCCACGCCTGTGGTGCCAAATTCAAACTGACAGGCGGTGCCTTTAACGCTTTCCTCACCACACAAGGACTTCAAGGAAAACCAAGTTAAACCAAAGAAAGAAAGAAAGACAGGAAAAAAAAAACAGCCAACAATGGACACAATTTCTCACGGAAAGCCAGGAGCCTATAAAAATCAAGCAGGCTAGTCAGCTGTGGCCACACGACCCTGATTGGATTCTAATGGGATCATATGATGTAGCATCATCTGAAGCAGAGGAGCTGAGACACAATTGGCTTATTTATTTTTCCTCAATTTTCTTCGAGTGCCATCCTGCACTTAACTGTTGCATGTTTTATTTTAGCAACTTTGTGGGGTTTATTTAACTCCCTATCAGCGATTGCATGAGCCATGAACTCAACATGGATGGGTAAGACATTTGAAGCAGAATTATCTGGTAATTTTAGCTACATTTCAATGTTTTCATGGGTGATAGGGCCTCAGAAGAATGCTAATTATATTTAAAGTTTCTTGCATGAACAATTGTCTAAATAGGATAGATATTTTCTTCTAATCATTATTCCTCAGCCTTTGAAAAATGTGGTGAGTCAACCTGGTACAAACTGGTGGGGTAATCGTTACATGTTAGCAAACAGCCATAAAATTTTCCCATTTTTTTCCCTCTTCAGAAAGAAAAAAAAAAAAAAAACTTTGACATTGATAAATTACAAAGGATTAGGAAAATTAGGGACGGAAGCAAGTATAACCATGAAAAATTCACAAAAAAGTGCAAAATGATGGACTTTGTGAAGTAATGAAAAAAAGTGTCTGGATGGAAAATAAAATGTGACTTCAGAGGTCAGACAATCATGTACACAACGTCAGTAGATAAGAGATAAAGATGTAAACAGTAAGTGTGAGGATGGCAGGATTGCAAAAGTCAATATTTACATAATTTTAATACCTTCTTTCCTTCCTTTAAACAATCTTTGATCAAGCAAACATTCTTTTCAAGTCAAGATAAATGCATTTTGGGGAGTATTTTTCCATGATTGGGTTGTTTTTTCACAGAGGGGTGGGGCCTGACCTGTAGGCCTCCATGTGATGTATCAAAAAGATATTTTTATAAGAGAAACTAGTAACCAGGAAAACACAAACAAACAGACCAATGAACATAGCAGCAGCTGTGGGCCACAGAACAGATTTGTCTTTGTCTCACAAAAATAAGACTGAGATTGGTTAACTTGAGGTTATTTGCATAACCCCGGTTCTCTGAGTAATATGAGTGAGATGTCGATGAAGCTTCGGTACTCCTGAATGCTCTCGGTACTCAAGTGTATTATCTGTGCTCCTGGAGGTCACGCTCCGTCAGATGAAGAACTAAAACAACTGTGAGTCTGTGACCGAGCATACCAATCGCCACTTGCCGAGAACATGTGTGTCGATCTTATTGCAGCAGCTTTAAGAGCACTAATTAGGAATTACAGCTCCGGTTCATTGAATGGAAAAATTCCTTTGGGTCAGGTTGAGAAACGGAGCAGGATTTAAAAAAGACTGTAAACCTGAGGAGTGAGTTAAAGACCCGGACACACGCAACTCTTAACAACAGCGGGCAGCGGCTGTGAATGTGTGTGTCTGTGTGTGTTCACACTGTTCCCACGGAGCCTGCTTGGTCGGCCTCCAGTCTGAAGGGTCCTTTTCGAGTTTCGAGAGGAAAGATTTAAAGGATTAGATGTTTGGCGGCGTTGATGGTTGATTTTTTAAGATGCTGCATGGCATTAAGGGTTTATTTGATTCAGCGCGGTGTATATTTATAGGGTTGAACATGTGCTTTTGAGATTACTGACAGTTCTGAAATATCCGTTTATTTAATTTAATATAAATTAAATTAAAGCTGGACACAGTGATTAACCTGTTTTTATCTGCAGGAAAATTGCGGCCAGAATGTAGTTTTGGCCGAGAACCCTATCTACTGCTGTTGTTCTAGGAATTAAACATAAAGTGGTACAAACAAAGAGTGCCCGAAAGCTAAATTTGCAAAGGCACATGAGTTTAATGATTCATTATGAACCATGACAAACATACATCCTATTCTGAAACATTATAAGGGCAATATTTAGAGTGGTCTTAAATTATGTGTAATTAGAGGGCGTGGTCTCCCCTCATCTGTTTATGTCCGTGACTCATTGTTTTTCAGCAGGACTTGATTTTCTGTAGGTAGATTACAAAAACACAGCGTCGGAAATCTGCGTTAATTGTGCTGTCTTGGATTGTGAAACACAATCATTTGTGAGGGAGTATTGTGGCTTTTTGCACAGTCACTGCCTTTGTCCATCCCGGGCCGCGCCGCGCCCAACCCCTCTGCTGTATGTCGACAGCCCACTCATCACATTCAAACAGCCTGGTGGTCACACACACACAAACACACACACACACACAGAGCAGGCCCCATCTATGGACACTGCCTACGCTACAAAAGACACTTTGTTTTTTTTGTGCACTTGTTCCAAAGACCTGTTAGTGTGTCAACTTAACGTGTTGCGCTCTGTCCAGTAACCTAAACCAGCCCCAAAGACGCTGGCAAAAAAGGTCTTTTCCGACTGTTGTTGTAATTATTGTGCATGAATGCCTGAAAGCTCAGAAATCATACAGGGTTTCTTTTTTGAACAAATACTGTTGGCACGGCTTGTTAATTATTAAAGATAAGCCCTTATCAGCTATTTCCAAGCCTCCATGTATGAACAGAGATGGTTAAAGTGTGGTGCAGGTCAGAGCTCCCAGATATCACATTAACCTGCAGCGGGTGCCGCTCTCAGCTGATTACAGTTTGTGTAGAAATGAGAAGTTGATTTTGTGACAGTTCTGCAGCATTTGCCAGTTTCTCTGCATTTTATTTTGTCTAAAATATCACAAAACTGGAACATTTTGTGTGTAGCCCTTTACTCATATAATCAATACATTTAATAATTAATATTTTTCTTATATTTGGGATGCACTGCCATGAAATCTGAGACACAGCTTTATGTGGTTCCAGTATCTCATCTGCATCTGCTCACAGTTTTTCTGAATGCATGTTTTTTTCAGGGCAATTGCAGACCCAGCGTGATTCGATCTCCGTTCCGCAGCTTTGTTAAGGTCCCCTTGCATGAGATCATCTGGTGTGTGTCTGTCCCACCCTGACTCATTTTCTCTCTCTCTCTCTCTCTCGCTCTGGCAGCACCACCCTTCTCTTCCAAATGCAGCAGATGCTGGGAAGCAGTCACCACCACCACTGGGAGCAACTCTCCTTTTCCATTCCCTCATAGGTGGTCAATTGAGCTTTTTCAGTAAAAAGGCTCCGTAAAACAGGGTGAATGCAAAGTCATACGCAGAGGCCTCTCAAGTGCTATTATTATACGAACAAAATCGTGAAATGTGGCAAAATTTGTTTTTCACATACTCAGGAACATTTGTAATATATGGAGGATTACTTAAAGCTAGTTTGTAGAATGATAATCTGAATGAGAGTCTAGGGAGGAAGACAGATTTCTTCAAGCACTTGTGGTAATCGCAGTTGTTCAACATATGGGAGCGAGTGTTACCAACTGCGTGTGTGCATGTGTATGCGTGCTGTCTAAACTGACAGGTTTTTGTGGTTACAACTCGTCTCTAAGAGGATATCTTCCTTGACGACCTAACAATTGAAAAGTCTGTCATGTTATTAATTAGGACCCTCATCCATTTTGTTGAACAATTGTCCTGATGACAAATGATGTCATCAGGACAGAAAAGTTCGACTCATCCCCCAGTCCAGGTCAGCTGATTTTAGAGCCAGCCCCACATCACATGATGGCTCTTCTATACGTCCAGCCAGCAAATTGGACGTATGCTCCCATATCTGCGTTGCCATTCACACCTCCTCCATTTTGCCCTTGTGGCGTCTCAGCTGTTGCTGGCCTGACTTAACCCTTCCTTGAAGGCACATGGAAGAGCAGCGATGTCCTGGATTAATCCAAAACAACATCCTGCCAATCACAACGCTGCTCTCCATTAACCACAGCTGTAAAACACGACTCTGTCAGTATGGACAGCAATGACGAGCTTAAATATCAGGCCGGCAGCTCAGTTTTACTTGTCCTTCCTCGGAGGGAAAAACAAACTCTAACCAGAAGAGCAGCTTGTTTGAATTGCAGCTACATACTGTAGTTGTGAAGCTGCCTTGCCCCTTTCAGATGACTGACTGCTAGCATTCTCACTTGCAAAGAATGATAAAAATGCATTTCTCCCCCTCATTATTATTCTTACGTGTTTTTGTTTACCATCTGTTTGAATAGCACGTTGAGAAGAAGGCTGTTAGAATGCAGCAGAGGAAGGTATCCATTTTCTGCTGACTCATAATGGACAGCACACATTTAACCCCTTTAAAGCAACCGCTGCGTCCGATCTGGTCATTATTTTTTAGATTGTGGTTATTTAGCTGTGCTATTACAAAGTCAGCCTCTCAGTGGATCCACAGATTTGTCCTAATATTGAAGTGTCCACGGTCTACAGGGATTAACGGATCCTGTTAGATTATTATGATTATCCATACAGCTTTGTACATTATGACTACTCATTTTATCACCGCAGTTTATATTTTAGATGTAGCAATGTTTTGGTTATTTGTCCCTAATCTGAATGCTTTTTTTACTTGTCTGAATCTGATGTGATGAGTCAGATTAATTAAAGAGCTGTTGATAAATCACATCCCTTTAATTGTTGCGCTCGGTTGTTTTAAGTAAAAATGATTTTCCTCTGATCAAATCTGAAAACTGATTGTCATTGATTGTATGTTCTGAATACCCTTGGTCCGCACACTTGTGGTCCAGTCAAAACAAAGCTAATCCCAGCCTGCCTTTGTTTCCTAAGCTGTTGATAACATAAGAGGGATGACAGTTTTTAAGTTTTATGGTCTGTTTTCAGTTCCCTTCCTCACGAGGTCCAGAGAATTATGGCTGCTGGATACTTTTTGACTCTGCTCAGAGCCGGTGTCACCGTCTCCCTGTTGCGCTTGTTCTTGGGAAAACAAATATTTATTTGTTGTCATGTCTAAAAAGCCTTGTTTGAAATTTGCTGAATCGCTTGTCGAGTCTATTTAAGCCACGTTCGTTGTTTGCGGTTTGAAAAATGGGCTTTGACAAAAGTGCAGGTGACGGTGGCCTTAAGTTCCAGGGGCAGCGTGTTGGAGCTGAGGCTATTTTTAGCCATGCACATGTGCTCTGCTGAGGTCTGAATGTTTGAGTCTCTGGCTGTTCTAATGCTATAGACACACATGTAGACACACATGTTACAGACTGGATGGGTCATTGTGTGTTCACATGCACTCTCTCAATAACACAAGATTGTGCAGCAAATTGTAATTTCTCCTAAATTACAACCAGTCTTCCTATCATGGTGTTAATTTGGCTTGCAGCAGCTTTAATGATAGATGTTTGGCAACAAAGCCCAATGTTAGGTAATATGGTCTAAATCTAAAAAGCTCTTCAGTAATAATAAAGAAGTAAACCGCAGTTCCACATATTATAAATCTACTCATAGAACTCTGAGGTTTTTGCATGGATGTTTTGGCTCTGTATAAAGTAAACCTGAGCAGTGTTATACGATAGCAACACATACTTTCAGCAGTCTTTAAAATGCATGTCTGCATGAGCATTTTACCTACTTATGCTTATGTTGTGAGCAATAATAATTTATTCTCACAGGATCCTCAAGAGGGCACTATATTATCAAACACGCCTTCATTTTCTGAGATTTACAACAGTTTACCACCATTCCAAGTACATTTTCTTTTTATATTGATTGTATTTGATGCTCCCTAACATATAAACTTACCAGAGTCCAGCAGATGTGTCTGTTATCAGTAGTCTGTGTAATACTGTATGTGAAGCACAGGAGTCATATTTCTGACCCTGCTACTGTTTCACTCTTGCTGTAGCCAGAGAGATTCCTGGAATACTCTCTGAGAAGATCTATATTAATGACTTGCTCTGGGGAGGTTTATAAATTATGCTGTGAAGAACTGGGATATGAGCTCTAGCCATCACGTCAGTGTCCTGCTGCAGATTGCGCTCCTTCACTTCTCAGCTGCAGAGTCATCGACAATGACACAGCAGCACTGGGGCTTCCGGAAGCATGCTGTTAATGCTTCACATCTTTTTTCTCTTTAGGATCTTCCACAGCTGTTATTAGGAATACACTGTTTTTAATTTACAGGCACATTTGGAGCCGGTTATTGCACTTTATTGCAATTGCTGTGTTCAGTTTAATATCTATGTATTAAACTATATTATATAAAATCTAAAATCTAATTTAAAATGCCAGGAAGCAGTTAGCTTCCTGCAAATCCCTGCATCATTTAAGGTTTCACTTTATTTGAACATGCGCATATTGTTTGACATTGCTAAGTGACACACGATGTTATCGGAAATGACAGTACAGTGCTAATAATTTCAGATTTCTTAGATTAGATAGACACAGAAATCCTTTTTGGGAGAAGCACTGATTTGTGAGTGGTGCTGGGAGGGGTAAAAAACAAACCACCAAACCATGAGAAAAGCCTCAGAAAACCTGACCAGGCTCGTTCTAGATGGAAAAGGGAGTCACTGCTGCCCTACAGGCTAGTTAGACAGACAGACAGTCAGGCAGGCAGGCGAGCAGGCAGGCAAATCGTAGCTTGTGTTGCTTTTTCTTTGGTCTCTCGCTCTTATGGCATCTACCTACCTGAACCACGGCTTGCCCCGGCACATGCAGGAGCCAGGACCTGGGATGAATTCCCCGTTTCGAATTGAGGCGGAACACAGAGCTCACCTGGTATCTCTGATGTGCTGCATGGGTCAGTGCTATCATTTCATTCACACACTTGTTTTGTCAATGCTTGCTCGCTATTGCAGCATATCCTCGTGCAAGTGCCGTGCGGTAATCCAGATCCTTCGAGGGTGGAGGACGTCCGTGACGGTACCTCTGTGCCAGAGCTCAGGGAAACGCTTTCCAAAGTGATGTTCTGAGTAAATGTGACCTTATCGACTGCTAATGCAGTTGATTGAGAGTGTCCTGGAGGAGGATCCGAGGAGCCGTGTGTCGCGGAAGGCGACACGTGGAAGCTGTGGGACCAGTGTGAGTCACGGCTGTGGAGACTGCTGCTGCTGTGCTCCCACAAGGGGATGGAACAGGGGAAATCTGATAATGGAAGCCCTTTATTCTTTATGGTACAGATTTGTGGAAAGTTTGTTACAGTTTTTTTAATTGCAGTTATGCTTTTTATAGTTTCATTTGTGCCACTGGCTGCAAGAACTCCTGCTTGCTATGGCAACTGGAAAAACACAGTGTTGTCCAGGACAAGAAGGAGAGAATGATGTCATTTTGTTCTCCAGTAAATGATTTTCTTATTTTCAGTGCAGCCTTTGCAAATCCTTACTTTTCCATGGGACCTTAGCAGAGACGTTTTAAGTGGCGATTAATGGTGGTCATGCTTGTTGGTCACCTCCACTAAACATTAAGAAGTGTTTTCTTAATTTTGTATTTCTTTTTTACAGATGAAAGAGACAGAGTGCAGAAGAAAACCTTTACGAAATGGATAAATCAGCATCTGATGAAGGTGAGAACTCATGCAGTTGCGTGCCTTTTTGCTCTTCAGCGTCCAGTCTGTGACATTTGTGGTAATCTGTTGTCAGAAATTGGGTTTCACTTAGAACTATAATAGTTACTATTACTTGTCACCTATAATATTTAGCAGGCACATGTAGTTATATAAATCGCAAGCTCCCTGAAATTGAAGACAGATTTGAAAATTATTTATCTGGATTTTTACTGCTAAATGTTTTTTTTAAGTATTGGGCTTTTAAATCTCAGAATTAAGAGATCTAAATTCATTAAAGGGAAAATATTTCACAGATATTTTCATTATGATTAACAACATATTAAAGATGTAGTTGCAGCAATAATAATGGCTCTCTATGTTAGTTGCTAACATGCTAACATTCCTCCCTGATATTATTAAAAGCAAAGACATGCCGTTGCACCACCGCACCAACAACTTGTCTTCTGCTGAATCAGGAATTTGGATCACGATCTGCAACGGTTTGCCGCAATAGACTTTATTCAGCTCACAGACACGCATGATCATGTCTCACCTAATACGCTTCTGTGTGTGGTGATGATGGTTGGTGTTGCAGTGAGCAACACTAATGAAATAAATGCCGTAAGTAAAGGAGTAAAACCCGTCTCGCTTATCAAGACCACAAAGATAATCAGCGAAACGTGTGAATGGAGTTCTACATTAGTTTGAAGCACAGAACTCGAACTGGTGGTTTAACGAGGAGCCTTTTCCATTTGATTTCATGTTTTGACAGCAGGATTTCAGCGGCCGTCACACACTGGCAACAAGAAAGCAGAGATGCTGAGTAATAGTTGAGCGTCTGCTTTGCTGACCCAATAACATAAGGGTGCAGGTCTATTTTGGCGCCACAGCTGCGGCAGCTATCGGGGATTACAGTGCTGAAAGCCCTGTGTGAAAGCAGGTCAGCGGGCAACGGCGTGATTTCAGAGGTGCGGAATTTAGGACAGGAAGGAGAGATGGGCTCGCTGGAAGGGGAAAGGCTGGAGTTGAACACAACGTACAGCTTGGCTTAGTGAAGAGGTCGTTCCAGACATAGGAAAAAGGTGTTATTTTTGTACCAACAATACATAAAAATGGAAACATGAAGGTGGAACTGGTCGTATAATCTCCAATGACAATACAGATAGAAAAGTCTCACATTCTGCTTTTTGACTCATGTCTGCAGGTACGGAAGCACATAAACGACCTGTATGAAGACCTGCGAGATGGACATAACCTGATATCACTGCTGGAGGTTTTGTCTGGAGACACTTTGGTGAGTTTGAGATAAAATCACTCTTCAAGTCATGATTCAGACCATCCTGCTGCTCAGGCTGTCAAAACAGTGGTTATGTAACTCAAAGGAGGATGCAATCCTGAGCTTTAATGTTTCATAATCACACACAATGATTCAAAAAGCAGTGTTTTAAGACAATTGTTGAAAAAAAAACGATATTAACGATTTAATTTGTTAAATGATAAATCAGAGGACAGGAGTCATAGAAAAGGCTTACATGTTACCCAACAAGCTAGTAACATGTCTGGTTTTATGTTCCAGTCATTGTTTTTTGAAGTTAATACCGTCATTGTTCCATAGTATCATCACGCTGTGATGTCTCTGACTGCATGTTTTCTTATGTGAGGAGCCGCAGCAGTTGCTGCTTTTCCAGCGCCACTAACTTCCATCCTCTCAGTGGCCACCTATGTTCTGTTTAAATCTGCTCTCCCCTCTACCTCACCCCTCTCTTCTGTCTTCCACTCCTTGTTTTCTCTGTCCATTGTCTAACTTCCTTTAATCCGGCCGCCATGTGTCCGTGTCTGCTTTTCTCCCCCATGTGTTGCCCCGTTTTTTCGGTGATAAGCCGAGGGAGCGTGATTTTCTGAAGACGTTGCGGTTGGTGAGTGGGACAGAAGCATGTGCGGTTGAGCAGCATGGAGAGACGGTGGATGATGATAAGGGGGTACGTGTGGCCAACCCCCCATCCCCCCACCACCCCTTTAACAGACTAACTCACAGCATTGATGTGGCCAGTTAACTTTAGTGTAGAAGTTTCCACCGTGTGATTTGTCTTAGTGTTGATTAGTAGGTCTATTTGCCCTCAATCATGTATCTTCCCTTTGCCCACGTTTGCTAATTTTGTGATTTGTGTTAGTTTGTCAATGAGGAAATAATCCTTATATGCTAATACAGATGATGCAGAAAAATGTCCAAAGGCTCGCATCTCCCTTTTGCATTTAATTACAAAGCGTTTTTGCAGTAAACGTTGTGTCTTTAAAACCATTTCACCACCTTCGAGCCACACGATCAAACTGCGCTGACGCTTAGGTGTAAATCAGACATTTGTCATGCGCTTCTTTAAGGTCTTCTGCCACTTTGAAATCAGCAGGGGTTCAGAAGTGTGTGAAAGCTGTGGTAGATGAGCGTTTTAAAGGCTGATGCTTTGCTCCTGAGATGCGCAGAAGAAATGCAACCGAGCGCTCGTGTTTTTGCTGCCGCCGTGCGCTGGCTGCTATGCATTTTCCATTTTATTACCTTCCGCCGTGGCTCCTGACCAACCGCGTGCGCTTGCCACGAGAGGTTGAGTACTTGCTTGACATATGCAATGTTAGCGTCGCTAACGCGTCCACACCACAGGGACCGTACTGTAAATGTGTTTTGAGTGTGTCATGTATTTGTTTTTACACAGTGAGGATGCTGAGTGAGATGCAAATGTTGGAAGATGCTCTGCATTTTTTTTCTCGTTATTTTCACCTAATCAGATTAATGGGTACAATCAGAGGCATGTCCTCTATACGCTACTAATCACATCTTCCACTCATCTTGGAAGAGTGAATCAAACTTGAGTGCTACATTATGTTGTCTCTTCCCTCTTTTCTGTCCACAGCCTCGGGAGAGAGGGAGGATGCGCTTCCACAGACTCCAGAATGTACAGATTGCACTGGATTATTTAAAGAGGCGGCAGGTAAGGATCAATCCAATTGGCCCAAGCTCCTGCCAGAGCACATTTATGCATGGCATAAATAGTGCAGCGATTTATATAAGCGTGCATAATTAGTTAAGATTATTTTTTTTACACTTGCAGACATGTCAATTGCATCAACTCGTGTCAGAGTTGCACCTTAAACAGGATTTAAAAGGAAGTCTCTGTACTCGAACTGGGGCAGTATTTTCTGACATTTGTTCTGCATTTGCCAGAAATAAAGATTGTGAAATCTGAGGAGTGTTGACTACAAATCAAGCATAGTCAGGCTGTGATGAAAAACACAGCTGAACTGAGCTGTAGCCAGATGTGACGTGAGGCTGGAGACAAAGAGTTCAGGGAGTCTCACAAATGAGTGCTATTGTTTTAGGCTATGCATAAGACACTTTCCTGTTTTGATTAAAAAAATAGATAAAACGTTTGGATACAAGATCATTACAGGTGTTTTTGCTTTGATAGACTATTTTGCCAGTTGACAATATCCAACATCGTATCTTAAAGGTTAACCCAAAGCAGCGCTGTAATGATGATGACTAGTGCCATCTTGTGGTGATACAGGCGAATCAAACATAGTATAACTCCAGATCCATATTTTGATATTAATTCCATATTTTGCAAATATAAAAAGCAATGACCGCATCATTTCAAAATTACGTCTTTATGGATATATGTTGATCAGGTGCTTTCTCCCTGCAGGTCAAGCTTGTAAATATCAGGAATGATGACATCACAGACGGCAACCCAAAACTAACCCTGGGATTGATCTGGACAATCATTTTGCACTTTCAGGTGAGTGTTTTCATGACATGATTGTGCACCCCATGTTTATGAGTTACAGTGACACTACTACTGAAACTGAATGGTTGTGCTATCAAAAAGCATCCTATTATTCAGTCGTTTTAAAATAAGGTTGTTGTGGGATATGTTGGACTCTTTGGTACATGCACTGCTGTGCGTTCTGTGTCGCCATTTATTGCATCTCAACAAACAACGACAGACGGCTCTCAGGTGTTTTTTCCGATTGATTGGTCTTGTTTGTTTTGCCCTGACTGCCTGTTACTGTGGCCACCTGATGCCTGTTGACATAACCACTCATCCATTGTTCTGCCTGTAGTCACAGTTTCGCTTAAGCTCATTTCAGAAATGTTTTTCTAACGCAACATTTGTATGAAACCCGCCTTTGGGTCCGGGAGATGTGGCCGCTTGAGTCACTGCTGTAGTGCAGTTTGACCTGTGCTGGCTGTCAGGTGACTTTGACCTTCAGTGAAACGTCGACGTTCACGCCAGCACGCTGTTATTTTTAGATGAACCTGCGCTGGTGTTACTGTAACCTTTACATATGCTAATTCCTGTGTCACTTATAACAAATTGGTGTTAACAAATTCACGTTTATAGCCGTTCTACAATATGTGCAACCTTAAAAGGCTGTGGCATGTGTGGATTTGCCAGGTAGAAAACAGGTCCGACCACAGTCTTTCCCAGCTGAGAGCGACGAGCACGTGGGCCACGTCTCAGTGTGCATTTATGGTGTTTGTGCCGGATTAGTGAAGCAAGAGAAATGTTTCAAAGGTCAGAGAGGATTCCTGTGTCAGTGGAGAGACCCAAGAGGGAGCATGTGAGCAAGAGAGCAGTGCTGTGAGGGAAAGAGAGGGAGAGGGTGGCCCGATCCCAGCTGAGAACGAGTGAAAGGAAAAGTCAACTGAGTGGAGATTGGTCTCCGGCTGCCAGGTTTTCTGCCGCTACTCATTGTTGTCTGGGTACGCAGTTTGAAGATGGCCTCCTGTCAGCCTCATAGCGGCTCTGCAGACCGAGCGGAATTCACTGGATATTTTGCCTGAGAAGTGTTTGTCGCTGGCTGTTTCATGGGAAAGAGACGCCTCAGCTGTCCGCCATGGGAAACGTCTGTGGCTGCGTCCGGGTCCCAAAAGAGGAGTGTTATGTTGACCCAAAGAAAGCTCCACTGAGGCCAGAATCGAAAGAGCTCAAAGGCCGTCGCTATTTCCAGAGGAAGAAGAAGAAATCAGACTTTTTACAGCCTGTTGAAGCCCTCAGTAATCCTGGATGTGAGGCTGTTACGAGTGAGGCCGTCGGCATTAGCGGAGAGCCTCAAAATGACCCAGACTGGAACGCGGAGGAGGAGACACATTTATCAAGGCAGGAAAGCCTCAGCTGGAGCATCTATGTGGGAGAGGTGCCGGTTTTTATCGTCAGAGATTCACAACATCAACTCCACAAGCAGATAACACCCAAGACTTCCACAGACGGTGACAAGAGCAGATCCACTGTGGACAAAAGGCTCCGTGACATGAGCATGACATCCAGGGTTGCACCAGCCAGGGAGGGTCTGTTGGACAAAGAGCGGATGTGCCGTCAGCTGAGGAGGTCTGCTAGCTTTGGGGCGGTAGAGCACACGCTGCAGACGCTGAGGTTCAGTGGCAGATCCAGGAACGAGGAAACGTTTGCCAAGATTATATGGGGCTGTCAAGCAAACAGGAGGTGGAGGGCCTCCTCCTGCTCTGGCTACATACAACACTACCCGGTTTCCGCCAATCACAAGGTAAACCTATAAAGGGATATTTATAGCAGGAGAGTGTCATTCATCATCGACTGAGAGGTTTGGCACTTCAGAATGGCAGAGCTGCTGGTTCATGGGCACGAACAAATGCTAAATGACTGTCAAAGAGCTTCCAAATAATTTAGTTTAATCAATTTTCTTATTACATAATAATATTAGCTGACAGGGTTCATTGTTTATAGCACATTATGTCGTCATGTATTTTTGGGCTCTGCAGACTGTCCCACTTTGACAATATGTAAGAAACCCAAGAAATGACTTAAAAAGTGCTTTTGTGTTACATCACAATGCATTATTTTTAAATTTATCTCACATTAAAATCTAATTACATCTTAATAGTTCACCAGAAATATGTGATGGAGTATTTCAATTATGCGTAACTTAATCCCTTTAAAACGTAAAAGGACAGCAGACTACTGGAAGAAGTGATTTTTTTTAACGTTATTAATATTAGTTAGTGTTTATTTTTGGTTGCAGAACTTACGTGCATTTATACAAATACAAAACAAAATGCAAAACAAAAACAACCGAAAAGGTGTAGGCTGAAGCTATTGCTTATTACGCCCACCCTTCAATGGCGTCAGGTCTACCTTCTTTACATGGTGTATGAAAGAATTGTTAAAATTAGTACAGTTTTACATAATTCCATATACAACTTAAATTACCATAATATAATTAGTAAGTATTTTAGATTTAAACATTTTTTTAAAAATTGAAAATAGTTACTTTTTTGAGTTCCACTGATAATCCATTCCATAAGTCAACCCCTTGAACAGAAATACATTTTTTTTTTTTACATTAGTTCTAATTGTTTGTTTTTTTAAACTTGTCTTTTCCTCTTAACTCATATTTACTCTGTTTGGTTTCAAACAACCTCAAGATTTTAGATGGCATAAGTTGTTTTTTTTACTTTAAACATGAATAAGGCTGAGTTGAGAATAACCAAATCATAAAATTTTAATGCTTTAAATGTAATAAATATTTGATTGGTTGGTTTGTTATATGAGGAGTGATTGACAATCCTAATAGCTTTTTTTTGCAGCGTAAAAATTGGTTTTGTATTTGCCTTATAGGTATAACCCCAAATTTCAATGCCATAAGTCATATACGGTACAAGGAGAGAACAGTATAAAATATATAATGTCAAGGAAATACTTGATTTTATATAATATTGCTATGGTTCTTGATATTTTGGAGAATACATCTGTTATGTGTAGTTTCCAAGATACGATAGTAAGCGACTGGAGAGGGCGGGAAGCAAAAATACAGGCGAAATTCACAGGCAACGCTGACGGTGACCCGTTGACACAGTGTTTATGTTTTCAGCGCAGCAGCATGTTTCACGCTGCTCAGAGCAGATTGCTCCACACAGGATCTTCCCACTCAAATATGTGCTGTGGGTCTGCTCATTTTTCACACCATCTGCTTCCACTAAAACTGCCTCTGATGGAAACTTCAAGGAAAATCCAATCAGCTCCACCAGGACAACTGTTGCACGCGATTACCCTTGCTTTATTGCGGCTGCAGAGTTTACATGTTGACAGGAATGATCGTCCTCCCCCAACATCAGGGGGACATCACTGTTCCAGTGAAGGCTGTGAAAGAAATACTCAGTAAAATTTAACCTTTTCTGTTAATGAGGTACTACTTTATTCTGAAGAATCTGTGTCCTTGAAAGACAAAACTGTTAAACTTTATTTTACTGACTGTTACAGTTGTACAGTGTGTGTTGGAGGATTTCTCTTGAGCTTTAGTTTTCCATCTGGCTGACAAAATCTTGTAAATTCCTCACCGTGGAATGAAGTGATAATTGAGGAATGATCATCCTGTCTTGTTAACTCTACTCTGTGTTTCCTAGTTCTTTGTGAAGCTTCACTGCGTCTTGAGAAACATTTGAGAACTTGTTCTAAGGTCGCGTTTATTACACAGCATCTTTCTCACACTCTGACCTACTGGCATTTTACTGACATTGAAGCTGTTAATGACAAAGACAGCTCAACATTTGCCCCAATAATCAATCATCTATTAACATAATTCTCTCAGATTCCTGCGTTTCTCCTCTCCCTCTTTTATTTGTACGACACTATCTGAACACAATGCAGCATTTTTGTCACTGTACTTATATTAATTATGCTATATTTCATATTTTTGCTTCTTTATGTTTTACAGTTTAGGGAAAGGCAAAACATAAATTTATGTTCTCTGGATATTTTCCACAGATCTCGGAAATCCATGTAACAGGAGAGTCCGAGGACATGACGGCCAAGGAGAGGCTGTTGCTCTGGTCCAGGCAGTTAAGTGATGGCTACGTGGGCGTGCGATGTGAAAATTTCACAACCTCCTGGAGAGATGGGAGGTTATTTAATGCCATCATTCATAAATACAGGTAACATCCAAGACACAAAACAAACCACATGACTGGTTTGAGTTGTTTGATCTTTCTTTAATCCTGTTGCTGATGCTCTTTGTCTCTGTTGCAGGCCTGACATGGTGGACATGACCCGCGTGTCTGCACAAACCAACAGATCTAATCTGGAGCACGCTTTCTATGCAGCCGAGCAGCTGGGAGTGCCCCGACTCCTGGACCCAGAGGGTGAGCGGGGCCTCCTTTATCCTGGTTCATTAGACTTTTCTTCAGTTTTAGTGACCTCTTCCGGCCTCTGCTTCCTTCCACAGATGTAGACGTTCAGTCTCCAGATGAAAAATCAGTCATCACGTATGTTTCAACGCTGTACGATGCCTTTCCAAAGGTACCTGAAGGCGCTGATGGAATCAGTCCTAATGTGAGTGAAGGCTTCATTAACCTTTGACTCTGTTCAATACTTCTTTGCTGAAATCCTTTTCCATCTCCACAGGACATCGATATCAAGTGGGTGGAGTACCAGAACATGATTAAATACCTCAGCCAGTGGATCAAACACAATGTGGCCGTAATGTCAGACAGATCATTCCCCAACAACCCTGTTGAACTGAAGGTATTGCTCCTTTTGCCTGTGTGTATGGGGTTTATTTTGCACAACTTCACACTACATGCAACAGTGCTGCAGCGCAGTGGCAGTGTTTTACCTTCTAGTTCCATTTGTTTTGCAGGCACTTTATTCGCAGTATCTGCAGTTTAAAGAATATGACATCCCTCTGAAGGAGAACGAGAAGACCAAAATCAAAAACCTTTATAAAATGCTTGAGGTATACAAATACACTAAAGCATTTTACTGCCTTTGCTGTATTACACAGCGAGGCGATGTTGAGTCATTGATTGTGCTGTTTCCGACAGATGTGGATCGAGTTTGGCCGTGTTCAGTTACCCCCAGGACACCATCCCAATGACATAGAGAAGGAGTGGGGTAAATTAATTGTTGCTATGCTGGAAAGAGAGAAGAGTCTGAGGCCTGAGGTGGAGAGGTGTGTAAGACAATCGCTTCTGTTTTTAATAACCAATAACAGGATGATTTGTAGATATAATGGGTCATTTAACATATTTACTTGATTACTGCATTTAAAAGTGTTTTGGGAAAATAACAAGTATTCTGTTTACACGGAAATGCTTTTCAAACCCTCTTGCCTAGACTCGAGACTTTGCAGCAGATTGCAAACAGGGTCCAGCGAGATTGCGTTAATGGTGAAGACAAACTAGCCCTGGCACGAACTGCCCTGCAGTCCGTGAGTTACACGCAAACCTTGTTTGAATTGAAACACAGCGATAATATTTTTACACATTTTGAAATGTTTGAGTATTTTCTTAAGGATTCTAAACGTCTTGAGTCTGGGATCCAGTTCATCAACGAAGCTGAGATCGCCGGCTACCTGTTGGAGTGTGAGAATATCCTCAGACAACAAGTGGTGGACATCCAGGTTCTACTGGATGGAAAGTTTCCCTTTGCAGATCAACTCGTCCAAAGGTAAAAATAATGTACTACCTAGAAAATACATCTGTCACTTAGTGTGAGACTTCATATACTTTTTCCTTTTTTTTTTTGGTGCCAGGGTGTCAAAACTGCGTGATGACCTCTTAGCTCTGAGAGCGGACTGTTCCTCTTTGTACAGCAAAGGCCGCACCCTGACGACCGAGCAAACCAAAATGATGATTTCAGGCATCACACAAAGCCTGAACTCTGGTTTCCCGCAGAACACAAGCCTGCTACCGGCCCTCACACCTGCCCTCACCCCCGGGGGGTTAGGCACACCTGGGTCAACGCTCACCTCCAGCCTTACATCGTGCCTCACCCCGTGTTTGAGTCCCTCTGTGAACTCCGGTTTGCAGCCCCCCTCTGTCCAAACGTTCATGGACAGCAGTAGCGGGAAGACCCCCAGCAGCCTCCTTCATTTAAAACACATACAGATCAGCAAACCGTTGAGGAAATCGTCTGTGGCAGACCCAAGCATGACAGACGAAGAGGTCAACATGAGGTTTATCCAAGACCTCCTAAACTGGGTGGAGGAAATGCAGGTTAGTGTACGGTAGCTTTAAACTCACGATATGTATGTAACATATTAAAATGCATTTTTTGTTTTTACATGTTAAAGTTGCAGCTGGACCGCTCGGAGTGGGGCAACGATTTGCCAAGTGTGGAAACCCACATAGATAACCACAATAGCGTACATGGAGCCATTGAAGAATTCCAAATGAGTCTTAAAGATGCCAAACTGAGTGAGGTGAGCAAGTCAGAACACTCCCTGCATGTCGGGCAATTTTACTGACAGTAATCTGTGAGCTGGATATTAGTGTGGCCGGTTTTTGCCGTCGCACTTTCTGCTGTGGAAGCTAATAGGATGTTTTCCTCTCAGATTCAGATGAACCCACCTTTAAAGCTGACTTATTCTGAAAAACTGAACAAGCTAGAGAAGCAGTATGAGATACTTTTGGTAAGTGATGAATCCCTGTCTTTCAGTTGTTTTTTAATCTGTTTTCTATAGTTTCATCTCTCGGAATCCCTGTTCCTTTCAGGGCCGTTCCAGAGAGCGGCAGAGCCACCTGGAAAACCTGCACGACTTTGTGTCACAGGCGACTCAGGAACTCATCTGGCTGAATGAGAAGGAGGAAGAGGAGGTTGCCTTCGACTGGAGCGATCGCAACAGTAGCATCTCCAAAAAAAGAGAATACCATACTGTAAGCTTTGATTTGTTCTGCGGGGCGACTTTTCCTTCTGGGTGTGGCTCGTTGTCAGAGATGCTCTGTCTTTTACAGGACCTGATGAGGGAGATGGGTGAAAAGGAGGGCGTGTTTAAGTCTGTGCAGAATAAAGGAGAACAACTTATATGCAAAAACCACCCAGCCAGGGCTACTATTGAGGTAAGCCTCTTTTGTTTGTCTTCTCTAAAGCTGAGGAAGAAAAGCTGAGGATTTTAGGCTGTAGTCAGCTCTTTGTCTTTTTCTATGGTGATTGAAAAAATCAAAAAGCTCATAGTTTTTGTATCTTGCAGGCGTACAAAGCTGCCATGCAGACACAGTGGAGCTGGATTCTGCAGCTCTGCTCCTGTGTTGAGCAACATCTGCAGGAGAACGCTGCTTATTTTGAGGTAGGTTTCCAGTATTTGAAGTCAACATTAAAGCTTCTTCTAGTATCAGCTCTAATATGGCCACATTCTTCTATGCAGTTTTTCAGTGATGCCAAAGAGGCCATGGACTTCTTGAAGAACCTGGAAGGTTCCATTGAAAGGAAATACAGCTGCGATCAGACCAGCAGCCTCCACAGGCTGGAGGATCTCATTCAAGAGTCTATGGTATGATGATGAATGATTTAAAAAAAAAAAAAAGGTGTGTCTGTTCATGTAGAGAACGACTGAAAACGGAAACCGTTTTGCATTTTTGCTCTTAGGATGAAAAAGAGCAACTTCTTCAGTACCGCAGCACCGTGGCTGGGCTAGTGGGCAGAGCCAAGAACATCGTGCAGCTCAGGCCCAGGAACCGTGAAAGCCCCATCAGATCCTCCATCCCTGTTAAAGCCCTCTGTGATTATCGTCAGATTGAGGTGCACGCGGGTTCTCTACAGAACGTTACACCACTTTAGTTTTATTTCAGAACTTCACAGCAAACCTCACTCTTTCAGATCACTATCCACAAAGATGAGGAGTGTGAGTTGACCAGCAACTCTCACCGGGCCAAGTGGAAAGTCATAAGTCCTGCAGGGAATGAGGCCATGGTGCCCTCTGTCTGTTTCACTGTACCTCCACCTAATAAAGAGGCTGCTGATGTGGCTGCAAAGTGAGAATCTTGGATTGTTGTATCCATCATTTCATCAACCACAAACCAGATTTCTGTGGTTCTGAGTACTCTTATCCCTTCCTCGCAGAACCGAGCAGTTATACCAGAATGTCCTGGCCCTCTGGCACCACTCCCACATCAACATGAAGAGTGTGGTGTCCTGGCATTATCTGATGGCTGATGTACGAGCCATCCGCAACTGGAACGTGGCCTCGGTGGGATTTGTCGATCAGGGCATCTGATGATTGTTGGATAATTACGATGTTCATCCCCCTTTTATTCCTCACCAGATAAAGACCATGCTGCCAGGCGAACATCAGCAAGTCTTGAGCAACCTGCAGTCACACTTTGATGAGTTCCTCAAGGACAGTGAGGAATCTGAGGTGTTCACCGTTGCGGACCGTGCCAAGCTGGAAAAAGATGTCGAGGCATGTAAGGAGTACTACCAGGAGCTGCTGCAATCTGCAGAAAGAGGCAAGCCCCCGGCCGTTCTATGGGAGCCGTTCTTGAAGAGCTTCTTAAGCTCTTCAAGTTAATGTTTTTTGAAATAGTTTTTTTATTATTATTATTTTTTAACTGATTTAGCCTGCCAAAGCCTGCTAATAGCCTGCTTTGTGTGTAGAATATTTAACACATGTAAATATGACGTCACCTTAAAGCCCCTCAAACCCTTGTATCCTAATCTGGTATCACCCCGCTGAATTGAACATGTAATATGTTAAAAACGGTCTTTTACAACTGCATCTTTTCAGTTTATTCATTCCAATTATGTTTTACTGATGAACAGAGGAACACGAGGACTCGTTATTCAATTGTTACATCTCAGAGGTGCGAAACTTCCGGATGCTTGTGGAGGCCCACGAAGAACACCTGATTAGACAACTCCGCACACCGCTGGAGCGGGACGACCTGGAACAGAGTCTGCAGCGCATCTCGGAACACGAGGTACACATTGACACTCGAGCGGTCTTCTGCTATATCTGCGAACTCACTGCGTTCTTGACTTTATTGGTGGTTCTCCACTTGTCCCTCTGCAGAAGAAGACCACGGAGCTGAACAAACTGAAGGAAGACCTCGATGTTTTAAAGGAGAAGTGTGAGCTGTTCCTCAGACAGGCCACGGCGTCGCCGTCTGTGTCTAAGCTGTCCTCAGAACTCACTGTCCTCCTTCAGAGTATGAGCCAAGTGTACTCCATGTCCTCCATTTATATGGACAAGTAAGACAAACCCACGTTAAGTGTCACACGTTGAAAGAACCTGCACTGATGAGATACCCCCTTTGTTTGCCAGACTGAAAACAGTGAGTTTGGTGGTGGAGCACAGCCAGAGTGCAGAGGCGTTTGTTAAGACCTATGAATCCAAACTCTATGAGGAAGACGCCATGAACCCTGACATCAAGTCCATTGAAAGTGCCATATCAACTCTCAAGGTCCATAAATCATCTTCTACAGTATTTTACCAAAACTGCCAGTATTTTAAATCATTCCGAGAGTTTGGGTCATGAGTCATTATGAGTCATTCTTCTGCTTGGTGATGACAGCAATGGCAGACAGAGATAGATGAGAAGCAGGAGGTGTTCCACGACATGGAGGACGAGCTGCAGAAGGCACGATTAATCAGCGACCGCATGTTTAAGGCTCATAATGAGCGTGATTTTGACCTTGACTGGCACAAGGAGAGAGCCGACCAGCTGAGTGAGCGATGGCAGAACATCCACTCACAGATAGACAGCAGGTCAGTTCAGATGACTTCTGTCTTTGTATCCGTTCTGTCTGTTTAAATAGTTCCCACTGATGCTGACTGTCTCATGTTAAGGCTTCGAGACTTGGATGGCATCGGCAAGTCCCTGCAAAACTACAGAGACTCTTACTCTGGTCTTGATGAATGGGTCCGAGAAACGGAAGCAGAGCAGCTGAAGGCCCAAGAAAACAAACCTGAAGACAGCAAGTTGCTGGCTGGGCTGTTAAATAAACAGAAGGTATGATTTATTTCATATAAAAAGGTGTAAATGTGAATGCACCAGTATTTATTTAAGTACTTTTCAGGTGCTCGTTGCTGAAATTGAGCAAAAGCAGAGTCAAATTGACGAGTGTCAGAAGCATTCGGAGCAATACTCATCTGCCACCAAGGTAAAGCAGTCGGTTTATTTTCATTTCAGCTTGAAACAGTGATGTTGCAATGTAAAACGTGAATGCGTGTGCTTAAATCTTCTTTTAGGATTACGAGCTTCAGCTGATGACTTTCAGAGCGATGGTGGACTCGCAACACAAATCCCCTCTGAAGAAACGAAGGATGCAGAACTCTTCTGATGCCATTCAGCAGGAGGTAAAATTTCAGGATTCTGATTTAGTCTCATTGGAGTTATTGTTCATTGTAGGAATTCTCTTTGACATGTTTGTTTGATTTGATCCCACACAGTTTATGGACCTCCGGACCCGCTACACTGCTCTCGTCACTCTTATCACACAGTATGTGAAGTTTGCAAGTGAAACACTGAAGCGAGCTGAAGATGAGGAGGTGAGAGTTGGCAGGATTTCTACACTTACGGGGGCAGATGCACCACAGTTAACCTCTTGTCATTGCGTTGTTGTTAGCATTGGCTGTCTGATGAAATACAGTAGGAATCACGCTCACGAAGGCTCCTAACTTAAAACTTAAATGTTACCCACTTACCTGTATAATGTTATTGCTTTTATACTTGATATATATTTCTGTTTTTTATGATTTTTTTTTTCAATGTATGTTTCATTTATAGAGATCAGCTGATGAAGAGAAGAGAGAGCACGGTGATAAAGTGAGCAAACTTCTACATTGGGTGTCCAATGTGCAGCAGACCTCAAACAACAATGAGAACGCTCGGAAAGACAGCAACGCCAACACGGACGCCTCCAAAACATCCCAGGTAAAGAACGTTTGTTATTTTTCTTTACTTTTCATTTAGTTAAGAAAATCTTTGTTGATGTCATAGATTTACATTAAGTTTACATTACTCCTGTCACCTTTCTTTTGATTTAGTTAAGACAAATGTTACACACGTGTTTCATACCTCACTCAACATATACACTGTAATAGGATGTCATTACTGGTTTAACTATGTTGAATTGAATTACACAGTTTAACAGAAAACAGACCCAAGATTAGTTTTACACTCGTTTGAATATTGTTTACTACTGCCATCCCACTGGAGTTTGTCTGAGTTGTGAGTTTTTTTAATGTTTCAGGTGTTAATTGAAGAAATGGTCACTAAGAAGGAACAGATTGCAGAAGCGCTGAGGGCCACGCAAATGATACTAAACAAACACAGTGAGAAGTGAGTAGATTTGCTTTAAGTCACAGAAAAAAAAAGGCCTTTCCCTGCAGTAGTTAAACTCAGTCCCGTTTGTTGTATTTTCTCTTGCAGAATGACAGAAGAGGAACGAGAAAAGGCTCAGGAACAGCTGAAAGCGCTCAATCAAGCCTACAGCGAACTGTCGCAGCATTGCTCTGATCACAACAACTCTGCAGAAGAGGTTGGACTCTTGGCGTTTTCTTCTATTGCGTCTTCTTTTAGGAAATGGCGCCACCTGTTGTTCAGTTGCATGACTAACAGTTTTCCCTCCGTGCAGTGTGAGCAGCCTCGTCTGTTGTGTCACTGTTTTTTTACTGCCTCGCACTGGATCAGAGCAGGAAACAGTTGAGGAAAATCCGAGTATGCTGCAAACATGCTTTTCTCTGCCCACCTTTGGCCTGACATGTTACCGTTGTAGCTGTTCTTGTCTGAAACTAAAGATTAGGAATCTGAATGTCACTAATCATCACCAACAGACTTTGGTATGACTAACCTTTTGTAAAGATGCTGGACACTACATTTCCAGATGCATGATAGCTTTGTGTATTACTCGTCACCCTCCTGCTCCAACCCTGGTGCAGTCTTGCGCATGATGTTCTAACACGTTTGTCTATGGTGAGTATACCTGCTGTCTTGCTTTTAAGCACTTTTATGTGCAGTTGATAATAGACATTTGAAAATGGAATTAAATCAGTAATTTTGGTTTTGTTCTTTAGGATCATAAATCAACAAATGCTGGATTTGCCCCTAGATCCAACAATGTCCTGGTTGACAAGTTAAGTGTTGCCTCTCTCCCTGAAACCCGACCTCTGACCTGTGACCCCTTCCAGGCTGATCCACATGTTTGCCTGGACTGGTCTTATCCTTTGGAACAAGATGCCATATTTGAATCCTCACTGCATCACTCACCAGCGTTAAATGAACCCAACAGTTGCGTGCCGAGCTCATATGTGTCTTCCTTGATGCTCTCTGACACAGCAGCGGCAAGGGAAAGGACCACGGGTGAAGATGTAATCATCAAGGTGATAGAGGTCAAAACAGACAGTGATGGAGTGAATGTCGCCTACACAGGGGAAACCATCAGCCTGGAGAGAGCATTTCAGTGTGGTCTAATACTGGCTTCTGACTATGCAAAGGTCCTTGAGAGCCAGAAAACCCCTCGAGATGTTGCTGAGGATGTGCCACAGTGTGAGCCAGTGCAGGAGGTTGAACCATGTGAGGTTAACAGCCTTGTATCCGAGTGTCTCAGTGGGAATAAATCGCCAATCTCACTGAGAAATGCTCATGCTCTGAGGCTGTCGAGTCCTCAGCTGAATGCAGGTGATTTAAATAAATGTCAAGATATGGAGAAGTTGAATGTGGATGCAACGGTTCAGTGTGATTTGATGAGCTCCAGCAGGACTCTGATCGTGCTGGGCAGCCAGCAGCAGTATCTGGGTCTTGTCTTGCCTCCCTCTGAGGAAGTCCAAATCACTTCCAAGTCATTCGTAGACGACAAACTATCCGCTACCACTGAGTTTACCAGCAGCCTGTTCACCAAAAAGGAGAAAATTGCAGCTTTTTACATTCCACAGTTCTCAGAAGTGGTGGACTTTGATGTTGCCGCCCAGAAGGGTTTGATTGACAGCTACACGGCAGAGCTTCTGAAAACTGTAGAGATCCCAGATGTGGTTCCTGACTTTGATCAACTGAATGAAAAATTTTCATCGTGGCTGATGTACAGGAAACTCACAGTGGATGGATGCTTTCATGCTGCAGATTGTTTAAAAGTGGACAGCATCCCCAGTCTCTCAGAGGCAGAGCAGTTGTTCATCTCCTACCTCATGATAAACAGCTACATAGATGCCCAGACAGGAAAACGTGTAGTCATACTAGACAGAGAGCTGAGTAAAATGGTGAAAGTCTTTCTGGAAGACCCCATGAGCTCTGAAGATGGTGACAAACAGGCCACTTATCTGGACTTAAACGTTAGCAGTCTTTTAGAACAAGCAGATAAGGTACACAAAAACGAGGAAACAGACATGGAAATAGAAGATGAGCAACACACGTGTGCGCCCCCATATTTTGTTTCCTCAGTTAATGGAAGAGTGTCATTCAGAGTTGAAGCTTATACAGGTGACCAAGCTGTGAACCATCATCCTGTCATGGATGTTACTGAGGATAACGACATTAACGTGGATGAAAAAGATCCTCGTGCAGGAGAGAAAACTGTCTCTCTCAAAAACGCTGATTGGACAAAGTCAGGTGAATTTGTTCATATGATTTATAGGAATGACTCACACATTGATGATGGCGGCTCAGGTAAATCCTCCCATCAGACACCGCAGCACAACACCGAGCCCATCTGCAGTGAATTAGACATCACAGATTCATTCGAAGCTGAGTTTCTGCACCCTGAAGACTTGTTAGGCGATGAGCAGGACTTTGTTATTGAGGTTCTGGAAGCACATGTGGAAGAAGAGGACGTTTCAGATATACCCTCTGTCACACGCCCTGAAATAAATGCGGCTCTCAGCAAGAACCTAATGGACAAGGAGGCATTTCTGAAGCTGCTCAACTCACATTCAGATGACAGGGAAAGCACCGAAGGAGATGAGTGGGACTCCATGTCTGATTTTAAAGAAAACGTATCTGGTAGTCACAATTTCTCTTATAGTGCTTATTTTTTGTCAGAAAAGCAGACTATATCAAGATCTGGCTGCGCCATTAGCATCAGTGAATCATTCCAGGCTGGTATCGCTGAAGATGAGTTTGTTGTTTCTGACCCAGAAACTAGCATGTATCCACAAGATGACTTTCCCTTTACCTCCAGATCTAATCCGCTCGCTTTTATGGAGGCAAATGGAACTGAAAAGCAGCCAGTGGTGAGGAAGGTCGTGGCCAGTGGGGCAGCTCAGGACGCAGAGATTGGGAGGGAGATTACAGATAGAGAGGTAGATTATGAGACAGGAAATGTTGAGGAGATGAGCCAATATCTCGATTGCTGCCTTCCGTCTGATGATGATCACGGCTCTCAGATATTCTCCCACTCCCTGCGGAGTCAAGTTACTGCAGAGTGCTGTAAATCCTCTTTACCGACTGACCGCCGTGACTCACAGGGCGTGAGCAACAGCCAGGCGACAGGTGCAGCAGATGAAGGAGAAAACTCTCAGGCGTCTGATGAGAGAGTGAATTCTGAAAGCCGGACTCGGCACCCTACATTTACCGCTCGGCCCGACTCTGACAGTCCCCTGTTTGTTGAGAAGGTTCTGATTACTGAATCGGATTCCGAAGTGGAAACTCAGGAAGTCAGTGAATGTGAATCCGACGCATCGTCACGCGTCCTCGCATATGAGAAGAGCACCACAGAGACGGAGATGAGCGTGCTTCAGCCGCATTTACGTAGCGAGCCATCAGCCAGTGGGCGTTACTCATCCACCGGAGTTGAAAGCGACATTATGTCTGATTCCAGCACAGAGGATGGCACCAGAGTGACATCACCTCAGCCCACAGAAGATGATTCAGAAAAGGTTTTTTGTGTTCAACAGAACGCTGGTGAACGGTTTCCAGAGTCAACCAGCTCATCAGATGACATCATTGTTCCAGATCACTTTGAAAGTTTTACTGATGGTGATTCAGAGTGTGAAGACAGTCAAACTGCAATCAGAACTTCTTTTGAGGCTGATCAAGATATGCCAGGATCACAGTGTAGTTCTGTGGATGGTGAACTAAGCACAAGTTTCTCCCCTGAGAGGCAGCATGGAAACAGTTTCAGAATCAGCAGTGACAGTGAAGAGATTTGTTTTTTAAAGCCTCCAGTGACAAGCGATGGGGTTGTCGCTCCAGAGGATATGAGCTCAGATCAGGCAGAAACTGCGGTGAGAGTCGACTCAGGATGTGAGACTCCTGCAGAGAATAGCAGCACAGCCGAGCATGCCTCTGAGCATGTGCCTTTCTGCCAGACAAACCTGCCTGATGTCCCATCAGACTGCTGCGTTACAACCAACGCTCCGTCAGGGGTTTCTAGGGTGGTGGAGACATGTTCAGATGAACTGAGTGGTGTCAGGGATCCTCAAAGTGCTGGAGATGTTGAAGACACTCATTCTATTCTTTCAAATACCTCAAAACCCGGAGAGAAATGTGTTCACAAGACAGACACGCTGCAGGCACTTCTTGAGAGCAGGCACCCAGACCTTCTCGTTGATTTAATGAAGCGAAATACTCACAATTTAGAAAGCAAAGACGGAGGAGACCAGCAGCAGGAAGGCAAAGTCAGTGAAAAGACCGAGGAGTTTCCCAGTATCCAGCAACAGTTTCTGCGCATTCTTATGACTGCTACCTCAAGTCAGGATCTTTCAATGATCCAGGAAGTGATGCAGAGCCTGAACATGGCTCTGGGAAGCAACACCCCGGAGGCGAAGAGACATCTGGACAGCATCAAGGAGGAGAGCTCAGAGGGAGAAGATGAGGGGTCAGCTGAGGAGGACTCTCCTCAGTCATCCGCCAGCTCAGACAGCTGCAAAGTCAAGCAAACTGAGAAGGTTTGTTAGACTAGACCTCATCTTTTTTTAAGCAAAGTAGCAACTGCTTTAATTTTGTCTGCTTTATCCTCCCCACACAGCTGTTCTCCATCCAGAAATATCTGGAGTGTGTTGGAAGACTGCAGGACCACTGTGACGCACTGGATGACGTCAGAAAAGACCTTCTCATCCAGACAAACCTGGGGAAAAACATGGAGGAATTACAGACCCAAGTGGAGGAGTGTCAGGTGCTCAAAAAAGTGCTCAAAGCCTTTGTATTAAAGTATAAGTAAACAAAAGAATAAATAATGCTTTTTTCATTTAATAATGCTTTATTGTTTCAGGCCTTGGAGTCCCAGCTGTCTAGGCTGACCAGTGGTTTGTGCAAGGACATGAAAAAAGCCCGAGAACTCCTGAATTTGTCAGATGAAGCCATCCCTGTGGAAACCTGCCAAGATTTGGCTGCTGCTCATTTGGAGTTGGAAACCAACTTCAATGCTGTTTCCCAAATGTGTGCAGAGAGGAGTCGCACTCTGGTGCAAGCGATGGACACAGAAAGGGTCAGTGTAGTAGAAATACACGAGGCAACACTTGGGCTAGTTTCTAACATTCGTAACATCTATTTTTAGGAACAACTGGAATCAAAATACCAGAAATATCTCACCAACCTACATGAAATAACAGAGGTCATCCAAGGCAACTCTGAGTTGAATAATGTGGATCCCAGCACATGGGATGTGGACGCATTTAGACTGATCATTCAGAAGAACAGGGTATTCTCATAAAAAATGTAAAATATTCTTAATCACCAACAGCAAAACATACACACTCACACCCCTTTTTTCCAGGATTTAGAAAGGAACCTGCTGAGCGAAGCCAAGGTCAAGTTAGAGGACGTCACATTTGACATCCAGTGTTTCATTTCCGAGAATATGCAGTTCCTGAGTCCAGCTCAGAGCAGTGGCCTCCTCAAGTCCCTCAGCAGTGCACAGCGAGGATTCAGGGCCCAGGCAGAGATGCTGGTTTCCCAGAGGAGTGCATGGGATGTCCTGCTAGACACCAGGGAGAGGGAGGAAGAGGAGAAGGTCTGCCTGCGGACATATGAAAAAATACCACAGTTCACCTTTTGAAATAACAACTGTGGTTCATTTGTTTAGTGAAAACGATGAGGGATGCTTACAATGCATGTGAAAGAGACGGGATAAAACTAACAGGACACGCTTTGTTGAAATATAGATTATACTGTTGGCATGCTCAAACGCTTGACCCCTGCTGCAGACTAACATCTGTGCTGCTTTATTCCTCAGGCCTTCAGGACACCCGTGACCATTATCGGTGGACCAAATCCACCTTCTGCCTTGGAACTACAGCAATCACTTTAACATACAGGGGGGAAAAGCAATGAAAAAAAGCATGTTTGCAGCAAACTAGATGATCAGGATGTACTGTCACTTAGATTGTGCATGATATGTCTGTGCTCTCTCGATTTCATCTGTACCGATCTGGTTGTTCTTGCAGTTGAGTTTGAGTGTTAATCAGCTGAATCCCAACTTTTGTGTTCATTTTCTTTTCAATTTCTTGTCTGATAGATTTTGTCGGCGAAACAAAAGGAGTTCACAGAGAAGCTGGAGGAAGTTTGCAGTAATCTCACCCAGACAGAAAACCACCTGATTGGTCATCAGCAGCGGGCAGAAAATGCTAAGAGTGTCTCAGACCTGCAGCAGTACCAGCAGGAGCATCAGGTTGGATAATTCTTTTTATACACAAACTATATGTCTGTGCATGTTTTTATCAGTCAGCATCAATTAAATGACCTCACCCTTCCTCCTGTTTTACACCATTCTGCACTCAAGGCTCTACAGAAAGACGTATTAACAAATGCCAGTGCCCTGAATGAGGTCATTGCTAGCACTAAGAGGTTTCTGGAGGAAAACAGGAGCAAGCTGATGCCTGATCAACTCACTGTGCTTGAGAGCAAGTTGGAAGAGGCAAAAAGCAAAGCCAAGCTCATCGATCAAAGGGCGGAGGAGTCCAGGAAAGATCTGGAGAAGGTTGTTACCACAGCCATAAAACAAGAAAGTGAAAAGGTTAGAGTTCCTGTTAGCCCTGCAAGTGTGTTAGATGATTGCTTGTTTAACTCTATTCAGTCAATATGAACAGATTGAATTCATTTTCTTCAATATTTATTGTTTGTTGTTTTTAGGCTGCAGCTGTAGAGAGGATGGAAGAAAGCAAGAACAAAATCGAAGGTCTTCTGGACTGGATATCCAACATAGGGAATGAAAGCAGGAGCGTTCTTGACCAAAGCGACCGTATAAGCAAAGAGAATGGAAACCTTCCAGCTGAAACGTCAACTGAGGGACTGATAAGGATGGAGGATGATGACACAAATGGAAATGCTTTGCAGACAACTGAAAAAGATTTTGGCAGAGAGACCAGTGGCAAGCAGGATGCTTCCCTGGACCTTGATGAACAGTACAACAGGGTCAAGGTAAGGTTATTTTGTTGCACGAGTGGAGCGTTGAATATGGCTAGATATGATATTGTGGTATTTTAGCCAAATGTAAATAGGATTAGAATCTTGCAAATCTGACATCAATAAAAAAATAATTTCTTGTGTCTCCTTTGGTATTTTTTGTTGCCTCAGGCTCACCATAAGGAGATTCTCTCCCAGCAGCAGGATCTGATTATGGCCACCCAGTCGGCTCAGGCTCTACTAGACAAACAGGCCAACATGTTGACTCCTGAGGAAAGGGAGAAGCTGCAGAAGAGCATCCAGGAACTGAAGGGCCGATACGACGCCTCACTCACGCAGGCTGAGCAGCAGATGAAGCAAGTGCAGTGCATCCAGGAGGAGCTGAAGAAGTTCCAGAGCGACATTGAGGAGTTCGATGGTTGGTTAGATCAGGCCGAGCATGAGATGGAGGATTTGGGAGCCCCTGGAGGCTGTATGGATGACCTTATTGCCAAAGTCCAGCGGCAGAAAAGCTTTTCAGAAGATGTGATTTCCCATAAAGGCGACCTTCGCTTCATCACCATGTCAGGACAAAAAGTACTGGATGTTGCTACAGCTTGTGGATTGGTTGATCCTGTGGAAAAGAATGTTCAGCTACATGTGGACACATCAGAAACCTGTGCAGCTGTAAAGGAACAGCTGGATTCAGCAGCCAGTAGATACAAAATGCTGCATCTACAGGTATTTAGTCTGTAGTCAGTGTTGGATTGCAATACCGCGACCTCACCACTAGATGGAAGCATTTGTCTAGGTATTTTACTGTCTCATTAATCCTATAATACAATGAATTAATTTTATTTCAGTGCAATCTGCTCGGCAACAACCTCAAAGATGTGGTTGACAAATACAAGAAATACGAGGACTCAAGCACAGGTCTGTTGAAATGGCTCAGCAGCTCTGAGGAAGAGGCGAGAAAGCAGCAGTCAGAGGCCATCGCAGCTGACCCCAAAACACTGCAGATGCAGCTGGAGGAGACCAAGGCAAGACAACAAACTGCAAAGCTTTGGAGCTCAGGCTTAGTCTGGCTTTTGATCACAGACTTGTTTGTTATGCTGTTAAACATGTTTCTTTAACTTATTCTTGCTGCCAAAGTCAACGTTCTTGAACTCTGCCAAATGTTGGTCTGATGTTATGTTTTGCTATAAAAATAGAAGTGAAGAATAATCTTTATTTAGCAGTGGATGACACATAGATATAAAGTTTCCATTAATGTAGAAAATCACATTTATTCTTAGCTCTGTTTTTAAATTTAAGTCACATGTGACTGTTCAAGGGAAGATAAGAAGACAAACTGCCTCTGTCTCAGCCTTTGGCCGCTTTTAGCGCAAACATTTCTGTGTAAAGAAGTAGTGCCTTATTCATAGATATGCACAGATATGAAGTGTCTGTAGGCCAACTCTGCTTTGGCTATAAATTACTGCATACCTGCAGTAAAAGCATACCTTATAAAGTTATTAACTTAGGCAAACATGTTACTATATCTACCGAGTGACTTAATATTTCCATAGATGTGATCCAGACAATCTTTCACATTGTGGTTGCGCTGTTGATTTCATAGCCAACATCACCAATCTTTACTGACTGAAGCTTGACATTTCTGGTATTTATGGTTCTTAATTGTTGATCTACAGATGCTCCAAGTTCAGATGACAGGACGTCAGACGGCTATCGACACGCTACGAAAAACAGCCGAGTCTTTATTAACGTCTGATGGAGACCTGCTGAGCAACCCAGATGAAATCCAGGAGTCTGTAGGTGAGTAGGAAAACCCAGCAAATATGATGGTTTAGCTGCAACGTCATAGAATTCGAAAACCCTGAAATCTTTACATTTTGTCTTGATATGTTCTCTTACGTTGTAGATGACATTGTTGAGCGGTATGACAACCTGTCCAAGTCTGTAAGCGATCGCAATGAGAAACTGCAGATCACCCTGACTCGCTCCATGAGTGTCCAGGATGGTTTGGATGAGATGATGCGATGGATGGAAGCCGTGGAGGCCAGCGTTGAGGAGAAAGGACCAGTTCCCCTTGACACTGCGTCTATTGGAGATATCCTCAGCAAGGAAGCAGTATGTTTTCTTGACAAATATCATGGTTTGTTGCAGTTTCTGCTTTGGTGGATTTGTTAAAAACCTCTCCCGTATTTTTAAGGCACTGGAACAGGATATAGCAAGTCGCCAGAGCAGCATTTCTGCCATGAAAGCTAAAGTGAAGAAGTTTGTGGAGACAGCGGATCCGTCTGCCGCGGCTCTCCTGCACTCAAAGATGGACACTCTCTGCCAGCGCTTCTCTGACGCCTGCGACAACCACAGACAGAAAGTTTCCAAACTGGAGCAACTGAAGGAAAAGGTGGAACAGTTTGAGGAGCTTGCAGATAAAGTCCAACAGTTTGTTGTGAAGCGTTCGCAAGATCTGCACGAGACAGATGGTCCAGGGAAGACGTTCACTGAGCTGTCGCAGCTGATGCAGGTAGCTGTAAACATAAATGATCACGTCTGGTGTTCAATAGTTACAGTTTTGCTCTTTATTATATCAAAGTACAGTGAATGACCAACCGCCTATTTGCACTGCAGAATACTAAAGCTAAGATGGCCGAACATGTCAGTGATGTGGAGACACTTCAGAATCTGTCAAAGGAACTCTCAGAGATGAGCCCTGATGGAAACAAAGCCCAGATCCAGAGCAGGATGGAAAATCTCTCAAATATTTTCAGCACCTTCAAAGACACGGTGAAAGAAAAGTGAGTATAGATAGAAGAGGAGGGATCAGCAATTCACACATTATTTCTGTTTTATTCATTTATTTTTGCCTCTAAACGTCTTTAGGGAAGAGGAGGTCTCTTCTTGTCAGGACCAGCTGGGAGAGTTCAGATCGGCAGCTGGTGCTCTCAGCAAGTGGCTGGAAGAGACCAATGAGAAAGTGCCTGCAGCGCAGCCAGGCAGCAGCACCAAAAATCTAGAGAAAGACCTGCAGATCATCTCTGTGAGTCAAGAGATATATGGATTAATAGATTAAAAGAAAGTTTTAAGTGAAGTTGACATATAATCCTACTATAGTCCTAAAAACTCCCTTCTTCCCTTAGTTGTGCCTCTAATTATCATTAACATTTAGATTAGAAATATGTAAATTGAAGTCAGCAGATTAATGTATATGATATTTATCCTTGAAAGGACCACAGAAGTTTAATCAAGAATTGTCACATGACTTTACAATTCTGTCTGTTGAATCGATTCTCAGGGATTATTAGATGAATGGAACTCCAAAGGGCCTGCTGTCCAGGATCTTAACAGTAAAGGATCATCACTGTGTAACCTCATCACCTTCCTCACATCCCCTGCAAAAATAAAGGCCAACAAATCAGGTAATCTATGGATTATGAGTTAGCCAGAGAAATGGGAAGCACGGTGTTTGAACTAGCACAATATAAGCCCTAATCCTGAGTTAGATGCTTGCCGTTTACGCTTTGTCTCATGTCTCTTCATCAGCTCTTACTAATGGTGCTGGTCCTGGGAGCCATTTCTACCTAACTAATAAAGGTAATCCAGTCTGGGTGATGGTGCTGTTGTGGCATTGCACTCTTTGGAGTTAACCAAGCAACACTTATGGCACTTTTTTATTAATCAACTGAAACTTTAGGTTAAAAGTCAGACAATGTTAAGCGGCAGGACTTACCTTATAATTGCCCAGTACTTTTTGCATTGTATCTATAATTTTGTAAATTTCTGCACGTTTATGTCACTTTGATCATGTAACAGAAGCCAAAAAATGTAAATATATTAAATCATTTCACATTAAGACGTTTAAAAATGCCCTATTGGAAATAACCCTGATAGTACTTTTTAAACGAAACATTTTATTGTTAATGTTTTGGCGATTTAGATAGTTTAGATGATTTCATGATGCAATACGTGCATTTATGACTTATGAACATATATTTTTTTTAAATCTAATAACTCTTCACAGAGTTGACGGTGATTCAGCAGAACATGTCATTTGTCAACGAGGGATACGAGAGTCTCGGGGAAAGGCTGAAGAGGCGAGCAGCCGAGTTGAATAGCTCTGTGCACGATTTCAGAGAAGCCAAAAAGGAGACGGACACCATGATAACGTGGCTGAAGGACATGAAGAAGACTGCAGCCTCCTGGAACAATTCAGACGGGCAGAAAGATTCTGTGAAAACGCAGCTTGAGCAGCAGAAGGTACTGAAGTGATGCTGCTCTGGGTTATTTCCTAGTTCTGTTTTGATTTCGTATCTGGTATCTTGTTTTAACTATTTTACTTTGATTATTTATTACATTTATTAATGCACTCAGGTATTCGAGGATGACATGAAGCAAAAGCAGCAGCAGCTCCAGAAGCTCCGAGAGAAGCTCCTCAACTTGATTAAGACTTATCCAAACTCCCCCGAGGCAGCAAAATGGAAGCAGATGCTGGCAGAAATAGGTGTGTACAGTGTGATGCCAGATGGCCTTGAATCACGGTAAATGCCTTCTGCAAACTGTGAGTAAGGGCTTTTATAAATAAACTAGCTGTGGCATTATTCATCCAGATCTCCTTCCACCTCAAACACATACACACACCTGCTGTCTGCCTGACTGGTTAAATTAACGCATTTATGTTGCCAAGTTCTGCACAGTCGGAGATTTGCAGAGAAACCAGTAGGATAGTGGAAAGAAATGATGCTGGCGTGCTGACTCATGCAGACTGGTGCAATTGTTCTACCCCCCCCACGTAGATGCTGCCTGGGCAGATATTAGCGGCTCGGTGGAGGAGAGGAAGCAGCACCTAGAGGAATCTAACAAGAACTTGGAGACCTTCCAGGCGACTGAGCTGCAGCTCGGTCAGTGGCTTTCGGAAAAAGAACTAATGATGAGTGTCCTTGGACCCCTCTCCATAGACCCCAACATGCTTAAAATGCAGAAGCAACAAGTCCAGGTCCGTATGCTGTGTGACGTACACACGTTTGTGACACTTTTTCATCATTCCTGTTGTTTCTGTGGCCCCCTTCAGATCCTCCACAATGAATTTAAAAGTCGTAAGCCTCAATATGATCAGCTCGAGGAAGCCGCCTCTGCCATTCTTAATTCGGGCAACCAGGATCCCGCAAATGGCAAGTTGGTGAGGGAGCAGCTCACTGCGCTTACAAAGAAGTGGCAAGGCCTCACGGGCCAGCTGGACCAGCGCGACAACCTGATCGACCAGGCTGTGGTGAAGACGGGCGACTTTCAGGGGTTGCTGAACAGCCTCGGCCAGACCACTGCCAAGCTGGAGAATCAGCTGACCAACCACCAGGGCTACAGCACCCAGCCCGATGCCCTGAGGAAGCAGCTGGAGGATGTCCAGAACATCTCAGTTCAGCTCAGAGAGGAGAGGAAGAAGCTGAGGGAGGCCGAGGCCATCAACGCAGAGCTCACAACCATGGTGACTGAAGATTACCTAAAAGTGGACTTGGCCAGGCAGCTGGAGAGCGTCAGCAAGCCTTTCAAACAGCTGGAAGAGAAAGCAGGTTCGCCTTTTGACTTAATGAGATAATCTTGCAATTTTTGGACGAGAAGCACTGTTCGTTAGCATTGATTCACTGCCAATCCACAGGGATGATCTTGTTTTAGATGTTTTTAAATGTGGAAGTAATTATATTATTACTCACTGTTGTTTTAAATGATTCAATAATAAAATAAACTTAATTTGTTTATTTCCATTTGGTGTTCTGTTCGAGTTCTGATATTGTGATTGCATTTATGTGTTGCAGCGAAACGGATCGAGCAGCTGAACTCCACCTTTGCCAGCTCCCAGCAGTTTCATCAGACTTCCAAAGACTTCCAGACGTGGCTGAGTGAGACGCTCCAGAATCAGTTAGAGCTCCAGGCTGTATCTGCCAAAGCAGACACCCTGCAGCAAAGCCTGGAGGAGCACAACAAACTCCAGGAGGCTCTTAGTGACCACGAGGAGGCCTACAACACAACCATGAGGGAAGGGGAGATGCTTCTACACGGCACTGAGGGTGCAGAAAAGATGGCCCTTCAAGGGCAGCTGACTTCACTGTCTTCCAACTGGGACGAGGTGAAGAGGAGCGCTGCGGATCAGGCTGAAAAACTCAAAACTGCTCTGCAAAAATCTCTGAAGTATCAGGAGCATGCTGAGAAGCTCGGTACTTGGATTCAAGAGTGTGAAGCCTGTGAAAACAGAGTGAAACTGACTGTTGATCCCGTTGCTGCGGAGAGCTCCATATCTCAGGTGAAAGCTCTCCAGAAGGACGTCGATAAGCACAGAGGGATGATGGAGCAGCTCAACGCGGCTGTAGACAGCCTTCTAGAGGTGGCCAACACCGACACGGAAGCTGTCAAGCAGGATAAAGCCAGTATCGGAAAACGAGTGGAGGGTGTAGCTGAAGCTCTACAGAGCAAAAGGGAGTCACTAGAGAAGATTGCACATAAAGTTAAGGATTTTAATGATATTTACAAGGAGGCTAAAGATCAGCTTGAAGGGGCTGAAAAGCAGGTGGATGCATACGAATCACAGGGATTGCAGGCGCATAGCAACAAGACATTGACCAACATGAAAGCACAGCAAAAGAGTTTAGAGGGAGTGCAGAACCAAGTGGAACACCTGAAAAACCTGGCCAAGGACCTCGTGGTCGATGTGCCCGATGCCGACGGAGTGACTGACCTTTTGTTGCAGGCCGACAGCATCGAGAAAGACTACAGCGCACTGAACAAGAAACTAGAGGAGACGTGTGAGGTGTTGGAGGGTAAGCTTCAGGGCATCGGACAGTTCCAAAACAACATCCGAGAGATGTTCACCCATTTCACAGACCTGGATGATGAGCTGGACAGCATGGCTCCAGTGGCTCTCCAGCTTGCCCCCCTTAAAGAACAGCAGGACAGCCTGGACAGCTTTGTGGCTAAGCTGCAGGAGCTAATGGCTAACACGGCCAATGCAGGAGGCAGCTGTAAGAAGATGCTGGAGACAGAAGCCTCACCCGATCTACTGGGCCTGAAGAGAGACCTGGATGCTCTGAGCAAGCAGTGCGGTAAACTGATGGACAGGGCCAAAGGCAGAGAGCTGCAGGTACAGGGTACCCTTACTCGACTGGAGGAGCTGTACCATCAGATCCACCAGATGGATGGTAAACTTTGCAGAGCTGTGGCCAAGGAGGAATCACAGGAGGCCGTCGGCATGGAGACAGATGTCATCAATCAGCAGCTGGAGGCCTTTAAGGTACGGGTTATTTTTTAAAAAGTAATTTGTTATGATATGAATATGAAATAATGGGTGCTACCTTTGGATGATGACATTAATAGTTGCAGTTGTAATGCTGAGTGTTTAAATTATTTTCATTGCTCAGTATTTTAGCTGCTAGCTGTACAGAAAACCCTGGGGCACCGTCTTTACTGTGCCCCACTGATACTGTGTGACAATCCTTTGGGGACTGCTGGTTCATTCAGGGCATCTGCTGGAAACAAAAGGGCAGGGCCCCATATGTGGGAGGGATGCACCGTTGCAGCCAGGTGGTCACCAGCAGGCCTTTACTGGATTCACTGGTGCTCATAATGAAATTAAATTAGTCATGTTTTCTGATCTTTTAGCATTGTTGTTGATTTAGGTTTAAATTTATAATTATGTAATTAATATTATAAAACACCAATACCACTTAGTAAAGTGAAGTTTAAAATAACTAAAATGGAAAGACTGCACTATTAACTGGCTGAAATGATTAAATATTCACAATGGAGGTAAAACACCCATCTTTTTCCTCTCTGTATCGGTTGCTATCATTGGACAAAAAAAAAAACAAAAAGAGATTTAAGGACAGATGCAAAATATTTTAAAAGCTTGTAAATTCTGATGGACGTCTCCAGCAGAGGATTAACCTACATTCAGAATGAAAGATTGTGTCATTTATAGTATTAGATATTATTACCATAAAGCATTGTAAACAGATGTGTGTCGGCAATTGACACAGATCTGTCCAAAGATAGGTCAGAGGATTTATTTTCATTTTTTTAATTACCGGGGTGCTGAACTCCTGTAGGAGGGCTCTATTGAGACCTCCTGTGGGGTGAATGTAGATTAGAAAATCCTATCATGGGTGCTGGGTGGGGGTATCACTGAGGTTCAGAAGCACTGCGGGATAACTATTAAAGACATTGTTGCTGAGCAGCGTTGTCATGGTGCACATTCTCACCCACTTATTTTTGGTCACCAGTCTGGGTTGAGAGGGCACAGATATGGACCCAGCTGTTGGTGGAAAATCAGAGCGAGGATATGTCTGGAAGAAATCTTTATTTAGTTGTTTAAGGAAAGCTACTGTGTCAGATTTTAAATTCAGTGGATCAGATTTTCCCCGCTGCAGGTATGTGGGCTTTATTGGCAGCTGCTGAGAAAGAAATAAACAGCAAAGGATGGCGTTCTCGTTCGCCTCTTTCATGTGCCGTTACCATTTTAGGTCAGCTTTTGAAAGGGACTCGGCTGACCTCGTTTGTTTACTCATGTTTTTCGCACAAGATTTGCGGGAGCGAGGAACTCCTACCGTATTTTTTACATGCACCTTGAAGGACAGCTCGAAGTAGGAGTGATTCAGCCCCCCTGGGGGCCAGCGTGGGTGTGCATGCAGACATTACATCAGTGATGAAAATCTTAAAGGAATTTCAGGTCACTGAGTCAAATGGTAGCAAAGGTGATGAATGAAGTGTTGCGAATAAACATGTGCTCACTCGTTTATTCGATGCGCTATTCTTATTGAAGGAACCCTAACACTGTTGTGGTAAGAGTGTTCAAGTTCCAAGTTTATGTGTCTAATGCAGACCAAAATAACATTCTGTCTTGTTTTTTTTTTTTGTTTTTTTTAGTGGTAGTAGTAGTGGTAGTAGAGTAGCACTGGATTTCATTTTCTATTCAACTTTTACACATACATGAAGATATAAATATTTAATATTTGTTTAGTTTAGATTTCCTTTAAATATTTGAAACTTCTTTGAACAAAAACTTATCCCATGGAACCTAAACTGCTGATTAATCTCTGCCAGCGTCCTCTTTATATCTCCTCTCATGCATGCAGGAGTGGACAAAAGGGTCGACTCCTCACCGAGTCACCGAAACACAGATAAACCCCTTTCAGTATCTTCATCTGTCTGCTCCTCTCCTTCTATCCCTCTATCCACTTTCTGGACGTAAAAAGTGTCTTCATTCACTTGGCAGAGAAACTGGTGTTAAATTACCTGGGACCGGTGCCTCCCTCAGCATTCCACAGTAAATTAGAAACCATCTACGAGGAGACAAAAAGAGCAGAAAGAGATGAGGAAATGATATCTGTTTCAACATGGTTGTAACACCAGAGTGGGAGCTGCTGCGGATCAGCGCTGTGTTTTGCTTCCCCTCCCCATTCCGTCAGTCTTTGAAAAGGAAAAAAAAACACAGTCCAAAAGTGAGTGACTCTGTCATGATGGAGATGATGGCTTAGAAGTGAAGTCATATGGGCTGTGCTGACATAAGGGGGAATTAGAAAGTGGAAAAAAAAAAAAAAAAAAAAAAAACGGGTCATGTGTCCACCAATCGACATGTGCCGTAGCAGCTCTGAGCACAAATGGAGTTGTGGCAGATGTTGACTGAATAATGAGCGGGGGCGGGGCATGAAAGCTCCTGCCAGAAGGGTGTCTGTCATTGCAAGAGAGCGATGGGAGAGAAAGGGCAGGCTTTTTTGTTTATCCGGGAATACCAGCTCTCCTGCGAACTGCCCGGAGTTTTTGCGAGCAGCTGCCGGATTTATCTGTGGATCATTTCACTTTGCACTGAAGATTTTTTCCTTCAGCTTGCACGGATGCTGTGAGGATTTCACGGAAAAAGAAGCACTTTGGAGCGAAGTCGCAGGGATTAAGTTTTTGGAAATGCACTGAGAAGGATCTAAAGGAATATTTGTCCCATTGTTGAAAACTCCTATTTCAACTGGAGAGTATGAAACTGCTGTACAGTCTCAGCATTTGTTTGGGATTTTTTACATATATTTAATACTAAAGCTTTATTTTTTCCTGGTTTTTATTTTTCCATGTTGTTGATTTTTCTGTTTAATTTATGAAAGGAAATCTACTTCAGTAAACGAAGATTTGTTTTTCTAAGACAAGTGTAAATCTTTTGTATTTATTTTTTATTCCTCTGTTAAAAGAGACAAAACATCGACAGTTTTGCACGCAGTTGTTCCTTACTTGATATCCCTCTTTAGATGACTCACTGTGCACTAAACCAACATTCAGTATACCTCAAAGGATTTCACTACGTCCTTTATCGTTCCTTTGTAGCGAGTAGTGAGAATTGTTAAAGAATGGGCAAACCGCTGAGCCGGCCAGACTGCCTCAGACAAAACCCTTCCTGCGTGGGGAAGGGGGAGGAGGAGGACCTGAACATTGATGACTGCTACGTGCCCCAGAGATCCATTTATGACACCGTTCTTCTCAATGAGCAGATAGACTCCACCTCCAAAGGCAGCTTGTCGTCCAGGCACTTCACAGGAACCTTACCTTACACTCACCGCACCTTAGACCTCAGCAGTCTTTGTGGAAATGGGGGTCTCTCTGCTTCAAGTTCCTTTGAGTTCCGGTCCCGCAAGCCAGCACCGTTGGATGAACGTGTCGTGTTTGACGGACTGAAACTCAATGGACACATAATGAGGGTGACTGATACTGTCCTGCCCAAGTCCCGACTCCAGGGAGGAGATAAACCGCATCATCGCCGATCGTGGCGGACGTTTGCCCCCACCAGTTTGGGCGAGTATGCAAGTTGCAGTGGAACGTTGGGCTCAGGTAGCACCGAGAGGCCTGGATTGATGAGCAGCAGGAGGGGGCAGAGTATGACCAACTCGCTGACATCTGAAGAAGACTCAGGTTTATATAGTCCCACTGTGGAGAGGGAAAGACATGCCAGGTCTCACAAAAGAGCAGGTCCCAGCGTGAGGAGCCTGTCATCGTCAGAGGCCATGCACATATCTGGGGATCTGAGGGCGGGAAGGTCTCTCAGCTCGGGTCAGGAGGAGTTCCCGTTTTCGCCTGTGAGAGACAGCCAGTCTCTTTACTACAGCAGCAGCTTGGTCAAGGAGACACGACCCACTGAAACCGCCTTATCAGATGGAAAGGATAGCTTCAGGAATGGAGAGCACAAATACTCCACAGGGAGGCTTTCCAGTGGGTCGGCAACCAGGACTCAAAATGACATCTCTGGTTGGCATTCAAGGACTTTAAAAGACTATGATGAGCCGTCTACTGCTGAGCTGTCGGAGGATGCGTCAGCTCCGGACAACTGCGAGTTGGTTAGCGTGCTGGTGACAGAGCCGGAGACATATGGGAACATTGGGACTCTTCCCATAGAGAGAGGCCAGCCAACAAAAGCATGTGCTGTGCAACAAGGAGCGTCCGAATACAACATGGAGGAGCTGGAAGAGTTTCTGCAGTCAGTGGAGGCTTGTCTGCCTAGGAGCTTTCAAACTTTTCAGGACGCTGGAGAGATTGAAGCCTTACTGAATGCAATTACTGCATGTCCTGAAATAGGCTGTTTATCATCACAGGTGCCCTAAACTGTTTTATACCCTCAGTTCCAATATTATCTAATTAGTGCTATCAGGATGTACATCTTATTGAGCAGACGACTAACTGCTGCATGTTCTTCTCTCGCTGGTGTCACAGCTCTGCATCATCCATCCTCTCATTGCTCTTCTTGTAGTTTTACATACGATAGATCAACATTGTGGCGAAAAGGACCATAAGAGCTTTAGAAACAATGAAAGAATACGTAGTGTAGAAAGACTTATTTAGATTTCCTTTATTTATCTTCAGGCTTTCCAGAAGGAAGACATTGATCCGCTGCAGACGCAGCTTCAAGACATCAACTCTCTGGGCCAGGGTCTGATCCAAACAGCTGCCAACGGCGCCAGCACCAAGAAGCTCGAAGATGACCTGGAGGAAGTCAACATAAAGTGGAACACCCTCAATAAAAAGGTTCCTCTTAATCTAATACTGTTTTTATTTGTTATTATTATAAGGAGTTAAATCGACTTCATACAGGTGACCTCTCTATTTACCTCTCTATTTTGGATTTTTGGCAGATTGCTGAGCGCTCTGCCCAGTTGCACGAAGCCCTCCTGCATTGTGGGAGATTCCAGGATGCGCTGGAGTCTTTGCTCAGCTGGTTGACGGACACTGAGGAGCTCGTGGCCAATCAAAAGCCTCCCTCTGCAGAGTTCAAAGTGGTCAAGGCTCAGATACAAGAGCAGAAAGTAAGCCATCGGTACTTAGCGTGATCACAGACGTCAGACATGAAACACTATCAAGCCAAATAACTCTCCTTCCTGCCTTTGACAGCTCCTACAGAGACTTCTAGATGACCGAAAGCCAACAGTGGAGCTGATAAAAAAAGAGGGAGGGAAGGTTGCAGAACTGACAGAGTCGGTGGATAAGGAAAAGGTTGCAAAAGAAATCGAATGCCTGGGGCAGAGGTGGGATGCTCTGCTCAAGAAGGCCGAAAACAGGTTTGCATAAACATTTGTAACATTATACTTCTCTCTAAACACTTCAGTGTGTGTGTGGATAAGCACAAAAACGAACAACACTGCAGGCCCGAATTCAGCTACACGTCCTAACCACTCATGATAAATCCTCTTAGTTTACATTCTACATGGCTGTAACACACACTTTACTGAACAGCCAGTTTTGAAGCTTTGTGGTCAAAATGCTTGAAATGGATGGTCATGGCCGTGTTTCCTTCTACTTCACTGCTCTTGTTTATATAAATGTGCCAGGCACAAGCAACTGGAGAGCATCTTAGTGGTCACTCAGCAGTTCCATGAAACTTTAGAGCCCCTGAGCGAGTGGCTTGGAGCCACAGAGAAACACCTCATCAACAGTGAACCCATTGGTACCGAGACGTCCAAGCTGGAAGATCAGATCTCTCAGCACAAGGTAAGATCGCTCATCTTTTGTCATGGATTTTTTCATTTTTTCATTTGTTTTCATTTTGTTTTTTTTTTCTTTTCATTAGTTTCTGTTTTTTTTTCATTACATTTCTATTTATTTGTTGCTTTGTGTGTGTGTTGTCTGCTTTTTTGCCACATGACTTTGGTTTGCTTCACCATTTCTGTGGTCAGGCCTTAGAGGAGGAGATAATGAATCACAGTAAAGACCTGTTCCAGGCCGTGAGCCTGGGTCAGATGCTCAGGACTGTGAGCTCAGTGGATGATAAGGAGTTTGTGCAGTCTAAACTGGATGCCGCCCAGGCCAGTTACATAGAGCTCCAGGAGCGATGCAGGAGGAAGGCTGAGATGTTGCAGCAGGCTCTGGCAAACGCCCAGCTCTTTGGCAAAGACGAAGTGGCTCTCATGAACTGGCTCAGCGAGGTGCACACGAGGCTAAATGAAGTGTCCATGGAGGAGTGCAAAATAGATGTTCTTGAAAATCAACTGGCTGAACAAAGGGTACACAGTTCTCCTCTGGCCAAGCATTATGTTGCCTGTTTTATTTAAGTTGCATCAATCACATTTCTCTTGGTTTTTGTCATGCATCAGTCACAGTCCAAATGTTTCTTGCAACTCCTGTGGATTTTGTAAGGTTGTATTTTCTTTTTAGGCGCTGCAAAGTGACATTATGTTGAGAAAAAAGAACATTGAGCAGGCACTCTGTAATGGGATGGAGCTTCTGAAGCAAACAACAGGCAAGTGAAGGACGATCACTTATCACAGTCAAACTTAAATCTATCTGTGAAGTCAAAGTCAAGTCTCAAAATCATCATAACTGGAAATAAAAGGATGGAAAATTACTGAGAAAGTGTTGCTATTGGCTTATGTGTGTCCTGTTGGTTAGATCAGATACATTTTACTCTTGACAGAGATAAGATGGAGGGTTTTCTTTTGAATTGAATAATTAGCCTTAGCTAAGCTAATGCAGCTAACCCCCAGCATCACAGAAAGCCCCCTCAATAGTCTAAATTTGTGTTTGCAGGTGATGAGGTGATTGTAATCCAAGGCAAACTTGAAGGGATAAAAACTAAATATTCCGAGATCAACTCCATGAGTGAGAATGTTTTGAAGAAATTGGAGCAGGTTTTGAATCTTTCAACTAAGCTCCAACAAACCCACGAGGATCTGAGCTCCTGGCTTGAGGTTGCAGAGTCTGAAACCAGAGCCTTTGAGCCGGTGGGCAGGCAGCTGGTTCATGCACAAAGCAGACAGAGGGTAATACATCCCTCAGAAATAAATACACGCATCATAAAATACCTTATGTGCTGATTCACTCTACTGAAGTTCAGTTTTTAATGGGTTTTTTTTCAGGCCTTGTTGAAAGAGGCCAAGGAACAAAAAGCACTGGTGGACAAGCTGAATGAGCTGAGCAGCTCCTTGCTGGATCTGATCCCCTGGCACACTCGTGAGGGTCTAGACAGGATGGTGACTGAGGACAATGAGCGGTACAGAGCCTTCTGTGAAGCAGCCGCTCAGCAAGTGGAGCAGATCGATGCTGATCTGCTCAAGTCCCAGCAGGTAAAATACAGAAGCTCTTTACTGCTTTTCACTGCGTTAAAATTTCTGATTATTTATATTTTATATTTGTCCATTCATATAGTCAGATTTGTTCATGAATGCCACCTGATTTTTTTTTTTCTTTACTAGTTTGAACAAGCTGCAGACACTGAACTCTCCTGGCTAACTGATGCGAAGAGGAAGCTGTTGTCAATGGGCGAGATCAGACTGGAGCCGGACCAAACCACAGCTCAGCTCCAAACACAGAAGGTTAGTCTTTAATAGCCTGTGTTCAAGTGTGTGTGGACACAGGCCTCCGTTTAAACAATGTACAGTAAACACAGCATTTATTTTGTGCAATCTAAACTCACTCCACCGGTTTTCTCAGTTTTTCGCCATGGACATCATGAGACACAAAGATGCATTGGATGATATTGTGAAAACAGGAAAGTGTATAATGAACAGTAGAAGCCCTGAGGAGAAAGAAATCCTGAAGGTAGGCAATATTTTTAACATTAGATAATCATTCATTGCGGATAAGTGCATTTGTGAAACAAAACACTTTGGTTCTCTGTCAGGCAAAGACTCAGACTCTCTTGGAGGAGTACGCCGTCGTCAGTCAGCTAAACTCGGAGCGCTGTCTGCAGCTGGAACGAGCTCATTCTCTGGCCTCTCAGTTCTGGGAGACCTACGAGGAGATGTGGCCGTGGCTCCAGGAAACGTTGTCCACCTTCACGCAGCTGCCTCCGCCCGCCATTGAGTATGACACTCTGAGGCAGCAGCAGGAGGAGCTGAGGGTAAGGAGCCAGGAGACACTCATGTGCTGGTCGAATCACTTTCATGCGCTAAAACGTATCACTATTGTCTCCAGCAAATGCGGGAGCTGATTGCTGAGCACAAGCCGCACATTGATAAGATGAATAAGACGGGGCCTCAGTTGCTTGAACTCAGCCCAGTGGAAGGGGTCCCCATCAGGGAGAAATACACAGTCACAGACCAGCTTTACACCAAACTGAAGGCTGATGTCAAGCAGAGAGCCGCCACTTTGGATGAAGCCATCTCCAAATCCACCCAGGTGAGGAGGGATGATTCCTGCTGTGAAGGCTTCTTTCTTGCAAGATATGAGGATTACCAGGTTAGGCAAGCACAACACGCACAGATAAGTCTTACCTTGTTCCCTGCCAGTTCCACGACAAAATTGACCCCATGCTGGAATCCCTGGATCGGATCGCCGAGCGCCTGTGCCAGCCCCCGTCCATCTCGGTGGAGGTTGACAAGATTAAGGAGCAGATAGCAGAAAATAAAGCAGTTTCGGTGGATTTGGAGAAGTTGCAGCCCTTGTATGAGACCCTAAAGCAGCGCGGCGAGGAGATGATTGCCCGTTCTGAAGGAGCAGACAAGGACATTTCTGCCAAAGGTAGATCATGATGATTTGAGGTTTTAAAGTTGTTGTTTTTTAATAAATACACACAGATTTATTAGAAATTGTGCATGGAAAGGCGAAGTAGATACTTTTATTCTGTTTTAGTTGCTCCTTTTTTTCTTTCACTTTATCGGTTGTGGTTTCTTTCTCTGTTTTCAGCTGTGCAAGACAAACTGGACCAGATGGTGTTCCTCTGGAGTGACATCCAGGCCTTGCAGGAGGAGCGGGAGGCCAAGCTGCTGGATGTAATGGACCTGGCAGACAAGTTCTGGTGCGACCACTGCGCTCTCATCGTCACCATCAAAGACAGCCAAGACCTGCTGAGGAAGCTGGAGGAACCCGGCGTCGATCCCTCTGTCGTCAAACAGCAGCAGGAGTTTGTGGAGGTCTGGAAATGAAGGATTCTAACAAAAGAGTGGGATAGTGAAGAGCAATGAGATCCTAAACTGACCAAACTTTTCCTTTTCCTCCAGGGATTTAAGGAGGAGATCGATGTGCTGCAGGAAGAGCTCGATGTGGTCCAAAACCAGGGCGCCGAGCTCCTAACTGCGTGTGGGGAACCTGACAAACCGGTGATAAAGAAAAGCATCGATGAGGTGAATTCAGCCTGGGAGAATCTCAACAAGACCTGGAAGGAGAGAGCAGAGAGACTAGAAGAAGCCATGCAGGCAGCTGTGCAGTTTCAGGATGGCCTGCAGGTATCCTCACTTTTGCTCTCCGTCTTCTCTTTGATAAAATAGTCTTTATATGCTTATAAAGTTAAATACACAGTGAGTCAGGGAGTTTAACCCTTCCAGATTGTAGCGATTTATTTTATTGCAGTTTTTTAGAACTCTTTTAAATTTAAATGTGTTTGTTTTGACTTTCTGCACAAGAGCTTTGTCTCCTCTCAGTAACAATGGTGCTTCATCTCGTACACAGGGCATGTTTGACTGGGTGGATATCCTGGAGAGCAAACTGGACTCCATGTCACCTGTAGGCACAGATCTGGAGACTGTGAAGCAGCAGATTGTAGAGCTCAAGGTGGGGCGGGTCACGTGGGAAATACAGCAGCAGAAAACAATTCACTGATTCACTTTCTCACTGGCTCATCAAGTTACCTCTTTGTAACTGTAATGTTACACCAGCTTTTGTCACAGCCCACCCCCCCGCCCCCCTCGGCTGGCCAGTTTTTGCATTTGCACAATAGCATTTCGCGCACAATAAGGCAGAGCTTGCGCTATAGATCTGTTCTTGAAGTTTATATTCTCTTTGCTGTTTGTAACGATGATTTAGGTGTTCAAAGAGGAGGCCTACCAGCTGCAGATCGAGATGGAGCGACTGAACCACCAAGCGGGCCTCCTGCTGAAGAAGGTGACCGAGGAGGCCGATCGCTGCGTCATCCTAGAGCCGATGTCTGAGCTCAAGATGCTCTGGGACAACCTGGATGAGAAGATCATCGGGAGACAGGTGAGGAGGGGAGGAAAATAACGCAATGACCGATGGAATCCCACCAGGCTGCGAAATGTGCTGTGTCACTTAAGGTTGATGGTAGCTTGAGTGTTTTGGTTGTCACATTGTAATGGTTTAATCTGTCGTTAACCCAGCATAAACTGGAGCGAGGCCTTCTGGCACTGGGCCAGTTCCAGCACGCACTGGATGAGCTGTTGGCCTGGATGAGCCACACCGAGGAGCTACTCACTGAGCAGAGGAAGGCTGGAGGAGACCCCAAAGCTATCGAGATAGAGCTCGCCAAGCATCACGTACGACCAACTTAGACATTTTTTTTTTTAATTTAGTAATGGGAACAGAGCAGCGAGGCAGCTATAGTCTTTCCATCGTCTCACCACACGTCAACAATCAAACATCTCACTGCAGTTACTGGCTGTTTTTGTCTCTTCAGGTTCTCCAAAATGATGTTTTGGCTCACAAAGCGACAGTGGAGACAGTCAATAAGGCTGGGAACGATCTGGTGGAGTCCAGTGCTGGAGAGGAAGCTTCCAGTTTGCAGAGCAAACTGGAGAACCTGAACCAGCGATGGAAAGCTATCTTAGAGAAGACGGAGCAGAGGAAGCATCAGCTGAAGACCGCCCTGCTTCAGGTATAAAGACTCATATAATATTTTGTAAATATATTGGACACCGTGTAAAAAGTTAATTCTATTAAACAAGAATCATTATTTAAACTCAAACATCAATATGTGTGATGATGACAACAAAAGCTCAATTCCATGCCTTTTTAAGTCTCTACTGAAGATATTCAGTATCTGAAGAATTAGTTCCATAGGTCTTGGCCTTTCATAAGCACAGGTTGCCAACAATGCCTGACTCAGGTTGTATTGTGCTGTAGGCCCAGGGTTTCCATGGTGAGATAGAAGATATGCAGCAATGGCTGAAAGACACAGAGCGTCAGCTGTTGGCATCAAAGGCTGTGGGAGGCTTACCAGACACGGCCCGGGAGCAGCTTAACGCCCATCTGGTATGTGTTTAACGTTATGAAAGGCAGCATGCAGATGGCAGCCTTTAAGGAGACGTCTTCTCTGTGTTTTATCTGAAGTGTGAAAATTAAATGACAGTGCAGAATGCGGCACTTGCAAAGAGTGACGAAAGAGCTTTTAAAGGGGTTCAGACTCATTAACCCCTGCTGGACTGTCTCCTGAAAACAAAATGTCGCTGCCTCTCACCTTGTAATACAGAACATCTTGACAGTGTTGCTCTCCTCTTGTAGGAGTTGTGTTCTGCCTTCGAGGCGAAGGAGGCGCTGTATCAGGAGCTGTTGAACAAGGGTCAGCAGCTGCTCGCTTTGACCCCCGAGGGGCCCGACAGCAACACGGAGCAGGACCTTGCCAACCTGAAGGACAAGTGGGAAGCCGTGCAAGGGAAGGTCACTGAGAGAAAGGTACGCCAGCTGTGGCGGTGGCGGGTGTTGCAGATCAACGCTGCTCTTAGCTTACTGCCGCAGAAGCTGAGGTCCCAGAGAGAGGGGCCACGAGCCGTGACTCTGCAGATGTAAGCTTGTAATCCCACTGCTGGTAATGAATGGCATAGAGGCAGAGTGCTGCAAGGATGTGGTTACAGCGTAGATCACAGCTGAGGGGTGGTGGCCTGAGTCAGCGTGCAGCAACAGCGCTCTTGTCTGGTGCGTAAATAATTCAGTTCAGATCGACGCATGAGCCAAAATAAAAACATAACCATCTCCGTTGATCTCTGTAAAAATCTGTCCTCTGGAACGATCTCTCACGTCTGCGGCTGCAGTAAATAAACTCCGTCATCTTACGGTTCCAAAAGACGAATCCTCTCTCTGACTGCTCTCAGTCCAGATATGGAGATAGTGATTTTGGCTGCTTTGCGAGTCTGCCGTGATGTTTGGGTTCACATTTACTTTGGTCTCATTCCCAGAACTTCAGTGTTTGCTAAATCTTGCGGCGGCAGCTGCTGGCTAAAAGCAACGTGACACTCCTCTCCTCCCAACTAAAATGAGTAGTTTCCTAATTAAATGAGCACTGTATGTTAAACCACACTTCCTGGTTTATCAGGCCTCTGAATATTTGGATGAGGGAACCATATCACCCATTTTGTCCTTTAGTTTATAATTTCATTAACGCAGCATTGACTGAAGCTGTGCCGCAGACTTTAGCTGGAGGAAATGGATAATTTTTTTTTTTTATAGCAATGGCTCTTTGGCTCATTGAATTAAAAGCTCATTACTCACTTTCTGCCTCATCATCAGCCTCTCCAGAGATGCTAGCTTCCTCTGGATGAATAAAGGTCATGCTTGGCACAACTGGCCCCTCCTGCCCGCTCTTTGTCTCCTGTTGTGGCAGCATTCATGTTTTGTTTCCCTTGCTCTTGTGTGCCGTCTCTTACAGGTCAAACTGGAGGAAGCGTTAGAGCTGGCCACAGATTTTCACAACTCCCTGCAGGACTTCATCAACTGGCTGACTCAAGCAGAGCAGACGCTGAACACGGTTTCCCCCGCCTCCCTCATACTGGAGACCATCATGTTTCAGATTGATGAGCATAAGGTAATACTTGTCCAGACGGATCACACAACGTCTGGGATGACATAAACCCGAATGACATATGAGATAATCTTTTTGCTTTTATCCAGCTTACAATAGTCGGCAAAGTGTAGTATCGGTGTCATGTAGAAAAGAAGACGTTTATTTTTGGTAATCCACCATTCGGCTCTGCTGTTGTGCCAGTGCTGATTTAATGATTCCCATCTGTTTTGTCGTTCAGTTTCATCAATCACGTGTTTCCTCCTTCATCAAGCGGAAAGCTCCGTTTCGCGACTATGAGAGCCGACTCACGTGAACTCTCCTGTCTCCCTGCAGATGTTTGTGACGGAGGTGAACTCCCACAGAGACCACATCATTGAACTGGACCAGACGGGGACGCACCTGAAGTATTTCAGCCAGAAACAGGATGTGGTGCTGATCAAGAACCTGCTACTCAGCGTGCAAGGCCGCTGGGAGAAGCTGGTGCAGCGGTCTGTTGAACGAGGCCGTCAGCTGGACGACGCCAGGAAGAGGGCCAAGCAGGTATGGAAACAGGCATTGTTTCACTGTTGTCTGGGCCTTTTTATTATTATTGGACTGTTATGCTGTGAGGCCTGTTTAATGTTCTGTCAGCAGCCCATTATCACATTTTTATTTGTTTAGATCTTTTTTTCCCCACTCAAACCCAAAACTTTTAATGACATCCACATTCAGCAAAAATGCTCTCTGGCCTGATTTGTTCCTTTGTCCTTCCTCAGTTCAATGAAAACTGGAATAAACTGATGGAGTGGTTGGACGAGTCTGAGAAAAGCCTGGACTCTGATGTGGAAATTGCCAACGAGCCGGATAAAATCAAGACGCAACTGCTGCAGCACAAGGTTAACAAGCATCCTCTGATCTCACTTAGCGCTTAGAATCAAAGAGCTGCGATCTAGTTAGCCGCTATTTGTTGTGCCCGAAAACACATGAAATATTTTGTGATTGTTTATTTGTTTTTTTTTTGCTATTGTGTGTTTTCTAATCCTGTTTTTTTAAAACCCAGGATGGATTAAACGTATTAGCTGTCACATTGCTTTTTTAAATGTTTAATCTTCAGAGACCAGAGGCTTTTGGGTGCTTAGCGCTTGTTTTGTGTTACTGTATTAACGGTAGGGGAGAGAACTCCCACTTGTCATCCTATCGCGCTGGAATTTCATTAACCAATCTGTCTCAGGAGTTCCAAAAAGCTCTGGGCAGCAAACACTCGGTGTACGACACCACCGCTCGAATGGGTCGTGCCCTGAAAGACAAGACAACGCTTAAGGATGACAATCAGAAGCTGGACGACATGCTGAGCGAACTAAGAGACAGATGGGATACTGTTTGCGGCAAGTCTGTGGAGAGGTGAGGCATCGTCTCCCCGCAGCGCTTGCTGTGTTTTAACCCCTGCAGCTGCTCATCTAATCAGATTATGTGCAGTTCACTCATGATTTGTGATCTCCTGCAGACAAAACAAGCTGGAGGAAGCCCTGCTGTTCTCCGGACAGTTTACAGACGCACTCCAGGCTCTCATTGACTGGCTGTACAGAGTGGAGCCTCAGCTCGCCGAGGACCAGCCCGTGCACGGAGACATAGACCTAGTTCTTAACCTGATAGACAACCACAAGGTAGACCAGATCTTCAAAGCTTAAAGTGCTCTGCAGGGAGTTCTTCTTGTATTTTTATTTTTTTAATCTCTTCCTGTTTGTTTGGTTGCTTATTTGGCCTCTGCAGGTTTTCCAGAAGGAGTTAGGGAAGAGGACAGTCAGCGTTCAGGCCCTCAAGCGCTCAGCCAGGGAGCTGATCGAGGGCAGCCACGACGACTCGTCCTGGGTCAAGGTGCAGATGCAGGAGCTGAGCACCCGCTGGGAGAGTGTGTGCAACCTCTCGGTGTCCAAGCAGGCGCGCCTGGAGCAGGCGCTGTGTCAGGTACTGCGACACTCCCGCGACCGTCACAGAGTGGGTAAAGACTCTGCGAGTTCCCTGACTGATCTGTGTCTCCTGGAATCAGGCTGAGGAGTTTCACTCCACGGTTCACATCCTGTTGGAGTGGCTGGCGGAGGCAGAGCAGAGTCTGCGTTTCCACGGCAGCCTGCCGGACGATGAAGAGGCTCTGCAGGCTCTTATTGAACAACACAAGGTGAAACGCGCAGATGTTCGCAGTGAATGTTCTAATTAAATAAACGCATCCAACAGGCTTGGACGATTTAACCGTTTGTAGCAGAATTAGAACATGCCTGCTGCAAGATGTCGTGTCTGTTCAGAGCCAGAAAAATGCAGAATTGTTAATATTTTCCCTGATTTACTAATGAAAATTGCTGACATGTTTGAACAAACCTCATGAATTCCAGTTTTTAAAAGGTACATCCAGCTTGACTTAGTCTTTTTGCTGCCATGTAAGGAGTTCATGAAGAAACTGGAGGAGAAGCGAGCAGCCCTAAACAAGGCAGCCAGTATGGGGGAGGCCATTCTGACCATCTGCCACCCAGACTCCATCACAACCATCAAACACTGGAACACCATCATCAAAGCTCGGTTTGAAGAGGTCAGTTCAACTTCTACTGGGCATCAAATATATAACCTTTAACCAGTAAGGAAGGATGTTCTTATATGATCTAAAGCATGTGCGTGAATTCCCACCTGCAGGTTCAGGCTTGGGCCAGGCAACACCAGCAGCGACTGGCCGCGGCCCTCACTGAGCTGTTAGCCACTCAGGAGCTTCTGGAGAACCTGCTGTCCTGGCTGCACTGGGCCGAAACCAACCTCAACGATAAGGACAAGGAGCCGCTGCCACAGGAGATTGAGGAGGTCAAAAACCTCATAGCAGAACACCAGGTGAAGTAAATCCGTAAAAAAGGGCTGTACTATCTATTATTCAATTAGCATATTTGCGCTAAACTGGAATGAATACTTCCCCTGCAGGCGTTCATGGAGGAAATGACCAGGAAGCAACCAGATGTTGACAAAATCACCAAGACTCACAAGAGGAAGGCAGCAGTGGAAACACAGAACCAGTCTCAGATCCCCGTGCTTGGCAAAGGAAGAGCAGGACGTACGTATCACACGAACAGCCCCTTGAGAAGCGTGACCTGGGCCATCTGCGCCAGTGTTGAATCACCGTCTCATTATCTCGCCGCAGCTGGGATGATGTCACCTGCTTCCTGATTTCTTGTGTTTGTCTTTCATTCACAGGAAAGCGATCCCCCACACAAACTATGTACGTGTCAGCAACCCAGGCTCCCATTGAAACCAAAAATCCCCAAGTTAACCTCCTGGTGACCAAGTGGCAGCACGTGTGGCTGCTGGCTTTGGACCGGAGGAGGAAACTGAATGATTCCTTGGACAGACTGGAGGAGGTACTCATGGATCCGATCTAAGTTTTCTGTACTTTTCAGGACGCCCATATTAACGTTAATCATAATCCGCAGCTGAAGGAGTTTGCCAACTTTGACTTTGATGTGTGGAGGAAGCGTTACATGCGCTGGATGAACCACAAGAAGTCTCGCGTCATGGACTTCTTCCGCCGCATTGACAAAGACCAGGACGGAAAGGTGACCCGGCAGGAGTTCATCGAAGGCATTCTGTCCTCCAGTAAGTGTTTCAGACACACTCAGACCAGGGCAGCAAGGATCAGCCAGCAGGATCTCACTCGTAACCCATCCTCCACAGAATTCCCCACCAGCCGTCTAGAGATGAGCGCCGTGGCGGACATATTCGACAGAGACGGCGACGGCTACATCGACTACTACGAGTTTGTGGCGGCTCTACATCCCAACAAGGACGCATATAAACCACTGACGGACGCTGACAAAATCGAAGACGAGGTGAGGGGAGCTCTAAAGGCGCGAACCTCAACTTTAGAACCGCAGGTACACTAACGTCTCGTCTTCCTGCAGGTAACGCGCCAAGTGGCCAAATGCAAATGTCCCAAACGATTCCAAGTGGAACAGATTGGCGCCAACAAATACCGGGTAAGCAGCCGGTAATTTAATTAATAGTATTTTAGATTCAAGGAAACACATATGTGGATTGTCAGCGTTTGACTGTGATTCAAGAAATGAAGTGAAAGTCTCACCTGTGTTTTTGTTGTTTCTCACGTCACCAGTTTTACCTCGGAAACCAGGTACTTGTGAAAACCGCTCTGTGTTGTTTTACCTCTTTCTTCTGTTCTTCATTGCTGTCAAGTTAACACTTTCTGCCCAGATTTCCGGCTAAAGACGGACGAAACTCAGAAGTAGAAATAGAGAGAAAATAGTGCAACTATTTAAACCTCGGGTGTATTTTAGATCAGTAACTTCCTGAAGAAGCTGTACAAATTGAACATATCTGCTTTTGAGTTTCAGAAAGTATGGTGCTAAAGCGCCAGCACCATTTCAGCCCATGTCTTTGACTGGTCCATAGACATAAAATCATCTGCCCGGCAGTTTGGAAAATAACGCTTTGTGTGTGCTTGCTTCAGTTTCATGGGAATGATTTACCTCAACATTGGCTGACATGTTTTCTGTAACCGACTTTAATTTAGTGCTGTAGCTGAGCTATGAGTTCTAATTTAATGCCTTTAACAACTGCAGAGTTAATTTGGTGTCACCACCAAATGCATGTCGCAGTTTCAAATAATTAGTTATTTATTAATTTGCCTTCATTTGCTTTGTTGTTGAATTAAGTCTAATGAGGGAAGGTGTTGGCTAGCGGGGATAAGAACGTCAGTTTGTATTGATGTATCACACAACAAATGAATTGAAATAATTCTTTTGACAGTTTGGTCTGGTTCACTGCTTACATGACTCCCTAATCGGCGATGAGACAATAGCAAACAGAGAAAATCAAAATCTTACCCCCCACCTACACGTTGCAGTTTTGGAAAGCTGTATTCTGGTAAATAGTTACTCTTAAGATGTGTCTTGTGCCTCTTTCTTTTATTTCCTCCAGATCATCATCACCTTAAATGTATTCGATCACCAATATCACCAGTGGCATTTAATCATTCTGACAATCATACGAGTGCAAGATTGTTTTCTTTTTTTATCAATTGAAATGATGTGCGATGACAGGATCATAAGCGGAGGGTCATCCGTGTCTGGTCATGTCTGCGTGTCACGCCGTGGTGGATTAGACAGAAGTGATTCGATCCATTCCTCATGTGTCATTGACACTATCTGCATTCGATCTGCATCAGTGTCAGTGCATAATCTGAGCTGTGTGTAGCTGTTAGACAAGCAACCAACTGTGGGACTGCAGGAAGTTGCTGTTCGTCCACGTCGGTGATGTGAAGTTGTTTGTGGGGAACGAGCATGCAGCTGTGATCGTCTCGTGTAATTTATGGTTCTGTACTGTTGTTCTTGGGTCTCATCCAACTGGCTAACAAACCATTTACTTCCGTAACACACACTCACTGTCACGTGTGTGCTGTTTGGGACCAATGTTTAGAGGCGCCTTGTGATACGCTAGTGCCATCTAGTGGTGCAATGCTGCAACAATAATAGTTACTTGCAGTCACTATCATAACAGATTCATTAATTTTATTAGGATTAAAGTCCTACTGAGGTCATTTGTGTGCACCAGCATGCCAGAAATATACCAGTTGGATTGACCTTTGTGTAATTTGTGTTGTCGGGAATGAAACCTCAGAATGTGTCTATGTGTTATAATCCTCTTTGTGTAAATCTGTTCAACAGAGTGAGGATCCATATGTCTCACACGCTCCTCCTCTCCTCCACAGTTTGGAGACTCTCAGCAGCTGCGTCTGGTTCGGATTTTGCGCAGCACTGTGATGGTGCGCGTGGGCGGAGGCTGGATGGCTCTGGATGAGTTCCTGGTGAAGAATGACCCCTGTAGAGGTGAGTTCAAAAGTTCCACTCAAACCTTTGACTGACGATTCTGTTGTTGTTTCCTTGGCCGTCTCTATTAATGATCAATCTTCTCTTTTTTCCCTGCTAATCCCCATTGCTGCTGAATATGGGTGTTATTCCCTCTAGTTCACCACCACGGGAGCAAAATGTTGCGCTCGGAATCAAACTCTTCAATTACTCAGTCTCCCATAGGTTGGCAAATCTCACAAATTCTCACCCAGCTCCATGAACCCACCGGTGGTATGTGCGTCTGCACATCCGAGTGTGTGCCGCTTGTGCTGGTTGTACCACTGTAGCTGTGCGTGCGCGCGTGTGTGTGAGCGTTCATCGTGAATGGCATCCTCCCGAGCCACTCATCACTCATCAACCATCAATCACTCCGCTCTGGTTTTTCATGCATGCAGTTTTCTGTGTGGGTCACACCTCCGGTGTTTATCTCTTGCGTTAGCATGTTACCAGCACATTTTTCTGAGTTGCTCAAGCTGAAATAGGAGTTCTGATGGATGCACAACTCACCGATACAGAGTTTAGATAACTAAAACTGCACGTGAAACAGTTGTTTTTAGCAGCTTTGGCGTGGGAGATTTGACTCATTGTCATTGTTCCAACATTTCAACAGCAGTTGAAGACAAAAAAAAAAAAAACGAGGGAATTTGTGTAAAATCTAAACTGCTGATCATCATCTCAAGCTGCATGAAAACTCACTCTCGGGCCACTTTTCACCCAGTGTGGTTGATTTTGATGTTGTTTCTCAGCTAAAGGCAGGACCAACGTGGAACTGCGCGAGAAGTTCATCCTCCCAGAGGGAACCACTCAGGTGATGGCGAGCTTCCGCTACCGAGGCCGCCGATCCCGGCCGTCGTCCAGAGGGGCGTCTCCCAACAGATCCACCTCTAGTCAGAGCTGTCCCGTCCCTTCAAACCCAGCACCGGTCACCACGGTGAAGGTGAGCAGCTCCGCCCTGCCGTCCCCATCCCGATCCCTGCTCCCGTCCAGATCCTTCACCACCACCACCACCACCACCACTGATTTTCATTTTGTTGATCTTTCTCAGTTAATCTCATTGGAATTATTAGTTTTCTTTGCAGTGATTCTTGTAGATTTGTTCCCTTTGATTTGTGAATCCATGTCTCTGTTTTTGTTTTGTTGATTTACCATTGTTCCCCAGACTCCCCAACATATAACACGCAATTATGATAAGCCCTGGCTTACAAACAGCAAACCCTCCACTCCTCTTAAATCATCCGACTCCTTTGGGAGCCAAGGTTCATCCTCTGAGGTAGAGTCATGCACAGCTCATGGTTTGGAATGCTTTACAATCGCGACCCAACTGAAATTCAAAACTCCGGCAGCATCAGGTCTTTTTTGGTTACTTTGGTTGAATTTACGCTGAGAGCATTTTACAGTCAAGGGTCTGGAGGATATTTGACTCAGTTAAAAAGGTTTTATGACCTTGAAATTTCAGTTGGGTCCAGAAGGTTTAACGGCTTTTATGAGTGTGCCTAACTTGTACAGCAATGTGTCACAGTCATTGTAGGTTAAAGAAGACTCTTAAAGATTAAAACTGAAAATGTGCTAAACAATCCCCGATATTGTTTAGGACCACAGATCTGAGAACAAAATTAGCAAATTTATATGAAGAAAAGAAAAAAGCTAAAGATGATTTGGTGATTCCACAGTAAAATAGTATAATTTTTATTAATCGGTTTATTTTCTTTTCTCACAAACCTGATGTTTATTTAACCTACAATGCTCCAGTTGCGCTCTCACATGTACCTAATCTGTGCTAGAGCAGCAGGGTTATATATAATCTGTGTATGCATGAATGTGTGAGTGATGACTAAATAGAATTCTGACTAACCGCTTCACTGCTTGTCGATGAGCTGTACAGTGAACAGTGTTTAGGTGCTGTTTCCACCTCTCTGTGCTCCAGTTTGGCTGTAATGGAAAGACGGCGTCTTTTGCAGGTTCAAGGCAGCAAGCTGCGCCTGCCTGGTTACTTATCAGGCAAAGGCTTTCAGTCTGGCGAAGAGGGGACCCTGATCAGCGCCGCCGTGCTGAAAGCGCGAAACCAAACGCTCGGAGGTGAGTAGAGACCCCATGCTACAGGCGCTTCAGGACTTTTGCTCATCAACGACCAAACTTGCTAATCAACAATATTTCTTTGCCTTTGTCCATATTTGTCACATTTTTAGAGACGAGGAGGAACTCCAGCCGCCCTGGCAGCAAAGCTGGCAGCCGAGGGAGCAGTCGGCGAGGGAGCGACGCCTCCGACTTTGACATCTCCGACATCCAGTCGGTGTGCTCGGACGCGTCTGAGACGGTCGGCGACACGACGCGCGGCACGCCGCGATCCGCGTCGCGCCAGCAGGGAGGGAGGCCCTCCAAGATCCCCACTCCGCAGAAAAGAACCACTCCAACGAGCAAACTGGCCAAGGGATCCAAGCGGTAGTCGCCTTGGAAACGAAAAAGCGCACCACGTTGCTGACTGCACCCTAACGACATAAACGGACACTGGAGAAAGCTAACTTAAAGACTGCAGATGTTTAGCGTTATTTAAATTGTTGCAAAGATGTAAAATATTCTGTCAAGAGGCAATATGATTTAATATTATGTGAGAATGGAATGTTAATGGCCTTGTGCATTTGTTTTAATGTATTTATTTTTTGTAAAAAACAAGTAGTCATATTGTTTTTTTAATTGTATTTTATTTTGTTAACGCGTAACCTGTTTGATGACGACTAGAAACCCTGGGAATGACTGTTGTATGGTGGACTAACATTTCTAAACACTAACGAAGGGCAAAGGCATTGAAAGGCTCTCGGAGAGTTACTGAATGTGATGTAATTTATGATCGCTAATGTTTAGTTGGGAGCGTGTGTGAGGGTACCGTGTGAGGCGCTGCAGTTATTTATTTAAGTAAACTGCCAACATGCATTTAAAGGGCAATGCAATATAGTCTACTAAACCCCTGTAAGCACTACAGAAACCTTCAAATAACACTATGTAAGGCGTGTAGCAGAAAGCCTGAAACCACAACGCTTTTTAAAAAAATGTCTTTGTTTGTGAGCAGCTGCAGTCTCTCCCTTTATTTGAATGCCTCACAGCAGCGTGTGCGTTGACCTAAACGATGTGCCACTTCGTGTAGACATTCTGTTGTCGCGTGTCGATGTAAAGTTCATTTCAGTAGAGCTGAACTTGTTACTGTAACATTACTTTGTAATAAACCTGCTTGCAGAAAACCACCAGATACTGGTGGGACCACAAAACCGCCTTAGACTTGGCTTTTTGTGAGTTTTACTGCTTTTACTACATCAGGCCAAGATTTAAACTATTTTCACTGCTGGTTTTAGCACCGATCTGCCACCAGTTTTAGTTGTACTTTGTTGTAATCCTTTGTTGTAACAGTTAAGAGGTTGTTTCCAACATTGTAGCTGCCAAATATCTGACAGAATGGAGTGATCAGAGCTGCAGTTTCCTTGTTGCCCATTAGGGGGCAGTCAAATTTCTTCAACCCCCCATTCTGTAATATTGATACATAATTTATATTTAAATCAATATTATTTATCAAAGTTTAAGTACATTTATTCAAAAGCAGGGTCCCCAGGTCAGCCCTTAAATACAGATGAATTCTAACTGATGGGCTTCATTCAGCTGGCTTTGCTGTTTCTGATGAGCCAGGGGCCTGAAGGTGTGGTCTCCTCTGGGTGGAATGTTTGCAGAGCATCTGGTGTGTGGCTGCGACATACTGCATCCTTTTCTCAGTGCTGCTGATGGTGAAACACTGACTTGAATGAATGTCCCCTAAAACCTCTGACTGATTTGTAGAATAATTACAAATTCAATTTTAACCAGAGTCCAAAAGTGTGCTTGTTCCTGCAACCATAATGACTGCATACAGAAGAGGAACTCACAGCAAAATATTCATAAAATCATAAAAAAAGTAAAGATTTTTTATGATTTTTTTCTTTAAAATTCTTTCAAAATATTGCTCAAAATACGGTCCTAGTATGCTCACCTACAATCCTTTTATGTACTGAAGCTTTAGTTGTCTTAACTGACAAGTGGAACCAGCCTGTGAGAAATCCCGGATCCCCCAGGGGCCAACGGGGGAGTGGAGCTCAGGGGTCATCATTCTCCAAGACCAAGAGCTTCTAGTTTGAATGGCCCCTCTGTTCAGTTCAAACACTGGACCACGGATGACACTTCAGAGTCCACTGCATCCTGATTCCTGGAAAAGATTTGTAGCGGACTGGACTTTCTTTTCTAAAAATATGTAAGTAAATTGTCAGCTTTTTAAAAGTCATTTTAATGACTTTTATGAGAGAGCTACTGCAGGTAATATCCATTTTTTTTCAAGCCTTGAAATGTAACATTATCAGCTTTTTCCAAATCTTCAATAACGTGCAGAAATGTAATTTTCAACACATTTAATCAGCCAAATTACAATTATCATGAATAGATGGGCAAGTATAGCAATATTTATATTGTCTCTGACATATTTATCTTAGGCACTTTTAATTGCTGACTTCAAACCTTGAAAATGCCAGCCTTTAAGGACACGCTGCTAGTGTTGGCGACAGTCGTGGTCATTTCAGGACTCACCTGGTGTCAAAACCTGCCCAGTAAGTTTAAACTGATTACTGCAACCAAACTAAACTAACATTAATACTGGATCTTCATCCTTAAACACTAATTTCTTTTTTTTTTTTGGCTTTGCATGTCTTTCTGCTTCCACCCTCATTTATAATTTTTAGTAGTTAAAAATTAAAACTACACGTTAGTAGTTAAAAATTTAATAACTAATGCATATATAATCTTGATGCGTTATATATACATTTGTCATTAGGTTCAATTTAAATTAGTCATTTAAAATGTTATTATTTGATGTAGTACAACAAAATGACCAGTAGATGTCACTGTTTGCCACCAGCAAATGTCATATGTTGACGCCAAGAAGTTAAATAACTCATCCTGGGGTTAAATGTGCATGAAAGCTTAAGCGTCTACGTCTAAGGTGTAAAGTGACTAAAGCTCTAGATCCAAAAATCAACACGGAAAAAAACATGTTAATTGCATTAATTGGTGGAACAAATTACCACAGTGGAAATATTAAAGTCTTAATGAAGATGAAAATAAAACTGACATTACAGCTTCTGATGGTGGATGTCTTTGTACTTTGAGGTTTTGACCTGCTGAAGGAGTTTCAGGTGCCTGAACTGAGAGGAGTGCGGAGAGTGGACGGCTCTGGGCCTGCAGCAGTGGCCTACCGCGTAAACCCATCTATTCACCTGCGGAGGAGCATGAGGTCGGTGCAACACAACAGCTCTGAATGTTCTGATTGAAAATCAGGTAAAATGAGCACATGTAACACTGACAACTTCTCTTATTCACTTCTCTTTCTGCATATTTCCCAGATTTCTCAGACAATCTGCATATGATTACTTACCTAGTTATCATTCCAGTGAATGAAGAATGATTTACTGTAAGTCTATGGCAGAATTTGTATTCCATTACTGATTAGCCAGAGTCACAAACATGCTTGGATAAAAAAGCTCCGTAACTCTGCATCTGTGAAAGTCAATTTTCACTTATTTAGTGCATGATTTTAGTATGAAGCATTGATCAGCCATTTTGCCACATCGTACACGCTGAGAGGAGTTAAATAACTAATGTCTTTCAGGGGACTTTCAGAGACTCTTCTCCCTGATCTCTGGCTTTATGTCTGTGCACTGAAACATTTTTGATGTCTTAAATGGATCACAACAACAACAAAAATGTTCTTTTTTGTACTTTTGTGACATCGATCTATTGACATCGATCATCGACAGTCTGTTACTTTAATTCCTACTTTAATGCTAACGTGATAAAACAAGATGTGACACATGCTATTAAAATCAACAAAATTAAAAAGCAATTAGAGGTCGTAGCGAGGCAGCAGATAAAGTGTCTTAGTAAAAGCTGGGTGAGTTCATATTACAGAACTAGAGAACAGCTGCATGTGTTGAAAAGATTATTCATATTTTTAAAAATCGGGATGCTTTAGGCGTCTTTGATAAAGTAATGCGCCTCTCTTTCATCTCTTCGCACTCCCACAGCGATGTGTATCCAGATGGACTTCCCTCTGACTTCTCCATCACCGCCACGTTTAAAGTCATTGAGGACACAGCCGGCAAGTCCTGGGACCTGTGGCAGGTCAGTGACCCCGAGGGAAGGGAGCAGCTTGGCCTGCGTTTCCATGGCGATACCCGCTTTCTGGACTTCTTCTACACCAGCCCTCACACAAGAAAGATGGTGAGGACCTTCAATGGCGTGGAGAAGTTATTTGACGGCGAGTGGCACAAGTTCGCCCTGAGTGTGAAGGGCGATCAGGTGAAGCTGCTCATAGACTGCCGGGAAGTGAAGGTGGAGTCTGTGGATGAGCCTAGGCCGGTCGTCCTCCGAGGGTACACCTCCATCGTTAAAAGGGCCGTTGGGGACCGCTCGGTGTCTGTAAGTTAGCTGTTTGGATCCTCACATATATGCTGAGTGTTTGGATAACTTCTCCCTTCTTCTCCAGCTGGATCTCCAGCAGATAGAGGTGTCGTGCGACCCAGAGAAGGCTCACTCTGAGGACTGCTGTGAGCTCTCCAGTGTGGTGCGTCTGTTCTGATTCCTCATGACGCCAAACTATCTGTCAGAAATGTGTCTAAATTTCTAATGTAGTGTGTCTAAATCTTAATGTCGCTGGCAGTGTGGAGAGTATGCAGAGATGGGACTGACAGATGGACAAGCGCCCTGCAAATGCATGCATGGACAACCGGGCATTCAAGGTCCTCCAGGGCCAAAGGTAAAGGTGAAAACCTGTGGGAGCACAGAATGAATTATTCCTGACTTCACGTTTCATTCACCTGCAGGGTCACACAGGCCTTCCTGGAGAACCTGGAGATGCAGGAAGACAAGGAAACTGGGTAACATTTTTGTCATATTCTATAGACTGACCAGTATAAGAGGTCAACAATAATTATAGCATATTGGGTGAGCTCTCATGTTAGGCTGCAGTTTCCACCTTCTTTTTTTAATTTTAGAAACTATCACATTAATTCCATCGCTTCCCTCATAAGTGCAGCTCCGAGTCCATGGAAAGACCGTGAGGCCTTTCTGAATTAAAGAGAGCTGCAAATCTGGTTCAGTATTTTCAAGATTAAGAACTGACTTGAAGTCAGCCGCCAAGAGCGAGTAGGAAGGGCAAGATCTCTCCTCCTGAGAGGCATCAGACGCTGAGCCAGGAAGGAGGCAAAGGTCAATGTGCTCAGTGTTTGGATTTGAGTAAAATAAAAGACAATATTGGGAAGAATAATACCCTTATTAATTTAAAGTTATAAGGAAATGGCCTTGTGCACACCAGTTATGCTTTTTTACGTAATTAGTATTGCAATGATATGTGTCTCATGATTATTTTTAAATTCTATGAAATTCTTAATTTATTCTTTAAAATGAAAGAAATGTCATGACAGTATGTTGCTACCGACGGACAAATAGAGGAAATGGCTTCTCCGTCGTAATGCTCACTCACTGGCATCCTCTCCCACTGCAGTAAAGGGTTGAACTAATTGCTTGTTAAATGAAACTGAAAAATGGATTTTTATTGATACACCAGCAGAAAACTGTGGAAACTGGCAACTGACGTACAGCTGAGATGCTGCAGCATGGAAAGAGATCCAGGAAGCAAAAGCACTTGGCAATAATAAACACAGGGGCTGTTTTCTGGCTTTAACAAGCTCATGTCTGCTTTGCAATTCAAGAGGAAGGCACAGATGAGCTGATGCGATACATTTGTTTCTGTCCTTCTGAAATGATCATCAGCATCTTAGCTGGTGTTGGGTTCAGGATGGATCAAACTGAGGAATGATCACAGTACAGTTCTTTTTTGTTATGCTAATATGCGACCAACCCTCCCACACACAGACACCAGACCAAGAAAAATCAGTTTTAATGATTGCTGGCTGTAAATATGGTGTAATACTTGAGTGAGGCCAGTAAGGTCATTACAGGAAGACAAATTATGAGTAAGAAGGTTACAGAACAGCAATAATAACAACAGCTCATCTGTAAACATTTGTCCCACCTCCTGTAACAGAGATTAGAGATTAACCACAGTATATTTATCCCCTCCTGCTGCTACCTATAAAGAGGCATTTCCTGGCACGTATGCTTTAGAACCGTCCATTTCAGGTGGTGGGTGGTCTTTAGATCGTAAAGCTGAATGAGTCTTCTCGCCATTTCTGAGGTATCCTCCACTCAAATGAGTCAGTTTAGCATTTCCAATATACTGACAGCTCAGAGACACGCTGGCCCTGACATATGGAACATCCATCTGACAGACTCCTGTGAAGTCTGTGAAATCTGTGCAAACAATACTGATTATTTTATTGCATTTCTCGGTAAATCTGCTAAGTATGTACTGTAAATTTGAAAGTAGAAGTAGTGTCGGCTACCTAGTACCCACAATCACACATCTGTATAAAGTGCAGCGTATCACGATATACAGTTTGAGTAATTCCTGTGTAGCTTCATACTTTAATATAACAAAAATATTTTTCCTTACCTGTTTTACCTTTCTCAGGAGGAGTTTTTCTAACAAGGAGACAGACAGACAAAAGACAAAGAAAAGTTTAGCTCTTGTTAGTTAATGTAGTCAAAAAACAAAGTCTAATTCTGTTCAACATGTGGTTTTCCCTGAAGTGTTTGATTCAAGTGTGTGTTTCCCCCGAAATCTCGTTATTTTGAAAACTGTTTCTGAGCTTTGCAAATTTGATCATTAATTTGTATCAGTTGTTTAATGAGATATGAATACTTTGGCATTCCCACTGGTCACTCGCTGAGAGGAAAATGATGTTTGAGATTAATTTGAGCTTGTGCTGTAGGGGATCAGAGGAAAGACTGGAGACTATGGCAACATCGGCGAGCCGGGGCCCAAGGTGAGTTCGGTGTGATTATGCCTGATCAGGTTACATCTCAGTGTGGCTCATGTTCAAAATGCATTAATGGAACCTCATATGCCCATGTCCACAGGGGGAGGAAGGAATCAAAGGGGAAAAAGGGATGAGAGGACTCTGGGGCCGTGTGGTAACTGCTAAAATTCAAAATGACCATTTTTATGAAGCCTGAATGTTGGTGTCGTTGTTAATGTTCTGCTGTGTTTTCCAGGGTGACAGAGGCCCCAAAGGGTTGAAGGGATTAAAAGGAGCAGCAGGGTTTAAGGTAAACATATCCTCTGGCTCTGACTGGGATGGGATCTAACAATGGGAAATGAACAAGACCCTAATTAGTTTCATTTTATTCATTTGACTTGGTTTTAGAGTGTTTAAAGCTACAATTTTGTCTGTGTTCAAAGGGAGTTCGTGGATCACCTGGAGACATCGGAGAAACTGGCAAGCTGGGAGAAGTTGTGAGTTAACTTTTCACACACTGGGCTAAACTGGTTTGCCATCATTTGTGCAATTTAGCGAATTTTTAACGTTTCGTTTTCCACAAAGGGTGAGAAAGGTGATGCAGGATATGAAGGAATTCCAGGTTTTCAAGGAGTTAAGGTATGTAGATTCTACTTTCCCCTTTGGTGTTTTTCATTTTTTGTTTGTAAAGAAAACACAATACTGTGATTTGATTACTGTATGTAATTCTATTAGGGAGTAAAAGGAACTGCCGGTGTCAGCGGGCGTGCTGGACCCAGAGGAAAGCAGGTGGGTGGTTCTCTTACTTCAGAGACTCTCAGTACCGTTAAAGCCATTTCCTGTCAGCGTAGAGATGGAAAGTCAGCTTTAATGTGGTGAAAAGTAGGGATGCAGCTGTGTTTCGACCCGTGTGCCGTCTCCTTAAGCAGTGAGATGTTCTTTGACCGCAGCGACATCCTTCTGTAGCCGAGGAGTATTAAAGAGGAGGAACGCTCCCAGGGTCATAACGTTCTGTTCAGGAGGCCATGTTGTACATTCTGTCGTGATTTCTGTGGCTGATATGTTGACAGGGCATTGTGGGAGATCCTGGAGAGAGAGGGTCTCCTGGACAGAAGGGGCTGCCTGTACGTATCGCACATTAATCACTACCAGCAATGAGACACTCGTGTCCAGTAAAATGAGAGATTTTTTTCTCTGTTTTCGTATGAACACTAGGGTGTCCCCGGCACCGTGGGCAAACCTGGCACCGTCGGACCAAAGGTGAATCACTGCTCAGTCTCACATCATGATTCCTCCGTCTGTGGTGTCGTAATTAAAATATGTTGACAGGGAATAATTGGAGATCCAGGCCTGTCTGGGAGAGATGGCAACCCCGGAATAGAGGTAAACTACTTCACAGACAATGCTACGACTCTCGTGGTGAGCTTCAGAGCCAAAGTTCTTGTGTTCTTCTGTTACTGTTCCTCACAGGCTTATCAAGGACCTCAAGGCCTCAGGGGCAAAATCGGGCGAAGTGGAGTTAAGGTAACCCTGCTGATCTTTTTGGTGGTGAAAGAATTTTTAGCATTTGAGTTGCTATCAGATAATTTCTTAATTGTGGTTTGGGTCGTTTTAAGGGGGAGAAAGGGATCATCGGGCCCCCAGGAGAAATGGGTCCCACAGGACAGACTGTAAGTTACAATGCTGACAGAAAAAACACAGCAAAATCAGTTTTTTTTTTTTTTTTTTTTTTTGCCATATCATGAAGAATAAAGTAATCCTTCAGTTGTATTAATGCTCTATACTTGAGGGCCCGAGAGGTTACAAAGGTTCTGCAGGGAAGCCGGGAAGACCTGGATTTATTGGCCCTCCTGGACCTGCTGTACGTTCCACAGATGTAATTTTCTACAAACAAAATTTCATTTTCTGTACGATATTAAACTGCAGCATCTCTTCCTCTTCCTGCCACAGGGACATGTGGGTGAAGCCGGAAAACCAGGACCCAAGGTAACGCCTCAACATTACTGTGTTTATAGACTCAGACAATATCAATATCTATCAGAACTGTCCATATTTTCATTACCTTTCTGCAGGGAGCCACAGGAATCCAGGGAATCCAGGGGGTTAAAGGTGCTCCGGTACATCATTTCGTCCTCTCTGCACTTTATTATGTCTGACTTGTGTTTTCTACTGAACCCCACTTTGTCTCTTTTAAAGGGAGAAAATGGATCTAAGGGCCCAAAAGGAAAGGTGAGCTGGGATTCTTAGCGTCAATGACAGTGACAACTCTGCTACTGAGGCAATAATGAAAGAGGTGTAGACTAATGGGGGTATTAATCCTATTTACTGATTCATTTACTAAATAATTCACAGGATGTTGGCTCATTGCTGTTGTACTCAAACACATTTACAGCTTACCTTAAAGGCAACAGCTGCACTTAAACACAGGGAAACACTTTTGTTTGAATATTTAGCTTCTTAAATGTTCTTCTATCTCTCTAGGTAGGGGGCAGGGGTGAACAGGGGCCTCAGGGAAGACGTGGCAAGCGTGGACCAGTAGGCCCTACTGGCCGGTCAGGTCCTGTTGGAACAAAGGGGGTTCGAGGTGAAGGAGGCCCAGATGGTTTTCAAGGGCCTCCAGGTCCTCCAGTAAGTAATCTCCTCTACTGTAGATAACCTTATCAGTAAAAAAGGTCAGGTAGAAAATGTTCCTGCTGTTGTCACACAGGGTCCCAGCCTTCCCGCTCAGCATGTAATCGAGGTCTGCGAGAAGGTGTTCCGGGAGCAGCTCTCCAGCTTCGCTAACACGGTAAAGAGGACGTGCGCTGCAGTCTGTCCTCTATATGGGGATGTGCCCATGGGTGCTCCTGGTCCACCCGGACAGAAAGGACCTCCCGGCCCCCCTGTGAGTTTGACACTTTGGGTTTGTTGCAGACATAATTCAGACATAGAGATGTGGATCAAAACAGCTGATGTATTTGTTTCCACATCTTCATCAGAATAAATATGTAGTCACAGAATTTTGCAGATTATTATCATTTGACTCAGAAACACTCAGTAAAACCTCAGATTCAAATATTTCTGTTGTAATATTGATGTTGCTGTCAGGGTGATCCTGGATATGATGGTGCTGAGGGAGAGTTGGGCCCACCAGGGTTCTATGGAGAAGCTGGAGAACCAGGCCGAGAAGGAGAAAGAGGCATGGAAAAACCAATAAACATAAATATGCCAATCTTTTCAATACTCTTTATGCTACAAAAGGCAGCCAAGTATTGATTTGTTTTTATTTTAACCTGTAAAAACTGTTTTTTTTTTTTTTTTTTTATTACCAACACATGGAACACACTGTATTGGAATAAGATTTTTTTTTATGAGAGTTCTCACTGCGTTTGATTTGCAGGTGAGCCAGGAGAGCAAGGTGATAAAGGCTCCAAGGGATATGGCTTTCCTGGTTACGCTGGAGACCCAGGACCAAATGGTAAGTGGGTGGCAAAAGTATAGTTTTTCCTGCAGTTCTGTGCCTAAAAAACATTTCATGTCTCCCCCACAGGCTTGCCTGGACGTCCTGGAAGAGCATTTGACGGTCAGCCAGGGAAGCCTGGTGAGAGGGGCCATGTGGGCAAGCCCGGACTGAGGGGTCACCCGGGTCTCAGGGGACCTCCGGGTGTTTGTGTCACCTCTGGGTGCACCCAGCCAAATGGCACCAATGGAACACCTCAGCCAGCCCCACGGAGGTTAAGAAATCGTCCATAAACAAAACAACGATGCAAAAAAAAAAGTGTTCAAATAAATGGAAATTTTCCTGTAAATACGATTCTGAAACTGGGAATAATTAAAAAGAGACAACCACATGTACTGTATATACATAATTTGAACAAAAGATAAAATGATAAAATGTATTTGTATAAAGACACACAGAGTTCTTTATAATTAAAATCATAAAACATGATTAATGATTTCCTGATGATTCATGCTTGTTGATTCCCAATTTTATTCAGTTAAAAAATACATATGAGTAGAATTCTATTTATTTATTTTAAAGAATTATGAGGTATATTACTTGGCTGGGTAGCGTGAGTTGTATGCTCCCTGCATTATGGGATACATTGAATGCACTAAATAGGGTACAGCAATCCTCACTTCACATTGGAGCAGCCCTACAAAATGGTGCACTCCCTTCAACAGGAGGGTCTCAAGTTGTGCTGGAGAGTGAAAACTGTCTCGTGCATAAACTGCTGCTGAGGCTGATGAAATTGTGGCAAACACCGATGTGAAACAGGCAGCACAAATGATACGTCTTGTCATGTTGCCATGGGCTTTTCCCATTATACCACAATGCTCTGCAATCTGTGGTAGTGGTGTATGTGTGCTCACCTCATTGTGACGAGTCACTTATGAGGTGAGGAGAGGCTAAATCTCTGGCTGACTGGTTCTTTTGACCTCACTCTTATACCATCTTCATTATGGAAGCTCCTTGTGTTTGATTCACACAGTAAAGGATCCTTTCAAACCTTAGAGTGACCTAATGAAACCAGTAGAGCTCAGCAGTTAACCTTTTGAACTTTTATTCCTGTTCACCTGTGGAATGATGACAAACTGTCGCCTCACTGCACTGGTGCGGCCCATCAAATGTTTGACAGCCTTTTTCATCAGATGAAATCCTGGAAAATAATTGGCTCAGTGTCTCTCATTAGATCCTGGAAGCCAGTTAAACAGTTAATCACCCCCACCCTGATAACTGCCATGATTCCCCTGGATGCTGCAGCCACCCCTGGCAAACTATTACTAAACCTTTAAATGTTCTCCCAAAGCTCAGCCTGTTCATGTCTGTGGCAAACCATTGTCCTGATCATGAATACAACTTAATTCAGGGGTACTGATTAGACTGACCCAGAACAGCTGAGCTCCAGAGCAATCAGACATAACTACAAGATGAAGTTCTCGAATTTCTGGCAACTTTAAGCAGGTTAAAAAAAAAAAAAGTCTAAAAATGATTCCTTTAACACACACGAGTAAATGAGAAATAAAGCTTTTTCTTAATTGTACATATTCTATCCAGTTTATATGCAACTATAAAGAATGGTGCTTCACTTTTGGTGATCAGATAGTAGAAACAAAACCAACCATATTTCACACAAGTGAAGCAAAAGTCACTTATTAGTAAGGTCCAGAGTTAGTTCATCTGTCATCTCAAACCCAATCCAAATCTCATCCAAAAATTTTTGACTCAATGAAGTTCTTAGACAGATTTACGGTCTGTTTCACACTGGGACTGTTTGGTTTCTGCACTGCTGCCTAAACACAAATGTGTAATGAAACTGAGGCTGTATTTATTTAAATGGTTATATGTTTTCCATTTTTCACTTTGTGTTCGGTTATTATGATGCATGTGTGTGTGTGTGTGTGTGTGTGGGGGGGGGGGGGCGCTTCTTCAAAATTTCAGGTTCCTACCACAGCCGAGAAACAAGCAGCATTGAGCTGGGGACCTGTGGCGGTCACATCTCACTGATCTGTCATGCTTTTGGACAGTCATCTTTTAGGATTTAGGAAAAATCCAGTTTTTCTCCATTGTGGATTGACGTATTTTTCATTGCAGACAGAAGGCAGCGCCACTTTCCCATAAGCCTCCAACACACGCTGAGGCAGTTGTTGACACTGTGCAGGCCGTCACTGAGAATGAGCCTGATAAAACTTGTTAGGCTCAATCAAACTGACGTTTGCCTCATTTACAGGAAGCAGGTTCAAATCCCACCATTCTAATGTCTTCCAGCTGTTAAAACCGCACAGCAGCAATTTTCAGCACCTTGTTCGCTCCTGACTCGTAGTACATAATCTGCTGTCCCTCTGGCTGACGAGGAATCAGTGGAAATGTAGTATAACACATGAAGTGTCTCGCTGCAGTAAAAGCATTGTGACCAGCTGGTGCGTGTGTGCGTGTGTGTGTGTGTGTGTGTGTGTGTGTGTGTCATTAGTGTAGTAACATGCTGGCTAAGCCGAACCTTTTCCCCCATCCAGAAACTTCAAGTGCTGTGGTTATTCCTCCAGGATGTAAATCCAAACCATCACTGGCATTAGACTTCAGCCATTACTATTATTTTCCTTTTTGGGCTGGCAGGGATGGGATGAAAGTCTGAAAGTCTTCATGTCCTCCTTATCGACTTCTCTTTCCACCCATGAGAAATGAGAGTGGCTGCAGGCCAGTAAAAAAAAAAAAAAAATCCTGGAAAGACGGTGTAGAGGATAGAAGCAGCAGAGGCAAAGTGGCTGGAAAAGGGCAGGCTCTCAGTTAGCCGGGAAGCATGTGCTCTCCTCTCAGACTTCCACTACTGATGAGGGGTTTTCAATGAGAGGATTTACAGGAAGAAACACACAAGAACTCGGATGTAATCTGGTAACTTTTTGTTTGTGCTGCAGGACAATTGTTGTTTTGCTCAGTTTTAGGAACTAACCTAGAGATGCCTGCACTCTTCTGATGATTTATGATGACTGATGTGAACCTGCCTGGTTGATTTCAATGCATTTAATGACGTTTGAAGTTTGGTGTTTCAGGGTTTTTAGGGAGCACAGGAGAGGATGCATGGAATCATGTCAAATTTGCTCTCTCCACTTATCTTCTCATATTTCCTGAATAGTTATGATATTCTGCACAGAATAGAGCAGAGAAAAAGCATGTCAACTTAAATGAAAAAAGATGTATATTTCTCACTAGAAATATAGACATTAGGAAAAGACATTAGAAAGACATTGTAATTGAGTCCTCTTTAAGCCCATATTTAATTAATGTTTGGATTCAGTTGGCTAATGTTCTAACAGACAGTATGACTTACTTAATAATGTTCAAAACAAAAATAGATATTAAGTAAACCACACTAATAAAAAAGTCCCATATTTCCAGCTAGACAGGATTTTCTAGCTGGAAATATGCAGTAACCAAGTTAAGCTTTATTAACTTGATTAACTTTATCATAGACAGCAGGTGTAAACCTATGTTTCAGACGCACACGTGGCTCAAACAGAGGTGTATAAATACTCAGTTAAGGGAAAAATCATCTGGGCTGGAACCTGTCAGCGAGGGGGGTTTCCAAGAATCTCTCTTTACTAGGGAAAAAGTCTGAAGACAACGGCTTGTATGAGAGCTGCAGCTTCAGGCCTCCCTCAATGCTGTTATTGAGTTTACATGGTGGAAAAAGACTGTCACAGTAACTTTCAACTTTCTGGCTGCAGTGCAGTAAAAGCATTAGGGAGGCCAAAGGCTACAGCTAAGCTACTGTTTTGCAGTTGCAATCAAAAAGAAATACTAATGGGAAGTACAGTCATTTCATTTCAGACTGCCACTTAGCTTATGTACCAAACAGTTCTGGCCTGCGTTTACAACTAAGTTTAAAAATGTGTCATATTAGGACTTTTTTTTCATTGATCTGAATGGCTCTGTTGTCTGTTTTATTGTTCTACTGTACTGTAAACACATAAGTATGAATGCATGATCACTCTTTAGTACTATAGAATGCTACAGGCTGCTAGTAGTGATTACAGTGTATTTGCTCCTAATAATGTCTAATCTATATTTGATTTCGTCACATTTAAAGGATGTTGAGGCAGATGTTGCATTAGTAAAATGCTAACAGGGTTAATGAGGTGTTTCTAGCAGCCATGGTTACAGCTTGAAGCAAACCATGTGCTCACATTGTTAAGCTGTGTCTAATGAAGCCCCAGATATTTGGTCCATCAAATACATTGGAAACATTGATTGCACGCTGGAAATAATAAGCTAATATAAATCCTGTAAACTTACCAGAGTTAAGTGTTTGATATAATTTAAGCATGGAATGAAAAGCTGAACCACATTTCCCTTAACCACAGTGATGCTAATTTGGAAAAAAAAAAAAAAAAAAAACCATCTGATTTTAACTGCGGTAGAAGATCAGGAAAACTTACAGACTGATGTTATCAACCTAGATTTTTGTCCATGATTCATCCTGACATCTACAGTCTGACCATTGCCATGTGCAAAGGGTTTATTATCTTATCACAATACGGGTTTCCATATTTTAAAAAGAGGTTGTAAGGTATTCTTACAGAGTGACACTGCTGATGACATAACTACTGTAACATCATTGTAATAACAGGAGTTATTACTTCATCTGCTGTGAAGAAGGAAGAAATTATGACCACTTTTATCCACGAGAAAGGAAAAATGTAGAAACAGGGATTTTCTGTCCATACATGTTGTATTTGGGCCAAAACAAGGGATCTAAGGAAGATCTAAGGAAGCAGCAGACAGTCCCGCAGGAAACACTAAGCACTAGTGTCAGTGTAGTTGTGGCGAGAAAAACGATGTTGTATTTATTTGGGGAAACCAGATAAGTGCCATGCGATGATGTAGTAAAACGGGCTCAAAAGGAAAAATCTGAAATGCACTGAGATGGAAAGTGGGGAATGGAACTATGGCGCATGGAATAGTAGAATTTAGTAGCTGTCATGTGTGGAAAGGAGATATCCATCCGTCCATCCATTGCACATCATCCTTTTCTCCTTCCATTCAGCCATGTGTTTCCTCTTTCTTTCTAGGTGCACAGTTGGAACTTGGTACTGCCGCGTAATGGGTTACAAAGCCAAATCCATGCATTGTGCATTAAAATACCTGTGCTTCATGCTTCTCCATTTGCTTTATGCAGCTCAAGATGAAGACTTGAGAAGTAAGATCTCGTTCTGTCTTTCTTTTCCTACACTCTTTTTGCTTTGCTGTCAAATAAAACTAATAAAGTGCCATTATCTACCAGCTGAATATGTGTTATCAAAATAAGTGACGACTTGCTTTGAATGAGTGCCTCTCCTGTCTTCCTCAGGTTGCAGGACTGCACCGTGTGATCTGGTCTTTATTCTAGATGGCTCCTGGAGCGTTGAAGATGTCAACTTTGAGATAGTTAAGCGATGGCTCGTGAACATAACAACCAGCTTCAAAATTGGACAGAAATTCACCCAGGTTGGAGTTGTCCAGTACAGCGATGACCCCGTCTTGGAGATTCCGCTGGGGAAGTACTCGTCCAACAAGGACCTCATAAAAGCGATGCAGTCCATTGACTTCATGGGTGGGAACACAAACACGGGGACTGCCATTAAGTTCGCCACAGACAAAGTTTTTGGCCTTTCTGAGCGCGGCTCATCTGGCGTCTCCAGAATTGCCGTTGTCCTCACTGATGGGAAGTCACAAGATGAGGTTCTGAAAGCTGCAGAAGCAGCAAGGAAGAAAGGCGTCATTCTATTTGCCATCGGTGTGGGGTCGGAGACAGAAGAGGCGGAGCTGAGGACCATCGCTAACAAGCCGTTTTCAACATATGTCTTCTCTGTTGAGGACTACAAAGCCATTTCCAGGATCATACAGGTTATCCGGCAGAAGCTGTGTGAAGGTCAGTGTTTTCTTAGCAGCACCAAACTGCTGTGATGCCATTTGACCTGTTTATGTTCTTCTTCCCTGTGTTTGTTGTAGAAACTGTTTGTCCTGCAAGAATTCCCATAGACACTCGTGACGAGAAGGGTTTTGATTTATTACTGTACCTAAATCTGGCTAAAAAAGCTAAATTGACAACAGGAACGTTTTACGGCACCAAGGCCTACGCAGTGACGTCTTGGCTTGACCTGAGTGAAGCTACACGGTAAATGCCTGCTTCAGTTTTCTATCTCCTGCATACCCCTAAGCTCGCCGACCTTGACTTTTCTGTCCCCAGGACACTTTTCCCTGATGGGCTCCCGCCATCATACGTCTTTGTGGCCACGCTGAGGTACAAAGGCTCGGTAACAAAGGAGGAGTGGGACGTGTGGAGAATACAGACGCGTGATGGGAAACCGCAAATGGCGGTGACCTTAAATGGAGTGGACCGCGCCGTCATGTTCACAACAACCAGTAAAGCGCCCAGCGGAACACAAACAGTGACATTTAAACACCATACGTCCAGGGTAAAGACACTTCTCATTTCATTTACTTTTAAACACGGCCCCAGTTTGCATCATTGAATTGATTGTATTGTATTTTTGTCCATAATGGAAAACATACTAAAGCTGTTTGATGAGAAATGGCACCAGCTGCGGTTGCTGGTCACTGAGGAGGATGTGACGCTTTACATTGATGACTTGGTGATTGGGACCCTGCCCTTGGAGCCTCCTGTGGGGATTTTCATTAATGGAAAAACTCAGGTCGGAAAATACGTCCAAAAGGAAACCACAGTGCCTGTAAGTGTCAGCAACATGATTAACTTGATGTGTTTCTTTAATGGTAGTGCCACTTTAACTCTGCTAAACTATCTTGCATCCATTAAGAAGCACATTAAAGCATGAATGAGCATGAATAGGATGTTATTTTTTTCTGGGATTACCTCTGTTATAATGTAATTGTCCTGACAGGTCAAGTGATTTTTGTTTACTTTTAATTAATTAATCAAATCTTAAGAGTACATTATTGTGTGACCCGATGTTATAAGGGTACATGTAAGGTCAATCTTCAGATGAACCTATTCTTGATAACTGGCAGAAAAGAGCAGACATCAGTGCATTCTGAGTGTTTTAAAAAGATACTTTCATTTTTTTTTTTTTTTTTTTTAGTTTGAAATACAGAAACTTCGCATTTACTGTGACCCTGAGCAGAGTAGCCGGGAGACAGCGTGTGAAATACCTGGAGTCGTGAGTGGTTTTATTCTGAAGCTTCTAAAGTCACAACAAAAACTAATCCTTTCAGTCTAGGAGATTGAGAATGTGAGTGACTGACTTTTACTTTTCACTGGATAATAAAAATAAATGAAAGGATTTTTTTTTTATTGTCTTCAAACTCATTGAAAAATACTGAAAAACTAAGCAGAAATTTGCTCAGCCTGTTATTAAGACATACTATGTGATTAATAATTAATATTTCTGAAGCATCAACCAACAACTTCTCACGTGCTCTTAAGAAGACTGAAAATGATGAATGTCCGTGAATTAACAATTAGAGCTTATTTTGTTCATGGTAGTGCTCAAACAGTCCCGACTACATTGAGCCAACTCCAGAACCTTGTGTTTGTCCTCCTGGACTCCCTGGACTTCCAGGAATAAAGGTATTTGACTGATATGTTATATTATTGCCTTTTACGCTACATGATATTTAATTTGCTGGGTTGTATGACTGTAAAAGATTAAACTTGAGGACAGTATTTCCCATGAATGACATCTATATGTAATATGTTGATTCCTGTTTAGGGAACACAGGGAAACCCCGGCCCCGCTGGTCGCCCTGGGCCTGCTGGTGCTGATGGTAAGCCTGTGAGTACTGCATAGTTCCATATACAAACATACTAAAGTCAAAAGAGATGTCCAAAAGAAATACCAATCACCAGTTTAGTTAATGTGTCCATTAGTCAGAAATAAGATGATGTGGTCAAGATTACGGCAGAATACTAAAGCATCCTTTATGACGAACATAGAACACATACCTATATAATAGCAAATTATGTTTTTTTTTTAACATCCACCCGAGACCCAGATTTTTTTTATACCACGTTCAAACATTTAGAGAATTTACCAATCTGTTTATTCAATATTTGAATTTATTTTAAATCAAGGGCATCCCTGGCATTAGAGGAAGCCCGGGCCTGCCAGGTAGCCCAGGAGCAGAGGTAATGAAAGAAGAAGAAAAAAAAAAGATGTCATCTATATAACCTGCACATTAAAATTCAGAGAAAAATGAAACCTGACCTCTTTTAAATCTACCAGGGTCCACGTGGACCAAATGGGTACAAAGGCGAGCGAGGGACACCCGGTGTGTCGGTAGGAAGGTTTCAGAACATAATCGCAGTCATTAATATGCTGCAGCCCTAAAAAAAAAAAGAAATATTGAGGTAATGCAAGTGTGTTTTCTCAGGGTGAAAAGGGAATGGCCGGAGTACCGGGAACACCTGGAAAACCAGGGGAGAAGGTGATGATGCTAATCATTCAAATATGGTGAATGCTATTCTTAAACTTGCAAATACAGAATTCAGATGCTTAGAATTATCTGTTCAGCATTTCAAAGGCACCCAAAACGGGTAAACACCATTAATCAATGCAAAAATGGAATGGCAAAAATTATGTTATGTTATCAAAGGACTTGTTTGTGTAAAAATACAGAGAGAAATCACTCTGGAAATGATATTTTTAGCCTGTAAAGCCACACTCCTTTGGACAGTTCACAGTTGTTGTAATACAGGGACAGCGCTCAATGCACTCATGCAGATAATCCAATTCTGCAGTCTGCAGACACGCGTGTGCGAATTCCTCCCTTGTCATCTGTTCCACAGTCTGACTCATCGGTCCAGGATGTATTAAATGAAAATGGTTTACTAGTGTTTACTTCAGACGAAGCTCATGCTGAATGTTCCCGCCACACAAAACCGTAGTGCGAAAGAATTCACCGCTTGTTATTGATTTATTCTCTTTGTATCTATTGTTGTCAGGCTACTAATTAAACATGAAAGCTGTGGCATTTTTTGTTTTTGGGGTTATTTTAATCTGATCGTTAGACATCTAATGAGTTTTCACCATTGCTTCACTGGCAAAGCGACACAAATTTAATGGGGTCCTGGCTCTGGTCATCCTCTATAAAACTGATGCCAATTTCAATTCAAACTCAATAAACTCAGCTAAGGGACACACAAACACGTTTGTCTTCACATAATTAAAAAAAAAATCTATATTTTGCATAACGTGGGAGATTACAATGAGCACCTACAGCGATACCTATTACTCTATCTGCAGTTTGTCAAGGTAATTTATATTATGACTACTGTTACATAATACAACCTGAACCCTGTTCGATGATGACTGACATTCCATATGTTTTCTCAAAGGGCTCAGAAGGATCGAAAGGACAGGTGGGGTTAACAGGAAGACCTGGTCAACACGGTGCAAAAGGAAGCCCGGGGCCTCCGGGTCCACCAGGATTTCCTGGTAAACCTGTATGTATAAATTCATTTTAAAACAAATCCAGCGCACATGTGCAACTATTATCACTGAGATACTCCCACCCCAACCCCCCTCTAACCTTAGGGCCTAACTGGGAGGGATGGGAAAGATGGAATTCCAGGCAGACCTGGTCTAAAGGTCAGTCAGCACTTCAACTGACAGAAATATCTTTACTTATCAAACATTCCTCCAGAACGTTGTGATTGATATGGATTTTTCTCTTATGCATTTAGGGAGAAGCTGGTGCCGCTGGGATCCCTGGCGTTGATGGAAGGGATGGTCACCCTGTGAGCCAACACAGACATTACTCATTGCACATATTTGGTACTTTGTAGACCGTTTGAGCTTATGCTTACTTACAGTACTTCTGTTGGCCTCCAGGGGAAAGACATTTTGATTCTAACAATGACAACTACTTAAAATAAAAGATTTAAGTCCTGTATTGAAAAAAGACGTTAAATGCATGTAAAGTGGCATTTCAGAGGGCCCCGGACAGCCATTAAATTAGGGGTATTTCCCCTGTAGATGATTCCAGGACAGCCCTGTTATGTAACAACAGAGGTAGCTCGGGGAATACTGTTGTGCTCTGGCAAGTTTGTTTAAGGAAGAAACTCTGTAACTGGGCAAACGCTTCGCTGATCATGATCAGAAGAGCTATCCAGAATGTATTTGATTGGTTTAGGCAAGATGAGTCAGTGGCTCTGTGAGCTGCTCAGCCATTTTCTTTCGTTAGCAGAATAAAAATCATCTCAGGGTTATTGAGACAGGTCAGACCAGCTGGGAGGTTTTCTCTGCACTTCTGTCACAATTTACTGTTCGCCTGCAGAAATGATTCACTTGGCATGCATTGTGTGTTGCTGAAACAATTTTTTTCTGCAATAATTATCAGAGCAGTTGCAACAGGACATCTGAATTAAAAAAGAAAAAGGAACAAAAATTGTGTTTAGATGATGAATAAATATAACATATTCTACTCCCAGGGAATGCCTGGAATGCCAGGAAGTGCTGGACTGCATGGACAAAAGGTAAATATTCACCAACTTTAAAATAAACTAAAATAAACTGCTTTTATTGATTTTGGATCCTTTCTGGTATTTGTGATTTAGGGGGATGTGGGTTCATCTGGATCAAAGGGAATCAAAGGCTCAGCTGGACCACCTGTGCGTTAACAGTCTGTTGATTTTTTTTAATCCGTTGGAGTTGTGAAGTGTTTAACAAGAGCATTTCTTCCTCCTGCTCAGGGTCACACAGGTTTGCCTGGTGCCACTGGTTTAAAAGGATTTGTCGGACCCAAGGTGAGTGCTGAAATCGAACTAGCAGCCATAACAGCATCCAAAAGATAACAAGAGATTCTTAAAACTGGATAAAACTGTGCTCAAAACATAACGACTTTTTTTCCTCCCTGATAGTTCTGGAGCTTTAGCTCAAACTATGATCCAGAACATTTAATACAGCAGATCAATTCACAGCAAGGAGAAAGTGCACATCCGTGCTTTCAGAGTCTCAGTGTGATGGATCAGATGTTAGTATCAGCATTTATTATCTCTCTAAAATGCAGTCAAACACCAGTGATGGGCTCCTAGCCACACCAGCACTTCTAAATGAAGCAATAATCAGACAAGGAATTTCAGTGGTAATGTCTGTTTGCTCTCTGGTCTGGGAATCTGTCTTCTGCCCAAAGGTCATTAGCTGATTTTGCCTTGGCCAAACTAAATTGGTAAAGTGGTAGAAGAGTGAAGAGTTACGTCATATGTAAACTGAATACTCGTTTGACTGACGTTCAGACTGTAGCTGTAGAAAAGTAAGTTATCCAGCCAGCGATGTGATGAGGTAACCATCTTACTTTGGTATTTACTTTCTGAATGTTTCTTTTGCAATCAAGGGAAGTAAAGGAGAAACAGGAAGTCCAGGTACTCAAGGAACACCAGGCTCTGTGGTGAGTGTAGTCAATCCTGATGTTTTTTGTTCTTTCTTTTGGGTGAGCCACAGGATTATACTGTGAATACTAATTAAAGCTGTTACAGGGGAGAGCAGGAGAGGTGGGAAGAGCAGGTCAGCCAGGGCACCCGGGGATGCCAGGCCTCAAGGGCAGCAAGGTATCTGCCATTATGTACTAGTGAGGTCTTTCTTCTTGTAACAGAAGGGGTCAAAAGGTCACATTGACATGCATTTTAGAGATACATATAGCTGCAGTTTGTTGAAAGTCGTATGCATTTTCCTGTTGTAGAAGACAGAGGAGTACTAGTACTAGCAGAAGTAGTCATGGTAGTAGTTTTATTGTTCTATTTTTTAGGGACAAGGTGGATATCCAGGAGAAAGAGGACAGATGGTAAGAATTAACCAACATTTAAACTACCATGACTGCTTAATACAACATTTAATCCATCCTGCGATTGTTGGCCTCTGTATTAATCTGGAATAATTCAGAACTGACCATCTTCTTTAACTTTACTTCTTCAAATAAATAATCATCAGCCATCCTCTTCTGAGTGCATCATTTCACATTCAGTAGCAAATAAAGTGACTGTTTCGGGTGATTTCATGGTGTTAATTTATAGATGTTTCTCACTAGGGGGTCAAAGGTGAAAAAGGTGATGAGGGTCGACCAGGTGAACATGTGAGTTTTATTGATCAGCTCTTTCATTTAACTTAAAACTCTTCTGATGTTACGTTAACTAAAATTGTCTGCTGTTCAATGGTTTAACATCTTCTAGTTAGAGCTAAACTGCACGTCCAACTTAGTTTTCACTGTAAATAGCGCCACCGTGTGGTCAATATTAAATCACAACTTTTGAAGTTCATTAATAAATCTAAAGCACCCAATTTCCCTGAAACATAAGATTGTCTGTCACTGACGATTCTGATGCCTCAACGTTGAGGTGTTGTTAAAATTAAAATCTTTGTTATGAAGCTTCTCTGCAGGAATGTGAGTTATTAACAGTTTTTGGTTTAATGGTTGTGATCTTGATTAACAGGGCTTCACTGGGCCAATGGGGCTCAAAGGAGAGGTATGTCCAGCTGCATGCATTCATCACTGCGTGTCGGCCGCCTATTGTTTCGTATATAGCTCACACTGAGGTGGTATTTCTGCCAGAAAGGGTCAACAGGGGAACCAGGGCAAAGAGGTCAAGGGGGTCAGATGGGAAGCTCTGGACAACCTGGTCTGCCAGGCCCACCAGGACCTCGAGGGTTGATGGGAGACACAGGTCTGCCTGGTGCACCTGGACCGACAGGGAGATCTGTACGGGAATCAGAACCTGTATGGAGGTCTTTGTTTGTCAGACAAGCTTTTCATTCAGTCTGAGAAATGTAAGCTAAGGCATTCTTCATCATTTTACAGGCTTTGGAAACGTCAGACAATCACATACGTCAAATCTGCAGAGAGATTCTTCACAGTGAGTCTCAATCTGTCAGATCTTGCTGCCTTTCTGTGTGTTCTGTCATACTCATGAAACCTTTTCACTGTCAATCATTCTAGAGGAGCTGCCTTCGTTGTTGCTTGGCAATCAGCAGAGCAGCTGTAGCAGATGTCAGAGCCAGCCAGGCTCTCCTGGTCTTCCTGGTCCAACTGGGCCTCAGGGACCCAGGGGCCTTCCTGGAGTTATTGGTCCTCGAGGACAGCCTGGATGGCCCGGACGTCCTGGTTTTAATGGACAGAAAGGTAAAGTCCAGAGGGTGTTATGGGTTAGTTATTAATAATGGGTTGCACAGTTGCTTTACAGGCTGTACTTGTGTTTTAAGGAGAACCAGGTGTTGGTGGAGAGAAGGGAAGTCCTGGTCGGAGCATGACTGGAGACCCAGGCCCACCTGGGCCTCCAGGTAGAAGCTCGCAGTAACACTGATGAGACGTTTAATATTACCTGGTTTACATGTGTACAGTTCCTCCAAGATAAACATGAGTTCATTTCTTTTTTAAATAATCACAACAGGTCCAACTGGCCTGCAAGGCTACAGTCCTCCAGGTCCTCCAGGTAAGCCAGGACCCCCTGGATTTAATGGGGCTGAAGGCAAACGTGGTAGCCCAGGCATCCCTGGTTGGCCTGGGGTGTGCGATCCATCCATGTGCTACGGTAGCATGATGAGGCAGAATCCATACAGCAAAGGACCCCATTTTTGATGCTGCGGAGCGCCGCTGCAAGCAGCACTCCAGAGCTCATGTGGAAGGGGCAGCCATTCTCAGGAAGAGCTCACTTTTGCAATGTCTCTTTGTCACAGTTGCAAAATTATTCGCATCGAACCAGCGGGTTTCACTCCAGCTTAGTCATCCATTTTTATCTGGACTATTCATCTGGGAATTTCTTGTCCAAAACAATCCAGCATCCTAAAAATGAATTGCTAGTAATTTAATGTCATAAAGCACAAAGACACAGAAAAATGTCTTTTGTTTTTGCTTGGAAATCTAATGAACTGATTAACGTAATTTGCTTATTATTCCAGCCTCCTCTAAATTATTCATTATACTGGCTCATTCAATGCACCTGGATCCCATTATAGTTGGTCTACCGAGGTTTAATATCATTTTCAGTTCAAATTATTTTTAATTATCATCTCCATTTAATGGTTCTTGGAGCATTCTCTTTATTCACTTAATTGATGGTTTCTCTCTCGGTTACTTTGTCTGTTAATTACCACAGCTGCAAGCAGCACAGGTCCTGCTGCAGAATGATCTTCTGACGACCACCAGCTCATATTCATGTGTCCTCCAAGAGACATTGCTTTGACTCTTAAGCACTTAATTCTTCATACATTCATTTGAGATACGTGTAGCTTCCAACATAAATCATTTCCCCTGCAGCACATGATGAATTCATCCTCCTGTTTCCATTCATTCATTTACTGTTAAAACATTTTTGCCTGATTTTTTAAAAACTATATATTAATTACACTTTTTTTCCCCAAGGCTTGACTTTAATTACTGTACCAGGCAGTTTATGTTATTTATAGAAGCTTTTGTGAGTCTTTTCACACATTACATGTTTTTTTTTGTGATGCTTTTTAATATCAGTCCCTTTTTTATAAAAACAGAAATGAAAATATCTCAATCTACTTTCATTTCTACTTTTAGATGTGGAGGTTGGAGGATTTATTTCAGGATTCAAATGGTCTCATCTTTCACCGAAATATATTGTAAAAGACATTTTCAGGCAATTAAACTGAACACAGATGCTCAGTTGGCTGTGAGACTGGCTCACATCAAATCATAATATCTTTCCAAACATATTGATTATAGGTTACCAAAGGAATGAGGTAAAAGACGGGTCAAGAACCACGGTGACTGTTTTTTGACAGGTACAATAATAATTTCTACTTTGATGACTGAAATATAGTTGTGCACAAAGGAGGAGTGAGAATAATCTTAGGACAGCAAAGGTTTCCCTGTGGAAACCCAACTGGTGCTCACACTACATCAAATGGAATCTCAGAGTAGAAACAGACTTACAGTGTGAAATAATGACGAGTTGAACAGTGTCAAATACTGTGCCGAATCAAAGAGCTTCTCTAAATAAAGAAGAGGAGGGAGAAGAAGCAGAGAGATGAAGAGCAGCACAAAAAAGAACTCGTGCTGAGAGAAGAGACCTTTGTGCCCGAGTTCAGAGGAGAAACAGTAGCGACAACATCTCTCAGAGAAATTGACCAGCTTGAAGTGAGCAATGTCAGCTTCACTTCTGCAACAGCAGTGTAACAACAACAACAACAACAACAACAACTCCATCAGGAGTTCAATTCAGGTTCAATTCAATTTTACTAATACAGCAGTCAGGGTTTGACTCTGGCACTTCACAGAAACCCAAAACTTCACATTTTATAAACCTAATAAAACAATACACTTTTCATTGTGTTTTCCCCCTATAGGTCAATATTGAAAATGCCCAGACAAAATAATCGACTGCCTCCATGAGTAACTTCAGTTAATATTAAAACCCAGGTAAGATTCTGGATTGATCTGTATAGCAGATCTGTCAGAAGGGCTCATATCCAGACTGAGTTGGTCAGGATGGCCCACTGGAAGTAGAAATTGTGATTTACAGCTAATGCAGACGTGCATCACAGGATAAGGTTATTTATGTGGTTTAAGATTTTGGAACAAGTTTAAGCACTTTGAACACTAGGTGGCGCTATGTGTTAACATCCACCCTCCCTCCAGGACGCATCAACGGCAAAAGCAAATTTCGATTTTCTTAGGAATTTTAATTAAAAAGACATTGCATTTGTTTTAAATAGTTTTTAATTCATTGTTTTTAAAAGTTTCTTAATGACTTGTTTGCAATTATTGTTTTTTTTTTTTTTTTAAGTTCTGTTTTTAAAATCCAATGTTGTTGTGGGGACTGAGCGCAGCTGGCCTCTACTCTATAAACATGCAGACTTCAATAAATCGAGGTGATTAAAAGCTTCTCTCATTATTCTTTCACTCGGTACCGTATGGGCTCTCGGATTTCAAGTGTCTCCTTTTACACTCCTGGGTTCATTCATCATGTGGCTGGCCTCAACTTTTACTGCCGCTAGAGGTGGACGCAAAAGCCAAAAAAAAAAAAAAAAAAAAAAAAAACACACACAAGTGTGGGATGGACTCGGAGGGCAACTGAAGCCCAAATGCACTCTCGCTGGAGGGAGAACAATATGCAAACTGGGACATGAAGGGAGAGTTTGATGGATAAAATTGGAAAAACTCCCGATCCAGCAATGATCACTCGACGTTATGGGCGTACCTAGAAGTTCCCGCAACGCAGGAAAGTAAGGTGAGGGTTGGTGTCAGTGTGCACACAACTTTGGGTCAACGCTTGGTAGGGAGAGGACTGTTGCATTGACCTAAGGTGCTGCTGGTTTTGTCCAGGATGGACCGTCAGTGATTCTACAAAGGCAGAGAGTGCGATGTAGCCCAGCTTCACACAGGAGCTTGAACCATCCGTCGAGATGACACCTTTGCAGCGCGCTGTTCTCGGACTGACTTGGAGCTGCTTGAGTTTTCTGTCGTGCGCCCGTTGCGGGTTAAGTGACAACCATGTGCACTCCAGTTTTATTTACAGGCGCTTGCGCAATCACGAACGCAGGGAGATCCAGCGAGAGATCCTCTCCATTCTGGGCTTGCCTCACCGTCCCAGGCCCTTCTCTCCCGGGAAGCAGGCGTCCTCCGCGCCGCTCTTCATGCTGGACCTGTACAACGCAATGGCCCTGGAGGAGGACGACGAGGAAGAGGAGGGCCCGCGGCAGAAAAGTCTTGGTGCCAAGGCTCATGGGAACTCCAGAAACAGCTATTACAGTCCCCAGCATGCTGGGTACTCCCGAGTGGCGCAGCCTTACCGTGCGGCCCCGCTCCTAGGCCACAGTCCCGCACTCACCTCGGCGCACGACACCAACTTCCTCAACGACGCCGACATGGTCATGAGTTTTGTCAATCTAGGTAAGCTTGACGAAGCATTTCTAAAGAGGTTTTGTTTGAGTCGAAAGAAATAATTTCGCTCCAAAGCCGAATTCACTTTAGAATTTACTAAGATGAAGCTCTGCCTGAAATTCAAATTCAACTCGTGTTTTTTTCGTGTTCATTAACTCCACTTTAAATAACAAAATAAAACAAATTAGATTATGTGCGTCATTTTTTTTTATTTGCTCGAGGAAAGACAGAGATAATTTTAGCTGCTAATATAGTTTTGGTTTCTTTAGAATAATGTGATATTAATTTTTTTTTTTTTTAGTTAAACATGTTGCATTTAACAGCATTTGTCCCAACATTTGACCCTCTCACTCTAGGCTGCTTTTCATTAAAGAAGCCAGCCATAGTGATTGAGTTTGTGCAGTAGCCATGACCTTTAACCTCGCACTTTAGAAGCAGCTTATCGGATGACTGTCTGACCTTGAGAAAATTGGTCTGAATTATTTCCTCTTGTTAAAAGGGGGATAATATTGACCGACGTCTGACAATCTTAAGGCGCGTACAGTGACAGAAAGCAGCACAATCCTTCAGACCTGCAACATTTTCCATGAATAAAATAAAATATTGGACATGATGCGTTGGACATGTTCAGACAGCAATCTTGCAAAATTTCTAATCATGAATATTTAAATCCCTCTAAACACATAAAAAAATGTCATAGTGTTGATATTGGGATTCAGATTTCGCAAAGTAAACGCATGTTTTTGAAAGGTTAAGGCTTAAACCCTCACCTTTGTCTGATCCCATCTGTTTCCACTTAATCTACACACTACTCGACACTGTTAACCGCGAAGACTCGGCTTTTATTCAGGGGACTGTCAGTAAAGTGTTTATTACAGTGCACACATACAGGTTTAATGATCCTGGCTCTTCTCCAAACATGGGTGGTAACATATGCACTTTAATGCATTTCACTGCTTACTTCATGAATAAATCAGCCTAAGATGGGCGAAAATGTAAGAACACATTTTGTGGCGTCATTGAAGCATCTTTCCCATCATGCTGTTTATGTGGAAGAGGATCCTTGAATTGATGGGATGTCATTTTAAGATGTTCAGGTTAACACCCAAGGGTAAGAGAACTTGACCCCTGACCTGTTTGTGCTGAGTATCCGGAGGTCTTCTTTCTCTATAAAGTATAAGAGACGAATATTGCAAGATATCGGCTTTTCCACAGTGAGGCAACGAGTCCGGTTATTTTAGCCCAGACTAAAAATCAGTGAGTTTACTGTTTTTATCCACCAAATTAGAAGCAGCACCTTTGGAAAAGGTTTCACAGAATGAGCTTTGAATGATTTAAAGCGAAACAAAAATGTGACAACGTAATATGTTTCTTATTGCATGAGAAATATTAGCGCTAAAGGTGAAAAGTCATTAAACCCTTGTTGGGCTTTGTTTGAAACCTACAGGAGGTCGGCATGATGTCAGAAATGAGGGCAGAATCGCTGCTCACATGACGTCAAAGAATCCCGTCTGGTCTTTTCTGTCACTTGAGGGGCAGAAGAAAGTGTCTTTAATTGAAATCGGCCTGTTTTTCCTAACTGACAGCACATTCATCATGGCTGGAGAATGCAGTTAGGCTCACAGTAGAGGGCCTTGTTGGGAACTGCTACCTGTATTCAGTTGACTGATTTAATGAGCTGGAAAGTGCTTTTGTTGGGAGTCTAAATGTTTGGACTGGACTTGGAACGTAGAAGACATGTAATAAATTACCCTTTTTTCCTGCGCAACATTGCTGCTTCATTTTCTCCTTTGAGCAATGTGCACAAGGTGAACTCACCCTCGCTCTGAGATTTACTGCCAGTAAAAATTTCATTCACCCTAAACTATTTTCTTTCCCAGTCGAGAAAGACAAAGATTTTTCTCACCAGCGGAGACACTACAAGGAGTTCCGCTTCGATCTGACCCAAATCCCAGAGGGCGAGGCGGTCACAGCCGCCGAGTTCAGGATCTATAAGGACCGCAGTCATTCCCGCTACGACAATATCACCCTGAAGGTTTCCATATATCAGGTCATAAAGGAATACCAAAACAAGTAAGTGTGTAACACATTCATGCTGAAATAATAGACTTTAAGAACATATGCAGAAATACTGTCAAACACTATCTTTCTTACATTTTAATACATATATATATATATATATATCTACACACACACATATATACAGTATACACACACACATTTTTATTCAAATGAATCATTTGAATTAAGTCTGGTAAACACATAGATTTTGCTATCCCTAACTGATTAAAAAAAAAAAAAAAAACGTAAGTGTGCCTTTGCCATTAGGGGTTATTCCTGTAGAGTACTGATGTAAAATGGAGAACTATCTACAAAGAAGCATATGGCCTCAAGTCATCGGTCGTCCCTAAGGAATCAATAAAAACAATTAAAGAGGAGGAAAAAAGGAATATAACTTGAGGACCTGCACAAAGGTTGTTTCCAGTTATTTTAAAGCGCTGTGAAACACAAAACAGACAGCAAGTCTCATCTCAATTGGAAACGGATGCTGGAGAAAACAATAAGGGCGAGAAGATGACAGTAAAATCTGGACAAACGTGCTGGATTTTGATTCCATGCGTTCGTGTTACATCACAGTTCAGCTGTTGTCTTCCGCCGATGAAACCTTCCGCTGGCGCAGGCGCTCCCTTATCTGGGACTCTGGTCTCCTTCATTCGCGCCCCGTCTGTCTTGTAAATATAGTTCTCGGATAAAGAGGGCTCCATTAGCGAGTCGGCCACTCGCGGACCTCACAGGGCCCATCACTTATCACTCGTCTTCTGTTGCCTGCCAAGGTGACTGTATCCCAGATGCGATCCCAGTGCAACAGGGGGGCTCCCTCTGGCGCCCCTGCAGTCACCGTTGTGCCCGCGACCTGCCTTCCCCAACAATACAGCGGAGGTTTGAGCCATGACATAGGCAAACACACACATGGGGGCACTTAAGAGTGGGCCCACATTTGCTCAACGGAAAAAGTATGTGTGGGTGATTGAAGGGGAGATATGGCCCCCACGGGCTTTGAAAAAGGTCCAAGTCAATGGACTTTGCCATCTTGTCAGGGAGGACGGCTCAGTTTAGATTTCACAAAGGCTTCATTGGGTTTTTTTTTTTTTTTTAGCTTCCTTTTCCAGGTGAGGAGTCGTTAAAAACAGCGTTGAAATAAAAGAGTTGGCTAATGGTTTCCCTGAACATATAAACCTGTAATCAAAACCACAATAGCCAGCATTAATCACACACAATATTCTATTCCGGCAAACCATCCAGAGACTTTGTTCAGAACGCAGCTGCCTTCGAGCTGAAGTGAATAAAAACCACACTGTTGAGCACTTTTGAAGCGCTTTAAAATAATTGCTCCCCCTAAGATAATCTTTGCGATGCCCATTTTGCCTCCAATTAAAGCTCTTTAAAGGGTCATGCTCAATAATAAACAAGTAAGCTGGTCAGAGATCTGCCTTGAGATGTTGCCGTTAACACACTCTCCGTCTTTTCTGAAGCAGTTCGCTTTAGTTCTGGCCACTGAATTGAGGAAATGTGCTCAAGCACATCCTGTCTTCGCTGTATCGTCCCTACACACAAACTGAACCAAACATTTATGTTTCAGGGACAGCAGATGAATATAACTTGCAGGAGACAGACGTATTTCCATATTTCCAGCTCATTTTCACTGGAACAAAACATCCAGTAATCGCAAACAAAGAGAGAGGATACACTTTTCCCTTGGACATGACTCTGGGAATAACGTGTTCAGGATTTAAGATATAATCCCGTGCTTCCCAAAGAGGGAGGTCAGCAGTATGTCACTGGTTAATGTCATGTGCAGCTCAACTACACCTGTAATAAACACGGGAATAATTCCCGAACTGTTGGGGCCACATGGAAAAAGCTGGCCGTCTTGACCACAAAAACTCAATAGGCTCTGCTTTATCCGATCTGCCGCTTGAAAGGAATCCAATCAAATTGCAAAGTGGGGATTTTTCAAGTTAGGGCTGATTTATGCCTCATGTCAGGCAAATTTTGGAAATGCAAGAGCTCATGTATGATTCAGAACCTCTGAACATTTATCGCCAGTGAAATGTCTGAAATCCTGGCCTAAAGTTTGAACCCCAGCGCAAAGTTGGCATACAACAAAAAGGAAAAGAAAGATGTCTTCAAATTTTCTTTCAAAGAGTGAAAAAAGTTGAGAAGAGATAAAGATACGAATGAACCATAGAAAGTTGGCGCTTGGCTTGAGCCACAGATTTGGGGTTTTGGCATCCATTATTCAGGGGTCATTCAACGATACCCCATTTATCTGTTTTGATTCAGCCGAAATGCCCTCAGAGAAGCATCTGGTTTGTTTTTGTGTCACATTACAGCCGTTGGATGTCGAAGTGCACACACAGTTTTCATTTGTTCAGGAGCTTAGCACAGTCTTGCCCGGAGGTTTTGGAATATTTGTAAGGAAGCAGTGACGTGCCTGTGTGTTCATTCCCTGCTCTTATTTGATTTTTTTTTTTTTTTTTTTTTTTTTTTTATACAGATCATGATGTAATCACTCAGTGTTTATGTGTTGCCTTTTTTCTTCGCACCTTCAGAGATGCAGAGACGTTCCTCCTGGGCTCCAAAAAGATCCAGGCATCAAACAGTGGCTGGCTAGTGTTCGACATCACCGCCACCAGTAACCACTGGGTGATGAATCCACAGCAGAATCTGGGCCTGCAGCTCTGCGTGGAGACTGTCGATGGCAAGTTTGCACGTTTCATTATTCTTCAGATTAATGTCAGACTCTTGGAACTTAGAGAAGGTCACAAAGTAACTCAGAGACAGTCCAAAAACATCCACGTTTGATTAATGTTTTCTGTGGATTTCTGGATTTCTAAGAAGAAAGGACCGTAAATCCACCAAAGAACAATCAACTGGTTCGGAATTACATTTGAAAGCACCGGTGATGAACTGATAAAACATCCAGTTTTAGTTCCTTTTTCTTATATATTTTTTCAGGACGAAGCTTGAGCATGAAATCGGCTGGCCTTGTCGGCAGGAACGGGCCTCAGTCCAAACAACCTTTTCTGGTTGCCTTTTTCAAGGCCAGCGGGGTGTTGCTTCGCTCCATCAGAGCTGCTGGTGGCAAAAAGAAAAACCTCAGTCGCAATAAGTCGACTAATCAGCAAGAGACGTCGAGAGCTCCAAAACCTGGCGGTACTGTCAGTCATCGGCTCGACAGAGCTCTGACTCCAGCTGATTGTTTTACAGCCTCATTTCTAATTATATCAACAATTACTTGATTGGTTCATAATTCTGTCTCTTTTTGTTTGGTTTATCACTGAGTTGGGACATTTCTTCTTCTCTCCTTGTGAAATGCAGTCAGTTTGCTTTTTGCTTTTATTTTTTTCCCTCAGATTACAACACAAGCGAACAGAAGCAAGCCTGCAAGAAACATGAACTTTATGTCAGTTTTCGAGACTTGGGCTGGCAGGTGAGACAAAAAAAAGCTTTAACAAGCAACAAACAATTACAGACTAAGTATAATAAGCTTTTTTTCCTGGTTTAGGATTGGATCATCGCGCCTGAAGGTTACGCCGCATTTTACTGTGATGGCGAATGTGCTTTCCCACTCAACGCCCACATGAATGCCACAAATCACGCCATCGTGCAAACCCTGGTATGTGTGTTTTACCTAAATCTGAGCTAACTGCCGACGCACCTCTTTGAAACTGATCATGTTTTATATTATTAGGTCCATTTAATGTTTCCTGACAATGTGCCAAAGCCGTGCTGCGCTCCCACAAAACTCAATGCAATATCAGTGCTTTACTTCGACGACAGCTCCAACGTGATCCTCAAGAAATACAGAAATATGGTTGTTAGATCATGCGGTTGCCATTAGTTAATTTATGCTAACCGGTATAAGGACGTTTCTGGAAAAAAGATCTACTGCAGGATGTGATGTACAGTATTATGTATATAAAGATTTATGACCCCTTATTTATTTCCTTTTATAAGATAGCACTGAATATTGTGATATTTAAATGATTAGGATGAAATATTGAGTTTACTTTAAGCCAGTTATCCTTTTACGTTCTAAGTCCATTGGCATATACTGTAGTCTGTAGTCTCTTGTGTTTCTATACCTTGTGTAAGTGTGCTATGATGATTTAATTGAAAATTTTGCTTGTCTTTGTCTAAGCAATGTCACAGCTGTTGAATCAATGCTGTAACTGCAGAAATCAGGACTAGAAGGAAGTTTTTGTGTTTTCAACAAGCTCACTGTTGGGAAAAAAACAGCGGTGAATCAGTTTCTCAAGAGCAATGTCCAGGTTGTCCCTGTCTTTCAGCACTGATTCGGTTTTACAGGCCAACTTTTTTTTATTCTTTTTGAGTGAAACATCCTGTTTTTGTTTTTTTTTTTTGTCATTTTCTTGCCATAGATGATAGATTTCTGCTCTTCTAGGCAACAGTAAATCATTATAAATCATTGCTTTTTTTAATAAATGTTCTAGTTGAAACAACTTTTTGGCTTTGACAGCTTTTCTTCAACACGCATCAACAAAGACCTTATGCGGGAACGTATTCATTTCACTCGCTCCCCTTCTGCAGCTGCTAGTCCTTTAAACATTCATGTTGTCCTTAAATATTCCTGCTTGGAGACATGTTAAACACTCTGTTGATTCAGATGTGTGCACGGTTGAAAGGTGTGATGGAAACTAGCGTCCACACACACTGCTGACATGCTCTCAGGGACTGTATAACAGTGTGACAATATTACACTGAAAAGTGATGGACACACACCCACACACACACACATCACTGCTTGCATTATGTATGCAACTCCTTCCTGTATATGTTTTAATCGGCAACGATTAGTTTACATTCAGGATTGGCTCTAGTTTGTTTTCATATGGGATAAACATGGAAGAATGTGAGAGAACTTGAAATTTGAGCAGATATTTTGAATGACCCTGGTAATCTGGGGATTAGGTCAAGCATTAAGATGTATTTACACAACTGTGCTGACCTTGACTGAGAACAGGATATGTACTGTTGCACTTTCTCTCCTCGTACGCTGCCACTTTATTATTTTTGTTCCCTGACATGGCAGAACATTGAGTGACTGTATTTTACTTAATTAAAAGCAGTGGCCGGCCTGGCCAGATGTTAGGCGCTCGGGCTTCGTCTAAAAGGAGCGTTGACATCCAGTGAATAGAAGAGGCCACCTGCTAACTTCACTCTTGGCTTGAGGGCTGATTTGGATTCCTGCGGCCTGTTGCCTGGCACGATTACCCTTCGCACTTCACAACCCCCGTCTACTTTTATATCAAGGAGCCCTTCCAGCTTAGTTCTGCGCTATCTCTGTGTACCTCAGCGTGGTTGTCCATGAACCTTCTGACCACATGAATGTGAATCTTAAGTGTTAGCAGAGAGCCGGTGCCCCAACATTCATCTGATTATGGAGTTATTCCAAATGACCTTTTCTTTATGCCAGAATTTATTTATGCATTTTCTTCAGGAGAGTTCAAAACTCTACATCACCAGTAACCAGGGACTCAGGTTGTTAAGGAAATTCATCATCTGAGGATGCAAAACAGTAATCCACTTGATCTGGTCAGACCACCGGCTGAGGCAGGACTACCTCGTTCAAAAATACAGTGCTTTGTAGACTAATGACAGTCGTTTTGACTGGAACTAAGCAGCAACATTAACAACAGCGTTTAAGCCTGTGGAGCTGGTGTAGCTAATGGCTTTTAAACCAAAATTTGGCAACCCGAACCTGCCATTTTCTTCATATAATGGTTTATTTGTAGAACATTTGAGTTCTTTTTTCATTTGGTAAACAACTCCCCTAAATGAGAACAGTTGTATTTTAGATAAGAATCACATGCGCTCAATTGTCCTTGAAAATAAAACAGGGATTTGGATTTTAAGAACTGACAGTCAGCTTGAGTTTGGACATCACATTGGTGAATTTGGACATTAGCAATGTGACACATTAGGCTCCACAACAGGCAGGATTAACAGAAATCCCAATTTAATCACATTCTCTCCAGTTTATGGCAGTTTTCGGTTTGGTCGAGTTACCGTGAGTTAACCAGCAAGCTTTGTCTCTGCTCGGGATCAGAGTTTATTTGCAAAGTGTCACCTTGCAGTCCATCCACAAGGCAAGTGAAATTGTATCCAATAAAAATGTTGTGCAGTTTACCTAATTCATCTTCCCACATATGGTTCTCCTTATTTGTGTTCTGTGGGTGGGCTCGGACTTCCACGCCGCTCAATCAGTCCCTCTTAAAAAGAGAGAACATATGGGTCACATTTTTACATGTTGTTTGGTATGACAAGGCTGCAGCAGCGCTAGTGAGAACTGGGTGAGAACTGGGGGAGAGAGAGAGGAAGAGAGAGAGAGAGAGAGAGAGAGAGAGAAAGAGAGAGAGAGAGAAAGTAACCAGAGTTCAACAAAACTCTGCTGTCATGATGCATTACTGTTACAACCAGCACCTGAGCATTTAAACTATTTTTTTTTTTTTTACCTTCTGGTTTACAGAAATATAAATTCTATAATAAATGGTATACCATTTATTATAGAATTTATCTCTTAGAACACATAAAATTACAAAAGTTTAAAGGAAATAAACCGAAGCAAAGCAGATGAACAGGATATGAACCTGACTCCCAGACCCTGTTATTAATTGTGATTTACAATATCACTATTTTCCAAAACAGAGCAGATGAGATGAATCTGTTCATTATCTGGACACAATTATCAACCCAGAAAAAGAAAGAACAAAAGCAGCACAGTCACTTTATAAAGGTAAACTACTCAATTAAAACCATCTGGTCTGCATTTTCAAAGCGAAAACACTGACAAAGACCCTTTTTTAAAATGCCCAAATCCTTGAGTTAATTATTGTGATTGTAGTAGCCAGGACATTTAAAGTTGTCTTGTTGTGTTTCTATTTCATGTTTTGGCAGTTATCCCTTAATTTTCCACCGCGTCTTTGGGAACATCTCTGCAGCTTATTAAAAGAAAGGAACAAACTATAGTTGTTCCTTTCTTTCAATAAGAATTTATTAAATTAATTGTTTAAAAAAAACTGACAACATTGAGTGTGAGCGCTTGGTTGGAGAACTGATCAATTATTCTCACACATCATTCAAGACAGAATCAGAGCTGATTGGTTATTGATTTTAGGTCGCCGTTTTGCATCTGACGTTCAGGAAACCAAAGACGCATGGATGTTGATCTGTTTCTTGGCTTTTTTTAAAATTTTTTTTATTTTATTTTATTTTTTTTGAAAATACCATGTTTCTGAGAGCATAAAGCCTGCGTAAAACCTGCACTCTGTTAAACCCCCCCACCCCCTGTGCATTTCTCTTGTCCTTGAGCTTCTTTTGAAGTGCAGCTGCTGTACGTGCATGTTTGCAGTTTTGTGATTTTTATTTAAAATGTTGTGAAGTGACTTAAATAATCCAGGGGTGCCGGGATGGTTCATGGAGGTTTCATCACCTGACACAAGCTCGTGCTTCCATACACATGTCATTACTCACCATGACCTCACCGTTTACAGAAGAAACAGATTATCTTCTATAGGAACATCCTAGAGTTTCAGTGGTGCAACGTGACCTTCCGCAGGAACTGTCAGCAGAAGCACATCTGCTGAGTTTCTTCAACAGAATAAATGTTCTTTTGAAGTTATCATGCTTTACCAGTACTCCACAATGTAATTAGAATCATAATGAAAACAGTCTTTTTGTATGAAGTCATGTACCTTTATTACACAAGTGTTTAATTTATATACAGTATGGATCAGAACTATAATAGAACACTTATTAGAAGGTTGCATGCATGTAAAAAAAAAAGCACTGAAACATTTGAAGAGGATTTAAAGGGCAGCAAATGGAATGAAAATGTTTTAATGAATATTTTTGTTCAGTAAAACGTTAACAACAATTATTTATGTGGCTGTTAGTGTTGATCAGTCCTGTTTAAAAGCTAGAAAGTTGCTCATTCTACAAATGATTTCAGGTGCCTGATACTTCAAAAGGTATTTTAATTTTTAGAGGGTGTCCCCTGACAGATATGGGCCTTGAAGTCTGCTACACAGAAACCTTTTTCAGGACCAATCACTTGAGTCATTCCCACCCGGAGAGTGGCAGGGGTCTCTCATCATAGCCCGGTGAGGTGCTTGAATGCTGGGACTTCATTAAGCTCTTCTATTGTTAACATCTGGCTCCAGAAGAACAACTCTTTCTTTGCTAAATGTTGCCCGGGCTTAACGGGGGATTTTATTTCACCGTGCAGTTGACATTGGCAGCGGTGTCACATCTGGTGGTGGAAACCCCTCAACTGTTGAGGTCCCAGCAGATCAAATCAGAGTGTGCCATTTCCCCTCCCATTCTCATGGGAACTGGGTATTTAACACCATTAGATAAAAAATATTTTACTGCATGCTGATTAAAATTCTCCCCATAGTTAAAAGTGAATCTGACCAGAAAATATCATCTCATTTACATTACATAAACCTCTTCTCCCCCCTCCCTTTCTGTTGAGGTCCCCTCCCTTATCAGGATGTCGCTGCCATGGCAACATCCAACTCATGCTCCCCCGCCTGCAGTCGTCCTCTGCAGCCGTCTCATCACACAGCAAAGGCCTGTCAGCATCCAGGCCTGCTTTAGCACATTGATCCACTGCATCCGCTCAACAGGGTTTGCTGGGGACGAGCTTGCTGGGTTTACAACGCTGCCGTTTGGATGGGTAACGTACCCAACACGGTCAAGCACTGCCTGAGCTATGAGCAACTGGTCCAGGACTACCCGTGGCTGAGACTCTGGCTGCTAGAGGAAAAGGTGGGCGTTGCTTTTCTTTCTGTTGCTTATCTGGTGCACATGCGCTGCCACATGACTTCCCTATGGCAGTGGCTGCAGCAGCCATCCACCGCTCCTGCCTGGCTTATGTAACAGTCAAACAAATGCGTATAACACTGGATTCTTAATCATGCATATAGAATTATTCATGCACCTATTGTTTTGTGTGTTATACATCGTTTGTAGGACATTTTGTGCCCTTTTTAAAATTTGGGTAATTTTTTAAAAATTAATTCATTATTATTTTATCCTAGATATGCTCTGTATAAAAGAATAGGAATTTTTACAGAAATACATCTGTTCACTTATTAATTCCATAAGCAACATATAGTAAAAATCCTGGTGGGGTGATCAGGTGACAGTCATGTGACTGGGACAGGAAGTGTCCTTCCAAAATGGTGGTGTCACCTGGATACAAAAGAAGCTTAATTCAAAAAACTTTTTTAGATACTAAAAGTGACTTTGAAAACATTTGGCTATTTCAAACTATTGATGTCATGTTATTTTGATGTCATTTGTTTAACCTGATTTGACCTTATTTATCTTTATGTGATAGCCAGCGTTTCTTTTTTTTTTTTGTAAAATAACTTGAAAAATTATGAATGGATTTTAATGAAATTTTCAGGAACTGAAAACTTTATCTTCCAAATATCAAAGTTTAAGAGGCTTTGATCACAAAGCAACCTGCAGTGTTATGTAGCCTTGTATTTCTAATGCCTATTTATAGACACTACATGTACTGTTTAACTTGTAAGGTAATTTTTAAGTTACAACCTCCATTAAAGGAAGAGAGGACACTAGAATACCTGCTTCCCCTACATGTACTTGCACAAGGTTGTTTAGGGTGTAACTCACAACACATGGGGAAATGAGGTGCTTATTGGGGGCTTTTCTAGTTCTTGATGAAATGAATTGAAAAGGAATAAGATTAAAGGTAAATTAGTGCTATTAAGAGGCAAATCTGTCATGCTTACTTGTTAAGGAGTGTATTTACCACTACGGCCCAATAACAACACGGGTCTTGGATTAAAAAAAATGGTTAAAAAATAAATAAATTTTAAGTTTCTGGTTTGCTGTGTATTAACTTTTAAATATCATTCACTCAGTTTCAGAGCTCATGTGCAGTATATAAAATTAAATCTCTAACTATTTTACGTTTGGGGTGAAGATGATGGGATGCAGACTACAAAAATTCCCCTTGTGGCTAAGCTGCAGTTGTTTTTATCTTCTTTCCCACTCTTCAGTTTATGACACATCGCCAGTTTGCGATGACAGACGTGAGCTTTGGCTCTCAGGTTTCATGCACAGTTGGGTCTGTTGGCAGCAACATGTTCTGTAGCATCCCATGTTAAATGGATGATTCATGGCTTGTTCTCAGTGTCTCCTTGACTGGCATTCCTTTCCTCATTATTTATGTCTCTGTCAGACTCTTTCAGGACAAGAGTATCCAAAGTTTGTGAAAGTCATTGAAGTTGGCCCCAGAGACGGACTTCAAAATGAAAAGGTATCCTCTTTTAAGCCATGAATGTAATTTATGTGCATCCTGACGTTGTACATAATCCGAGATACACATTATCTCTGCTTTTCAGATGTATGGCTTGTGTGCCATAATTGTCAGAAACACATGTTTTACATAGAAATCAGAGCCGGAGAGATGACTCATTTGGATTGCTTTACTTTAGCTGTCACCGCTTCACCACCTTTCTGCTGCACACCTGTGGCGCCACTGATTGCCCTGACCACAAAAATTGAGCATGCAAATGTAAACGACAGACGTGACTGGCAGCGGGAAGAAGGTCCGCTGCGTTCCACCTCCCATTAAAGCCAGTTCAAGCTGTTTCAGTTTCATTGTACCTCAGGAAATTGTTCCGACGGGAGTGAAAGTCCAGCTGATAGACATGCTTTCGGGAGCAGGTCTGCCAGTGATCGAGGCCACCAGTTTTGTTTCCTCAAAGTGGGTACCACAGGTAAGAAGCCTTAATTTTTCAGAGGAAGGTATGCTGAATTTTTTATTATTCTCTTTTCCTGGTCTACAGAAGCCCAGAGGAAACCCTTGAACTTGTCAGACACACTTATGCTTTTAATATGAATATTTTGTGGTCCAGTTTTCAATGAGAAAAGTTTGTGCTGGGAAATGTGATGTAACAAGTTTATTGTGTTGGTAAAGATTCTATATTCCACATGGTCTGCTCCTTTGTGCAGATGGCAGACCATACAGATGTACTCCGAGGAATCCAGAAAAAGCCTCATGTTCGATATCCTGTTCTGACACCTAACATCCAAGGCTTCCATAACGCTGTAAGTCCTCCTTTCCAGTTTGGTTTGATGATCTCTAACAGATTCAGTCGTAAGAAAATGGTTCATTTAAATTTATCACTTCTTTTAGATGGCAGCAGGTGCCACTGAAGTGGCAGTCTTTGGGTCAGTGTCTGAAACGTTCAGTAAAAAGAATATTAACTGCTCTATAGATGAGAGCATGCTCAGGTTCCAGGAAGTGATCAACGCGGCCAAAGAGCAGAAGATTCCAGTGCGTGGGTAAGCGCTCTTGTTGTGAAAGGTAACAATTTATGGATTTAATATAAATTAGAACCTTTATTTGTACGTAAAATATACAATAGCTAATCGAAGGTCATGGCAACATCTTTAAATCTCTAAAAAAAAAATTTGTACAAAAATAGTTGACAGTAAAAAATAACTTACAGTGAAGGTCTTATTGTGGATAACCAACAGATGGTGCCTTCACACACTCTCATAAGTGTTGTGACCTTTCAGATACATTTCTTGTGCCCTTGGATGCCCCTATGAAGGACACATGGAACCTTCCAAAGTTGCTGAGGTGAGAACTAGTTTGTACATCCTCATAACATTTATTGAAACTGTTATGAGGTGGAGATGACGGTGCCGTAACATCAACACATGCTGAGTTTATGGTGTCATGCTTTTTTAAACTAAATCAGCTCAACATTAAAGGTGTATTTTTATTTTTTTTCCCCAGTTGGCAAAGAGATTATATGGAATGGGCTGTTATGAGATCTCCCTGGGGGACACGATTGGAGTTGGCACCCCGGGTTCAATGCTTAAAATGCTGCAGAGTGTGATGAAGGAAGTGCCCGCTAACGCTTTAGCTGTTCACTGCCACGACACTTATGGGCAAGCTCTGCCCAACATCCTGACTGCACTCCAGGTGAGAACTGGACAGACTGGAATGTCTATGCTGTCTCGAGGCTGAAAATTAAATAGTACTCTGTTGAGATTGTCTGACTAACAGAAAATGTCTATCCTGTTTCTGGAAATAACCAAACATCAGTTTGAAAGGTCAGCCAGGTCAGATCCATCTTTTCAAGAAAATCTTTAAACTGTGCATTACAGCGAATGTGCCAGCAGGACTTTCTTTTCTTTTTCACATGCAAATTAATTTGTTTTTCGCTTGACAGAAACAAAACACAATTAAATTTCAAATTCTCTGACTGGACTCTGAGTTCATCAATGCATTCATTTGTTGTGGCATCTTGAACAACTGATGAATCAACCTGCAAATTTCCTGACAACCTGTGGGCTCATGAATCCATCGTCTGTTTGTGAGACAGCGCAGCACAGAACACAAATGTGAGAGTCACAAAGAGACAAACACAGGACCTATCAGTCAACAAGGAAGAGGGGCATTTAGAAACCTGATCTGAGCCTTCCCACAAACTGTCCACTGAAAAAGAGCTCAGAATCTTAATGAACATAGGATATTTCCAGTGGGCCCTCCCATCTCAGAGCACATATTGATGGAAAACTGACGTTTTGTGTTTCTGCAAAGCTGACAATAATGCAATCTCCTGTGGAAATGCTATAATCGGGGTGTTTTCTGTTTCAGCCCTTTGCCTGTAGCAAGTGCAAACCAACATAAATGCAGACATAAAACAGGTGACATAGATATGGCTGTCTCTGGAGCACAGAGGAAGAACGGCATGAGGGGGAGTGCGCAGATGTGAGGGGGTCAGGACAGAGGCTCACCTATTTGGTGTCTGTTGGACAAAGCAACTGAGAGCTAGGTAGATGGAAGGGCCCTGGGGGGCTCTTTACTCATCTATCGTTTAGCTTTTGAATTCTCAGACAATGATGCGTTTAAAGCCCAGTGGAAAACTGCCCTTTCATTCACCAACACTGAACACACCATGAATGGTACTGCAGCTGCCGACCCAACTCTAGAAACTCATACCCACTATCGTATTCCTGCTAAAGCTGGTAGCACTTTATTTTATTCCAAATTACACGCTGTAAGAAAGCATACAGAGAGGATGGTTAGATACCTTCTGTTTTACTATCTGTTGGATTTTTTTCCATTTCCTGGTACTGCACATACAGTCTTGACTTCACTCTTGTAATAACTACAGTTTATTTGCGTGAAATAGTAGCCATTGGCATAATTGATGCTCTAGATTACAGAAACTGTATTTGTCAGTAAAATAAGGACAGAGCTGGTGGGTCAAACCAATCCCTCCCTCCATTACCCATAAACCTTTGCCTGCCCAGTAGGGTGCTAATGTAGGACATGTTGCTCCGGGGTCCTATTAGACCCCGGGTGTTGGTTGGATATGTTGAGGAAAGCTTTAATTTGTTATCCTCTAGAGAAAAAGTCTAGACTAACTTGATGCGGCTGCATGTTTTTCTTTTGCCGTCATTAATAAATAGGAACAGTTTATGAGAAATGTAATATTTTTTGTGTAGACGTCTTGGCTGTTCTGCATGGAACAAATATTTATTGCACGAGTGTGCACTTCCTAATGAACTCTGCCAGGATACAGAACACCGTGGGTGGAGTCACTCTAAAACCATCGCTTCCTCTTGATTATCGGCGGTGCCGCTCGTCTGTGTTTCAGGAGGACTCAACCATGTCCATGTGTAAAGGCCTAAACGTGAGCCTGGACTTTGCAGTGAATGCAGCTGATTGTGTTTTTAAAAGAATGCAGCTGCCCCGTGACCACAGAGAAAAGCAGCAGCATGGAATGCTTAAACAAAATGGAAATGAAAGATTTTATCAGTTTTTTTTTTTCTTCCTGTGTGCCAGAAGCCCACACCACCAACTGGGAGAGAAATGAACTCCCCCAGCGCTGTCATCCCTGAGTCACCACTATTGTTCCTGATAAAGACATTCCTCTGTCTTTGTACCTCTCCCCCCCACCCCCCCGTCCCCAAACACCCACCCCCCACCCCCCCCAGGAGGTCTGGGGGTGGGTGAATAACCTGCTCCTGACAGGTCACACAATGACATCGTACATACTAGATTTCACAGGCTCTGCAAAAAAAAAAAAAAAAAAAAAAAAAAAGATTTACTCTTAGCAGTAGTTTAGGTGTTTGTTTTTGTCCCACATGCTGGGTAATTTAGTCTGACCTGTTTATCTTCAGATTTTCTTTCCCTTTAAACAACAATGGGAACCTTCAGTAGTGTATTTTGTCTCTTCTTGCAGACATGTTCAACTTCAATGGGCCGTGGGGAACGCGGTGTTTTTGTAACAGTCAAAAAAGATTTATTAAACCTTATTAGAACAGAAATATATAGCGACAGCATTGATGAATACAACCTAAACAATCATTATACATATATTATGTACAGTACGTTATTTTGCAATTTTTTAGATGATAGCAATTTGAGATGATTTAGGGAATACTAGTTCTAACCCACACATACTGCAACCTTTAAAGCTGACTAAATCCATCAAATACAGTAAAAGAGGAAGAGAATGCCACAGCCACAGACACGCTATTACAAAACTGTAAAGTTCAAAAGCGTTGCCCATAAAAAAAGTTATTCTTGATATGTTTTCCCTCCTGTGCTGTAGCTGTCCTCCATTATGTGGGCTTTGCGCTACACTGGGCTTATTTATGGTTTCCTGGGAAGAGGTGATATATGTGTTAGCACTGGATCTTTCGATGTCTCGGTTTATGTAGCTGCGGCTGAAACCCCGCTGCCTTGTATCCTTCAGCAAACGCACGCTCTCTCTATTGCTGTCTCTCTGACGCAGTTACAAAACCACAATGGGGGCACGTCCATCTCCATCCCGGTCCGCTCAGAGTGTAAAATGTCAACAATATTATGCCAAATCATGCCATTTTGAAAGTGTGTTTTTATCCAGGAATGTATTGTTTTTCTATGGTCCTGAATATGGCTTTTTTAGCACTGCGTGCACATCTGGTTTCTGGGTAGTGTGAATCTAACTGAGCGCTGGCAAGCTCAACCTGCTGACCACCAGTTCCTGCGCGATTAGTGTCCGGAGGAACGAGGCACGCTGCTCAAGGAGCGTTTTGTTCCTCTAGGAAACACTATGCCAAGGACCCTTGGCCTTACGTGGTTAGCAGCTGAAAGTGAGAGGATTGGCGCGGTAGATTACAACTCTGTGTTTACACTACAAAAAAAATCTGCCTCATACAATATCCGTCTCTGGCTCTCACCAAGGTCTGGAAATCCTGTGCACCACACACCCTTGAGAAGATCTCCCTCCTCCTCCTGCTCCTGTTGCATCGCCAATATAAACAGCAATTATGGCCAGCACAGACGGCCACTGAAAGAAGCTGTTTTTTGGGATCTGGAAGGGAAAAAAAACCTCCAACAGCAACCAATTAGCAACATTGTTTAAATTAAGGCAACGGAGAATCTTAATTTAGCCCGCTTAGGCTGACGCGGGGCTGGAACTGCCTCGTGAGCAGATACCACTGAGAGGATTCATTTAATCTCTCTGTGGGAGCCTCTGACATCTGGCTTAGCAATGGAAGCTGGATAACATCTTTAATATTCTCATGACAAGGACATGTGGAAAACATCCAGAGACTTCAGTCCATAATGACTCTGAAATCCTGAAGGTCTGCCTTCATCTTTTTATGAGTTCATCTTTTTTTAATTGTTTTAATCAACTCAAAACACTGCAGTTTGTGCTTATGTCGGCAGCACAGAGCAGCATTTATATTTTTACTGTTGGTGTTCCTTTGAGCTTTCTAAATCAATAAGTCAGCTCAAAATTGAGCCCTTCTTTGCACAAATATCCTCAGTTAAATGGGCAGTAAAAGAGGCACTTTTTTTTCCTACATTTCTTTACACACATTACAGTACAGTATAATTATGTCAAAAGGCCACAGTTGTTTATTTCTACATTTCTTTGTGGCAGTAAGTGAATCCTGTGGAATGAAAGAGCAGTGCTGATAAATCACAAATAACCAGAAGAATCGCAAACATGTCAGATGTTCAGTAGACAGTCGCACTGGTGGTTAAAGCCACTGGGTAGAATGCGAGAGCTGCCCTTCCGCTGTGCCCACTCATTCTCTGAGACACGAGGCCACAGTTTTTCCCCAACAGCTGAAAAACAAGTGGGACAGAGCGGAACAGCGCGACAACTGCATTTCCTGGACAGTACCTGAGCAGAGGCACTGAATGTGTTTGCGTGTGTTTTTGCAGATGGGGGTCTGTGTGGTCGATTCCGCAGTAGCTGGCCTGGGAGGTTGCCCATATGCTCCAGGCTCATCTGGAAATGTTGCAACAGAGGATGTTCTCTACATGCTCGATGGCATGGGCATCGAAACTGTAAGTATGTCTTTCTGATTCCAACACATCAGTCAAGCAGCGCTCGTTCACATAAACAGTTTGTTCTGCAAACATACAGCTCGTGGCACATATATTTTATGATATTACTGGTTTCACTCTGCTTGCACAGAGCCCCCAGTGCTGCATGTGCCAAATCAGGAGCAATTTATTTAGCAATCCCTACCCCTGGTGGCAGAATGCCGTCACTACAGTTTGGTGGTGCATCGCTTGTTGCACACGTTTATCCACTTTGCCCCTGTTTATGCACTTTGCCCCTGCGTCAGATTGTAACTATGCTTTGTTATGTTCACAGGGTGTAAATCTGGCCAAAGTTATGGAAGCTGGTGATTTTATTTGCTGCGCTTTGCAGAGAAAGACAAATTCCAAGGTTGCCCAGGCCAAAGCCAAGACCGTTGTGACTCAGGAAAGAAATGATTTTAATATCTGATGTTTTCCTCTCCTGTCGATGCTGCATGCTTCCTGGTGTGTTGCCTTCATGCATACAGCATTTAAAAGTGAATAATACCAATTTAATCCTCAGACATGCAATCCCTCCCAAATGCTATTTCTTATTCTTATTACATCTGTTTTTTGTTTGTTTTTGTTTGTTTTTTTTTTAGATGTATTTTTGCATATAATAATCAGACCAGGTCTTATTGGATATTTTTTTTCCTCCAGTCCAGTGGTGTTTCTTGGGCCCTGTGCTGCGGTCTTCCAGTGCGGTGTATTTAGGATGCTTTTCATCTCATTCAAGCAAAGCAAATACTTGCGTGATTATGAATCGATCAAATATTAACAATGATCGCAAAGCTCTGCAAAACATTTGTGCACTTTTTTTTTTCTTTGTCAGAAGGCATTCTCAAAGTCTGCTTCTAGCAAATGCGGTGAGAAAACCAAGCTGGCAGTGTGAACAGATTTGCCTAGATGCCACAGAAAAACTTCAAGGCAATCACTGAAGAGTTTGTGGTGCCCTTAGCTTCGCTGGGGACGAGAGACGTGCCTTGATTGTGTGCAGCCAGAAAGAAATTATTTTCCACATATCGCTGTATAGAGCACAGTGGGTGGGTGCGTCTGCTCAAACAATCTTAAATGACTCTGTTTTGAATGCCTGTTCTATCCGCGCTTGCTCTTACCGTCCGTGAAATAAACAGGTGAACAATTTCTGAAATTACTGTTTTTTTGTAAGTTGAAATCCGAGCAGGATATCAGATTTGAATTTTGTAGTGAAAGCAGGCACGGTCATTCTAAGAGTTTGAAAAACAACATTTGTAATGAAATATTCAAGACAACTGGCCTATTTGTATATAAGGATGAAATAATGTGATCTCCTTGCAGCCACATATTCTTCGCAATCCTGGCAAGTGTTGTAATTTTAACTCTGGAACATGCTAAACTCTCTGCCACCTGAGGAGAAAAGGCCAAACTGAAATTGACTGTCTTTGTGCAGCAGCAATCATAGCAAACTAAGTGATGTTCCATCAGGACGGAGGTGAACATCAGATGTTCAGGCACTTTGACAGAGCCATTTTCTAAGAGCTCCAATGAAAATTCAAGCCTCTAACGACATCAAATGGGAGTAAAAGGCACTTTGAAACTGTAAGAGAATGAATAAAGCCCGGCAAGAATTCTCAGACTTGTAACAAAGAGAAGGTTCAGGAAGAGTTGTGGGAGAAGGTGAAGAGGACACGTGCATCGTAACAAAACGGTTCAACGAAGGGAGAGTTCATCAAAGTGACTGTTTCATCTTCAAGCTTCAGCCACTAGCAAAAGCTAATTACAAAGAATATCTTTTGATGTACGACAGACTCCAAGTTTGCTCTTTCATCTGTCTAACTTGGATGGCGGAGCTGTCAAACCCAGCAGAGACTCTTGCAAATGGACGCTCTTGACAAAGGATGAGACGGTGCTGAAAAGGAATCTGTACAGGTTTCAGGTAAAATGGGTCAACGGCACACCTGCTTGTGACCCATAATATTTTCGAGACATTTAGACATACGTATTTATCAATACTTTTAAGTACACAATTTCAACCAACCAGGGAATCGGTCAATGACACCAAATGTCAGCTTTTTTTTTTTTTTTCAGTTTCTCTTTTTCCAAGTCAATTTGTGAGCGTTGAACGCCAAGTAAAATAAGGTCAGCAAAGTTTTCAGGCAAGATTTTACAAAAACGTGATGCAGCCATGCTAACCCGCACATACCGAGAAACACACTGAGGGGGTTTATGTCCTCCAGGTCGTTTGCTTGTTACTTGTTAAACTCGTTTTTATTAAGCAGCGGCCTCACCTGCAGCTCCACTGCTCACAAGCCAATTACCCCCTGCTGTGACACCACAGCCTGGACTGGTTGATAAGCTCAGAATTTTCCCCGCGCTGTCTCTGTCACAAAATCAATTGAACTTGTTACAAATCCTGGCAAGAAAAAAATTCAACACGTCCTCCTTGTCTGTGTGGTTTATTTGATTTAATTAAAATGGAACATCTAATAAGCTTTGCATGTTTTAAACATGGTCACAGATAAGAATCTTAGCTTTAAGTGGAATAGAGAATCGATGAATCGTTTGCAAAACAGGTCACCTAAAATTAATTTCAAACCTGTCAGTCGTCTCAGATCTTCCATTTATGGATTAATCACTCAAGTTGGTGTACAACTCATAGGAGATAAAATCAACACTTTTGATTGACAGCACATAAAGTAGCAGAAGCTGACTGTTAAACCGAGACTGGAATTAGATCAGAATTAGATCATTACGGTCACTTTTCTCAGGATGGTGATAGTTTGTTTTCTCCCTCCTTTTCAACATCCTGCAACACAAAAGAAGCTATGAATGACTGACAAGCAGGGACATTTGAACAATGGCGTAATGTTATTTTACTCACCATACTTTACTGATCAGAGTTAAAGGCAGTAAGATAACAATTCCAACCAGCAACACAGAGGCTAAAGGCAACAAAAAGTAATCTGTGAAGGCAAAATAAGTCATATTAGTATGAAAAATAGTGTTGTTTATTACTTTTAAGATAAGATAAGATAAGATAAGATAAGATAAGATAAGATAGACTTTATTCATCCCACAGTGGGGAAATTCTTTTGTCTACAGCAGCAAAGGGGGTACGACAGAAACAGAAACAGAACAACAGTATGAAAGTAAGAAAACAAGTTGAATAAAAAATATATATATATTAATATTAATGTTACGAGCATAAAACAACATTTTGGTTGCACTAGTGAAAATGTAGGCTTAGTTAAGTTTCCTGTACGTAGATTGTGAAGACTTCACTTCTGACCATTCATTCTTGACAGCAGCTGTTTGGGCACCAACGTTACACTTAAAAATTCAGGGAGCTCAGTCTGTTTATGGGGAAAAAAAGGCACTGAGGAGTCAGAAAGGTAAAGGAAAATTATCTTCAAATTTCACAGAAAACCCTGGAGATCAATAACACGTGGTCAAAGATCTTCTGTTCCACTCTTCCATCGCACAAAGCTGAGGGTTAAATAAGTTAGCACTGCAGGCGACCGATTTAGTTCACTTCAGACCAGATGTGCCACCTGCCTGCATATTTTCCATTGGATCCTGTATGATCTGTCTCTGATTCATCAGCCTCAGGGAGTTTGGAAGGACTTTTCCAGGACGTCGCTGAAACACAGGTACAAGAAAAAAAAAAGTATTGAAATCTGTGCTCTGACCTGTTTACAGATCAAAGCTGTACTCACTGAAGTGTGATCTGTTGTGGAACACGCTGTGGACTTTGCTGCACGTCAGAAGAAAGCCACCGTTCAGTCCCTTGCATGAGCAAGGGCGATGAAGTGGCGTGCCCACAGTGGCCAAAAAAGCCGCTTTACATTCTGAATCAGCGCCAAGGATGCGAGTTGGATCCATGTCAGCCAAACATTCCCCTTGTCTGAGTTCACTGTCGCTGCACTCTACTTCTCCGGAGCTCCAGCATTTGGTTTGGAACATTTTTAATGTGTCTCTGTTCAAAGAGAGTAAATAAATTTACTTCCTGATGTGTTTGTGGTAGATTAGGCCAGAATTGGTTGCCAAATTAAATGTCACTAATTACCAAGGATAATTAAATTACATGAAAGTTAATTCATGTAATTCTTCCAAATGACTGGAAGAGAATTCTTCCAAATGACTGACTGTGAAATGAAGCAATTTAACATGAAATTTTGCCCACCACCTTGTGAGCGCTGGGGAAATTTCTTCAATGTTGGCCAATAAAAATTTCAAGGACCATTGTGTAAGGTTTGGTGCCACCAACTGTTGATATTTTAAAAATTTGAACTGGGATCACATTGACGAACAGATCTGTGCATTTGGTGAGCAGTTTGTACGCCTTTAGCCACAGTTAGTCTTCCATCTATTCAGTGCCAGTGTTTTGTGCCTTTGACCCATGCTCAAACACGCGCACACACACACACAAACACAGGACAATGGTCAGGATGCTCAAAATTGCTCACTACTCTCTGGCCAGTTTCCTTGATGTGCTCTTCTTTTTACATTTGTCTTTGATCAAAGGGAGCGTATAGGTTATTTCATACATTTGGGGCCCGAGAGATCCAGTAAAAGAAAAGAGTAAGAAGGCCAGAAACAGAAATGAAAGTATCAGACTACAGAAATGTGCCAGCTCATTCAGCACCGCTGAGACGCAGATGCAGCCAGATGGAACGCTGTGATCATTCACTGCTTGAGCTGAAATAACCCTTCAGCAGCAGAGCATCAGACCCTTAGCAGGACTTTACAGCAACTTTTGTCTGTGCCAGTGCTCCGGCAGGATGCCACCTGCTGTGCTTGGGGTCTGTTTTGTTAGATGCAGAGGGCCCTTATCCCAGTCATTACCATATTTTCCGCACTATAAGTTGTACTTTTGTTTCATAGTTTGACCGGAGTGAGATTTACGAAGGTGCCACTTATAATGTGAAATTATTAAAATATATACAGTAATTTCACGTTTGTTATTTTCACACTGACAATTGCGCAAGGGCACGCTATGCTTTATCACCGGTAACTTATAAAGACATCTGAGAAAGACAAAGAAAGAAAAGAAAATCATATTCTACGGATTTCAAGCTGCAAGTAGTGAAATATGCAGCGGAGAACGGAAAAAAGAGGAAGCATACTTCCTCTACCTCCGGTGCTGGCGGAGTTGTTCAAAAGCAACACCGAGGATAAAGAATTCAACGGATTTTAGTGATTTCAGGTGAGAGTTTGTAAGCATGTTCTTTATGCTATAGGTGTCTGAATAACTGTTAATATGTTATGTTAACATACCAGACTTCATGTAGCGGAATAACCATCAATCTGTTCTGTTAGCATACGTACACCTATTCATCGTGTTGTTTTCTATATTATTGTTATTATTATAACTTGCCTTTCAGGATGAAATATCTGTTCTTGGTCTCAGATTTTGTAAAATAATTTTCCCCCAAAAAATGTAACTTCAGTCCAGTGCGTTTTTTTTCTTCTTCATGACGAATTTTTTTACTGATGCGACCTATACTTCGGAGCGACTTATAGTCTGAAAAATATGGTATATTATTGAGTGTTTAGGCTTCTTTTTAGGGTTTTTCCACAAATGTCTGCCTGGCTCCTAAACAACGGCAATAATTTTCTATTTGGACGCAGTCCTGTCTCTAGGGTGACACCCTCGTCACAGTTTAACCAGCACATGTGTGACATGGATTTCTTCAGTTTAAAAGGCCATGAGGTCATTTTTGCTGCCGTGGTGCTGTGATTAATCCTGATCAAAGGCAGGAAATACCTACAGTTGTCGTCTTCAACGCAATCATAGATTGTATCCTGGCACATCTTGGTCTCTTCCCCACATGTGCTGCCGTGCAGAGCAGATTTCATACTCATGCAGCTCTGGTCTGAAGCCTCACACTCGCACATGACCAGCATCTCAGCTACATTGCCGGGCATGCTCCCGTAGAAGCGCTGAGCTGCCTGCTGGCATCGACCAGGACGGCACTGGTCCACCCTGCAGGCCTGAAGAACAGGCGCTAGGTAGCTGTTGCAAACCGCATCACCGATGCAAATAATTGCCCGGTCTATGCAGGATCCAGCACCACTATTCACTGAAAAACAGGAAAATGTGAGCGACGAAATAGTGTAGAAACATCTAAATGATGTTATGTATTCTAACACAAACCGTAGCCAAGTAAACTGCTTGACTTCCAGTGCAGCAGTGTGCTTCTCTTCTGTTTGGCTGCTGTGGAAAACAAAGGGTTTTGAGCAAAAAATAAATCACTAGGGAATGATTGATGGCAAGGTTAATGCACGGCGGCGACACCTGCTGGTCATTTTAAATGCCTACTTTCAGTGTGTCCTCTTGCCTTGTGTGTCTTGTCGCTGATAAATACAGTATCTCTCTATGCGTATACTCCATCTCTGTGTCTATTTTGCTTCCGTTTACTGACCCGGAAGCACACTTCTTTAAAAATAAAAATTAATTGTGAGATCTCGCAGACGTGTCCTTTTTTTCCCCCCCACCCATCAATTCATCCCCACCCCCCTTGACTGAGGACTGCACCTGCCTGTCTGCGGCATTGTGTGGCCAGGGTTGCATGGAAGCAAGATCCTCCTGGCAGGCGCACGCACACCCATGCAATGATGGGAATTGGTCCAGGGCAGTTTGGACGGTCAAGTTACAAACCTCAAAGCCTTTCATTTGACACCCTTTGTCTGAATAACACAAACACAGCAGGGAACCCAAAAAAAAAAAACAAGATTTTCCCTGTGTGTAGTTCTTAATTGTGCAATAAAATACAATTCAAATCAGATGTAGCTATAATAGCCTATTTATTAATAATCTAAATATATTCAAATATAATATTTAACCCTTTACTCCTGACTTTTCCACGGGTCATTGTTTAAACTTCCCAGCTGAGGTGTGATTGAATTGGAGCTTTGTGTCCTGAGCCTCCAAAGAAAATGTAATCTTTGTGAGTATAATGCCACCAGAAGATAGCACCATTTTCCCAGCCTGCAGCAGAAGAACAGGGGGAACTACTCTAGGCTTTACCTCCACAGGCGTTGCTGTAAAATGCCTCTTGACTTTTGCATAAATCAGACAAACAGACGTCAACCGAAGCCAGGCAGTCAGAAAGAGTCGATGGTGTGATGCTGCTGAATACGTGAGAAAAAGCAATCCCTGAAACAGAAGCATACGTCATTGGCTACCTTGTGAATGTCAGCTCCGATCACGACATTTTTAATGGTAAATTTTAAGAATTTTTGGTGCACAGTGATGACTATTGATCCCAGATGATGACCCTCGCTGCAGGCTGGGTCATCATCATCAGAAACTCAAAAAGTGCACAGTTCAAATCATTGCCTCATTTTACACATCAAATGCCAGAGACTTTCCAATCACAAGGAACTCACCAAACAGGACTGCGGTTTGGAGACGTATCAGGTGCATGGCGGCTGCTGCGAAAGCTGCGGGCTGGCTGAGGCTCTCCTGCAGCTGGTCTGCTGCTCTGGTGGCACAGTGTCAGGACGGAAACCGAGTTACACCTCCCACAGCTACCAGGATGTAACAGCTTTACTGGGAGATGACATTTTTCAATTCAATATAGAGCAATAAAGAAAAAAAAAACTACAGACAAGTGACAGCTGAGAACAATTGTTTTTTTTCATACTATGTTTTTAATTTAAAAATGAATCACCCATTTGTTACTTGAATAGAATTGAAAAAGGCATTTTATAAAATTTGTTTTACAGGAGCTCCCTTTGTGTTTAATACAATCTGCGACCAGGGGACTGACACACAGATACAGTATTTTTCAAGGTGAAGCTCCTGAAAGAAAAGCTCCTGAAAGTATTACTGGGCTATAATTAGCTTGAACGATTGGACGAAAGGAAAAAACGCGAAAAAAAATTGGAATAGGAACAAGGAAGAAACTGGAATTTCAGTGATACTGACATTCCACACAAGTGAAAACAAATGAATTTCATCAATCCAGATGATGAAAAATCTTTGCAATACCGATAGCAAAAGAAATAACATCCTGATAAAAGCAGTGTGTAAACTCCTTCTGTCTGATTCTTCTTGATATTGTCTTCTGCTGTGTCCTTTTCCCCTTCATGCTGCTATTAGGCGATGCCTGCAGGCCAGTCAGATTACGCAGGATGACATCAAAACACTGTGCAACGACATTTGCTCCGAAACCCAGCAACATGTCAGAAAAAGACCAGAACCAAACCGGAGAATGACTCTAACTCTTTGTGCATTTTAATTAGATGTGTGTAAAGCATAGTCTAGCAACAATAAAAAATAGAATTTTTCAAATTAGCTTTATTTGACTTTAAACATTAACACATCTAGTCAACATTCCAAGAGCAGAATATTTACAGCAACAAATTATACAATACAAATCACATCCGACCAAAGATTAAGACTATTTAAAACTGAAATAAACACCGTCTTTTAATGTCTCGTTAAGCATTTACTCAGTGCATTGAAACACATAAAATATCCACTGTCAAGAGTAATAAATTAAACTAGTAAATGTAAACCTCATGTTTTCAAAAAAGCAAATTGAGAAATGTGGGTTAATGAACCAGTACAATCAGGTCATAACAAAGCATTGCATCCAAATTAACATGAAAAACATGCAACTGATGACATGCACCTTTAAATTCAAATATCAGTGCAACAGTGAGGCTTGTTTCTTCTGCATGTGATGGTTGGGTAAAAACTGGTTTATGCTCTTAATTATGCTGGGGAGTAAATAAAGGAATGTGTGTGTAGGAATAATGTTTGTTGTTGTGATGAACCAGCTAAGGAATGCATTCACCAAAGAAGAACAAGTGGATTTTTACATGCTGTCCCCACATGTATCAGGGTAATGAAGAACTGCATTTATAGATCAGCTATATTTGAAGCCTTATTAAATATTCACATCTGGAGAGTGTTTTCAAAGCCTGCTGGACATGTTTCTTTCAGTGAAATATATATGATCAATCACCACAAATGGGACTTTTCTTTTCTTGGGTTGCACATCCAGCATGTTTTACATGCGTTGATGCTGACATTAGCTGTTTTGTGTTTACTCCTTCCAGCCTCAAAAGTTTTCCTCCCTGAAAGAATTAGCCACGGCATCGATTCTTCCAAGAATGTTCTCAGTATTGTTAGAAATGTAATGTGTGCTTTTAAAATTATGGCGGGAGAAACCCAACAGTCTTCATAGGAAAGGAGCCAGCCTCTGAGAAAAACTGCTGCTGAGGAGCCAAGGCTCGATTGAACGATTAAACTAATTACCATTTTCTGAGCTTTTTTCTGACAAGAGACAGCGCTGAGCATGAGCAAGTTGCTGTTTGCTGTTTTATGCTGTTTTATCCTCCCTGAAGTTCTAACCAAAATTTCTTCCAACCCAAATTCTGATTTACTCAACTCACTCAGATCCAGATCAATCTAAAGCCGTGTGCGAGCACTGCTTGGCCAAGGCGGCGCACAGACTGCAGAACCTGGGGCGATTTCAAAAGCGTGTTCAATTGTTTAATTCATTCAGGGTTGGATTTCAGCATTGGAGGTGGTTTTATATTTATTTAGCTTTGGTGGATTAAAAATACATTATGGGCTCAGTAATCTACCAGGAAGCACCACCATATTTTTTTAAAATAAAATTACCTTTTCTTCTCTAGACTCCAATTAAACATTAAACATAACTTAATAAACAACAAAAAGTTCAACTCATTCTCACTACTGACCAGATCAAAGTTATACATTCAACATCGAAAATGATTTATAATACATCTGATACATTTCTAAAACTTTTCATTTCATAAAGCCTCTGTGTGATAGCAACAAAATCAGAGGAACCGACAGGCATCGAACACAAGAAACAGGTGGAGACGTGCACGGTGCACGTGTGCAGCCGGAAAACTTATCAAGCTACACCAAGTGATCTGAGATGCGCGACACATTGTCCATGTTGGTGACTTGGGTGGACAGGGATTTTCGACTGTCGGTGTTCAGTCTCATCCTTGTCCTCACCGTCTGACTCTGACCTTCACCTTGACAACAACAAGAGAAGGCTGCCTTGAACTCCTCGCGGAATTTCCCTGGAGGGAAACAGGAATAGAGAAATCTTCTCAACCATGATGGAATCTGATTCATATGCAAGTTTGTCTGATTAAAAACTTGCTTTCATTGTAAATCAGATTTCCTTTATTTACAACGTTCAGCTGTTCTGTGCATGTTGGTGCGCTGACATGCCAGATTAGGAATTTAAATGCTTCCACATGAAACGGTCCGCTTGAGGGCAGCCAGAGCATGGCAGACTACAAACTCACCGCTGAGGAAATTGTAGATGATGGGATTAGCCGCACTGTTGGCATATATGAGCCAGTGGGAGAAAGTGAACCATGCATACACGGTCTCTCTGTCATTTCCATTCTTGAAACTCCCGAAGACTCTGCAGATTTAATAAAAAAAAAGGTGTAAAACTATATGAAAAATAAACTGATGAAATGTTTTAACCTTTTCTCTAGCTGTGTTCCCCGACATGAAGTCAACTAGATAAGATTAAGAAAAAAAGATGCTTATAGCAGAGAATTGTTAATTTCTCTGTGACTTTATGGTCCCTGGAGCAGCTGGAGTGATTACCTTTTCATGAGATTGAGGGTGCTGATGGGCAGATAACAGAGTGCAAACACAAAGAGCACCACCATCAGCATGCGAGCCGTCTTGCGCCGGGCTCTGATCTGTTTGATCTCGGCACAAACCGCACTGGTTCTAACCCTCACGGGCTCTGACAGGGTTGGACTCGGAACCGAGCACTGCATGGACCTCCACTTCCTCTGCATCACTGATGTGTTTCCAGGTATCTGTTGGGGAAGGTGTGGGCCTCAATCAGTAACTGTAAACACCATCTTTGCAGGAGTAGAAAAAGAGCCAATTAAAAAAAAAAAAACGTCAACATTACAGACCTGCTGAAACCACAGCTTGTGACATATCTGAATATAGGCCAGGACCATAAGGCACAATGGAGCAAAGTAGGTGACAATGAAGAAACAGGTGTGATACACCTTTGGGTAGATCTCAGCTGTGGAAAGAAGAAAATGAATCATCACTTTTTGCATAAAAGTTGCCTGGAAAGTTGCCACGAAAGTCTGTTTCCTTTGTTGCTTGTGCGTCACCCTCCACGGCTAGCGGTTGACCAAAAAAATAGCAAAAAAAAAAAAGAAAGAAATCAATATGTGATAGCAGGTTTTTATGTTGCCTGCAGTGGTCAGAGGCACTGAATAGACAGGTTCACATGTTGGCCGCTGGTGTGCTTCGACAAATGAGATGAGAGCTGTGCACCTCGATGTAACATCCAACACGAAACAAAAGCAGGTAAGAAACGTTTAAGCATGATTAGTTGAAGACGTGCACTCCACAAACTTTTGATTGCATGTTTGAGTCTCTACAACTCCTGCTGCACTCAAAATGAACCTTTTATTGTGACAGCATTGTGATTTAACACCTGCCAAATGGAAACCTGAAGCTATGTGTCAAAAAACAAGACTGCGAAGCACGGAATCAATATTTTGGTGCGTTTGAGACAGATCTGTGGAAACAAACCTCCCCAGTGTTCATCACACACTGTAAACAGGCTGGTCTTGTTGGTTAGCTCAGGTAGCAGGCTGCTGCTCTCCATCACCACAGCTTGAGGGATCATTATGACACAGGACACGACCCAGATTATAACGATACTCTTGCGGGCCCGCTTGGCTGTGCTCTTGAACATCAGCGGGTGGCAGATTGCATACCAGCGGTCTTGGGCGATGCAGCTCAGTGTTAGCACCGAAACGGAAACAGAGATGGTCTGGAACAGAAATGAAACAGAAATGCCAGTATGATACTTTACTGGTGGAAGAATAATTCCGGGACTGAGATCCAACAACTTCAGATTTATTTGTTGGGTTTACTAACATTTTTTTGTAACATTTGTAGATGCTATTAGCTCTTCTTGCCTTAACATCTGTTAAGGCAAGTTTTTTTTTTTTTTTTTATCACCAGAACGATCCTGCAGGCCTTGAGCCTTGAGAGAAGATCTCCTATAAAGCCTGGCTGCCAAACTGTCACAGACTTGCCTTGACTGGTGAAATTACAATGTGGTGTTTAATTAACATAACGAGCGATTCCATCAGATTTCATTTTCTACTCGGTTTGCACATGTCAGCATAGAGTTGATGTTGAAGAATAATACTGCAGAAAATGAAACCCAAATACCAATCTGCTTCTACCGCAGTACAAAATCACATATGGCTGAAATTGTATTCAGTCTGCACTGTGGAATGAATAACTGCTGATGAGGTCATTGGAGGTTTTAAGGAAAAGACTCAGCAGTTTTGACAGCTTGAATAAATCAACTACAGAATCTTGCTAAAGCAATACAAATGACAGTTACAGCAATAAAGCAATACAAGTTTTGTAATCAACAATCGTAGTTCATTATTCTAATTATTATGATGACTTTTATTAGCAGAAATAGACGTTAAGATTGTGTTTTTTGACCACCAGCAGTGGCAATATCTTTCTGCTTACAATAATCTGCCACTTAAAATGTGAGCCATTGCTCCCATAAATAAATCATAAATAGCAACAGCAACCCATCTTTATCATTAGCCAATCATCTTATTGCAGCTTTTTTTTTTTTTTTAAAGGACTGTAACTCACATTAACCCATCACTTCTTGGTCTTGGCAGCTTTTATTGACCTCATCTGTCTCATCTTCTGGTGTCTTCACAGCAACACCATCACCTCCACGGGGGATTTATTGCACCGCTGCGAGTACTGCTCCGAGAGGCACATGTGTTTTTTCATGATGTATTATTCCCGCAGCTTCATATTTATGCTGCTCTTCCTCTTGTATTGTGGTAGATTTTTTCAACATCATCACAGATTCATCACCACACTTAGAAATACTGGGAGGTGAAAGTTTTCTGCTTCTGCTCAGACAATTAGAAATGTACTGAGTTTTGTTATTAATTCCACTAAGAGCACTGAATAATTGTATAAATGTGTACTGTTAGTTCTGTTAACCTTGACAAAGCAATTTGCATATTGCTGCATTTTGTAAACTGAAGACATTTTACTGTTTCGAACATTTGAACCTAAAGACGTGTTCTGATAAAACCGGGAGTGGCAAACCTCTCACAGGGCGCATCTCATTAAATGTGATCAGAAAATATGTAATATGTATTTTCACCTCTTTGATGTTGAGATAGATAAATATAACAAATGTGAAAGTATGGAGGAGTCAATCTACAGCAGATCGGATCAAGGATTGTGTGTCGGAATAATCACATACCTGTAAATATGGCACAATTTTGCAAAGCGTGTTCCCGAAGAACCAAGTCTCTGTGATGTCCACCACCAGACTGGCAGGCAGGCAGATAATAGTGACCAGCACGTCAGCAAAGGAGAGATTCACAATGTAATAATTGGTCACGGTGCGCATGTGGCGGTTTTTCCACACTGCAAAACAAACTGAAAGAGAAGGACAAAGTCAAAACTCTGACCTGAGGGCCAAGAAAAGACCGTTTTCTCATCGCATTCTTGCAGTCACATCTGTCCTACAGGTTTGTTACTATAACAGAATATACATACACGTGAAGATTTTAAATTAATTCATGTCAGACTAACTGCTGCGACTGTTTCTCTTTTGCCATCAATGTTCATGAATGAAAGAAAATCATCTGTCAAAAGAGAACAATGTGAAATATGAATGCATTAAACCATTACACAGCACAGAAATCTTCCTGTAAAAGCATTGCCTAAATCCTTTCAAAGCAACGCCTAATCTACTGTGTGCATTAACATTGCACCTGCTTTTCCAGCTTTTAGCATTTTTTCTTTTTCAAACATTTACACGGTTTGATGATTTCGGGTATTTATGTTTTTACAGTAAAAGCCGTTGGAAGATCTGTGCCACAGAAGTGCAGAATATTGTGTGCTGTGTAACAGTGCGTGCATGAAAATTTGTGGTGCCTCTTCATTTGTAAGATTGGCAGTTATCTAATCAGCCAATCAGATGTCAGGAAAGAAATCCATTTAGCCAGTAGACATAATTGGAAGATAAGCAGCCAATATTGTGGCTGACCATCCAGAATCACATCTCAAAATGTGTTTATTTCCAGCAGGAAAACACAACACATAATTTTCTAAACTTGAAGTGATGCTAATGCCCACAGAAAACCAGGTGTCGTTACAGCAGAGCACCTTTGCCATGTGAAATTAGCATGTGCAGGCAGCAAATCTGGAGGGTTCTAACATGCCGATATGGACATGAAACCTGCGAGGAAAGTTTCCAGCAGCTCTCGTGGAATCAGTGCCACATCGAATTAAGACAGTTCTGAAGACAATAGGTATAAAACTGGGAAGCATCTGCTGTTCCTGACTGAATAATTCATACCTGCACATGGCATCTGCGACCTGTGCTTCAACCTGTTGGCAGAGTTGTTTTCCTCCGTAAAAGTTGCGTATTTGCTGGAGACAATGAGACACTGATTCAAATATTTATGAGGTCTGTGAGGGGTGTATGTTTGTGTGTGTATGTGTTTGCGCGCATGTGTGTGGTCAGACAGATGAGATCTTTGCTGTGCAGAAAGTATTTTTTTTCTTTAAATCATATTTTTAAAAGCCCACAAATCTGTTTTTAGCGACTCGGGGCTGCCCGAGGTGACGAATCTCTTTAATGGAGAGGTCTTGCATCTGAGTGCAAACATAATATGAAGTTCCACCCAAACATCAAACATCCTTTCAAATGACTTTAGAAGCAGCAGGAAGGCTGCATTGCAGTCTTTGTGAGTTTAATTTAAAAAAAAAGGAAAAAAAAATCTCCTGATGGGATCCAGCATGATGGTGTTGGATTGTTGCTGCTGAAGGTGATAGAGCTGCTTCACCCTGATGTTCCTGACATGTTGCCAACATAGAACAGAGGTCGATCTATTATTGATTATTGTTGACTGACTTAGACACCAGCAGCTCACATGGCCTGTCATATATATCTGATACTAATCTGAAATCTCACTGAACTGAAAGTTTGTTATCGGTAATGGAATTTTGATATACCTCACTCGAAATGAAGACAAATATGATAAAATATGCCCGAATAAACCTGTACTTTCTTTGCTGGTTTTAATTTCCTGTTTAATCGCTTCTCTGTCTGCCATCATAATTACTCACCCGGAAATTAAATTATATGATCAGTAACTACTGTACAAAGATAAAAATATCACACACACACACACACACACACACACACACACACAACGGTGATTCATTCCAAAAACAGCTCTTAACTCTTTTTCTGCTATTTGATCAGATGGTGACAGATGTTGAGTTTTATATAATGTAGGATGAAAAAAAGTTAGATCATCTACATGACTTCAAATTTATTATAATGAGAATCAGATAGGGCAATGCAGTGGGGGAAGGTTCAAAGGCCCTGGCCCCGCTGGTCTGCATGTGGAAGTGTGTCCTTGAGCGTGACACTCTTGATGAGCAAACGGTGCCCGACGAGACATCATCAAACACCCACACACGCACACACACCCACTCACACGCAAAATGAGTGATTATCGAAAAGGTTACACAGCTACAAGCACAGACCCCAGCAGTAGGTGTGAATTCGCTGCTTGTTAACCTTCTAAATCTGAATCTTGGTGAAATGGGTCTGTCTGGTTGTGGGACCTCTACGCTCCTTAATGCGGGTCGCATTCAGGTGTTTTAATGTGCTTCTTCTCATGCATGGTTTGGAATAGTGATGCCATCGCGTGTGCTGTGGGGAAGCATCTTACCTGGACAGATAACGTATATCACCATCTCCGACGTTGATAGTATGGAAACAATCAAACATTGACATGGCTTTGTTGCTCATAATCAGTATGGCTTTGACACATGTGAGATACACAAGATTACATTTCCTGAGTGATACATTTACCCGTGTTCCATCCACACTCCACATGTTAATAATACTGTGAATAAATACTTGTGCTGTCAAGACAAAGGGGCAGTGGTAGAATCATATTGATCGGTGTTTTTATTATTACTATTATTATTATTATTATTATTATTATTATTTTCAATTTGTAGCAGTGAAAACAAGCCAAGCCCTTTCTTTTACACTCCTCTTGCATATTTGTTCTTTTTTTTTTCCAAACATTGCTTCCCCTAACAGCACATTTTACTTTGAGGAAGATATAAAAACAAGAGCCAATGTCCAGGACCATTTTAATAATTATTAAAACGAACAATGGCTTTTTTGTAAAGTTGTTCAATGACACAAGAAAACTTCTGATGAAAGGTGATTAAATTTGACTGAAAGGTACCACAGATGACTGGTTAAGCTGTAGTGCTGCACATAACGTGTTTTCCATTCCATCACTAAATCAATACAATTTTAATAAATCTAATTAGGACTAAGTAGCAATTAAGAGAAAATGGAATTGAATGTTTATGTTAAAGGTCTCTTGATGGAAATTCCATCATTATATTATAAATATGTGCTTAGTAGAGCCTCAAGGCTCTGCTCATTTTTAAATAAATGAATAAATATTTGTCTGCCAAATATTTGTTATTAAGTACAGTTAATAAAGAAATATCTCATAGGAAGGACACTATTCATCATCAATCACAGTTTGGAACAATTATGGGAATTATATATTTTTCTTTTTAAAATATAACAAATTTATTTGAAACACAATCTATAACGAGAAGAGGAGGAGGAGGTCTGAGCTGTTACACCAAAGAGAAATTAAATGAGGTGGGGTGAAATTTTACTAATGAACGTTTGTGAGCTGGAACACAATAGCTACACTCTTCCTCAAGTTGCCTCAAATTGCTGTGGTCCTGTACAACTATTATGTACAAAATATACTTCAAACAGGTCATCCACTGAAGTCCTGCTTATTGTGGTTATAATTAAATGAGTGTAAATTAGTAGCGTCTACAGTGCCCAGAGAGGCCCTGGCAGATGGCCCAGTGAGGGAGTACAATTACTTCCCGTGCAATTTTCCTTTTGAATTACTGTCTTTAGGTGATGCAATTCTTGCCACACAGGCAACAAAAATATGATCTGGATAATTTATTTTATTGATATATAGGGGCAAAAATACAGTTTAGTGAATGAAGAACATGGGCTTAATTCGTGCATTTCACAAGGAGCCTTACGAGTTGAAAAGAGAGCGAGAGAGAGAGGGAGACAACTTTTTTCATCCCCAAAGGGAAATTGGTTTGTCACAGCAGTCCGGTGAAACAGTAAAAACTACAATAATACAAAGTACTAAGCTAGAAAAAAACAATACATTTACATAAATATATAAATAGAATATAAATGAAATGTGTAAAGGATAAATATGTAAATAGAATATGTATGTTCCAGAGGTGACAGGTAGATTTTAATCCAAGTGTGTAGCTGTGGCTCTAACAGAGGTAGATTAGTTGTACAGTCTAATTGCCATAGGTAGGAACAATTTCCTGTATCGTTCCCTAAAGCAGTGGGGTTGAATAAGTCTGTTGCTGAAGCTGCTCTTTAGCTTGTCCAGTGTTTTGTGGAGGGGGTGAGAGGGATTTTCCATGATTGCCAGCAATTTTGCCATCATCCTGTCTTCCACCACCTCCTCCAGGGTGACAAGTTTAGAGCCAACAACAGACTCTGCCTTCTTAATCAGTTTATTCAGTCTGTTGGCATCCTTTGCCTTGTTGCCCGTACCCCAGGGCCCGCAGCAAAGAAGATGGTGCTCGCCACAACAGACTGATAGAACATCTGCGGGATCTTGTTGCAGACATTATAGGACCTGAGATGTCAGTGAAGATTCTCACTCATCCAGGGCATAGTTATCCAAAATAGATCTCTCTGTGTCAACTGGACTGAAAGGTTTCTTTGAAAACGTTTCGCCCTCTCTCCAGAGAGCTTCTTCAGTTCTAAGTTTGCTGGGGCAGAGCTTGAAAATATAGCCCTGTGGACCACCGGCATGTTAATGGCCCAGGTGGTCACCTGAGAGTGACCTGAGCCTCCTCATAGAAGTAAAGCCGACTCTGGCCCTTCTTGCAGATGGCCTCTGTGTTGGTGGACCAGTCCGGTTTGTTATTCAGTGTAACTCCCAAGTACCTGTATGAGTCAATTAAATCTACATCCGTCCCACTAATGCAGACAGGGGACGGCAAGGGCCTGTTCCTCCTTAAGTCCACCACCATCTCCTTCGTCTTTGCCACGTTCAACTGCAGGTGGTTTTCCCCGCACCACTTCACAAAGCGATTAACCAGGTCCTTGTACTCAGCCTCCCTCCCCCCCTCCACATACCCCACAATGGCCGTGTCATCAGAGAATTTCTGCAGATGACAGTTGGAATTATAAATAAAACATATTTTTAGTCTCTTTTATTCTGTTTTCTCCTGTAGAAAGGCAAAGGCACAATTAATATGCTTGACGGATAATTTGCGATGTATGACAAGATGGCAGTTTGCCTCAGGGGCTGAAAAAAGATGATGCTTAACAAAAATTAAGAGATTAATGAGAAATGCAGTGAGCTGCTGTGTGATTACTTTGGTTCCCATCTTATTTTCAAAACTGTCTTAAGTGGAGAAGAGCATGTTGATGCATGGCTGATGGACTAGGAGTGACTAATTTACCTTTTTTTTTTTTTTTTTACCTGTGATGTTTCAGTCCAAGTGAAACAGACTAGAGGACTCACACGGAACTGTAATATAGTGTAGTCATAAACTCTGACTAAGTGTGACAAATATGAATCCCAGTGTGGGGTCTTTCTGCTTGATTTCTCCTCATCAGGTGTTCTTATTTTCCCAACACAACCAAAAATACACACCTTAAGGTTCATTTTCAATAATCCATGCTTCTGACAACATATTATTTGCTCTTAAATCACAACACAGAAATGGCAAAAGCACTCCCCCCCCCCCCCCAAAAAAAAGAAAAAGAAAACAGAGGTGCTCTCAATGCTGGCTAGGAGCTGACAGCAACAAGTTAAATGAATTTACTTTAAAAGACACAGATGCTCACCGCAGTACTTGTCAGGACTGTCGTTTGTCTGTTTTCCCTCTGTTTTGGACATTTTCCTTCCAGTCAAATACACTGGCCTCTCCTGACCGCCATCAAACAGTAAAAAAAAAAAAAAAAAAGCCAAACCCAAACTCCACACATCTCATCAGGCCTTCCAAGCTGAGCAACAATACTGCACCAATGTCCATCACTAAAGAGATAACAAAGACTACACAACTCCTACGATTACAAAAGAGAATTTGAAAAAAGATGAGAGATTCCCACTTAAGGGTTTGTTTTATCAAAGCATATTATGACTACTGATGCTCGGCATAAGCAAGAGGATGGAGAGGTGTATGCGAGTGCAGCAGAGATGCGTGTTTAGGTTTAATAAAAAAGAAGTGTTATAGAAGAAAAAAATGAAAAGGAAGGAGAAAGACGCAGTGAAAATAAACTGAATAAGACAAACATGGAACATTAACGAGACTGGATTTTATTGCCAAATCTGTGCGCAACAGTCCTTTAACGCAGCACTGCGCGCACAGCAGGAATGACTGTGACGCATCTGCTGGTGTCTTTTTGTGATTACTGGCATCACAGACGCGCACGCTGGAAATATCACTCCGCATCCTTGTCTAATTAGTGTTGTTTTTTGTTTTGTTTTTTTTTGTCACTCGTGTTTTTCTCTTGTAACGAATTCGATTATTCACGTTCAGGTAAAAGTTGCTGAAACTCCACCGGCATCGCTAATTACGCGCAAGCTTTGACTGATTCAAACTCACCCAGCGAGTTTCCGATGAGGGAGACGAAGAACACGATGATGTACGCAACGATCAGGACCCATTCATACTGCTTGGGGTTTAAGTACTCTCTCCAAATGTATCTGAGAAGTTCGTCGTCCTCGTCCGCGGCGGAGTGCAGATTTAACTCCGTGGTATTGGAAACGTGCGACGCCGACAAACACTCCTCACAATCCAAATTCCCACTGAGGCCAGACATCCTCTTTAAGTGTTTGCTCGTCTCTTGTATTCTTGCCGTTCAGCGTTATGCGTCTGTAGCGCGTTTGATTAGATCTTCCAATAAAGACAGCACTGAAGGACTGATAAAAAAAAAGCGCCTCACACACGCCTCGTCAGTGTGACGCCGACTTCACCTCTGCGTCTCCACAGCGCCATAGAATAGACTATTGTAGTGCGCATGGATGTGCTTCATCAGGTGGGTGTGTGTACGTGTGTGTGTGTGTGTTATTGCACTTGCTTTATAATGAATACCATAATTTCATTCTACTTTTTTTTGGAAGTGTGGACATTTTGGCTGGTCCTCACAATTCGCGTTGGAGGGGTAAGACTTGGTTTTAAGATTAGAGTTAGGAGGGTAATTGGGATGGTTAGGGTTAGAGTAAGGAGCTGAATGTAGCTGCAAGGGGGCAAATGTAGCCACAAGGGGGCACAAGCCAGTGTCTTATTGTGCAGGTCCCAAGCCCGGATAAATACAGAGGGTTGTGTCAGGAAGGGCATCCAACCTAAAACTTTTGCCAAATCAAACATGCAAATCGAATATATGACTTCCATACTGGATCGGTCGAGGCCCGGGTTAACAACAACCGCCATCGGTGCTGTTCACATACAGGGTGCCGGTGGAAATTGGACTACTGTTGGTCGAAGAAGGAGAGGAGAATGTGTGTCCGTAGGAAGAGAGAGTGGTGAGGTGTGCTGTAGGTGTGACAGAGGAGTTCCGAGTGGAGGTGGGAGTGCATCAGGGATCAGCTCTGAGCCCCTTCTTGTTCATGGACAGGCTGACAGACGAGGTTAGACAGGAATCTCCATGGACTATGATGTTTGCAGATGACATTGTGATATGTAGTGAGAGCAGGGAACAGGTGGAGGAGAAGCTTGAGGGGTGGAGGTTTGCCCTGGAAAGGAGAGGAATGAAGGTTAGATGGAGGCAACTGATTCGCTGTGGCGACCCCTGAAGGGAAAACCCAAAAAGGAAAAGAAGAAGGAGGGTTAGAGTAAGGAGCTGGCCAATGCATTATGGCTAGTCCTTACAAAGATAGAAGTACAAGGGCATGTGTTTGTGTGTTTGAGAAAACAGGGGATGAATAACTTATGTAATTAAGGGCCATTGTTATCATTACGTGCCAGCAGTAGTCATTAATCAAATGATCCACAATGGATTCTCATAGGACAATAATTTAAAGGCAAATTTAAAATGTTTTAAGCTATCACGTGAGATGAATTAACATCTTAACTCCTTGTGTGGGTTGCTCAGAACCACCATGAAAAGCCACCATGACGAGATTCTGGATTTCGTTTATCAGTGGGTGCTTTTATATCGAAAATGTTGACTGTTGTCAATTACACCAAATTTATTTGTAATTAAATAAAATACTGACATGCCAATTTTACCTTGTATTACACGGTCTGACCAGTTTCACCTACACAGAGATGATTAATGTCCCCTCTTCAGCTGGGCTTTGTTTGAGCAGCAACAATGACAAGAAAAATGATAGTCTCAACAAAAATCAATTCTGTTTAAATTAAGATGAAGATCAAGGTGAAGAAACTCATTATTGGTTCTTTTGATATAGAAAGCCAGTTTTTTATTTATTTATTTATTGCAACATGTGCCATAAATAAAACATTTTTCATTTCAAGTTGATGAGACTAAAGTATCTAGCTTTTTGTAACCTTTAACCTCCCACACTACAGTATTATTGAGTGCTTTCTCTTTCAAGCACACACACGGACACACAAATGTGCGCGCACATACATGCTTGACTATTACCGTAAGGGCTTCCACAGCCCCTTACCTTAACCCCAACCCCATACAACTAAATGTCTAACCATAACCATCCCAACTAACCCCCAGACCTTAACCCTAAACTAAAAGCAATTCAAACCCCAACCTTAAAACCATGTCTTGACCCTAAAACAAAGCTTTGAAGATGTAACAACCAGCCAAAATGTTTTCACTTCCAAAAACTGTCTTTACTTTGCTAGTAAAATTAATATTTTGGTACTCAGTATGTATCAAGTACAAGAACACATGTGCACACACACAGACACAAGTGCAACGAGTTGTGACACTTTCAGTGCAAAGTCTTAGTTTTAATGTCAGCAGTTTGACATTTAGAATGAATTTGCCATGTGTCTTCTTTTATAAAAGAATTAAGATTAGGATTAGGATTAGAAAAAACAAGTATTCTTTGGTGCAGCAGGTTCTGCATGATTGCTCGTACCTCTGTTGGTTTTCTTCTGTTTCCTTCTACAATACAAAAACATCGAATTGACTTCAATTAAATTCATCTTTATTTATATATCATCTTTTATATAAACATATATTTTACATGCAAATGCATTAGTTAGAGGAGAGCAAATTTGCACATGAAACGATGGAGACTTTAACGTGTGAGTGACTGTGTTGTGTCTGTCACGGACATGTCCAAGGTGTTCCTTCCTCTTACACAGCGACTGCTGGGACAGGACTTAAGAAATCATAATAACAAACTGACTGAACACAACTGATGGACTGCGAAAATTCTCTCCCCCTTTTCTTACCAGCATTGCTAGCAGGTAGGCATCAAACAAGCTGCATAGCAATGAGGCCCTCTGAAGGCCAGCAGCATTGTAGGTTCCTTAATGGGATTCTAAAAAGTCCGTCATCAGGTTTATAAAGACTGTCATCACAACCAGGGCCTCTGTCTGTGAGAAAGAGGAGCGGAAAGAGAGGAAGGAGGAGCAGTGGAGGAGAAGGAGGAGGAGAACGTCTGGGTGTGTATGGGTATGCAGCCCCTAGGAAAAAATTAGAGAATTAAAGTTTTGTGTGATAGTTTATACCACAGCCTGACAAAATGGCTTTCTGTAGATTACTGGTGCAAGTCATGAAACTGTGACAACAGATTCCGTGAAGCTGGCAGGTATCGTCCAGTGTCACTCACGGCTCTGCACCATGACGATCAATTAGCATTTACCTGAGAAGTGGCGCCTGTTTGTTTGTTATTTTGAAAGAGTCTGGAGACACCTAAATGACTGTTATCGCTGTCTGTAACATGAACCAGCATGACCGGTTTGACCTCAGGAGGAAGATGACTGGAGGGTCAGAGGTCTCGGTTACTGCAGAGACATCATGAACTCCTGACCGAGACTGCCAGAACTGACCCTGGTGCAGTGGATCACATGTTCCTCATGTGGCCACAGTGTGTCAGCAGTTCCTGCAAGTCAAACCCTCTGACCAGTCCAGGAGTCCCACCATTTACATCACTGAATCACAGGGGTTTCTTTCTCTCTCTTTTTTTTTTTTTTTTTTACTGCATACATTTCTTGTCACTTTTTATTTGAAATAGTTCTCGTGATAGACACTTAAAATAACATAAAGTAACTTCTTAGTGTATACAGATGCACCTTGTTAATAGCCGTCTAACCCTGTGCTTTATTACCTCCACCAAAGAGGTATTTTAAAAGCTGTTAAAGTTTGTCTGTCTGTTTGTGAGCAAATTAACTCGAAACGTTATGGACAGATTTCCTGAAATTTTCAGGAAATACTGATATTTGATATGGACTCCACAGTGGCATGTGGGCAGAGCAACAGCAGCAACTACTCATCTCTGACTTTGGAGCGGCCGCTTGCATGATGTTAATTTAGTTGACAGTGATTGGATTTAATCGATTTGGTCCATTTAACAGGCATGCTGCTATAACAACCTATGACGGAAGGTTTTCTGTATCGCTCCATCTGTTCTCCTTTTGATGGCATTCATCAGTGCATCTGCGTGTGTAAAATTCATCACAACGTAAACATTGAAGAATCTTCTCAGTGAAAAAATGGACAAATAAAAACATTCATTCAACATTCAAATGTGCAGCGTCTATGACCTTCTTCCTGTGCTAATAAATATACAGCTACTTGTTCTTGTGTAGGAGATTTCCCACTCTTTGAATGAACCTCTCCAGCTTATTTTCATGCTGGCCACGTGCACTGAGTTTAAGTTCAATTTCTGGCCCCCCTTTAGCAAGGCTTTTAGAGTTATTCTGGCTGTGCTCAGCGCACACAGAATGGCTGTTTTCAGCAGCACTGTCAGGCTTGCATTTGTCGTCTGCACTGCTGTCTTTGCGCCAACTCCCTGTACCGAGACCAGTCCTTGTGTTCTTATTATAAACAATGTGGTTTTTTGGTCCTTGCCGATCCTTAGTTACCAACTGAGTTTTACAAGATTTGGAACGGTCGCCATCGCGCCACTTTCCCCGCTGCTTCAGGGACAACCTCAAGCTTTTGGATAGGTTTTGGTGTCTTCCTTGTCTCTCCGGTGGCTCATCCTCTGCTGTTATGGTGGCTGTGCTGCTGGCAGATCTGTTGCTGTATGTGTCTGCCTTGCCTCCTTCTTCTTTTTTCTCTGGTACATTGAATAGTGATTTTATTTTCTTTGAACTCTTCTGTAGAACATGTTGAGGAGTCACAGTGTTGTATGTGGGAGTGGAATCTGTGTTATTAGGATGCAGGGCAGCTGCGGACACAGTTCGGCATGGTGGGTCCTGCCAAATATCGGGGCTATTGGTGATCCTCTTTACATCATAATGAGAAATGGACCTTTGCTCTTCATGTAGGTTTGACTTGTATTGTCCATTCTGTGTATTGAGTCCTGTGGCACTCCTATGTGCATGTGTCTTTTCAAAGTCTTCATATATGTTACCCGATAAGCCCCGCCTGTACCCGGCAGTTGAGCGCGGCTCTGCCATGCTGTACCTTTTATGCCAATTCTCCATTAGAATGTCAGGATTTGCAAGCGTGGGCCCACCTTTGAGCCTGCCGAGGCTAGCGTATCCAGACGGGTACATGTTCCTGCCTTGACTGTAGGTTGCTCCTATCCGATTGTCCAAAATCTGCAAACTCTTCCTCTTCAACAGGAAGTCTTCATGACTCATTTGGGTTTCTGCCATTGTTGGATTCCAATGCATCGAGGAATACTGCAAGGGGGTGTTTGGCGCTGCTGAAGGCCTTAGACCGATGTACTTCATCTGCCTGTTCAGCTCCATTTGCTCTTGAATGGTGGGCTTAAACACAAGGGAAGACCTCATCCTCCCCTGCATTATCCTGCTAGATTTATCCAGCTGCTCATACTCTTCTAAGTAATCGCACGTGTCCTGAAGGGGGGCGTCATTGGTTTGGAGGTAGGACTCGATCCTTAAAGTGCGCATGTATGACTTGGATGTATTGTCCAATGTTGGTGGGGTCTGCAGCATGGTCTGGTCACCATGTGAAAAGGGATGTGCATTTTGGCCTCTGCTTCTTTGTGGCACACATACATTATTGTTTCTTAGGTATTTGTTTGCAGCATGTCCTGTTTTCTGATTTATATTCCAGTTACTCCCCTTCGGCCAAATGTTCTGCTGTGTATATCCATCTTGTATCTCACCAGCGTAACTATGCCTTTTTAAATCCACTGGTGCTACAGAGAGGAAGTGAGACAACGGGGTCTGAACGCAGATCTCATTCTTGATCAAGGGCCCAATCTCATGCAACTCTTCCAGCCTGTTTACTGGCTCCATTTTTTTGGCAGATCCTGGCAACATCTGTGGAAGGGAACCACCCAGCGGGCACAGATCGGCTGGCACACTTGACCGTGCGTAGAGCATGCGAAACTCTTCATCAAAGGACTTTACCAGATGCCCCGTGATGACCTGAATCATGTTCAGATCAATCTTCTCGGATGACCAGGTGAAGCTGCAACAACAAAACACACATGAATCCGCTGTGAAAACACGATGCTCTTTTCTCTGGCTGTTTTTTTTCTGTAACTTCTTTAAAAGACGTCCGTGATTAAAGGAGAGCAGCAATTCTGAGAAAAAAATGCATCACTTTGCTTTATGAATGCGATCAGTTTACCCCTGGGTGGACGATTTCATTTACCTGTATGAGCCATAAATTGCCGTCTGACAGTCGACTAAAAGAAATCTCTGCTGCATCGCCCCATGAAATGTGGCTCCAGATTTGCAGAGGTAATTCAGGCCTTTCACCGTGCGCACCCTCATATTCTGTTTGTCACACCAGAGAAAAGCAGGTGTTCACAAGGATGGACCACAGACATCGCACCATACTGAACATTGTCACTGTCTGTTTTTACAATGCTCGACTTATTTGTATAGCAAGTGGAATTTAAAGGGCGTGTTATTCCTCTTTTAATAATTATGACTCCACCTGGGGAAAAAAAAGGATGTAAAACAAAGCATGACTTTTGAATGATTGAAAGTATAAACAAAGAAGCCTTCTTATTCAGAGCTTGTGTTTGTTTGTGGGGTTGGCTGGTTAGTTATGTGTGCAGTTAGGCCATCTCGCCCATCGTTAGCTTCGACAAATCACACGGAATACGTTTGCATTTTTAATTTATTGCCCTTCGACACGTTTTACATGGTCAGATTAAAGATTGTGTTTGTTATTAGTCTAAAACGTGTCTCTTAATGTTTAACAGTCAGAATTGACGAAAAAAGACACAAATTAACAGTTCATCCTGCACTTACTCTCAGTTGTCGGATATTTACGTCCTGATTTTTAGCCATTGCGAGGAAACTTTTCACGTGGAAGTCATCCAGCAGGATGTAAACTGGGATTCCTCGCAGTGAGGCATTGACGACTTCTTTGAAAATATCCACATCTGTGAACATGTCCATCACAATGGAGATGACCTGCAGAGACATGCTGAAGATATCACCACCAGCTGATAATGGCCCCGTGTGAATGCAGAGGATTCCCATCGTGAAAACTAGGAACGGTGTCCAAATGGTGTCTGTATTTTTATGCTTTTATATTTTCCATCGTGAAATATTAAAACATACGTTAAGAAAGAAACTTGAATATTTAATTTTAGTTTAATACATTTTTCTCTTTCAAGAGAAATTTCTTTTGAAAGAGAGAAGATTTGAGCCTGCCTCTTTAGTTGAAAGCTTTATGATTCATCACAACGCATTATAGTTGCAGAACCTGATTCTGACCTCAGCAACACAGCAGACACTCCTCAACAGAACATCGCCTGCAGGAAGAGCTCTCGTGAAATTCATCTGCTAAGGTACATATTCACAGAGGTGGAACTCTATGTTCCTCTGCATGTTCAGCTCTCCAACAGCCAGTTTTACATTACCTGTCTTGCTTCCTGAATGTTTTTCCGTACCACCTCTTTAATGGTGGGGCTGTTCTGTCGTGGTGGGTGAAAGAGCAGGTCTATGTTTGTTTGCAGGGTATCCGGTGGGATTTCTGGCCACCCCAAGTCCAAATCAGGGGCGCCTGTGTCTGAGTACATAGGCCAGTATGTCCCAGAGGAGGATTTGTACTCCTCGGGGTCGCTGATTTCCTCTGTATGGTTTTGCGGCGGGAGCTGTTCCACATTTGCACTGATGAATGCAAGCTCTTCCTCTGAGAGGAAGCTCCCGATACGCTCCCCCTTTAAGAACTCCAGGTAACTGTCTCTGCCGCCGCTGACCAGTTGGTCGATGGCCATGCGATAGCACTCTTTATAGTGGGGCTGGATGTACTCCTCAGTGTTAAATTCATCCCTGAATGAGGACAACATGGAGAACTCTGGACTATCCATTCCTCAAGATGCTGTCAGGTGGACCTGGTGGGCAGATTGAATGACATCATATAAGATGATCTGGTAACAAACATCACAACAGGGTGGGACACGGAACTTAATGGCAAACACTGTCATTCAGGACATCAAATATCAACAAAAAACAAAAAAGTGAAAGAAATGTCCTGTTATTAACCTCACATATAACAGATAAAGAAAAAAAAATTAAATACAAGTTCACTCCTGTTAGTCATTTTATATCTACAAAGTTTTGACATAATAAAAGAGACAGTAACAACAGACACAGTCAAATTTTAAATCAGATTATTTTGAGATGTGTTACAAAATTTATAAGAACAGGCCTTATCCAATTTTCGATGACCAGCTTTTAGTGAGTCACTGCCTCTGACAAGAGAGACAAATTTCAGGTGAGCACAGCCTCCCATTTATTCTTTTCTTATTCTAAAGTCCAAATGTAACAGAAAAGCCTGGCAGCTGCAATCAAGCATGTCTAATCACAGCAGACTCCTCTCACCATCGCCCAATAAATAAGCACAAGTGGCTCATTTATTCCCATATTATTACATGCAACTCCTTACTGTGTCAATTCAAAGACAGCTGGTTAGCATGCTCGCACAGACGGCGTGGGCTATTTAACACACCTCTACCCCGCACAGGCAACTTACATTCACACTGCGAACACTGTGGAAATCCAGTCGGCTAATTCCAGAAAACAACTCTGTCTGATTAATGTCCGTGATCAGTTGTCAGTCAGTCTGCGGACGAGCACCTGTAAAGACCAGACAAAGACAAAGAGGAGTCTCAAAATAAAAGTCAGTCTATGCAGGCAGGGCGTGAATTCCAGTTTTGACATGCAAAGCGATCGGGCTTGAAACTTGCTCACAGGCAGCAATAAACCTGTTTCAGGTGCTTTAGCCACACCCCATCTGGTTTCAGGGACAAAGTTCAGCCAGCCAGGTGACGACAAAGACGGTGTCGAATGTGAATATTTTCGTGTGAAGTGCAGTGAGTTCGAAACACAACTGAACTAATCTCTAACTAAAGCAATTGTCAGGGCCTCAGACAGCAGCTGCAGATTGTCCTCTTTAACTTTTGGTCACTTTTTGCTACACTTGGCTTCTTTGGCTCATTATGTAACATCTGCAAAAAGAGCTGTGATCCCCACAAGTATCACCAGCACTGACATATCCCCTTGAAGGGTTAAAAAGCACCAATGGGGTGAGTGTGAGTTCCATCAGTCAGGGCTAAAGCTTATGTGACACACATAAAAGCAGCAAGGCCTTTTTTTTAAAATTAATTTTTTTAAGATTTTAATTTTCTGTGCAAAATGTCGGCTCGCCTGGGAATAGGAATGTCTCGGCTGGCCTGGGAACACCTCGGGATCCCCTGGAAAAGCTGGACGAAGTAGCTGGGGAGAGGGAAGTCTGGGCTTCCCTGCTTAACCAGCAGAAGATGGATGGATGGATGGATGGATGGATGGATGGATGGTGCAAAATGTGCACAGTGCAGCTTCAACCTGTCAAAGATGATGACCAGCAGTGTGTGGAACAAGTTCTGATCCAACTCTATCATGAGCGTGGCCACATTCCTCTACTGTAAGCTATTAAATGTCTGCTGAACAAAATGCTGAAATATATCAAAGGGTAGGTGATACATTATTCACATCATCTGATAATCCGTAAGCATGTGTGATGTTGTAATAGCCCCTCCTCTCTATTGTGTCTGCACGCGTACCCACAGACCACTTCTCTAGTTTTAATATGCGTAGCAGTGACAGCTCTCCGTGCACAGTCAGCCTCTGAGCATGTCCACTTCTTTCACGCAAACTGTGCTTAGACTCGAAATATCGTTTGCGTAATTGACAGGGGCTTCCGCTCATATGGTACACGTCAGGATGTGCAGACACACGCAAATGCAATTTGCAAAGACAGTCATTTTAAAAAGATCCAATAGCCTGCACCTCCTGCCATTGTAGAACATTGGCTCTTAATGCTGTATTGCCTTAATTGCAAGGTTTCGGGTTATTATTCAAACCTCTATTAATACCTGCTGTCGAGTTCAATTTTATTATGTATAGTAATAAAAATCAATTTATTGAGGTAATACAGTTTAACAATGACTGCATTTGAATGCTTTCAGTGCACTTGCGTGTTTGAATGGAGCTTCTTCTCATAAGACTGCAACACACCCATCACACGGGCCCCATTCACCAGGATGAAGCAACAGTTCTCCCTAAAACCACACTATGTTTATGATATTAACCTTTGCTTTTACCATAGCGAATTCTAGTACAACAGCATCTGTATCCTGGAGTTTAGCGTTAGGGGACATGATGGTTAATTAAGATGAGTGAAAGAAAAGTCTATTTGTTAATCTTATTGGGCCTTGCTGACTCACAGTCTGTCCCTGCTCCATACATTTAACACCATCATTTCCACAGGCTGTTCCTGGCTCTGCCCACCTGATCAAAACATGCAACAGCTTGTTCCGTTCAAGCTGTAAAAACCTTTAATAATGCAAAATATCACTTAAACTAAATTGTCAATTGTTGACAAATCAGTCACAGAGGCTTCTCTAAAAATCCCAGCAAAGCTCAGTGAATGCTTAAACAATGTCCCATACAAAAAAATTAATAAAAGAACAATTGAATAAAATATTAGATATTCATGTCACTGCATCATAATCATAGCATAATAGCATGAGCTCCATCAGAACGGTAAGCAGATGGAAATTGCGGGTTTAATAGTAAATTTAGTGAGGACTTGCATCTGTGCAGCATCAACTATTTCAAAGCCACATAAACGAAGCACTGCAGGAGAAATGAAATGGTGACTGGAAGATACTACAATATTTACAGGCTTTGCTTCATGATTACAAGCCCAGAGGAAATTGGAAAAAAAAAATACACTATGTTGTTGAAACCCCAAGAAGATCATGAAACCAAGAAAAAGGGCGTCTCAAGTGCAGGGGGAGCAGTGGCTGGTTCAAAAGGTGCACTTGTGCACTGGCCATCATTGGTTTAAATATCTGTGTTTGTCTCTCTGAATCACACCTCTGCCCTGTCATTTTAAACTAAAACAAGGTATTAGGTGCTGCTATTATCATCCGTGTTCGGGGTTCGTGTGAATGACTGGTTTAAACGCAGCCAATTTTATACAATTTCAGCAAAAACACACTGCAGTCACATCTTAATAATCCCGAACAGAGTTTCGTTTTTCCACTTTAAAAAGTATAGGAAAACTTAAATGAAGTTTAAGTTAAGAACACAAACTGAATGAAATGAGCTGAGATGTTCCAGCTCCACAAAGCCTGATGGAAAGTTTGGTATTGCGCCCCCATCTAAAATCATAAGGCTGAATCGTGACTAAAGAAGAGGTTCGAACTGGACCTCAACTCGGTGGTGTCGCCTCTCGTCCCTCAACGCGGTGTGAAAACAGCAGCAGATTCAGGGAAGTTGCTAATGAGGCCGCCTGTTCCACCTCTCTGCACTCACAGCTGAGCCCAGGCCATAACTAACCTCCCAATCAAGCCCATCTACACCTCCGCATCTAACACTGTCACAGTGGTGACAGAATTAAGGGAATATCAGCTGGAACCCTTAAACTTTCTGACCTCTGCCGGAACCAAAGAAAATATTTTGAGATCTATTTACTAATTAAAACAGACAAATGATGCATTTGTGTGTGGGTAAAATCAGAAATAAAAGTGCTGAAAATGAAGACGCTCCTATAGTATTTATGTCTTATAGCGGTAATGGAGCAATTATTTAACAGTTTTTTGATTGATGATGATACGGAACCACGACAGTTGCCATAGTTTCTGTCATTTTTATCAAGCCATTATCCCAAAATACACCTTTATTTTATTGTCCACGCAGTCTTTACCTTTTATTCATGATCACAGCGTGGTTTAGAATGGACTGATCAGCCAATTTTATGCTTTTTCGTTCTATCATCACCTAGAGATCAGTGGAGACATGTTAACAGATGCAGTTACCATACTCTGCCAGTTAATCTCCTTGAAGTACACCTAATTCACACAATTTTTATTTTTCTTTTTTCCTTTCAGGATCAAATGTAACTGTCTGAAAATGTCTGCATTAACAGTTTAAATTTCAGTTGTATTGAAATGTTCAGTTACCGTGAACAGTCACGGAGGTTTACTATTCAACATGAAATAGCATCAGAGAATCAATGGAGAATATCAGATGTTGACCAAGAAACCCAGTGATGTTTTAGATGTATTATAAATGATAAAACCACATCACATTTCAAAAAAGAGAGAGTTTATCAGATCTGGATCTAAAATTTCAATTTCATTTAGCTTTTAATTTAAGTTTTAAATTAGTTAAGAAATAAATCAAAGTAAAGCTACCCACAGAAAGTGACATTGTGTCGGAGATCTATTGTTTGGCGGAGACGTCAGCATACTTCTCTGTTTCCATGCTTAGCTATTAAAGGATGACACAAGTAAGACAAGTTCCATGTTTCACTTTTTTTACTGAACTAAAAAGAATATAACACACAATTAACACACTTCTCGCAAAAGAGACAAAACAACTTTCTGTAATCTCCTCTCGTAAAAACAAACAACAAAAAAAAAACACCTGTCTATCTGCTGTGTCCTTTCTTCTTCACCCCTGTAAAAAAGTTGTAATCATCGGGTGTTATTCATTTCAATGTTCAATCCTCAGGTTGGTCCAGTTGTAAACTTAAATATTGATTTTCTCTTCTCTTTATTTAAACTGTGATTTAAAAAAAAATTAATTCAAATGGAATAAAGGGCCAAAGTAACAGATAAGGTGGTAAATCGCAACCTACTGGAGTGGAGTAGGAAATGCTTTGTCTGACTACAACTGCGACCAATAAAGGAAAAAAGAATAAAGATTTGGAGCAGATATATTTTATATGAGCAGCACAAAGCTGTTACTTGCACAATCACATCCACTTTAGCCAGTCTCAGTAGCAGAGAGCACATTGAAGAGAGAGAGAGAGAGAGAAAAAAATCTTTAGAAATTCTACAAATAAACCTGATGAGCTTCAGTAAAGCTGATTTCTGACAGGCCATGCAGAAAAAGTCGATGCTTGATTGAAACTTTTATAATTATAGAGCAATTAAGGTGCAATAAACTTGTCAGGCCACCTTTTGTGAAACACGTCATATGTCTCTATAACTCTTCAACAAAAAAGGTTGCAGATTTAGTGTCAGTGTTAATAGTATAAATATGAGTGTGGCAGCGTTCCGTTTTACTCTGGTTGGGACTAAATGAAGCTGTGGTATCTCTGACAAGGGGGCCAATGCCATTTTAAGATTCTGTAATCTGCAGGTCCCACGCTGTGGACGGACTCTTTCTGTCGGTCCTCCATGTGTCTCTTAAGCCTCTGCGTGTAGAAAGTGTGTAAAAATCTTTTTCCGCCTCTGCCTGAAATCAGAAAGGACATTCACACGTTTGCAGATATTATTGATGGAGGATTTGATCAGAAATTAATGTAATCTTTCTGGATTATGGGCTGATAACAGACACCTGCTCACAGCTCTTTTTTGAGTAATGCTGTAAGGCAAAAATTGGAAATCTGTTTTAAATTCTCTCCGAGTGAATTCTTTTGGCAGTTGTATGCAAAGACATGCTTTTTAACATGTTTATATTTGCAGTCCGATTGCTTTGGTGAGTATGTTTGCCGCTACGCTACAGGTGTTTATAAAAGATTCTGTCAGAAATAGCCAAAGCTATTTTGCTGTAATTCCAGCTGGGGGGGGAGAATCATACATGCATGACCAATCTAAACACATGATATATATCCCTGAGACGCCAATAAAGCCAAAATCTGTGGAGATCCACTCGACTACTTGTGTCAATGTATTTCTCATTTCGGAAAAAGAAACAGGAGAGAACATCGAGCCTGCAGATTGCACACATCACCGGATGTCAGTTAGAAAAGGATAGAACAGAAATGTTTTTATTAATCTACGTTAAAAATGACACTAATCGCTTTAATGGCTTTGCAGGAAATAACCATTTTCTTATGTCATTATCCACAGATAACTGAAGAAGATGAGAGAGATGAAGGCGGTACTAGATATCTCTCAGACCATATAACCATCATGCTGAGACCTGCATACAGACAAAAGGTGAGAGTCATCAGACAACACAAAAGAAGGTACGTGTGTGGCCAGAGGGGGCCTGTTCTGCACTAAAAGACTGCTTTAACACAACAGACTGGGACATTTTCAAACAAGCTGCCACTAACAACAACTACACAGACATTGAAGAATTCCCTGAGGCTGTCATGGCATACATCATAAAGTGCATTGATGATGTCACTCAGAGAAAAACCATTACCATCCGTGCTAACCAGAAACCATGGCTGACAGGAGAGGTCCACAGGCTGCTGGGACGCAGCCTTCAGAGCTGGTGACACTGCAGGTCTAGCAACAGCAAGAGCCAACCTGTCCCATGGTATCAGGGAAGCAAAACAACAATACAGCAAGAAAATATCTGGACATTTCAACAACACCAGAGATGCACAGTCTTTGGGGGGGCATCCAAACCCTCACTGATTACAAACCCTTTCCACAAACCTGCGAGAGCGACATCTCACTGCTAAACAGCCTCAATGACTTCTTTGGACGCTTTGAGACACTAACAACACACCAGCACAGAAGACATCACCTCCTCTGGACCAGCAGTCTATTTGTGTCTGTCCAGTCAGCGTGAAGAAGATCCTCTCCAGGACCAAACCATGCAAGGCAGCTGGACCGGACAACATAGCTGGTCGTGTCTTAAAGGACTGTGCTGATGAGCTCAAGGATATCCTAACAGACATCGTTAACATCTCCCTGAGCCAATCAATTGTCCCCAAGTGTTTCAAGGCCACAACAATAATACCGGTTCCAAAGAAGCCCCACCCATCCAGCCACAATGACTACCGGCCTGTAGCACTGACATCCACCATAATGAAGTGCTTCGAGCGGCTGGTTGTGCAACACATCAAATCCATCCTCCCCCCCCCCCACATGACCCACTTCAGTTTGCATACAGGACCAACAGGTCCACTGAAGATGCCATTTCAGTGGCTCTCCACCCGGCCCTCACACACCTGGACCTAAAAGACTCCTATATGCAGATGCTGTTTCTAGATTTTAGTTCAGCATTTAACACCATCATCCCCGAGCAGTTAATACACAAAATGGATCACCTGGGACTCAAGACCTCTCTGTATAACTGGGTGCTATTCCTATCAGAGAGGCCACAAAATGTATGGGCCGGCAGCAACACCTCCAAGACCATCATGCTGAGCACAGGCGCACCACAAGGATGTGTGCTTAGCCCGCTGCCCTTCACCCTGCTGACCCATGACTTTGTGCCCAGTTACCACTAACCACATCGTCAAGTTTGCGGATGACACAACTGTAGTTTGCCTCATCACCAACTATGATGAGGCAAACTACAGGAGCGAGGTGAGCCAACTGGTCCAGTGATCCAACGATAACAATCTCTTCCTCAATGTGGGGAAGACCAAAGAGATTGTTATTGACTTCAGCAGAAGGCCTCCACAGCACCCCCCACTGGTGCTGTAGTGGAGAGGGGGTGTACATCTCTGAGGACCTCTCATGGACAACACACACAACACAGCTGGCCAGGAAAGCTCAAAAACGCCTCTACTTCCTCCGCAAGATGAGGAGAGCCCACATCCCACCTCCCATCATGTGCTCCTTCTACTGGGGCACCATTGAGAGCGTCATCACTGGCTGCATCACTGGATGGTATGGAGGCTGCATCGTCTCCTGCCAAAAGACCCTGCAACGCATAGTGAATGCAGCTAGCAAGCTCATCGGCGCCCCTCTGCTGTCCCTCACACACATTTTCCACACCCCCTCACCCAAAGAGCCATCAGCATCACTAAAGATGGTTCTCACCCCTCATACTTCAGCCTCCTGCCTTCAGGGAGAAGGTTCCGAAGCCTTCAGGCCCACTCCACAAGACTGGCTAACAGCTTCATCCACCAGGCTGTCAGGATGCTGAACTCTATCCACTACTTCCCCCATCTGTCCCATGCCCCTGGAACTTAACACCACTCCACCCCCTCACCACCACCAGACCTTGCAGACTTTGACAAAATTTTTGCACAAAAGACAAGTCTGTCACTGCATCATGTGCACAGAGAATCAGTCTCTGCACATTATTTATTTATTCATGTTATTTGTGTTTATTCTGTTCCATCATCTGTTGCATTTGCTGCTATCTCCACTCAGGTCACTTAGGTTGTTGTATATATAGAATTCTGTACTCATATTTTATTTTACTTTATTTTATTCTTATTTTATTATGTTATGTCTCTATTTTATATTACTTTTGTGTTACAAACTAAGGAGAAAGGGAAACAGTATTTCGGTTCATCTGTATGTTCTACACATAGAGTGAACTGACAATAAAATTCTTTGAATTTTGAATCTTGAATGAGAAAGACCATTAACCAAACATCTTGCGCCACAAGTGATGCAGTTAATTGATTGTTTTGGGGTAAATGAGTGCCCTTCACAGTGAAAACTGTGTGCTGCATCCACAGCGCTGACAGGTTTAAAACCTCTCCATGGTGCTCCATGTGATGGATGACAACACACTCTGAATAGAATAATGATTGTTTACACGTTTGCAGCCTCTTTCCTTTATATCGTGAAAATCCATGAATTGAGCGGAAGACCTCTCAGCCATACTGTAGCCCTCTGAGCCTCCAGAGTGGACATAGTGACTGATTAAAATGCATCGTGTATTCTAATAATAATGTGGGAGGTGGAACTGAGGTTGTTATGGTTACAAATATTCATGTGCAGCAATCAGTGGATGGTGTTTTCCCAGAGACAGATCATTCAAAATGCCCTGAAAGTCAGGTGATGCCTTTTCAGCCTGTTTCACAGCATTTTATGTTAGCAGAATTTTATCATTTCTGGTAAGGTTTTTTCAGGGCGGATACTATAACTGCTACATATACAACTATAAAACTTGAAAGAATCCAGCTGCAAGGAATTTAAAAATAAATAATTAGCTCCTTTCTAGACCAACTTTGAGTTGTGGCAAACCACATAAATGATGGCTATTTTCTGGAATGTCAACAAATCACCAAACACAAACTAATGAATAAGAATGTTCTGAAATGAAATGTTTCATATCATCACGGACACGGAAACTGCCGTCCAAATATAGAGTCCTGATCCAGACCCAGGTCCTTAGAGATCTACATTTGCTGCTAAAGAAGCAGCTTCAGTTTGGAGCTACAGTAAAAAGTCTGATCTTCAGGGTCGTTAGCTGTCACCTCCTGACCGCTTCCTCATCATGAAACAATCATCATACCGGTCTTTTTGAGAATGTGATTTTTTTTTTTCTGTGTCTCACTCCTCTTGATGCCACAGCGCTCCACCTCCCTACACTGCTCAGCCGCAATCAGCCCCATCATCCCCATCTATAGTGGACAAACACGGCCTTAAGCCTCTGCCACCACCGGTGTCTTCTTAGTGACTGTGTGTGTGGGGGGGTAGAAAGCCCATGATGAATTTCATCCACCGATGAAGAAAGTGGATTATCACGAAAGCCATCACGTTCCCACTGGGCGTAACAAAGCACTGAGTGTGTGCAGGCACATCTTTGAACGTTGTGAAGGAGCATCTGAATCACAGCGGAAGAATTTTAACCTCCGCATTTCATAAAGATCCCCATTGTAGTCTTAAATTATTTTGCTGATGCCTAAATTCCACCACTGGAAGCACACCAGTCACGAGACTAACATATTCTGTATTTATGTTCACAAAAATTCACTATAAGTAGGACATGCCTAATAAAACAGGCTTATTTAAGGGTGGATAGATGCAAGCATCAGTTCTTAATGGACCGATCAGTATTTGCGCACATTGTTTCCCTCTGCTGCCTCGGGACTGGCGATAAACACCCCCCACTGCTTTGCTTTATTCCTTATTTATTGGAAAGAGCAAGTCTGGAGCAGCTGTCACTCACAGCAGCATTATTCATCTCCACGCTGACAGATAGAACACAGTCTTGCTGACATGAGTCTACTTTCCGGCATAAAAGGCTTCATTTTTGTCTTCCTGCAGCAGATATTCCAGGACAGCTATGGAGTGAAGGGAAAACCAGTTTTTGTATTTTCTGTAATAACATGTCCCATTTCCATCTAAAGGGTTAGGAAGGCACCCAGACTAACTATCCCTGCATAGATGTACTCCAGATGACTTTGCTGGGGAAGCCAGAGCAAATTTATGAAATATCCCATGAATCAGGCTTAGCATTACCAGCATAATTGGAACAACGTTCCAACCAGCGTTGCTTCTGATGGACATCAGAAGCAGATGACTGAGTCTGTGGGGAGTGTGAGTGGCTTAAAAACAAGGCCAAATGCTAACATTTTAGGGATTCATTAAAGAAATCTTCTACATGTGGATAAACAGGGATTTCTGCCTTGGAAACCTATCTCCACCTTTGTGCTATCACCGGAGGACCCCTTCATATCGAACTGCCCGAAGGCGTCTCGCTGACATCCTTCATCATCCTCCACTCTCAGTCTTGGAATGGCTGTCATCGGACGAATAATCCCGGGTTTCATCTGAACAGAGGAGTAGAAATGAAGCCGTCACCACGGCAACGCTATCTTTATTTACACAAAGCATCGTGAAGTCAAATCTTCACCTGTTTGGCTCCCAGCTGGTTTCTGTCCACAGTATTAGATGGATGCAGACTGCACAAGGTTGCCTGAGTGAAGGTAAAACACCCACACCGTGAGTTTGTGTTGTGATATTACAGAACAGGATCAAGCCTGAGAAGCAAAGTGGAGCTCATGAATAAATAATCCCTAAAAGCCAGTCAGAAGAGCTGAGTTTTCATAATGGCAGCGGTCTGTAAAGCTCTACCACCGACATCCAATTAACTCGTCATGAGATGAATTCTGCCAGCCCTAAATGAGGCTAACACCAGTTTCTTATTATGATCCGATGGAGAAACGTGGCCCTTACTCACGTATTTGGTTTCACGGCCCAAGGATTTGGAAGATGATGAGTTCTTCTGCTGGAAGAGAAAGAGCGGATCCAGCATGAAGAGGTTGCACAAAACCTCATCAAAAGCTACCGAAAGCAAGATGAAAAGAAATCTCGGGGGTGATGCGGCGACTCCTGACTACATGTGGAATCTGAAAAAAAGTGATGCAAAATCCAGACTGCACACTACCACTTCCTTCAGTAGCTCTTTAAATTAACAGTTTTGTCACACTAAAAGTTGTTGGCTTTGATGAACCTCAACAACTTTTATTCATTTATTTATTTTTGGGGGGAAACGCAAAGCCCTTTGATCCTTTGATCAATAATGAACATTTCCAGTTTCGTGTCTTGTTCTTAATCTACAGAATTCACTTTTATCTCACTTTCAGGACTTCTTTCCAGTGGTGAAAGATTTTTTAACCCTAATTCAATCTTTAATCACTCCATTATGAATAAACTTCCTGCATGTCGGTGGTGAGAAATGATGACGATAATGATAAAGACAGTTGGTTAGCTACCTTAGCCTGCAGTCCAGGGATGGGGGTGGGTGTTCTGGAGTGCTGGGGCGTCTGTACAAAAGGTTTCAAACACATAAATCATCTGAATCCAGCCCACATGCAGAAATTTAGACATCAAGCAAATGACAGAGTTAAATACACTCACCACTGGAATGGAATCTGCCAAGATCTCGTCAATCACCGCGTAAAGTTCCGCCGACTGCTGCCGAAACTGAGCGGGCGAGCACATCTGTGGGAAGGATGGTGGTTGCGTGAAAGGTGAAAAGGCCAGTGAAAGCCATCAGGGAGATGCGGATAGCTAATACCTCAGCGTGGGTGTCTAAGACACCTTTGTCCACTGCTCCACAGAGATTGTCACCTCTCTCTACCTGCTCGTCTATCACCTGCGAATCCAAAGCAGAGCGCCAAGTCAGTGGAAGTGACCACTATCTCACAGTGATTGAGACCGTCTTTTTGTTTGTTTGTTTGTTTGTTTGTCTGTTTGTCACTTGAACCAGTAAAACAAGGGAGTTTCTTATGGCTGAATATTTAATCAGGTAAGTGATCTCACCTGCTGGTCCAAAAGAAGAGTGTTTGTCGGAATCGCTGCCAGCGATTTGTAGCTTAATTTAATCTTGTGTGTCTAGAGGGAGTTGAACAGACAGGGATTACAAATGAACCCGATAATTCCCCTAATTTAGAGGAATGCGTTTTAGAGAATTCCTGCTTTTAGATTTCAAAAGCATGCAAAAGAAAAAATAATCCACCAACTCTTACAATAACAAAAAAATATATTATCCTTTCACCTGGTTTTGTCATTTAAGTGGCACCACAAGTCCCAGTTATGCATTTTTCCACAATTACATGCACGTAAGTTAAATAAAATCGGCTTTTGTGCTCGTGAACTACTTTCAAAGCCCTGCTGACTGAGTGGTTTTTCTGATGCTGGCTTCCCACTTAATTTGGAAGCTGATATTTTAATCACCGCCATTAAATCTGGCAGCATTCAGCGCGACTGAAGGCCATCAAATATTTATTCAAGCATCGGTGTTGCACAAACTATGAAATCAGAAGTCTAAGAACGGCTCCACGTAGAGTCCAACACCCGATAGCCTGCTATCAAATCTGCTTTTAGCTTGTACATATAGCAGCCAATCAGAGTGAGTACATGAAATAATATGTTAAGTTAAAAAAAACCATCATGCAGGCTGAATGACTACCTTTCTTTTTTTACCCTCCCTGTCACTGTAGTCTGATATTCCACTCTCCGGCCTCGGGGAGGGTGTGGAGCGCAGGGAGAGAGAAGGGGACAGGCTGAGCTCTCTGTTGGGTGGAGCGGGAGAGGGCGTAGGCGTGGGAGGCCTGATGGGCGACAGCCAGCGTGGGGAACAGGCGTGTGAGTGGGGGGCGGGAGGCAGCCTTGGAGCCTTGTGGGAGCCCTCTGATGTTTTGGCAATCCTGTCTGAGTGGCTGCTTCCCGCCGCGGGCCGCGAAGGAGGCAGAGGTGATGCTGCACCCGCCGAGCTGGGTGAGGGCCAAGGATGAAAGGAAGATTTCGGAGGAGATTTCAGCTTTTCAGAAAGCATGTGAAGCTTAGAGAGAGAGGAATTCTTTGCAGGACTCGGGTGGCCAGGGGTCTTTTGATCACAAATATGTTTAGAAGGTGCGGAGTTAAAAGGTAATTGATGTGTGTGGCCCCTGACATGAGCGATTTGGGGTTCTAGTTTAAAGGATTTGGAAATAAAGACATTGGGGCGATGCTGGATTTTAGTAGCTGCTCTTTGTGCGTGAGAGACAGATCCAGAGTCTGAGCAAAAACGAGGTAGCGAAGGGTGGGCAAATATGTCAGGTTTGACTGGCGGAGGTGAAATCACCTGCTTCCAGCGGGGCGTGCTGCTGGAGCAAATCTGCTCAGAGCACCTTTTTGCTCGTGTTTCGAAGCATGCAGCGGCGGGCTCATTAGACGGCACAGGAGCAGTGGTGCGTCTGTGAGGCTCCCTCTGAATGTGGCTCTGACTGTCTATGGACACTGTTGAGGGGAACTGCGAGGAAAGCTCCAGTGGAATGGAGGCCACGCTGGAAGCTGCTGAGCAGGCATTACAGAAGGACAGGGTCACGGGGTTGATGGGCCAGCACGGGGTGTAAGGCCTCTGCACGGCGGGGGACAGGACGGGGAGACGGCCTTTTCTCAGGATAGCGGTGAGGAGGGACAGACGGGTGAGAGGAGGCCGGCGCCGAGGCGGAGGCGACTGGGGACAGGAGGAGGAGAGGCTCTCACAGGACGAGAAACAGGTCTGCGGAGTGTGAATCAAGCTAGAGCCAGGAGCCAGGAAGTGCTTCCTGATCTGCACAACAGCTGGGGAGAAGATGCCAGAGAGGACAGACGAGCAGGGAGAAACGGTGCGACTGAGCGAGGCAGGAGAGGTTACAGAGGAAGGCTCCATCCGCCATCCCCTCTCTTTGTCCAACTCCTCTGACAGGAGAGACTCTCTAGATGAAGCCGTCGGTGTCAAACTGTCTGCAGAGTCGGTGGGACTTGTTCTATTTACAAAGAAACCCGAGCTAACCTCTGGAAGCCCGGCAGCGTCGGGGCCCCGCTGTTGGGAAACGCGTCCGTGTTTACCAACAGCTGTTTCCATAAAGGTTTTCCCGGCAGCCACGCGGCTGGCCATATTTTCAGCCTGAGCGGCGACTAGGGGACACGATCCGCTTTCAGGGGCGCTCACGTGATCCTGCTGCGGCTGCAACTGAAACGCAAATGTATTTTCAGCAGCATGTTTGCATTTTATTTGTATTGTGAGTTCAGATTTATAGAAGAAAAGAAAAATGACTATCTGATCTTCAGCAAAAGAACTGAAATAGCCTAATTTAGAGAAAACTCCATAACAAGACCCATAGTTACTGAATTTACAGCTCTGGAAAAAATTAAGAGACTACTGCAAAATTATCATTTTTCTGATTTTCACTATTTATAGGTATGTGTTTGAGAAAAATAAACATTTTAGTTTCATTCTTTAAACTACTGCCAACATTTCTTCCAAATTCCAAATAAAAATGTAAACTTGTAGAGATGCTGATTTCAGAAAAAATTTAAGTGGTCTCTTAATTTTTTCCAGAGCTGTATATGTAATTTATTACATGTATGTAATGTTTATTCTGCTTTAACATACAGAAGTGCAGTACTGTGTTCACTGCTTCATACATTCAAATGACTTTAGCCCCTCATGACATTGTGCAAGAACGGTCATGCGGACTTACTTGATTTGTTATTTTTGGTTGTGGGACTTTTCCTGCTCCTCCCTCCACAGGGTCCGCGATAAAGACCGTCTCCACTTTGAAAATGTCCCCGGTCGACATTGTTTCCCCGCTTGCCTTCTCGCGGGACACAGATAAGTTCTGACAGGAAAAAATGTTTAGGAGGAACTGAGCAAGTGAAACCGGAGAAAACTTCAGCCTGTCTGAGCTGGGGGGCAAGGGGGTGGGGGCACGTGGTGTCACCACCCTACATGTCCCACACATACTGTATAGTTCACATGTACACACACATGCTGCTCATGTGCAGAAGTCAGGAGGGATCTGGGTTTCCTTTTTTTCCCCTCTCCAGTAAATCAGTTTAACTTATTTTAAAATTAGCAGAGTGAGTGTAAATGACAGGATTCCAATATATTAGCAGCCATAATAAAGAAATATTAAACTTATTACTAATAGAATTGAATGAATCAAGTCAAAACTTATAGTGTCATGCAGTGAGTGAAACTAAGTATCAAACAAGGCCAAGAGATGTTAGAACTTCTTTCATTATTGAAAAAAATTGTTGCTGTAGATGTTATGTAGCCCCATCGCACTTAAGTACCCCAGTCTGCAGGCATCAATGTGCTAATTTACTACTGGAAGGAGGGAAATGGCAGAACTCAGCTCTGGACGGACGTGGGTTTCCTGTTTTCTTTCCGGTAAATTAGCTGTATTCATTTTTCATATATTTTGAAATTATAGAATTCAAAGCCTCAAGCGTACACGAAGTGCATTAGTAGCTAAAATAGGGGATATTTAAGTGATTTACTTAGGGAATTTAATTAACACGCTAGAATAGTTTAGTGCGGTGAATGCAGGTCGGTGGCCCACAAGGCAAGTAGTCTACAGTGTGAACTTTGCTTCGGGTGGAATTTAAAAAAAAAAACTTTACGATTTACGATCCATATTTTAACATCAGTGGCTGCAAACTGCATTAACAGAAGGCCTGGATTTTCCTGCGATTTGCAGCAACATGTGCAGTTCACTTTTAAAACCACTAATAATTCACGTTTTTCTTTAAATAATGTAAACCATTCGCATTAACGTTGCATGTGTCTGACCCAAACATATCAGCTCTTAAATAAATATCATAGAAAATATTTTACACCTTTAAGATTAATGTGTATGAATATAAAACCCAACATATGAGGTACTTAATGATAAAAACATATAACTGGCATGTCATGATGAAGGGTGGATGAGGAATGAGGAATGAGGAATAATCACCTAATGAATGTCAGTTTCACATCTAATTATGGAACCATATTTTAGAGTAATAGCAGCTTCTGTCAATAATCACACTCTGGTAGTGAGAACTTAGAATAAATGTACAGTCACCGTCAGATATTTGGCATTGTTCTTAGCTTTTTATACATGAATATATATAGTTAATCACATTGGAACGTGTCCTGGGCTTGAGGCAAGGAGGAAAGAAGATGTTTGTTTACTATATCTGGTGACATTTTTAGTCATTTTTAGGGGATAAAGGTAAACGCTGCTGCCTCATCTCGTGCAGCTGCCATAAGGAAAAAAACCAATGCAAGATGGTTAGCATAAAGGAGAGCTGCACCCAAAGAAATGTTAAAGAATAAACGAAGCATCTCATTTAAAAAGAAATGCTAAATAGGAAGCCGAGTGTAGCTTCTTTTGTGTTGGCCTGTGCCAGATAATGATGGCCACGTGGGATATGAACTGATAAGGAGGAAATGAACCTGCATTGCCTTAATGATGATTAATGAATTCAAAATGAAGTGATGACTGATCCGTGTCATATTTTTTACATTGTCTAATTCAATCTGAGAGATTGCGGCACCGTGAATGATGACTCAGGTCATCAACACGTCATCGTGTATGTGTGGAGCTGCTAACAGGTCCAGCCGAATTAATAACACCAGTCAGGGAAATTTCCCATTTCATTTAATCAAACAGACTGTAATTACGGGTGATGTCTTTTCTTCAGGTGCAAAGCTATCTATGAGCTTTAAAAAAAAATAACAAGATGCAATAAATGATAAGATAAATTGTGATTATCCACAAGAGGTGCTGAGAAGAACATATATTAAATAGCAAAAATACAATAAATGTTATTTTTCTTGTCTCCCTGCGAGAATACGTAAAAACCAAAACTACATAGGTGTACCATTGAAAAGTATTGGAACTGGTAAATGAAATGACAATTTTTGATCTATTTTGTGTTGGTATTCATAAGGTTACTCTGTAAGTGTAAGTGACCTGACATCTCCTCCATGATTCAGATGATTGACAGTGATTATTTACCATCATTTAGCCAGCGTTTGACTGTACATTACAGTCCAATGTTGGAGCACATTACACGTGGAGGCTATAATTTTAACTGTGGTAATTTGGACGGCTGACAGTTATTTTTTGATGCCGTAATGACGCCATAATCCTGCCGTGTCAGGACTGCCACAATATTATCAGGGCACAGGCAGAAATCCTCCATTTGAGGAATGTTTTATTGGATTAGACACAGCAGATGTGACGAAAACAATATATTTTCTCATTCATCCCTGATATTCTCTCTGACAAAAACTATATTGTGAGTTAAGATATTTACCACAAGACAGGAAATGTGGCAAAATATTCAAATTATTATATACATCTGAGGTACTAAAAATATTAAAGATATACATCAGCTCCAGATGGAATATTTCAAATAAATATTAAAATAAATATAGAAATACATATATTCACAGGAATGTTTGCTTTAATAAGATAATAAATGTATTTAAGATAATAAATGTTGGAAATATGTATTATAATTTTTATACTTTAAACAGTGTAAATGATTTATATATTTGTGTAATAAACTTTAAAAAATAAAATAAAGTTTTTAAATATTCATTGTTGAACTCACTTACCAGCTCATTATTTGTTTGATTGATTGTTTGTTTGATTGTTTTATTATTCTGACGGAAACCTTTCAGTTCATTTCAGTCCAGTTGACACAGAGAGATCTACTTTGGATTATTCTGAACCCATTTTAACTTAAATCAAGCTCTTATTGGAGGAAACACTACAACAGGAAAAAAAACAGTTGTAGACTAATGAATAATTACAAAGGTGGAAAAAAAGGGCTAAATGAAGGGAAACAAGGGGGAAAAACGAACCCACTGAGGGCAAACTTAAAGAGTCAGCAGTCAAATAGCATCTACAGTCAGTGGAACATAGAATTCTCCCTGTATTTGCCAGAATGTGGGCCCACTCAGGAGTGTTCCTGTGCAGCCGTGTATGGAAGCTTAGTAACATGAAGGTTTGCCATTCCTGAAGGTAAAAGCAGAGGGGGGTGGTTGAGAAACCCTTTGAAGCTTTGCAGACCCCTAGTGTGGTGCATTCAGGCAGCAGAAGCTGTCAGTCATCCCGAGGTTCCTGGAGCTGTTGGACGTTTATCCAACAGCAGCATCAAACACTTCTACAGCAGAACCAGCCCCAGGCCTGGACAACCACTTTACAGGAAGGGCCTTTTGTTTCTCTACATAAACTTGGTTCCAAAAAAATCAAACCAGAAAAGATTTTTTTTTTAAAATCTATAATGTTGTTCCTTTTAGTCATTTTCACTCTTTCAACATCATCCTATAGCAGCCACATCATGAGAGCAGTATGGTATCTCAGATACAGAACGCTGATGTGTGAGGTTCTCTGTGAGGCACAGAAACAGTCAAAGTCACGCTCGAACATCGTTTGGGTGCTTTTCAATCACTATTTAGTGAGAGAAGTGCTGCAGAAATGGTGCCCTATGCACCCACTGTGGTCCTAGGAGACGTGCACTAAACTCATTAGAGGTGCACTCTGTGTGTTGAACTGATTTCCCTCATGATGTTATAAATATGAATGTTCATGTGGAGAACAGCTGTATAAAGACTGCTCAGGAGGCCAACGTGAAATTCTCTGACAAGCAGATTTTTATAAAACTTAACGAAGCACGAGTGGAGCTGTTAATGGAGTCCTGTGTTACAGCTTGTTAAAGGTGCACTTGACATGCACACTGTGCAAATTGAGATTCATGCTTGACTCAACAGAGCTGTTAGCTGGCGTTTAATTGTCCCCGCTTCCTACAGAGGTCGGCTCTCAATGCGAGGAAATTTTCCATTTAAATAATCGCGATTTTAGCACTTTCAGATATCTGGTAACAAGCTCAGGACTCGAACCCTGTGCTTCTGTTCCAGAGGGCAGTAATCCGGATCTTATAATTACACACTCTCTCCTGATGATTACCAGACCCTGATCTTATAACTACACTCCAAAGTAGAGAGTAATTACAATCAGTCCAGTTTGACAGAGCTCCACCAGACCCAACGTCACATGCTGCGGTGGCACACACATTTTTCCGGACAAGCGGCCATCACACCGGGCGTCCCACTGATGTACCTGACTTGCTGATGAGGGTCCTGAATCCTCTGGTACAGTAATGGCGGTTTCACTGGGTATTTTTCGCAGCACTGGGACGAATGTGAAGGTAAAGGGCACTCCCAACAAGACCTGGTGGAAAGCGTAATGAACCATCAGCCTCCGACGTGCACACAAATATCCACAGGCATGTCACGCAGATACAAACACACAGATTATGCACAGTAATTCAGCGCCCTGCAGCTCAGACCTAGAGGGGTGCAGCAGGGAGTCGTTAGACTTATTACATTAATGTTTGCTCTGGTGTCAGGTCTAGTCTGAAAGGCCTGTAGTCTATGACAGAACGAATATTATAATTCCCGTTTTCAAAAGAGATCTTCAGTCATCGAAACACTGTCAAAAGTCGAAACAATGACGAAAAGATAAAAAATGAATATTTTAAAGAGGAAACGAGACCGTGTACATTTGGCTTTTAAATAACTTTGGAATGGAAGATAGCTGAGTGAAAGACTTACTCGCGCTGCCATGATTTTCAAGAACAGTTGATTCCCTACCCAGGAGGAGCCCGGTCCCGTGAGTGGATGCAGCTGACAGCATCATCCACCACGATTGAAAGCAGTTTCAGGGAGAACACCATGCAGCGCACCGAAAATTGTAAAGCACGGTGATTTTATTATTTTTTACATTGATAGCTGAAACCTACTTTGGGCTTGTGCAGATGTGTGAAAAACTGAAATGAATTCAACCCTCCATCAAGCAGGATCTGTGCTTTTCATCAAGGGACCAGAGATTACAATAGTGGCCATTTTCTCTGCTAATAACAGAATTTGACATGCATCCTCAGCAGGCTGATGCACACATGCTTCAGATCAAACCCATAAACCCCACACATTAATTCAGGGGTCACAGAAAGTTGTTTTTTTGCTCATACTGGAGGACCAGAGTATGTGGGAAGATCAACGACATGTTTATTCATAACTGCTATTTACTTATATTTGGTAGAAAGGCAGTAAAAGTAAAGCCAGGGTAGCTTTTAAAGGCACTGATTACATTTTAAAAAGAAATATCTAATGGCAAACAAAATATACACATACATAGATATATCTTTTTTCTGATGCAGATTATCCTGAGATGGTTTTAAGTGCACAACACAGAAGTGCAAAAACCTTTGCTCAAAAGCATAAGTGATGTTGACGGACACTGCAGGATGACGTCAGGTATCCTCCGTGGGAGATGCTGCACTCACGTGTCAGGTGGGAGACCAGTCAGTCAGTCAGCCAGTCCGAATCCAACCAGCCCAAGTAGAAAAGTCATATTCCAACCGCACAAAGTCAGCCAGTGGGAAACCAGCAGCAGAAGGCGGAAAAGGCACCAACAACTGATGACAATCAGACACAAACCGAGGACACGCCAACAGGGAGAAGGAAGATCATTGGTCAGACTCAACAACAGGAACAGGACACAGGAGGGAGACGCGAGGCTCAAAAAAATGCAGGTTTTATTTCAATCGCTGAGCTTTTAGCTCTTGTCCTCCTCCAGCTTTTGATTAAGCCCGGTGAAACTCCTTTGGGTGATTACATTCACCCAAGACATCCCCGGCAGGTAATTAAAGAACTCTGACTTACTGGCTCAAATATCTCAGCCTAGTTTTTTAGGCGTTGGTTAAATGGCGACAGCGCCGGCTCCAGACGGAGCAGAAATTGAAAAAGAACCATCTTGGTTTCTCTTTTTTCTGCTCTGCAGTCTCTCTGAAATGAGACTGAGCAAGCCAAAGTTTGGCCGGCACTTTAAAGCATGAAAAATCCTCCTGTGGCTGTCATCTGGGGGTCTGTCCTCACTGTTGAGTGTGGACTTTCCTAAGAAAATGACAGGAAATCAAAGATGGCACACCCTGGGTTCTTTCTCGGCTATCGGTTTGAGGTTCCGCCTCAACTTATGTCATCCCACGAGGGATGAAAGACTTCCTGTTTGAGCCTTCGTATTTGTGTGGAAAGTTGTTCTCCACAAATATACTTCTATTCTTCCCTGTGTTTATGTTACACTTGTAAAAAGATCTGTCGATTTGTTTTTCAAGCTCACACTGGGGAGGCTGGAGATTCAAGGTTTGACTACTTCCACTGTTCTAACACGGTTAGTGTTAGTGTTTCTTGTCTTTTTAGAAGGACCCCCCCCCCCCCCCCCCCAGGGTTTTCATCACATTTATCCACCCAGAACGGGAGGAAGTCATCACGATGTGTGCACAATGTAGAATCAAAAGAAACAGAGCTAACGTAAGAAAGTCTAGAAAGGAAATTATTTGCTCAATTGCTTAACTTGTCTTTTTCATACATTGTGTCTTGACTTGAACTTGATCCTCAGCTCTTTAATCATCCAAAGGGGCCATAAATGTAATTAGCATGACCTGACAGGAAGATCCACCCACACCAGGCTGCCCACACATCACACACCCAGCTGCCTCTAATCAGGCTGAGAATACGACTGAAATAAAATGTAACATAGCATTTATCATTCTTAATACCAGAGTGGTCCAAAGTCAGTAATATTAAGTGGGTGATTTATAAAAAATGTTTGAAACATGGTTGGCTAATGTCACAGCTAAAGTTAGAAACCACAAAGAACAGAGCAGAATAATAAACATTTTTAAACTGTGGACAGCATACACACTTCAGACTCTGTAAACATAAAACAACATAAAATTGTCCAATGTCCAAATATGCACCAGATCAGCCAGCAGCATAATTAAATGCCTGTTTGCACCATTCTATATTCTGTAACAAAAAACTATTGATGTATTCACCTCACGATGCCAACAAGCTCATTAGTGTTTTCCAGACTCTTGCCTTTTCAGCTCCTCCTGGAGTAGTCTGACATTACATCTTTGTACTGTTTTTATGCCGTGCAGTAATCCTGGTAAAGATCTTTCAGCGTGCGGTCCCTGAGCCCCAGAAGGGTTCGTTTTGCCCACGAAGGCCAGTAAATCTATTATCCACATACCTGAAGATAAGAAATCACTTATAAATAAAGCACCAAAGGCATTCTTTCACCAAAATAACCGTGTGCAGTCTTATAAACCTGTTTGTGTGTGTTGTGTGTGTTTGTGCTCTTGCGTAAGCTCCTGGTAGTCATAGCAGAATAACTTTACACTGGGAAAGGTTAAAGCCGGCGCTTCCTACTCGCCCATCAGAGAGTGTTTCAAGGTGTTGAGTGTTGGGGGTCATGCCGTACTCGTGGATCACATTTCCACCTCCCCCCACCACGTTCACCTCTCTGCATGCTTGCATGCTCTGACTCATTATTTGCAGCCTGTTGGACCATCACAGAGACAGAAAACAAGCAGCCATAAATCATTTCCTGAGGGAGACCACCAACTGTGAGGTGCTTTGCAGAGTCACCCTGGCCCACAGATGGTGGTTTTGGGATTGTGTGAACAAATCAGTCATATATATCCCCCCAGGTGCATGGTATGGAATTTGACAAAGAAATTACTTTTTATTTAAATCTCAATCCCCTTTTAAACATCATTCTGAACTGCTCAGATGTTGAAAGCTGAGTGATCTATCTCTGTACGCAGCGAAAGGAAAAGATGTCTGGGCGTGTCAGTGAAGACTTTAATTACAGATAAACAGTCCCTTCCTACAAGATGATAAGATGAGCAAATATAGCCCAGCGTCAGCTGCCTCTGAGGTTTATCTTCGCAAGTGATAATCCAATGTTAAGATAGCAGATCTTCTTCAGTGGTACAAAAGCAAATATGCAGTGAGTTCATTTCTAAGGCAGCTTATTCTGGGCGGGAAAGGCTAGTTTGATTAGATCCTAGAGGCCTGTTTGATACCCAGGTGCCATGGAATGCTGCTTAAAAGTCATTTACATTACTTCTTTCCACAGTGTGTTGCAATAAGTGTCTGCTTCTAGCATCTGTGTGTTAATGTGTGAATGCTGAGAAGGTGGCTTTATTGATAAAACACCCACCAGAGTGTGGATTTATATTAATATTGCAAAACCTCATTCGCTACATGCATGAATGGACTCTCTAGCAGAAACCACAGTAACTGGGCCACTTTACAGATACAGAAGTGTCAGAAACATAAATGGATTCATAACAGATCAGCCTCTGTGCTTCTGGCAACACTCTGTATTTACACAGGCGTTTGGTTCCCTGTGTGATCAGAAAGATTGAGTCATGCAGAATTCCCAGAATGACCATAGATAAATAAAATCTCTTGGATGGATTCACAGCCTTGCGCAAAAACGTGTGAAAAGAAACCACAGTATTTGAATTTTTTTTTTTTTTTATTTTCTTTGGCCTCGTTGTGAAGCCAAATTCTAGCCCTGGAGGACCAACCAGAAAGTGGCAGCAGCTCTTACTGGAGTCCTGAAGGACAAAAACATTCCTCAAATACCACCTACTGTATGTCTGTCTATAATCAAAACCTCTTACCTTCCCGACGCTCCTGTTCATATTGTCCATGTACGCATCAAACTTCTCCTCATCTCAACAAGCATCCAGCCTGCAGATAAACTTCTCTCAGGACTTCAAATGCAATGATATGAATGATGTTGGAGCCATCACATGAAGTTCAAAGAGTGTTATGATTGTGTGTGTGGGTGTGTGTGCCTGCATAAATGTGTGAGTGTGTGTATCATCCTCCAGATGTCCTTTTATAGACACATAAATAGCCACAAATAGCTGGCAGACAGCAGTCAGTCTGCTGGGCACCAGTAACAATGTCACACTGGGAGCTGCAACAACGCTATTACTGCAAAAGAAACCATCATATTTTTCTGCTAATCAGTGAAAAAAGAATGTGTGATTTGCTGCGCTTGTATGCAGGCTGGTGTCGTGGGAAAAAGACTGCAGTGACTGGCGTGTGAAAAAACCACCGTAGAGAAAGTTCAGTGGTGCTTTTGTGTCCCGGGATTTTCTCCGCAAGGGAAAAGCAGCAATTACCTCCTTATCATCAAACCAAACACTTCTCCGAGTGTTCTGTTGGCACAGCTCCGTGCACATCAAGCTGAGGGTAACAATAACGGCCACCGGGGTCCTTACCTGCACTTCAGTGAGCTCCGCGCGACAGTGACGCTGGAAAATCCAACAGTGTGGAGGAGAAAACGCCTTATTTACCTTTCAGAACACCTCAGCATGTTTTTGGAGGTATCTCGGTAATGAGGTCTCAAAGACGGGTTCATCCACTTGTTTGTGTGCTGCGATAATGACCTCGCTGTTCCTGTATCAGGGAGCGAAAGCAGGCCCCTGGAGTGTTTGTTAATCCCTTAAGTACACGGCATTCTTCATTGTCAGCACAGCTGTTCCTGTCTGTTTCCAGCCTGACTCCCCTCCCTGGTTCTGTGTGGATACACATTACAGAAGGTGGAGGCCCACATCAAATCGATCCACCTGTTCTGCTGTTCATGCACCCCTGAGGAATACCGAGGCCTTCTTTTCCCTAAGACAGATTCAAACGCTGACCTCTGACCTGTGCTTATCAAAATTCAAGCTTAGCGCGTCTGCAGAAACAAAACATGTTGCACATGCGGGCGTTTGATGTTCAAGTGGTACATTTGCAGCGGCCGAGCGATGGAGGCAGACTCTGATCTGCAGATATAATGAACACTCATTGTTCAGAAGTTAATATAAAGGCCCTCCCTAAGAAGCGTGGCTGCTGTTATTCAATGCAGCTTTCTCAAAGAAATTTTTATGCTGCTCCATTTTTCTTTATAGACTGCTTGGGGACTTTGAAGAGGTTTATTTCAATGAAAACTTCAACTCGGAGATGAATTGAGTCACCACGTCTGCCTTTAAGATCAAACTTAAAACCTTTCTGTTCAGTAAAGCGTACAGTTAGCCTTAAACAAAGTGTGTAGGGTTGATAGCGCTAGTTACAGTCAGTTCTCACAGTTACAGGTAGAATAGGTTCAAACTTTTATTCTTCAATCTTTAGCATAGCTATGCTGCTATCTATGCCTACGCTGCTGGGGACACATACATGATCCACTGAGCAGTTCCCCGCCTCCTCAACACCAACCACCATCTCTACTCCCTCACCTCCTCTCCTCCTTTTCTTCTTACCGGGATTATCAGTGTGTCCCGTCTTCCTCGCTGTTTTGTGCCTCTCTCCCCCCTCTTCTCTCTCTCTGTGTATCTTTCTGCAGGTCGTCCATCTCCAGACCTTCATGCTACACAGATCTCGGCCTTTGGCAAACCCAGTGTCCACTGTCAGCACCTGCCTATGCTGTTCCTTTTTATTAAAACCTGCTCATGCTGGATTATGTATAATGTATATTATGTCTGCTATGTTTGCATTTCTATGATTGTATTTGTGTGTGTCTCTCTCACTGTCACTTTTATTCTATCTGTCCTGTCTCCTCTTCTTCTCCTCCTTTACCCAGCAGACTTTCAGCAGGATGGTTCCTCCTTGTAAGCCGGGTCCTGCTCCAGGTTTAGCACCTAGAGACAATTTTACTGTAAAAGACGCTATATAAAGAAATTGAATTGAATTGAATTGAGGTGCAGTAAGCTGCCTTGTGAATGTGGTTTAAAAGTTGCTTTGTTATCTCACAGATCTTTTAAAATTTCCAATAAGCTAATACTTCAGTTAGTCCTAGCCCTACTGAAATGATCTTTTAATCAGATGCTGCCAGTTTGAGGCCTGGTGTAGTTAATTATTCTTTGCTGTTATACTGGGTAATGAGGTAAGCCGGTGCATCAGTGAGACTCAGACTCTCATGGAAAGTCTGAAAACAATATTTATTCAAGGTGGGTGATCACTTCAAATCTTCAATAATTTCTTTATAAAAATTCAATTTGCAAATAACTGCTGCTCTATTAAAAATGTTGGCTTATCTGAGAAAATTTAGATTGGACACTGTTACCATCTCAAGAGAGCAACAGGAACACCTCTCCAGGTCTGCAGACGGGTCTCCAAGTGGCTGAGCGAAAGGGGCTGATTATTGTAAAATAACCCTCATGCCAAATTTGTTGTTGTTCATTTCATAATTTACACAAAACAAAAACCTTTTAAAGTGTGCTATTTAGGAATGACAGCACTATTTTCCACAGCAACAAAACTGTTTAACAGAAATGTGCAATGTTCCTGCTTTTGTGGACATAAATTCACACATACCTGCTGTTGTTTTGTCAGAGTGGCAGCAAATGCACTTGAATGATCTTGAACGGAATATAAACACTTAGTGTGGGGTGAACAAGAGGTTCTTCTCATGCTGCACCAGGAAAGTCAACAACCAACCTTTCGACCCTGCAGTTGCATCAGTCCAAAGTGATATCCAGCGGAGAGATTGTTGGAAACAGGGGCCCAGAATTCAGCATGTGTGCTACGTAACGAAGACAGCAATTAGAAGCTTATCTCTCGGCTGACAGTGAAGAAAAAAATGCTGCTGCCTTCAGAGCACCTGTAACAGCATTAGCAGCCAGGAGAAAAACAATTAAAGCAAGCATCCATATCAACAGAGGTTAAATCAGCTGCAGACTGCAAAGATCTGGGCCAAAAATTGCCAATTCTAGAAAGCAGAAGCTGCTCAGTAAAGCCGCTCCTACTTCATCAGAAACCACCGGTGTCTGCGACAGTGATCACTGAACACGGTGAATCTTTTTCTGGACTTGTAAAGGAAAATATTTGGTGTTTTTTTGTAAAGTATCTGAGGGAAACAGATTGTTCACTGATCACGGGCCAGAGGTGAGGGTTACTGTAGTGTTCAGACCAAAACTGGTGCTGGAAACACTTTCAAACAGGCCCATCCTGCTGAAGATTGGGACTGCTTTGCCTTCCACTGCACACATTTGCACCTTTGTGGACTATTACCTGCTCTTCTGTATTTATGCATGCAGTGCTTTTCCTGTGGGTACGGTTTTATTTTTCCCTGCAGGTGAACAAAACTCCACGCAGACTCAGATCTGATAATATTAGACCGTCTGGCCTGACTGTCTCACACTCGAGGTGTTTTACAACACATTGTATCCCCAGATTATCATCACCCGACAGACAGTCACCGTTGTGATTATCACCAGTAGTGCAGCAGCAGACATCCGGGGGATTGACACGTGTACTGCAGTCTAGAGCTGCATGCAACTACGGCAGGTTTTCAGGGTTCCACTGTAGGATTTCAGGATCCCGTACATACATAGTCCGCATGAACACCAGCATATATCTGATGGTAGAAGAAAGTCAATGAAAGGCTTTGCAACAGTATATTTGCACTTTATTAAGGGAAGCGAATGGCAAGACATTTTTTGTTTTTTTTTCTCCAGAAACGTGATGCTGTGACATAATGTCTTGAGCAAAATTAGGAATTCTTCACGCTTGATGTCTGATGTTCTTTTCCCTTTCATAAAGCAATTTAAATGTCGCAATGTAGAACGCTGCCTATGATGGAGATTGCCGAACACCTGGAGCAGTTCGCTGTCACCCACTGAGTACTCTGTCTGCCATCTCTGAGGGCTTCACATTATCAAAGGGCATATACACAAAGAAGATCCATTAATTTGGTGGTGTGTAGCAGAGGTAGTAAGCAGCTTTCCTCATTTAATTGACTGTATTTAACACTATCACGTACTTTATTTGAGCTGTAGAGACCTGTGCACGCTATCTAATCAGTGCCGCTGCAGAGGCAAAACCATGGTTTCAGTAACAAAAATAAAGTCTAAAATTGTCCTTTAAAAAAAAAATTCTGAGATGCTATTAGTGGTGATTTACCTGCCAAAACACTGCGTTACAAAAAAAAGGCAGTGTTGAAAGAGAAAGAATCTGCGTAAATATAGCCCGGGCGCTTCGTGTGGTCGAGGTCAGGGAGGGTAGAAAGCGTTGTCAAAGTAGACACACCTGTCAGAAATTTCAAAGTTGTGTTGCTGCTCTGTTCTGGGGCTCTGTGTCAAGAGCTCCACATCTTCATCTGAGGTAGAGGGATGAGTGAGGATAATCCGCGGGATCTGTCACATAATTGAATAAGAAGGATGGAAGATCAACGAAGGGAAAGAAGAAAATCATGTAAAACAGTGTGCAGCCTACCGACTGCACGTAAAGAGCTATATTTCCTAAACCTTTTCTTATTTCTTACAGTTCAACTGTCAGAGAAGAGGTTACTTACTCCCATTGTATGTTTTCCATCTTGCAAAGAGTCTTTTTTCAGTTTAGACAAGACCTGCTTAGTCTTATTCGCCCATTCAGGCTGAGACACAAAGAGAAGAAACACAATGGGTGAAAATCATGCAAGATGTACGGTGAAAAATGGTTGTGGGTAATTTCAGCAAATTACCCACAGTGTCACTGCCATTGCAGACAACCGCCTCAACACTCTTGGACAAACGACCCTCTGTGCTCTCCATCAGTGTTGCTTTGGCCGCCTGGCCTGTCTGGTTTGACGGCTGTTGCCCTGTCACGCCCCACTCGTCCCAGGGTCCATCGGGGTCTGGCACCTCTCGAGGTGGTCTGTCTCTGAGAACTGTCATCCTGATGCAGCTTCCTGCATTCCTGAGGGCACTGACCGCCTCGTGGTGGGTCGCCCCCTGCATGTCCAGGCCGTTGACCTGGAAGGAGAGAAGAGCGCACGGTCACATCAGACATGTGGTGCCGCTGAAATTATGGGAGCAGAGGTCGGAAGTGAGGGAGATGCATGTGCTCCCTGAAAATAGCATGTCTTTTCTGTGTAAAACTGATTTTTCTAAGCAGTCTCGGCCTGTTAATGTGTCCATGACTAAAAACGATCATTTCTCCAAATGTAGTAGCTCAGTTTATAGGGGACTGGGATGACGACCAGAGGGCTTCTGGTTCTGATGAGTGGATGTGTTCTCTGTATGTTCACTTGTGTGTGTCTGTGTGTGCCAGCAGAATGTAATTTCCCCTTCTGGGATTAATAAACTATGCTTCTTTTATTCTAGTCTTATATCTCCCTCTATCGGTCACAAAGTGAATTTCAGCAAAAGGGGACAAAAATGGATTTTCACTCAAAAAAAAAAAAAAAAAAATCCTTTTTGTGTTTTTAGACACAATTATTATTAGACACAGACGCAGAGTTATTTCACAGACCAGAGTGAATATTTAGCTGGACATAATCCAGAATATTATTCAGTGCCTACCTCCACTAATCTGTCGCCTACATGGATCCCTGCCTTCTCTGAAGCCCCCTCCTTAATGACTCTGGAAATGAAAATCCCCTGAAAGGATTCAAAGCCATAAGCAAGTGTTAGAAAGATTCACAGAACAAAGAGAATGTCCAGCAGTTTTTTCTTACCTCATCGTGGTTTTTATAAGGCAGCGAGCCTTTTCCACCCGCGATGCTGAGTCCCAAACTACCCCTCTGGGCAGACAATTTGATCTGTAACTAAGAGAGAAACATCTATTATTTTAATATCAGTTAAACTTTGAATGCAATCAAGAGGGGAGTTACGCCTGACTGAGATCAGAGTCAAGAGAATTGAGCGTGTAGTTACTCGTAACGGCACTTTGGAGACGCATGGTTCCTGAGGAGGGTTCTTCTCCAAAGCCACAGTACGTTTTGCAGGCGGCCCTGTGATGGAGGAGATCATAATGTTGGAAGAGTCCCTGTGCAGATTAGAGTCCACATTAAGAGGTCTGTGGTGGTGAAATTTCCTGCCCTCGCTGGTTTCACCTCTCCTTTGCTGAAATTGACCGACTGAGGTCTCCGGCAGCTGGCCTGCACCTTCCTGCTGACAAGAGATCATTTATTTGTTTTACTCCTGCAAAGCAAGATAGGCGTGACTTCATGCCTTAAACAATCCCTTAAACAGCTGTGAGATCTTCTCGAACAGGCTGCGTTTGCCAATTGCCCCTGAAGACAACAAACCTTGTAATGCTCAGTTTCTCCTGTGTCCTTGTCAGCGCCGGAGCATCGGGCATACGCGTGGTTACTGGCCAGGAACAGCCGGGCTTGTGGACGCTCTTTGTTTGCCATCCAGCTGAAGTGTGGGATGACCCACTTTTGGTGGGATCTGTTAGAATGAGGGTTTCTACACTGCTGGAGATAGAAGACACCACCAGTTGCTGCAAATTCACATCACCAATGATTTATAAAAACTAGTTGTTTTTGCACTAGAGCTCATGGTTTCAACTGTATCCAACAAGAGCACAAAAAAGTATTACAGCCTTACAAGCTAAACCAAATGCCATCCCACCTTGGAGATCAGAGTCTATAAAAATAAAAGCACAAAAAAAAAGTGCACCTACTGGTTACGACAGGGATGTAATGTGGTCAGACTCTTTCAGCTTCTCACCTATTATCTTGCAGCCTCTTGCTGAAGTAAAAACATCACATATTTCATCAGTCTGTGCTAAACACCCCAAAAGGGCACAGTAAAAACAGAATTTTAGAACATTTTTCAAAGGTGTTAATAAAGTCCAAATCTTGCACTGACATAAGTATTCAGGCCCTTTGCTATGAAACTTGAGACCTTCTTTTCTCCTGTATTTTTGAGATGTTTCTAGCCCCATGTGGTGAATTCAGCTGCCCAGACATGATCTTAATGTCTCACAGCTATTTTTTCTCTTCTATCAAAGAGAAAAAAAAAACAGAAACGAGGTCAAAACAACTGCTTCTAGAGCTCAGAGACTGAGTGTATGGAGGCATACATCTGGAGGAGGCTGCAGTCTGCTGCACTGAAGGCTCTCAAGAGCAGATTCACCTCAATTATTGACAGAGTTCATTCTGACTGAGCCAGAGATCGAGTGTAAAAACGTGAGGAAGCTCCAGGAGATCAACCATCACTGCAGCACATTCTGTCTGGACAGAATTGTCAGCGAAAGCCAAGGCTGAAGGAACACCTCCAGACTAAACACACAGCCCAGGCAAAACAGGAGTGTCTTGGGGACGAGAGTGAATGTCCTTGAGTGGACCAGCAGAGTCCTGACTCGAACCTAATTAAATATCTCTGGAGAGACCTGAAAACGTCCCCAATCCAACCTGAAAGAGCCTGAGAGGATCTGCAGAGAAGAATGTCAGAATATCCCAAAATCAGGCCGTGCAAAGCTTCAACTCATTACCAAGTAAAGGGTCTGATATTTTGTGTAAGTTCTATTTTTGAACATTTCTAAAAACTGCAATTTTACTGTGTGTACGCCGAGATTGTAAAACTGCACAGTAAATAGAAATGGCTTCCGATTCCCAGCATGCACTGTTTTAGATACCTTATAATCCCTCTGACAGCTCTGAGGGCACCTTTTATAAACAGTGCAGATAATAAATCTCTCCTGTTGTCGTGACTTCTGCCCTACTGAAGATGAATGAAGCAAGAAGCAAAAGAATTTCCCATTAGTCGAGACTCTTCGTTTCAAAAACCTGCGGATCGCCTTTTATAAAACAAGTTGTTAGAAGGTTAAAACCATCTTGTATTGAAGCTCACTGAAGTCATATTCACTGGACTTTGCCATGCGGCACGTGCAGGGTCTGACGGGTCAAACAGGACACATGCACATTCATGCACTGCTGCACAGACAAAACAAGCGATGGTAGGATCAGGAAAAGGATTACCTGCTTTAGTGTCTCTCAGTATGTCACTTTATCCCTCAGCTTACATTAAAGATTGTAAATGAGACCAGAAGCAACATACGATGCCTTTAAATCAGACATTGTACTGAACAGATTATTAAAAACCACTTGAGATTTTAAAATGAATATGAAACTTATTTAGTGTTGCACTTGTTTTATTGATCAGTGGTTAAAAGGTCATCAAACCTCAAGGCAAACTGCCCCGTTGAGATCAGTTTTGTGCAGTTTGATCACAAAAAAAAAAAAAAAAGTCTTAAAAACATTAAAAACACTTGAACCAAATTCTCTGGCCCACATTTCCAATCACAGAATAATATAGTTTCATGTACCACACACGCAGATATGAGAAAACACCGAGAAGTGCATTAAAGTGGGACTTCGAACTGCATTTTTAAAAGACACCGCCCTCATTTTTATGAACCCCCCCGATTATACAGTACTCTTAAAAATGTCAGAAGTTACAGCTATTTTTGGCATCTACTGTATTTAAGAAGTATTGCAAAGCAGCAAAGCGCAGGACAGTCCGATAAAATATAATTACAGATTTTTGCAGATGAGTAATGGTAATATATGTGCAGTACATAAATCCAAATGCAATTAACTAAACCTATTATTATATTTATTCTTTAAATCTACATTTTACAATGATCAGAGCCACCCACTCACTCCAATGACCAATGATTATATGAACTGAATAAGACATTAGTGATGGTTTGTTCCTTTTAATTTAAAAAAATAGTACCAAGGAAAAAAAGGTTAAAATCCGCAACTGAGTAAGAAATTTGCTATACATTTGTATTTACATCTGAGCTGCCAAAAAATATAAATGTATCAATATTCACAAGAGACTATACAATAATCTTTAATCAGTAGATCAAAAAAAATCCTGCTTTTCTGTTTACCCAAAATGTAGAAACAGGTATTTACCCAGTGTTTTAAAAACAGATATAGAACAAAGATATACTGTAATACATTTGTGAAGGATTTTACCGTATTATAAAGATTTAAAATAGTGCAACTATCTAATTTATAGTTTTAAAAAGAGGCATTTAAGAAGTAATATTTCTTTAAAATATAATTTAAATTGTGCAGATTATTGCTGTGGACATTACTTAAAAGGTGAAAGGCACAGCAGCCCAAAGAGACTGACTTCAACACACTTTACACAAGGCTGGAGATGAGGGAAGCTTACAGGCGTCCCAGAGTAAAAAAAGGAGGGGGAGGCCACACCGGGGTTGGGAGTCGTAGGTACAACAAAAGAAGGGGGAACAACAAGGTTTGTGCGAGACGACATCGAGAGATACGAGAGGTGAAAACGTGTGAGGTAAGAAGGTCACACAGATGTGGTCACTCTGTCTGCAGTGTTATTGACCTCGTTTTTGTTGGAGTCCAGGCTTTTGGCAGCGTTCAGGTCGTTACGGAGGTTCTCGGCTGCTTTCTTCATTGTTTTCAGCTCGCCAGGGTGAGGAGTGGCCCTCCGAAGGAGTGTCCCCTGTGTGAGGGAAACAGATTTGCAACCATTGTAATTTTGCTGCTGAAATCTAATTGTGGAAACTTCATATTCAGAGTACAAAACAACTTATTACACCAACATCCAAGAGGAGTTTTAGAAAGTTTGAGTCTCACCTTTTCATCATCTTCATCGTAATCATCATTCAGGAAATGAATGACACTGTGTCTGTTCAATGCTTTGCTGTCCCACGTGTCATCCGCCATGTCGTTCACCAGGCTTTCCAGGGCTCCGCAGCGAGCAAGATTATCAGAGACTGTACATGTTCACGATAAAAAGATGAGTTTGTAACCTGAGTTTGTTACAGTAAAATGTTGTCAATATTCCAGCTGAGCAAAACCAGGAAGGCTGCTCTCTGCCATCTATCAACTCAAGATATTCAAACTGTCACACAACTCAGCCTGAATCTGCCAGATCACAATTCAAATCCCAGCTTAGTTACAGGCTTACAGCAATAAAATCTCCCCCACCCCCATCCTTTCCTCCCGTCTGACATCTTCGTTTTACCCAGGACAAAGACAGCACATCACAAAGCTTATGAATAGAGGCCGCACTTTTAAAAAGAAGAAACCGAACCCTTTTTAACCGCATATTATTATAAAATGCTACGCAATGAGTCACAAAACCTCTGCTGGTTTAAGCAGCAAAGAAAACACAAGCTGTAGTATCAGGCAGAGATAGAGGCTGCCCACAGCTGCATCATTACACCCTTGGGTGAGCTTTTAATGGCAGCAGGCCAACCACTACTAAGCCTCTTTAGCAGTCCAATCCACAGCATCTCTGCAAAGCATAACCAAGGAGAGCCTCAAGGGACAGATCTGATCCCTCACAGGGTCTGTCATCTCTTACATGCCCTCATAATTGACAGATCCTACAGGAAAGGATCAGGGGGGTAGAACACTGTGCGCATTCTCAAGCAGATCATGTGATAAAAGTCATCAAAAACCACGGGACATTACATAGGAAGGGATGAGGCAAGTAGTGATGTCGCCTCAGGATGATTCTTATCATAAAACACACTCCAGTCGGCAGATCTGCCTCTTAAACATTACCGTTGTTGGCATCGCTGGGCTGTTGAGGCAGCAGCACACAGGTGAGCACCTTCTCGCCCGTCTCGTGATCCACATCAGTCTGAAAAGTAAGGAGAGGCTGTGACTGGTTCACCGACAGCCACAAGGCCTTGAGACGTAGTGTGGTCAGGGAGATCGGCAGGTTTGGCAGCCTGAAAGGAAAGAAAAAAAAGGTGATAGCTTGAACTTGCTTGGACAAAGTGGTTGAGAAAGACCATCTTTAGACGTGGAGTTGGACGTTTGCATGACGACAGCAGCAGACTTTCCTGCAGCAGAGAAAGAAATACAGCAAAGAAAATATAGCCAAAACATGACAGTCAGCAATCATTTGCAAAGCTGGGAAACCAGAGGGGAGGAAATTAATCCCATTTTCTCCCTTTAAACATTTCGCTCACTGCTGATAAAGCTCTTTGAACACAGGGCGACAAACCTATTTCCTGAGACATCGAGGACGTGCAGTTCTGTGGCCTGTGACAGCTCAGAAGGTATCCGCATCAGCCTGTTCTCTCGCACACAGAACACATTGAGACCTTGGCAGCCACCGATCTAGATAAGACAGACAAGAAGACCGCACCATCAGGCTGTGCGTGTGTCATGCACAGAAGAGCAGGCACACACGCACGTTAAGATTTAAACTGGACCAAGGAATCGGATTAAATCTGCTGTGAATGAGCACTTTGTCAAAGAACTGGAGCTGGCACAGCAGCTAAAGAAGAAGAAAATCAATAGGTTGTGACAGCAGGAACTAAAATTAGGAACAATTAGTCTTCGTCTCACAGAGAGGAGAGAACGTAGAGAGAGTGATGAGCCATTTAGACCGCGGTTTTTTTCTATTAATCTAAATCGTGAGTGGGATACCGTTACAGAGACCAGTCATGCTAAAAAGTTAAGCTCATTATTCGCACAAAAGTGACTAAAGTGAATTAAATTTTCACAAACATTCGAAATCAGCAAATTGAATTAAACTTTTTACAGCTGCAGTCCCGTAGATAGAAAAAGAGAAAGCACGGCGAGCAGCGAAAGAATTCATAAAACCGGGGCAAGGTCAAGTCGTCCAGAAAAGCACAATTCAACACCTCTGTCACGGCTACGCTGGTATCAGGGGTGTCGCGAATCGCCAATGTGAGTGAGACCAGCTCATAAACTCATCACAGGTCATTTTCCTCAGAACAGTGCAGCCTTTGCATTGTTCAGACACAGGGGCATTGTGCACATTCTGAAGGAGCCTTTCAGATGAAGCTTTGAAGAAGGCGTGCGTGCTTTCGCTTAGTCAAGAGGTTAGAAAAGCGCAATGCACTCTGGACAAACCGAGCGATGGAGACAGAAAATGGAGGAGCGACAAAGTAAACGAGAGTCCCTAAAAACCACGTGTGGTTGATCTAGTTGAGAATTAACAGACAAACTGGGCACAACAGGCACACGTGAGCTCAGTCACATCTTAGCACAATTTGACCTTTTAACAAAAGGACACTGCCTGGTGCATAAAACGCTCACCTCCTTAGGTAACGATGTTAGCTGATTCCTGTCACAGTTGAAATTGGAAAGCCGCTTCAACTTCCCAATACTCCGAGGCAAACTCTGGAGCAACAAACACACACACACGAGAACAACCGCTAAGAAAATAACAAGTACCGTTCTGGATTAGGTTTTAATCATCATCCGAGTTCTACACCTGATCCTGTTTACATTTGTCTATAAATCACTCAGAGTTAAAGGCTGACATTTGATACATCAGTGACAGCGCTGAAGCTACTGAAAAAGCAAACAGAGCACTGCTGATGCAGCTTTGTTAAGGGCACAAATGTGATATTTAAAACTGCTATATGTGCTTCTGCCCATATAGTTACATTAAAATTTTATACAATTTAACTGACCTGTATCTTGTTTTCTGTGAGCACAAGTTCAGTGAGGCTTTCACAGTTGCCAATGCTTTCTGGAAGATATGCTAGCCGATTCTGGTCTGCTTTCAATATGGAGAGTTTTCTTAGTTTTCCTGCAGTTGGGAAAATATAAGATGAAAACAATCATTGCCTACTTACTGCAAGGGCGTGTGAAACAGTTGGAATATCAATATAATATTAAACACAAAAGAAGGCAAATGAGATCAAATGGGAATGCTTACCGATGCTTTCTGGTAGAGCATCAATGAGGTTCTGAGAAACCAGTAAGTCTGCGAGTGACAGCAGACCGCCCAGTTCCTCTGGAAGTCTTTCGATTTTGTTTTCGGATACATCCAGACACAACAGACTTTTCATACTGCCCATCTCCTAAAGTTCAGAAAGCAGCAAATGTGACATGACGTCACCTTTTTTTTAAATTGTAATTAGAAATATAATGAAACCAGATTTAGTGGAATTTTAATCAAAATTCTCATAAACTCACACATTCTCAATAAACTGCATAACTGACTTACTGCAGGTATTTCAGTCAATTGGTTTCCATCCAGCCACAGGTCTTTTAAGCCGACGAGATGACCTATTGACTCTGGCTGTGTTTTAGGAAGAAATGGAAGCAGAAAGACACAGAAACCCTGTTATGATCGAGTATGTTTACTACTGCATTATCAAACTGTTTGAGGGGCATTTTAATATTTTTGTCAACCTTTGTCGGTCTCAACATATCATGTAACATTTCAAAGTTTGTAAAGGATTACAATTTAAAACCAAAACTCAAAGCAGATGTTTCTCCTCCAGCTGTGTGATAAGAGGTGAAAGCGGCTCTCAGGGGATCTCAAATTACTTGGGCAACTCAAGGACTAGAAAATGTGATGTTTTTTTTCTGCTGTTCCCCAAATACCAAAGACAAAATCAACTTACCAAACTGTATAGTTCATTATTTCCTAGGTCAAGTTCTTCAAGTCTGTGGAGCATTGACAGCGACCTGTGGGTGGATGGAAGGTCAACAACCCTTGGACCTCAGTTCAACTAGTATACGGTACGTCTTTCTGCCAATAAATACTTACTCTGGAAGGAATGTCAGCAGATTTTCTCTGAGTTCTAGTGATACCAAGTTGGCAAGGCTGCAATGATATATGCAAAAAGAACAGAGGTTTTTCTGAAACTGCAGTGAAAGGCATGGACTGTGTGATGCTGATTGAAGTGTAGTGGGAGGTTTTAACTGCAAAACATGTTCTTGGAATCAGATATCGGGAGAAGGAAGTGCTAGAGGTGTGTCTGTCTTATCAATGCTGTAAAACTGCAGCAATATAAACACTGCATACTTTTAAATGAAGAGCAAAGAGCTCAGTATCGCCGACCAAAGTACACATATCTGCGTGCAGTACTACTCAGCACTACTTCAAAATAAATACATGTTCTATTTATATCGTAAAATCTTTTAAGACAGTATCTAGTAGATACACCGTTAGTCTAGACAGGTCTAAATCAAAATGATCTCCTCATTAATTTTGTAACACACATCAATGAAATGAAATAATGGAGTTAACTGAGACAAAGGAGACGGTCAGCCTCGCAGCCACAGTACGAAACCTCAGGGGTTTCAGTCATAATGAACAGACTTAGACAAGGATTAAATGATCTAGGAGGTACTTTTTATCCTAATTTTGTCTAGAACAGGAAAATTATCTCGATGCTTACACTGAAACGAGAAAGAATAAATATGCTGAACCGCCCTCTTACTGAATCAAGTGTCTCAGGAGACAGGTTCTCCTCATCTGAAGAGATACACCACTGACGTCATGCAACCCACTCAAACACTGATCCGAGAGCAATTTTCCAACTGTGTGACTTCAGTCGCCGTTTTCCCTCAACAGAAAGCAGGCCCCACATCACTGTATTATTTACTAGGCAGTATACATGGCACAGAGTGCATGTGGGGCACGATCACTGGCATCCATTAAAGGCTGGGCAACCACAACAATGTCAAACTAACTACGGCTGTAAATGTTCCTGTAGTGGTAAACATTAATAGTGTAGGAGGATGCTGCTAAAGGTACATTTAAATAAACACTTACAGCACAACAATGAAACAATGCTCAAGAAAAACAGTGTATGATTTACAACAAAGCAGGTCATGAACCAGAAGAATGTTCAGGGTAGAGTTTGCAAAGCATTTCTACAGAGCAGACTTACAGCCCTAAACTGACGTTTAAAATAAGCCAATCAAAACATTCACTGAAATTAAAGTACACAAGTCATCATTCAACTGCTCGGTGAGGATCATTTACATTTGCAGTCTGACTCTGCAGAGGTAAGAGGAAGCAGCACAGTAGCCGTCTGGACTAATTTTTATCCCTCTAAGTCCATCTCCGGAGGGTTTAAACTCCATTTTCCTTAATTTCCAAACTTCAACTAAAAAAAAACCCGTGTGGCGGTTTTGAAATCTAAGTACATAGTTGTGTTATTAAAACAAATTATAACCAAATGAAACAAGAGTAAACTGGATGATAAAAGAGAGCTCATAAGAATAAGAATGTTGGCATGTTTTGTCACTATAATAGATTATGCACCACCACACAACAAGCCTTTTATGAACACAGACGAAGCTGCCAAGAAGAAAACAATGAGTGATGTGTCTGGGAAGCCTAACGTGGCTGGTCTGTATTCTTCAATCCAGTCAGATGGGAAGACTTGAGATGAAATTATTAAGATCAGAGGACCTTGGAAATTAAATATTTTGTCACTTCTAAGAATTATTAAAGCATGAATGCACATTGAACTATTGAGGTAAAAAGCAAAATGTGTGAAGTAGACTGTGTGTTTACGTACTTTCCAATGTTCTCTGGAAGAACTTGTAATGAAATATCATTGATGGAAAGACATGTTAGATTCCTGAGTTCAGGGAAGCTTTCAGGTAACCTGGGGAAAAAAAAAAAAAAAAAATCAACCAGGTGATGTGTGAAAAGCCAAAAGGAGAATTCATAAAAGAACATTTCAGCCATCATCTGCCTATTACCATTAATATCGGGAATTATGCATATAGTATGCAATGGAGAGTACATCCACATTTGTTTTATCATTTACCAGAAATAAAAATGTACTAATGGTTAAAATCTTTTAAAATATGCTTTTATTAATGTTACAAGACAGTCAATACTGAAAAATCAGTATAAGCAATTTTTCAAGGAAAAAAAATGATATACCTTGTTAAGGGATTTCCACTGAAATCTGCTACCTGGAGGGCTTTGCAGTAGGAAATACTCTCTGGAATTTCCATAATATCTGCATGGATTAAAAAAACAAAAACAATGTTATAAAAAGGTATTTGCCATTCTATAATATAACCTCTTTAACATGTGTTTTGACTTAATAAAATAATAAAGCATGTAAGTATCTGCATTACAACTGCATATTCCACAATATTACGATTGTGAACAAGTGTGGCCCCGTGAAGTAGCAGTTGTGTTACCTATGTCTGAAATGTCAGAATTTTTTTTTTTTAATTTAAATTCAGCTCTGGGATCTGAGCATTTCCTTACCATTTCGAGAGACGTCCAGTTCTACCAGCTCCATGAAGTTGGCTATTTCTGGTGGAAGCCTCTGGATCTCATTGTCACTCAGACCAAGTTTTCTTAATTTCACCAGCTGGAAAAATTGCTGTGAGGTGAGAAGAATAACAATCAGGCAAAATACATTTCTTAATACTCAAAACAGTGGGCTTCCATCTGCTGTTTTCAGACATGAGTAAGTGTAAAAGTGCTATCTAAGACCAGCCGAACAATACAAAAACAAACATATGTGACAAAAAAGCAACTGAGCGGTTTTGATTAACACATCATTTGACATCAGCATACATTCTGTTTGTTGTGAGAACCTCAGAAAGACTCTGTGATTATGAACCTTTAGTCAAATAAGTCAAACTATAATTAACAAATGTTCTTATATGTACAAGTATTTCCTTTAATTCGTTCTCTTTCAAATCGTAACACAGTGTATCTGACGCCCAATGACACGTGCAGATGTAATTGGGGTGTGTTGTGGTAAAACAGGTAGCTGATGTCAGGTTCACTTCATGTTTGGCATCAATGCAAAGCCAAGACTTCTACATTTCCTGTTAAGCCTTTGTATTTATACTGCTAATAGTTGTTTACTGACCATCAGCACTTTTCTACCACTGGAGAATTGATTTAGTAACTTAAGATCCTTTTATATTTGCTCTCTATCTCCGCTTGTTTCCGCGTGTACAGTGTTAAAGCACGGCTGAATACACAGCTTGGTTATTGTTGTCCCTCACAGTATAGAGACAGTTCTGTATGTGTCCGTCAACCACTAACACCCAACAGTAAACCCTAAAAACATTGTGCTAAATGTTGTGATGAGTTAATATCTAACACAACAGATTATTTTTGTGTGAATTGTGATGAATTAGCTGTTGTAGATGTGAATCTGTTCAAGGAAACTAGACCCACGTCCCCACTGCCGTTTACTCTGGCCTAGACTTTTTTTTTTTTTTTTCCCCTGGAAGTGGATCTGACGAGACTTTACTGACTGAAAATGGGTCGTCTGGGACAGAGATTTATTATATCACTATGGTCTGTGCACAACAATCTTGACAATTTTCTTTTAATTCCCAACAACTGTTGGCGTCCTGACAATAGAATACAAGACAAAATCAAGATCAGATCCTGCTTTAATAAAACACAGTAAATGTGATATTGATTGACTGAGAGATTGCTGTTACCTCTCTATCTACTCTATGAGTGTTTTTAGACTTTTTTCCCACATTTTGTTACATTGTGGCCCTGTGTTAACTTAAAAAAAAAGTCAAATACCTTCCAGACAAAAACGAGCTTTAAACAGCTGATTTGCGGATATTGTGGGGGCAGTAGGTGGACAGCCATTTTCAGGTCAGGGCTCTGGCTTGTATTGTCCCTAAGCCACTCCTGTTGTTCTGGCTGTGTGCTCAGGGTCATTTATCTTGTTCGAAGGTTGATGATTGATGAGAGAACGTTTAATTTTTTCTTATTTTAGCATAAGGCGGCACATGAAAAAAGGTGAAAGGGTCTGAAAACATCCAGACTGCACTGTAAGTGTGTGTATAAAAACTGGAGACCTGTTATGGCAGCTACAATGACATTTTAACAACGTGCCTGATAAATAAGAGTCCAAAGTCAAACTTCAAGCAGTCTTAAGACTGCTTTAAATGGCTTAAATCTCTCTCTCAACAAACAAACAAACCACCAGTTTGTTCTACCCATTCGCATTTTGCCAAGGTGCAACCGTGTCCGGCTGTATCTGCTTGTTCCAATCACAAATACATGGCTCAAAGGTGTGTCTCATCATATCATCAAGGAAGACAGCTAGCGCAGACTTGTTCCGTGTCAGAAAACTGAGCTGAACTGACAGAGGGAAAAGGGCATTTTGCAGATTTTAGTTCAGTTAGATTTGAATTGATTTTATGATTCTTTAATAACAGAACCTGCAAAAAGAAAACTCAAACCCTTAACTTGAGGAATTAAAAAAGTGTATCATTCCAAATACTTCTGTGCAAATTTAAACACCTGAGTAATGATGACGAGATGAGACGAGGGACGGCGAGCAATGTATACAATAAGCTTCGACTCCTACATGATCTGACAACAAAACCTGTTCTTCCTGTTAGTGCCTGTCAGCACCACGCCCCAAACGCCCCATAGGGGACAGTCAAAAAGCCGGACTGGCGAGAACACATTAACCAGTCCAAAAGTGTGAAGGGGTAGATCGAGCGTGTTCAACCTGAATTATTGTGATCGTCTGCTGATGACAGCGTTCAAGGCCATAAGCAGTTCTCTATAAGCTACCGTCAGACTTTTCGATTTAAAAACTAAGCTTCAGTAGAGCACGTGGTATAACATCGGGTCGACCAACTTCCTGCTGCTGGATTCAAAACACACCACAGCCTTAACCGCCTCATGTTGTGAAATTTTTGTGCGTCTCTGCATTTATACATTATGTATGCGTGAATATGACAGCAATATAATGATAGTTACATAAAAAGATCATATTTTTTCTGCATTTATTAAAGTCCAGCCTGTCCAAAAACACATAAATGATTCATTTACGCAAAGGTGTTGGGCTGCAACATTTGGTATTTTAGATGCAACTTATCATCAAAGGGAACCTGGAAAAAAATAGCAGATCCAGACAAGTGAATGTCAATCACTAAGGACACATTAAAAAAAAAGAAACAGGGCCCAGCCAACACACAAACTTACACAGAATCGGTCGTCAGGTGTTTCTTAGTAAAACCACTTGAAAATCATTGGCCCGCCTTGCAACTTGTCTCGACTAGTCAGCGTTAAAACGCACTTTCCATTTCATCCTGTCTTCCAGGCCTGTGCAAGTCTTTATCTGCCTACTTGCAAAAGGACCTGATCAGAAAACCGGCTTCATGTGGCGAGACTGAAATCAAACTCTGCACAGTGAGAGCCAGCTACGGGGACACACGGGTGCACTGGAGTGGGCTGATGCATGGCTTTAGCCAGTTGAACGTTTCAGCGGTTCACTCAACGAGCATTGATGATATTAGTTACACGTCAGAGAGCATAGTTGCCAGCATCTCCGGCCGCCAATCCTCCTCCTCTTAAACATACTGTACTTTGAACAGTTGTTATGAATAAGAAAGGCCTGTGTTGGGTTTTCGCACAGGTACTTTCGACAAACGCATTATTATGAGAACTGATCTGGTTGGCTGCATGTAATTCCTGGTACAGATAATTGTTCCTGTAAGGATTTTCTACAGATCTGCATCTCCCTTGTGTACCAGTATTTGTCACTTTGTCATGCTTTTGTAGCTGTTGATCAGCCTGCATACAGGAAAGTATTTAGTCCAGGGTTGAAGGGTTGCATTTCAGAAGCTGTTTGATTCAGCATTTCTCTCTGATCAATGGCAGGACTCTGGCTCACATTCACTGGTATTTACCCACTCACTGATAGATTGCCAATTGGCGTTTTGTTGTGTATATTATGTAGCATCAGCTTTCTCTAAATATATCACTTTGTATTTCAACCAGAGTCAGCAAGACATTCTTTCACTCACGCAGCAGCTCGAGCCTACATGTCAGAGACACTGTGGGTCAGGTTATGCAAAATGTTCAAGCCTGGACATGGAGGGGGAAAAAAATTAAATACCTTGGAAATCCCTTAACTAGCATCTCAACTTATCCAGAGCTAAAGGGTCAGCAGAGCGAAGGGGTTTTATGTGTGGTGCTTCATGGAGCTGGTAAGACTTCAACCAACTAGTTCTTAAGTGCAATAAAGCTTATGTTGTTTAACTAAATCAGTAAGATTTTATATTTAACCCAATTATGGGCGCCTGTTTTTTTTTTTAAACAGACCAATAGTGTGCAGCTTTTTATCTATATTGATCTATTATCAGTCATTTATTTTTTATGTTTTTTTTTGCTTACACCTGTACTTCTGTGGGTGCTTTTGGACATCCATCTGCCAGTGAACGCTGGTATATATACTGATGTCTGTGCAATTAGAGCACTCATTGTTGACTTCAAGACTATTGCTCTGTGGTTTTAAACCCCACTGTTAACTTCAAGACAGCAGCGTCGCTCTAGTTTTTTTTTTTTTTTTTTTTTACTTTATTTATAGAAGCCCAAACCACAATGTGCACTGGGAGAGTTCAAGTTACAGCCCAGGCTCTTCTTAAAGACAAGGTGTAAAGCATCACTTTGCATTACAGAGCTGATGTTATACATGTTCATGGACAGGAAATTCAGGTACATTAACTGTGGTCAAAAGGAGTTTGGGTTCAGGGGTCTAAATGTATTTGTTATAATATTTTATTTAACATTATTTCACAATATTTAATTCACATTAAACATAAATCAGCTTTAGATGATGACAGCTTAATAAAAGCATTCATTCAAGGCGTGTTTCTGGGACTAAAATTGTTGCCCATGTCACTTCCTGTTTGTTATTCTGTTTTGTTTAGGTAGGAACCTCCCTTCAGGTGTTGTTGATCAATAAATGACAATATGGACAATCCTCATATGCTAAATACTTCACTGATGCTAACATTATAGTTTTAATCACTGATTAGATTATTTATACCTGTTTTTTTTTTTTCACATCATGGACAATAATGAACAGTAAATGTGTTGAGCAGTCCATATTTCCTTAAAATCAGCTCTAGACCAACAGTGTATGCAGCAACCTGTGTGTACCCACTACAAGGTGCTGCTGGGACTTTGCAAGTTCATCTTTGGGAGCGCTGTTTTGATATTTGGCCACAGTGTGGATTACCAGTGTTACCAATGCTACAGCACAACAAGGAAGCAACAAGTAGGTCACAGTCAGTTGACCTTGTCCAGGCTCCTGCCAACGAAACACATGCTGCCTCACACGATCTACACCCGACATATGGTATTGTTATTTTGTCAGGTGACAGGCCAGGACTGGAGCTGCCCAGTGGAATCAGACACTGTGTGCAATGGAACAAAAACATTACATTTTTGGCGTCACATTATATGTAAAAACCTGTTATTGTGCCTGCATGCCTGTTTGTGGTATCTTGTCCCTATTCTTTCAGCAACTCTTGTGTTGGTAGCAGAATTACAAAAAATAAAACAAACAGTCACAAACAGTCAAACAAAATAACTCAAAACACTCAACAACTTTTATTTTAATCATGTTATTGGATCTAATTTTCCCTGATGTATCAGGCACATTTTGACAGTCATACTCAAAAAATGAAAAGGATCAGATCATCCAAAACAACAATTCTGTGTGGCGAGAGTAAAGCTCGTATTATATCTATTCTCTGCCACCTCACTTGCATAGATTTTAACCATCGCTTTGGTTTATCAGTAACTACAGTCTACTTGACAACTGTACCTTTTTTCTTGAAGAAAAAAAAACATTGCCATATACAATAATGTATTCCCCCTCAGAGCACATGGCTCAAAAGCACCATAATTCATAACAACATTTAATGGGGTACTGAAGGTGTCAGGATCCATACAGATCATGACATGGGCATTAATAAGTATTTATCTGCTGCTACATTAAAAATGGGAACTGACTCAGAGTTTGCTGACAGAGGTCACGGCTGTCACAGACCTCAGTGGGGAATCACCTGCCGGACAGGTTTAACCTGAACGCAGTACCACAACATCAACTGTGAAATGTTTAAACACCTGACAGTCAATCGCTGTGTGGTGAAAACTTTACCTTTACCAGGTTCGTTATATTAACCTGCTGGTGTATTTGAGGGTGAAAGACCACCTACACGGAGCGGCCTGTCTTGCGTAATGATCCTCCCCGGGTCTCACCGTTCTCTCACGGGATGTGTGATCAGCTTAGCGGGCAGCTCCGTGTCACAAACACTTGAACCAAATACATTTCATGTTTTTCGAGCTCGGGCATTAGTTGAAATCCCCGGGCTGGGGTTCGGCTTACCTTGGGCAGGTCTCGTAGTTGGTTGGCATCCAGCAACAGTTCCTCCAAACTCCGTTCATAGCGATAAATCTCATCGGGCACATACAGCAGCGAGCAGTGGCGTTTATCGATCACCTCCACATGACGGTTGCACCGCCACAAGGGGATACAGTGAAACATCACGGGGGAGGTGCAAATAAATCCCGTACCCGTGCGAAAACAAACAGCGGGTAGGAGATGGATGCAACAGATTGCTACGACGGGACAGTCTCGGGCAGAACGAGGCGATAAAAACGCAGGCGAGGTGCAACTCACGGCCGCCGAAACTCCGAATGAAGGTGAGCGCCGGTGGTGCTCCCGAGCAAACGCCTGTTATGTCGCCACAAACATGGAAACTATTTCCCTGTATTTGTCCCACTTTGGTTAGTTAACATGCGCCCCTTCTGTCCCCCACCCGTTCTTCCTGTCGGGCCGCTTTCAAACTCTCCCTTTAGCGCTGAAACACCGGCTACATCCCCGTGTCGAAGAAGGTGGCATTCTCCGCTGTTTTTCACCTCTTGTCCCGGAGTTAATTTCCTCTCCTGTCCAGTTTCTGACCCGGAACATTCACTCCCTCATTCCAATCGACGTCACCGTTCCCGGCGGCTCCTCCCACCGGCCCCTCCTCTGGACGGTCCTGTCCCACAGGGCCGCCATGATGCGGCCAACAGCCCAGTGGGGGTGGAGGGCCGGCGGACCGAAGGGATACTGAAAAGCTACATAAATACGAGTTTATTGTAAGATAAATTGATCCCTAAATAAAAACACAATTTTTAACCGAGTGAGCCTTTAGTTTATGAAGGGTCATCAAGTGACAGAAATGACAGCGCACAATGGGTTTACAAATAGGAAAACACTTTTAATATAATTAATTTGTTGGCATATTATGAGATGATTCTGAAAAAGAATAAATTTTCCTGGACATATAGGAACCTTTATTACCAATGTAATTGTTTCTTCCATAATTCTTTTTAAAAGGGTTTAATGCAATTACCAGCAAAAAACTGACGTCAGCAAACAGAGGTATATGTCCTCTAGAGGGAGCCAAAGACTTAATTAACACGCCTGACTTTTCTGCCTTAAACGTGCACAAAGAAAAATAATGCTCAAAGCCAAATTAAAAAAAAAAAAAAAAAAAAAAAACAGAAGAAGCAGAGTTGCTCATTTCACTGTCAATTTAATAGCGACTGCACATCAACAAAATAAACTGGGACACCTATTTGTATATCAAGACAAACAACAGTGTAATCTCTGATTTTACAAAGTTAATGAATGATAAATACATTTTCATCCACATGCTTCAGCTAGGAAGATGATTTATCTGCGTCCTAGCTGTTTCTTAAATGCCTTTAAGGACTTTGCCATCATTGGCGCCACTCCTGTGGGACATAAACAAGCGAACGTGGTAGTTAATCTAGCTCATCTGTGTCATTCCATTTAAATTAAGTGACCGAAAAATACAAACTAAAATTGTCAAACATCAATACACCCACGTGAATGACGACATCTAAAACAGCCTTGCCAGCTCACTTGTTTTTTTGCGAGGGTCTTGTGTATTGCCTGACCCAGCAGTACTCGTGCTGGTCCTGCTTTGCTCACTGCAGCTCTGCCTCAGTCTGTTGTCTGGAACCTTAGCACTAAAAAAAGACAGTGTGTTATTCAGTCAGTAAAAACAGTACCCAGTTTGTGACAGATGCATCTCACTTCCTGTCTGACCGCAAACCACCTTTTTAAGATTAAGTTGATTTAAAAAGAAATGATCCCCCCCAGACTGAAGTGCAGAAACCAACCTGGGCCCAAGCTGAGGAGGCTGGTGAACAGCAGTTCCATGAAGTTCCTGCTGTATTCGCACATCTCTTGGTGGCTTGGCCGCAGTGTGAATGAATGCCATCTTCACCTGTCGACCTGAAGGGTCCAACATTTTACCACCTTACACATTTTCGACAATTTTTTCCCCCCAATGACCCCAAACAACAGGACTCAAATGTAGTTAAATATTCACTCTGGGAGAAATACCTTTGGGTTTGTTAGAATGTGCTGAGACAATGCTTTTTGTCAGTCTTTGCAATTTCACTTCCCTTTCTTCCGACATTCTCATATACATCTCTCTCCATGATTCGTATTCCTGAAGTTTGGCATCTTTAAAGTCCCTCTGACAGTGTTTCCCCCATAAGTGGTCCGCCACTCCAATGTAGACCTGTTGAAACATTTTCTCTCTTTTTTCTAATTTTCCAATCATCCTCTAAGATCTATGACGTCGCAAAGAACGACTATTTGCAAGTCAAGGTAAACTTGCAAGTCACAGAGACCTCTGCACATTAGGCCAAAAAAGTGGTGACACAAGGTGAAGTTTGTGCTGAATTAAACACTGTTAGACTGATGACCTGAATAATGAAAACAGAACTGAAAGCTACATTTTCTGGACTTTCACACAACAAAAAAAAAACCAGTTCAGTGGAGAGAAGGTTAGACAACCACTGCAAGTTCACTACAATGGTTGTGTGCAGGACAAAAGTCAGAACAACCACGATTAGAAACATACACTTGATACACATTTGGTCCTTTATATCATTCTGTTATACCAAGTTTAAAATTAGACACAAATACCTGGCGACAGGTAAATGTTAACAGTTTAAAAATAAAGAAATTGAGCTTTTCAGTTGCCAAGCAAGGACCTCTCAGAACTTAATATTCTAAAAAAAGAAAATTGTAAATGTTAGCAGCAAAGATTCTGTTTTGCGATATGAATTAGGACATGTGCCAGATGTCCACATGCAAACCTGTGCCTTTAGTCACATTCTTACAGGGTTGTATTCCTCAATGCGCAGCAGCTGCTCCGGCGTGCACCTCTCTAACACCGGCTCGAGGATTTCAAAAGGGACTCCACCGGTTTCATACAGCACTGAGAAGAGACCCTGCTCTTCAGTATGAATCTGACACCGGAAGACTAATCCAGCCTCAAAAAAAGGTGGATTTACTCACAGTTAATGTTGTTCTGCAGTGTGCGGATGCACTGTTGGTGCAAACTCATCATAGACGGGAGGAAGATGGTCTTGGCGCCTGAGTATACTTGCATCTTCCTGTTAAGTCGCTGTCCAGGAAATATGGCAGATTCCTCGGGAGCGTCACAGAAATCTGACTCTTTTGTAACTTTAGGGCAAAAATGGGCATCAATAAGAGGATACCTTTCAAAATACAGCTCAAGTTATTTTCCTAGTACCTTTTTTCTCTGAGTGAGACACAGTTATTGTGCTTTCATTCTCAAGTGGACCACCGGGTGAATACAAATTCATCAATTCCACGACAGAACCGTTAATCTGAGGGGAAAATGTATGTTTAGTCAACATCTGTCCACTCACATAAACAGTCACAATGTTCTGTGTCATTGTCAAACTAACCTGTTTTTCAGGGGCAACACAAGACGGCACCTTCGAGCTGACGGCTTCCATCCCTGGCTCTTTTGTGGCTTCTTTTCCTACAGTCTTTTGGGGAGGTTTCCCTCCAGATTTAACTTTCCTCTTTAGAATATTGACATCATAGTTCAGGTATGACTCAAAAGACAAGCAGGGCTCCTCAGACTTCCTCTCATTCTCCACGTGTTTTGTTTTGGCCTTTTTGTGTTTTGAATGTTCTTTATTTTCAGGTTCCATGTTGAATTTTAAAGTGTTGTCCTTCTGCTCATTTGGTCTTTTTCTGTTTTGGGCCTCTGAACTCCACGATGTTACGGAACATCTGTCGTCTTTGACGTTAGCAACTTTTAAGATTTTGGACTGTTTTTGACTGCACTCTGGTGATAAAGATCTGTTATCGTTCTTTAATCTTCCTCTGTCAGAGCTGCTTTTACTGCTGTCTTTTGAATCAGACCTGGCTTTTTTCTTCCGAGAATCCTCTGCATTTTTGCTTCCAGGCAAAGTATCGTGTTCCGCCACTTTCCTGCCACTATGATCACAATTCTTCACCTTGGAAAAAAACGGTTTATCAATTTTCTCCCCGTCCATCTGAACTTTCTCTCTCGAGATGTTCTGTGAGCTGGAGTGTTTTTCATCATGATCCTTATGCCTCCCTTGTTTTTCTACATTTGCTTCCTTATTCCCTATGTTGGCTAAATAGTTCTGGCTACATTCCTGGAGTTTTAAGGAATTATTATTCAAATCCTCAATGACCGAACTTCTTTTATGTGGACAGTCTTTATCGTCCAGTTTGTCTTTAGCAGATAAACTCTCCAATGAAGAATCTTCTTGACTGCATCCATGTAAAATTTGAGATCAAGATACAACAACAATGGATTTATAAAGTGCATTAAAGTGAATTATTTGTTAATTGATATATGGTGGAAAACAAATAAGATGAATGTCCTTTACCTTGTGGATTCCTTGGAGACCAGTTGTTTCCAGCTCCTAACTAGAGACCTAGCAAGCTCTCCAGCCTCTTCATGTCTGCGCAGAGAATTAACTGTTTTGCCAATTCCTGTTTCCTAATTTACACGCAACGGAAAAACAGAGCAGTAAATTAATATTTGACATTTTATCAAGCACAGGAAAATGCGAGACAAAGCACATTATTTGCAAAATGACTCACAGCAAGGATGTCAAATGTGATATCCAGATCCTTGAGTTTGCGCAAATTTTTTAGAACCTGAGAAAGACAAAGCTTTCAGATTAACTTTAGAAATGAGACCTGCCTAAAATGGTAATTTGCATTCTGGAGCTGCACACCTGCTGATTGCACATTGACCAGAAGCTATGTTTGGGAAGTTGTTTGACTGACAGCTATAAATGGAAGCAAATGTTGCCTCTGAAAAAGCTCTGTGGATGCTGGACTGGAGACATTTGAGTTTAATCTCAAATTTATTTACGGTAATTTATTTTAAGAATTGTATTGATAGTTCGGCGACGTTAATGTATCAGTGGCTCGAACGCGCCCGCAGGGCGCTCGATCCTCTGTTGATGATGGATAGCAGCCACACGTTGACCAACTGGAAGAGTTGCCAATTTTAGCAACATGACACCTCCCAGTGCAACAGCCTATCCCCTACATATAAGCCAGACAAAAGGCCCAACTGTGGCAGTATGAGTGTGACACAAAACAAACCCCCTAAATGAGTCTGTTTACGCACGATCCATGTGCGCAAAGAAACGCCCATCATCAGGTTTCCGGTGCAAATATTGACCAACACACCAATACCCGGAGGCAAAAAATCACTGGCATCTACCGTTGCAGACTCTGTTGTGGCTGTGAGCTTGAGTTTGAGCCGCATGATCTTCTTCACCACAGTAGACCTGCTGGCCATTACGGTGACTCACGTGCAAGCGTCCACACACACCGGGGAGCGCGCGGCTCTTGATGACGCTATTATATAGAACGGAAACGGCGACGGAGCCTGTAGAGCGTGTGTGTGCGTCTGACCAATCATAACTAGTTCTGAGCGCGTAAACCTTGTGAGATGTCGAATCAGACGGGCCTTACCATTAAAATAAAATTAAGCACACTTGATTTTCAACTAACCGAAGTTTCAGACTAACTAAACTCAACCATATTACATTTGATGATAAATTGTGTTATTATTTTCATTTGAGGATTTTCCCTGAGACATAATGTCATCCACACTTCCTCCTGGATAAATAAGTTACCTCTGAATGGAATGCCCATGTGGGACATTTTACTGATCTCTGTTGACATCAGCTGATTGGAGGCTATTGTAGGAGAGGCATGCTGGACGTTGGGGTCCTTCTGTGAGATGCATTGCACAATACTTGATTGGCACTCATCCCCCAAGAGGAGGAGTTAACGGCTTGTCTGCTTCAGCAGGAGTGTCTAGTGGTCTCTCCTGCTCCAGCAACTGGAGGCACCAAGTTCCTTCCTTTCCAGCCTCAACTCCATTTCTCAGGTAAGAGAAGTTCCATTTGTTTGTTATGATAAAAAGAAGGATTGACGTTGTTAATGACACAACCCTGTCAGTCACTCTGAAATACATTTTGATTTACTTGAACTGGGTAAATTCAATTCACTTGACAGTAAATATATATATTTATGAACTCACTTATCTGTGATGTCATCTGTGATGAAATAACTCCCAGCTTTTCTTTTTTTTTTTTTGGTCAGGTTTTAACAAAGTTTATACTTTGATATCATTTCAATCATGTCGATAGAAAAGCACACAATTAATACAAAATAGTTAAAACGCCATGACTTTGAAGTTAAACAGTCAGCAGATATGAGCCCAGCTGCTCAAAGTCTATAAAAGGAACGCCATGGGGGAGCCTCAACTTTGCTATTCCTGGACATGCTGCTGATAAACTGAGACAGATGCAGCATGCTGACACATTCACTTGTACTATGGCAGAGCACATGTTTTCAGCACACAGTCCCGTAAATACGTACGTTAAGGTAGATCTCGGACAAGACAGAAAATCTGATTGTGTGAATACAGCAGACCTTTAAATGCAATGCATTTAATATCAACATTATGAGCTTTATACAAAAATTTCAATGTTATTAAAACTCTAACAAGCTTATATTTCCCAGAAGGTTTGGGCTGTGTTGTGCTGCTACAACCATGGCACCTAAGAAGAACAAGACAGCCAAAAAGAGTAAAGGAGACATAAATGAAATGACCATAATGGTGGAGGACAGCCCTGTCAACAAGATCAATGGGTTAAACACTCTTTTGGAGGGGGGGAATGGCTTCAACTGCATCTCAACTGAAGTTACAGATACAGTGTATGCCCCAAACCTACTGGAGGGTTTGAGCAACATGCGTCAGGAAAGCTTCCTCTGCGATCTGACTGTGGCCACCAAGTCAAAGTCATTTGATGTCCACAGAGTTGTCATGGCCTCCTGCAGCGAGTACATTCGAAACATTTTAAAGAAGGACCCCGCCCTCCAGAAGATTGACCTGAACGACCTTTCTCCCGTCGGTCTTGCCACGGCTATCACATACGCTTACTCTGGAAAGCTGACCCTGTCTCTCTATGGCATCGGCAGCACTATTGCTGCAGCCATGCTGCTGCAGATTGGCACCTTAGTAAAGATGTGTAGTGATTTCCTCATGCAGGAGCTGAGCGTGGAGAACTGCATGTATGTGGCCAACATCGCAGATGCCTATGACCTCAAAGAAACCAAAAAGGCCGCTCAGAAGTTCATGAGGGAGAACTTCATTGAGTTTTCTGAAATGGAACAGTTCCTGAAGCTCACCTACGAGCAGATCAGTGACTTCCTCTCGGATGATTCCCTAAGTCTTCCTTCTGAGCTCACAGCCTTCCAGATTGCAATGAAGTGGTTGGACTTTGACGAGAAGAGGCTGAAGTATGCAGCAGATCTCCTTACTCATATTCGCTTTGGCACCATTTCTGCCCAAGAGCTGGTAAATCATGTTCAGAGTGTCCCAAGAATGATGCAAGACCCAGAGTGCCACCGTCTCCTTGTTGATGCCATGAATTACCACCTGCTGCCATACCAACAGAACATCCTCCAGTCACGCAGGACGAAGGTCCGTGGTGGTCTGAAGGTGATACTCACAGTTGGCGGACGCCCCGCTCTGACGGAGAAATCTCTTAGTAAAGATGTTCTCTACAGGGATACCGATAACTTGTGGAATAAGTTGACTGAGTTGCCGGCAAAGAGCTTCAATCAGTGTGTAGCAGTCTTGGATGGTTTCCTGTATGTTGCAGGTGGTGAGGACCAGAATGATGCCAGGAACCAAGCTAAGCATGCAGTTAGCAACTTCTGTAGGTAAGAATCTTTTATTATTGTAGATTTTTAGATTATTTTCTCCTACAAATCAACAACCCACAAGTTATCCTCGACCTCTTGCATTCTTTAGGTATGATCCTCGTTTTAATACCTGGATTCACTTGACCAACATGAGCCAGAGGCGGACCCATTTCAGTATAAACACCTTCAACGGGCTTTTGTTTGCTGTTGGAGGGCGTAATGCCGATGGTGTCCAGGCCTCTTTGGAGTGCTACGTGCCCTCTTCCAACCAGTGGCAAATGAAAGCTCCCATGGATGTGCCCCGCTGCTGTCATGCCAGCTCTGTTATTGATGGCAAAATCCTGGTATCAGGAGGTTACATCAATAACGCCTACTCCAGGGCTGTGTGCTCATACGACCCCTCCACTGACACCTGGCAGGATAAGAGCAGTCTGAGCACACCTCGAGGCTGGCACTGCGCCGCCACCGTGGGCGACCGGGCCTATGTCATCGGCGGCAGCCAGCTTGGAGGTCGTGGAGAGAGGGTGGATGTCCTCGCTGTTGAATCCTACAACCCTCACAGTGGCCAGTGGAGCTACTGCACGCCGCTTCACACAGGGGTGAGCACAGCAGGCATTTCTCTTTTGAATAACAAGATCTATCTCCTCGGAGGCTGGAATGAAGGCGAGAAGAAGTACAAAAAATGCATTCAGGTTTATAACCCAGACCTCAATGAATGGACTGAAGACGACGAGCTGCCAGAAGCTACAGTCGGCATTTCGTGCTGCGTAATCACCATACCCACGCGGAAAACACGCGAGTCAAGAGCCAGTTCAGTGTCCTCTGCACCAGTCAGTATATAAGGGTTAT